>LR994578.1:2566909-3825584 GCA_905187575.2 Celastrina argiolus | reverse complement strand
GGCAGTAGTCAGAGATCAAAACATCACAAAAACCACTATAACAACTAGATAACGCGCGAGTGAGTTTTTGCACCTCATTACACACGGCACGTGCAATACGCATGAACGTCAATCGTTCACTCCAAACATTTTTTGTTTTCATTAAAGCACACAGCTTCTAATTTTTGATTTCAAATAATGTTGGAGTGCCGAAGCTATCTTGTGCGCCCCTCGCCGCCCACCTTGGCTTTCTAACCAAACGTAAAACTATATCGTCTTTAGCTTGTTTACTGTCAGGTTTATGTTGCATAACACAAAAATCATCCCGGCTTGACGAAAGTAAAATACCTCTCCAACACTTAACATTATTCAGACTTATTCTCATGATAATAAATATTGTAACAAAATTACCATGTTTTTTTTTTACATTGGTATTTACTTATAATCGGAATTATTTCGAATAAACAGTATTATTATTATCAACAAGATTGTCTTTCAATGACATCCTCAAATTTGATAGTACAAATTTCAGGGAAGAAAACAAGCGGCTTACAGTAACTTGGGTTGCTGGAGCTGATAATACAATTATAGAGCAAAGAAAAGGATTTATTTTTCAATTTCCAGTAATTAAATATATTTTGTGAATGATCGAGGAGCGGCTCATTGAGGAACTCGATCAATGATTCTTTCACTTTATCAGTTGTTCTCATAGATTTTGTGATGTATTTGAATCATGATTTTCTATATTCCGATAATTTTCTGCTTAAATGTGTATTAATTTCCCTTGTCTCCAGATCGAATCTAACCCAATTTCCATAAAAATCACTCATGCTCAACTGTTCAGTGTGTAATGTCTTGGTTAATATTGATAATATTCAAATTAAAAAAAATATATCAGTTATCAGTACACACATTTTAATACATGGGTTTTCTGCGACCTTTCCAAAGCATTTGATTCTGTAGACCATAGTTTCTCAACCTTATTTTGCTCACTGCCCACTTTGAGAATATGTTATTTTCTAGAGCCCCCCATCTTTATCTAATTTTACTTACTATCTGTCGCAAATTTAAGACAGCTATTGCCATGATTATATTTAAACGTAACATATTAATATTATAGTCGTAAAATATGAATATGACCCCTGTCCTATTTCTGAGTTTAAAATGAAGAATGAAAGAATAATGTTTAAATGGGAGCAATTAAAACGCATGCTTAGTTATATTGAGGAATATTTTTTTTTGACATTCAAAAGACCTGACATTCAAACAGACAAAAGGATTCAAAACCTAGTTTGGTATGTCCATGTTTAAAACGTCCTGAAATCGTTCCTTGAAATCTCTGTGGAGGTTTTCCAAGTGTTTGAGTAAACAAGCAAGTCGTCTTTATATAATGATACTCCTGATTTTGGCAAGTTATTGAATTCCCATCTGCAGACCACGTCTTAGTCCCATAAGTCAACACTGGCAACACACACTGATTGAAGACTTTCGTCTTTAAGGACTGATTACCGAACTCTGCCCAGCCGAGTTGGATTCTTCGATCCTTGTCGAAGTTGGACCTACCAAACTGGATGATCTGTCCTAGGTAGACGTACTCGTCAACAAGTTCGAAAGTACAGTTACCGACAATTACCGGTATTGGCGCTACATGGATGTTCTTCATAACTTTTGTCTTTTCCATGTTCATTTTCAGGCCCACCTGCTGGGACACTGCGTTGAGGTCATCGTCATTTTGCTTCCTCCAGCGACTCAAACTTTTTTTGTAAACATTTTGTTCGATTGCGATCAATGAAAATGAAAATGAAAATGAAAATTCTTTTATTTCCAAATAGGTTAGTTACTAACACTTTTAGAATTGTCCTACATGATGACCTACCACCGGTTCGGGGACTAACCCGGCGAGAAGAACCGGCGTAAGAAACTCGCTCGGGGCCACCTTTTAGCAAAAAGATGGGAAAATTGTTCTTTTTAAAAAAAATAAATATATATAACAATGTTATAACTTAAATAAATTACAATTTACAAATTTATATATACTATATAATATAGAAGTAGCCTCGAAAGTGGCCACCTTATTCCCAGGGTGTGCTATCATTAACAAAATCATTAATCTTATAATAAGCTTTAGCACACAAACGTTCTTTAACTACTTTTTTGAATTTATTGATGGAAAAATTTTGAACGTTTTCTGGGATCTTATTGTATAGGCGTATACATTGACCTTTAAAAGATTTGCTTACTTTGCTAAGCCTGATCATAGGTATATCTAACTTGTGTTTATTTCTTGTATTTCTACAGTGATTGTCGCTTTTCGTTTTAAAATTATTTAAGTTCTTTCTGACATACATTATATTGTCCAAAATGTATTGAGAGGCGACGGTCAATATTCCTATTTCCTTAAACTTTTCTCTCAGAGATTCAAAGGACGACATCTTGTAAATGGAACGTATAGCTCGCTTCTGCAGCACGAATATTGTATTGATGTCGGCTGCATTTCCCCATAAAAGGATGCCGTAAGACATTCGACTGTGAAAATAACTAAAATATACTAGTCGCGCCGTGTCTTCATCAGAAATTTCTCTAATTTTTCTGACTGCATATGCTGCAGAACTGAGCTTATCTGCTAGTTTGGCAATGTGTGGACCCCACTGTAATTTGCAATCTAATGTTATACCTAGAAACACAGTGGTGTCCACTAAGTTCATTTTCTCATCATTTAATAGTATATTGGTTTGTACTTGCCTGACATTGGGCAAGCTAAACTTCAAACATTTTGTTTTATTAGAATTTAAAAGTAAGTTATTAACATTAAACCAATGTACTATTTTTGAGAGAGCACTATTTACCTCGTCGTAATTTGATTGCTGTCGCTTCACATTAAAAATTAGTGAAGTGTCATCGGCAAAAAGTACTATCTCATGTTTTTCCTTAACTAAGTAAGGTAAGTCATTTATATAGATGAGAAAAAGAAAGGGGCCTAATATGGATCCCTGGGGAACCCCTAATTCTATTTTGGTCCCTGTGGACCTTTTTCCATTTACCTCCACTTTTTGAATCCTATTTTTAAGGTAAGAATTCAAAAGGCTGAGTGACGAGTCTCTTATGCCATAGTGTTGTAATTTCCTGATCAATGTAGCATGCTCCACACAATCAAAGGCCTTGGAGAGGTCGCAAAATACACCTAATGCATCCTGCGATCCCTCCCAAGCGTCAAAAACACTACAAAGAAGACCTATACCAGCATCCGTCGTTGATCGACCCTTAGTAAAACCGTATTGATTACTATGTAATAAATTGTTTAGATTAAAGTGTAATAACAACTGTTTTAAGATAATTTTTTCAAATATTTTACTAAAAGTCGGTAGAATCGATATAGGTCTGTAATTAGATGGATCCGATTTATTTCCTGCTTTAAACAGGGGTATAACTTTGCTGTGCTTCATTAAATCAGGAAAAACACCACTTTTTATACATTCATTGAAAATTATGGCTAGATAAGGAGCTACGATGTCAATTATTGACTTCATAATTCTTGTAGACATGCCCCAGAGATCAGCAGTGTTTTTAATATTCAACATCTTAAACGCGGTTATAATGTCTCTGGAATCTATTTCTTTAAATTTAAAATTGACATCACATTCCTTTACATTATCTCTGAGTAGTTTTTCAGCTTCTATAGGTGAGGAATTTAAATGTTTTGTAGTTGAAACCGGAATGTCAGCAAAAAACTTTTCGAAAACCGTCGCAACTTCTAGTTCATTCGTAATCTTTTTATTTTCATGAAAAAGTTCAAAATCTGAGTTGCGACAGGTGACGTTTCCAGTCTCACCAGCAATTACCTTCCATGTAGTTTTAATTTTATTTTTGGAATTTTTAATTTTATTCTTTACATAAATAGCTTTAGCAACTTTGCATACTTTTTTAAAAGTTTTTGAATAATTTTTTACATATGTTTTAAATGTTGCACTGTTATTAATATGTTTTTCATCATACAATTCATATAATCGTTGCCTACTTATTTTAATTCCTACTGTTGCCCATTCAATAAAGTTCCTTTTCTTATTATTAGTTTTAACCGTTTTAGAAGTAAATACTGAGTTAAATTGGGTCTTTATTATCTTAAATAATTTATTAAATGCTTCATCTGAGCTATTTGACCCATCCCATTGAATACTTGAGCTTAATTTACTTCTAAATTTCTCAATACGTTTTGTATTCACAGGAATAAACACAAGTTTTTCCATGGTGTTACTATCAGATTTAATATTAAAAGAAGCTAACTGTCCATAGTGATCAGAGCTTAGCTTATTAATAATTTCCTTTTTATATGGAGTAACATTAGTAAAAATATTATCAATACAAGTTGCCGTGGTGTCACACACTCTTGTCGGCTCATGAAACAGATTAAAAAGACTATAAGATTTTAACAAAGATGTGAATCTAATTGTGGTGGAGGAGTTTATGTCTAATAAATTAATGTTAAAATCACCACATACAATAACTTTTTTATTAGATCCACATATTCTTGTTAAAACTTGTTCCATGATTTGTTCAAAGGTATCATATAACCCTAATGGAGGCCTGTATACACATACAACAATAAGTTGACTCAACTCTATGCAGGCTACTTCAATTACTCGTTCAGTTGAGAGACTCGTAATGTCTTTACGTTCCTTAAATTTTAGGTTTTTTCTAATTAATATTAAAGAGCCGCCTCTAATGGCTTTTTCTCTACTGAACGAGCTTACTATCTGGTGATCATTGAAATTGAAAATGAGTTCATGTTGTCTGAACCAGTGTTCAGATATACAAATAATGTCAATATTAAATTCATTCAAAAATAACTCAATTTCAAATTCTTTACCTACCATTCCTTGTAAATTTTGATGCACCAAATTAATCACATTAGATTTATTGCTATTACTAGAATAGTTTATGTTTTTGGTAGGATTTTCTACATGTAAACTTAACTTATTCCTGCAAGAGACATCCTCCATTGTCTTATTATCTAATTTAAATAATTACTTGGAACATGTTCCAAATCGTTTCTACTATCATTAGTATTCTGCTCAATAAAAGCAGGAGTCAAAGAAGCCAAATCCTTGGCTGGTGACGCATTTAAAAAGTTTAATAGCAATCTAGCTATATGTCTTTTACAGAAATTAGATAAATAATATTTACCTATGCTCATACTACATAGTTTAAAGCTTAAATTATTTATATCTACAACCTGACATTTTTGGTTTTGTGTGTCATTTAAAACTATACAATTATTGTTAATAGCACTATACAATAGGCTATTCAATTCATGTCTTTTTAAATTTTCTTTATTACTACTTTGTGGCAACATTTTTATATAAGGAAAAGTGAACAATACAATGTCTGTAATATTTTTAACAGCAAATAAACATTCTAATAATTCTGACATTTGCATTTTGTTTAGTTTTCCTCTTCGTCCTACTAAAATTATTAATGTGGTATTAGGACAATAAGTCATAGTTAAGGCCCTGTTTACTATTTCTTTATAAGTAGCTCCGGGCATACAAAAATTGGAGATTGATTGTCCGTTACACATTCTGTTTAGGTATGTACCTAGATTCTTACCTAACTCATCACTAAATAAACTAATATGTTTTTGGCATTCAGTATGTGCTTTCTGACTGGAACACATATTTTGTGTATTTTCAAAAATACTATGATTTACTTTGTCTGAGGAACCGTTAACTCTCAATAAAGAATATACACGCTCCTCATTATAATTTGACAGTTCAAGCAAATCATTAACAGCCAATATGTGTCCCTGTATTTCCCTTTGTGACAATTCAATACTTCTTTGTTATATTGTCCAAAGAGTTGTGCAAGAGGGAAATTTCTGCCTGAAGGCTGCATACATCTGCCTCGTAGTTAAGTTGAGTTTGTTCCAACTCCTGGTTACAATTTAGTAAGCTATTATTTAACACTTGTTTTTCTTTAATAATGTTAGATAATCTATTTAAGGTTTTTTTGTTTTTCATTGATAGTTTACAATATTTTTTAATACATTTTTTAATCTTTATGTATTTCTTTAATTTATTCTTAGTGTTCATGGTGTAAGAAGGTATTGTATCATCACTAGTTAAGTCAATTGTAGTAATGTCATTTGTTGATTGACTGCTGGGCACCAATAATTCTTTATTTACAATGAGTCTGTCAAAGAGTTCCTGCGTTTGTCTGTCGTTTTGACAGTCGAGTTGGTCTTCTAATTTTTGAATATATTCCTCGGCATTCTTCAATTTAGTTTGAAGAGAAGCCGAGTTCTTGAGTGTGCCCTCATACTCCTCCCTGCACTGGTCAAAACTATCAACAATACTCTGCAGTTCCACATTTTGTTTATAAGTGTCCTCAAAGTCCTGACTTAATCTATTCAATTCCGACTTTAAATCTGTGTTTTTTTGTATTACTATTAACATTTCTTTTTCATTATCCTCTCTTTCCCTTAGTAGTGTTTCGCACTGGTCTTTATAGGCCTTTAGTTCTTGAAGAGCCATCTGTAGTTGGTCCTCGGTACGGCGAGCCAAGGCTGAACGAGTCATCATTTTGCTTTGCTTTTATTCCGGACAGCTGAAATTGATATTTAAATTTAAATATTAACAGTAAAGTGAATGATTGAATTAGGTTATTGTAATAGTTATGAAGTAAGCAAAATGACAGGAAAGAGAAGAGATAAGTATCTAATAAAAATTAGTAAAATTAAAGAGATATGAAGACAGAAAAGTGGTAAACAGTATAAAAAGATTAAACCTGTAAGTATTATAACTGCACAGTTTATATTAAAAGACTAAATAACCTAAAGAAATTAAAAGTATTAGTTATATATTTTGTGGATGCCTTTATACTATTGTAATGTATGTAAAGAGTTCTGTTATAATATGTGTGTCTGGGCTTATATTTTTTATCCTCAACCTTGCTTACAGTAAGTCAAGCCAAGCGAGAAGTTAACTTTGCCAAATGTGATTCTTGTATGTGTATTTATCTGTACTGTTTATATTATTAGAGTTTAAAGTATTAGTTCCAAAGTAAAAACTTAAGAATGTCTTTGTACTATTGTAACATAATATGTTAAGAGTTTTGATTTATGTGTGTCTGGGTTGTATGTGTATATATCTGTACCTACTGTTTATATTAATAGACTAAGTACCCTAGAGTTTAAAATATTAGTTCCAATGTAAAAACTTTATAATGTCTTTGTCTTTAATTGTTTTTAATGCCACCGATTCTCATTTTTCTCTCACCCCGTTGATCAATCAAAAAGTCTTGTTCTTCTTTAGGCACTTTGATTTCTCTAGGACACTTGCACTGAGTTGCACCTTGCATTTGCATGCACAAATATCAAACAAAATTTCGCTTTTTTGCAAGAAATCTGCTTTTTGTTCGGTTGACAACCTTTTCAATGATTCAATGATATTCTGCCATTTGTAAGTTGCTGCTATTAGGAGATGAATAACTCTTATGTATATGCGAGACTACAGGAATTGATGCCTTTTGCCACAATCCTTCAACTCGTTGGGTCACAATTTTTACAACTTCGGAAAATGGGGGCCCTTTTTCCGAAGTTGTAAAAATTGTGTGTGTTTGTTTCCATTTTTAATTTTCACCTGTAATCTATTCCACTAGTAACATTTTGTAAGTAGCAACTAGTGTGTAACATCCTGGTGTGTTGGTAACACGTTTAGTCTTAAATCCTCTATAGTTCCAAATATAGGGCACTTGTATGACTGTGTATTATTTGAAATAGTGACAAAATTTAATTTCCGATTCCTAAAACAAAAATTACGCAAATTACAATTTTACAAGATTTTACATGAAACTAACCTCATGGATACGTGAATTTTTTTAATGTACTACCTCAAAAGCCTTATTTTAATAAACAAAAAATGTTATTGTAAACTATACCAAATATCCAACATGTAAGTCAATGTGTAAAAGTGGGTACTTGAGCACTTTTTTTTCGAAACTTCAAGTGCAATGCGCGGGCTGTTTTTTCTACTTAAAATAATTCGAAAATATTTTACAGGGTTCATAACGATACCTTACTTCAAAATATTTATTTATTTATTTAGAAAACTATTATTTATTTATTCCAAACAGATCTTAATCTAAAACTAAAAAAAACAATACTATACTATGACAATATAAAAAGAAAGAAAAAATACGATGTCATCAAAGAAGGTTGAGAAAATATTTAATTAAGAGTTTACGGAGAAAAATACGCATCCGATAAGAGTCTACATATCATAGATGATTTTATTGAAAAAACATCCTCGACATGATTATCAGACGTGAGTTTATTAAAATAGGCACAAGACCTATAAAAAAAAATGAGTTACGGTGATAGAATGTCTTATATGATGAAATATGAAATGGTACGTAATTGCGAAAATATCTAGATGGAACGTTGACATTAAGCTTGCTTAATAAATCTGGAGATTCAATTACATTATTAATTATTTTACTTAAATAGACTAAATCCGTCTCTATGTATCTACGGTAGTGTAATGGAAGAAAGTGAAATTTCTTACACCTCGCCTCGTAGTTAGGAAGGTTTAGGCGGCACTTATACTGGAGAAATCGTAAAAAGCGTTTCTATATGGATTCTATTCTATTTTTATACAAATCATACATGGGATTCCAAACTTCCGATCCATACTCTAGGATACTGCGCACATACGAACAATAGACTATTTTTAATTGATTTGAATTTACTAGACGACCTGATCCCAAATCCTAACGCCCTCGTGGCCTTTTTAACTACATAATTTATATGCTCATCAAATAATAATTTAGAGTCTACTATTATTCCAAGATTCTTCATCGTATCCTTAAAGACTATTTCCTTATTTTTAAGCTTGTAATTATGTTTAATCAAATTGGACTAACGGTTAAAGGTCACGGCAAAACACTTTGCCACATTGAGGTCCAATTTATTTAGAACACAATAATCACTAAACCTATCCAAGTCTTCTTATAAAAGAAAACAGTCAAGAAATGAAGAAGCATTCTTCATTATTTTGGTATTATCTGTATACAAAAGAAATTTAGAATAGCGAAAACATAGGTTAATATCGTTTAGGAATATCGCGAATAACAAAGGACCTAAAAGCGAGCCTTGAGGAACGCCCGACGGCCCTGATATAAGACGTAAACTATCGAAAAAGGTTTCCATGTGTAAAGTAGCTTCTGTAGTAGAATAGAGTGATCTATACGATCAAATGCTTTTGAAAAATCGGTGAATAGTAGTGGATCGTGATTTAAGAAATCCGTGTTGCTTAGAGATAAACCAACAATTAATTATACAATAAAAATTTTTCAAAAATACATAATTTAGATATCGGTCTGTAGTTTACGATATTGGACACATCTCCTCCCTTAAGAACTGGGGTAGTAAACGCTGACATCCAAATGCTCGGAACATAGCCTTCTTTCAGAGAACGTGAGTATAATATGCACAGGAGAGTCACTAGTTCCCGAACCGGTGGTAGGCATCATATAGAAACGACGTTCAGAAAACATTTTTGTCAAAATTAATTCTGAATAAAAATTACTACTTTCACTTTGACTAAGCTTGCGGTACACTTAACAACAAGAACAGGGGAATGTCATCAGACTAACTAACCGATTTCAAAAGTGTAAGCAAATTATCCGGAACCACCTGAACGTCAGCAATTGTGTTGTGATTAGTATGTTGCGTTTAGGAGTAAATATACCTGGGGAATTAGAATTCAGGAAATTAGTCTGGAAGTTCAGTTCAGGACAGGCAGGTCAGTTCGCTATTCTGAGATATTTCCACTCCTTCGGTATGGTCTTTCAGCTTCTTCATGTCATTGTAGTTCAGATGAGCTAGTCGCTGATGCCAGAGATAAAAATCATTATTAGTGATTGACAAAAATGCTTTAACGGAGACAACATTCAGCTTGTACATCTTATTAACAAGTGTTACCATTGCTACTTCAACATTTTCTTTGTTATACAGATAACAACCTCTACTGTCAAACTTTATATTGCATTTATTTTTGACAAAGTTACTGACTGAGAGAAGATTAGTTGATAACTCTAGTACATAAAGGACATCAGTTACCTTTAGGTATTCTGTTTGTAGATCCATTTTTACTTTTGACATGAATGTTTACCTTACCACATGACTCAACTCGCAGCTCTTTGTTGTTGGCTACTCGGATGGTTTTAATTGGTGGTGGGAATTTCATTATACATCCAAGCATTATTCATTGTCATATGTATTGCCGCACCTGAATCCACATACCACCCAGAATCATAGCTATTTGTGGCTGAAAAACGGCTACAAAAGAGTTATCACTTTGTTTCTGATTATTCTTCACTTTACTTTAAAGTCTCTGCCAATATGCCTTACTAGTTACATGAATAACATCTTGGCACTTTTTTGTATATCTTGGCATACTGGGCCATAACCCGATAAATAAAACGAGTTATGAAAGAAATATTCACGGATTTATTATAAGCTTGAGGATTTACAAAATGAACATGACATGGCTACGCGTATCGCAGAGAGCAAGAGAACACAGAGCAGTAATAGACAAGTCATCTATGATACACATTAAAAGGCGCCATATTTAAAATATGTAACAGATTCTATGACCTTTTGCTTTTTGATTAAGAAATCTGGAAGGATACTGATTCATAATAAACAATAACACGCGACAGTATACGAGTACGTTTTAGAAACAATTGCTGTCTAATTTCACAATTTTTTTTAAGAAAAACACTTTTTTATATTTTTGTTTATATCATACAAACACCTGACGAAATGGCGTCGTCGTAGAAGAACCAACGTAAGAAACGGACAAGGCCAACTTTTAGCAAAAAGATGGAAAATTGATCTATTGAATGTGTGTATAATATAATGTTTACAATGTACTTAATTTATAAAACAAAAGTCGGAGTACACATACCTGCCTGGTATGTAGCCATCTTATTCTCAAGGTGTGCAATCGGTGCGAATACTATATTAACACTAGCTGACCCGTGTGTTCGATGAGCGTAGTTTTACTTGTTATCAAATTCAATTACACCTAACACCATCTACCGAAACCAGTAACGTGCAACTCGAAATCAGCATAGCGCAACCCAAATGCGGAATGGTCAACCCGCCACTGTTGACAAGATAATAAGATAAGATGTTATTTCTAGGATTTGCCCGACTTCATCCCGCTTAGTCCAGACCAGGTCAACCGCGACAGACACATTGCCGTTCAGGAACAAGATATGGAGGTGAGTCAATTTATATAATATGTCTATAGCCTTTCTCGATAAATAGGCTATAAGATTGTTAGATATTTTCATATCAGACCTGAGATTAGAGCGTTCAAACAAACATAAAAACTCTTCAGCTTTACTTTCCGAGCTATTTGCTAATCTATATCTAATATACATTAGACGCAAATAGTTCCGAAAGTTGTTAGTGGTTGTATGGAATTCAGGTTTTGAATTTCGAGATGCATTGGGCTGCCAAATGCGGCGTTAATTTTTTTCTACCGCGTTCAAAATTCAAAACATTAAATAAAGTTGCGCTTTAATGAATACCTTTAACTCATTTCTTTCCCTCTTAGTCTGACGAAGATTGTAAAATATTTGTGTATTTCACAAACTTCAATGGGCTCAAAAATTTACAGACTTCAAGGGAAGGCCCTGATATGGATAACGGCAATACTACACAAGACCAAAGCACGCAAACTGAAAATGATGAAGCAAAACAAAGACTAACTCCGGAAAGGCAAGACAGAGAAGAAGATAAGGAAACAAAACCTACAAAAGATAGAAAAGTGAAAGATAAGGAAATCAAAAAAGAAGACAAAGAAGTAAATAATGATAAGGTATGTAAGTGATAAGTACAATATGGCAATTGAATATTTTACATGATTTAAATATTTTTAATCAAATGTAGTAATGTATAAGATTATAAGTTATATTAAAAGTACAGTTCTGAACCGGTCCCTGTTTCAAGATGCCATCGCAATTTTCACTTACGAAGTTCGGAAACAAAAATGTATAGAAATTGACATAATGTTCACTAAATGTCAAGCGAACTTGTGTGTCACTCAGCAAAGCTTATTATATTTTGTTTTAGAACTTCGTAAGTGATGAATAGCGATGACATCTCGTATCAGGGCGCTGATGTTCGTACAGGTAAAAATAACATTTTTTATATATGTAGTATTAGTTGATACTATTTTATCTTTAAAAGTTAAATTATTTGGCAATTTTTTTTTTTTTTTTCATCATCTACCCATTTCATCGATCGTTAAACGTTTTTCATAAAACTAATTAATTGACCGAATTATAGCGAAACAAAAATTCAAAGGTTGGGTCAAAACTACTTACTACATTTTTATGGGGTTTTTATACTGGTTTTAATTCTTAGGTCAGTTTGTTTGTTACACTTAAAATTAAAGCACAATTTACTTCTAGAAGTCTTCGCACGAGGAAGAAAGTGAGAAGAGTGAAGAGGAACGTAACGGTTGGTGGCGTTACCTGTACCCGTTCTATTATTTCGTCTAGCGGCAGATCGTGAGTTCTTATAGCAAATTTATAAAAAAACGCAACACAAATCGTGCTGTATTCTATATACATTGTATACATACTCTATATAAACTGAAATGCTGAAGTTAATAGGTATACAAAATAGCTTAAAACTATTGTCCCAGTGTACCTTGTATCTATACAAATATACTAGATTTTGTTCAATTGAAATATACTTAGTATTAATGAATTTACAGACATTTGAATTTCTTGTAATTCCCGCGGCCGCGGCGTTGTGCAGTGACGTCATCGCGTAGAGAGTTTTAATTTATCTCCGAAACTGCACTATGTATCGTAATAATTTTTTGTTAATTTTTTTAATTTTCAACAGAATTTACGGAGAGCTGAAAACAAAACTAAGTGAACATTCTTCATTGAAGCTCTTGATTCCTGAATCATAAGCTGTCTGTTTCTGTTTGCCTATGACGTGGACATAAAGTGACCGAATCCACAAATGCTACTCAAACTAAGCGACTCTTAACAATTAATTTAAGGTCAGATTTTTCAATCGTCAGATAACTTTGAGCTGAAGAAGTCACATAATGTGACTTAGACAGATTTTGTATGAAACAAAATGTCAAATCACGGTTACTCGTAAAAGTTATCTGATGATTGAAAAATCTGTTAATTAAGCCGGTAATTCACTTTTTAAGTACCTACCTATAAAGATCGGTTCACCTGTCGCGGTATTAAATCCCTACTCTATTTTTTCTCCGTTTCTACAACACAAGTTTCATTAACGTTCAAGTAATGCGAATTTGTCGGTAAAATCTTTTCACAGAACTCTTAAAAATGGTTTAATTTAAGACTCTTAAGGGACGATTTTCCAATCTTCAGATAACTTAAGTTACAATATCTAAAGAATAAATATGTGACTTTGGCAGATTTTGTATGGAACAAATGTCAAACCCTGTTCCTGTCCCTGAAAATAACGTTTTTTTCGTTCAGATTAGCGTTCCATTAGCACTTTATAGCAACATTATGATCGTTTTGAACTGTTTTGACTAGTGTTCCACACGCAGCTGTCAGATTTCAAAAACTGTTCAAAACGCTCAGAATGATAACGCCATTGTGCATAATTTTTCCCATCTTGTTTTTGACGTTTAGTTAGATTTCACAGATTTCACTGATCACGATGTTATTTTTAAGTTATGGATCGAGCAAATTTATTCTAGATTCTTTTATAATGTAGTTATTATTATTAATTTAAAATACAAATAGAATTTATGAGATAAAAAGGAAATGTTAAATTTTGACATCTGTCAGTCGTTCCACTAGCAGTAAAGTTTGCTACAAACGATCAGATCGAAAATTTCATAATTTTCAATTTTGTGCTAAAGAAATGACTGTGTGCGTTATGAATGATCTGAGCGTTTAGAGTAAAAGAAGCGCTTAAAGAAACACACAGTAGGTCACATGTTTATTCAACAGATAAAAGTTATCTGACAATTGAAAAATCTGCCCTTACTTAACAATATAAACATTCCTATCCTAGGAATAAAATAATGGGATTCAATATCGCGGCACAACTATCGACCCGAGTGTGTATGTCCGTCACAAAAACTTAAAGTAATACCCGTCATTGCAAGACAATGATGAATTATAAGAACACTCGTCAAAATCTGTTCATCTGTTTGACAGCTATAACGCCACGTACATACACACACAGAGACATGAATTGGTTAATACTGCTGGAACAGTATAAAAGTTGTATAACAGTGTTGTTGTAGTAATATATCTACTAAACGCCATAATAATATGTATTTTAAGTATTTAAGAATAATCTAAAATCATCCATGATTTATTTTACAATGCTGCTTTTATGCAGTTCATTCACATACCATAAAACAGGGTTATTTTTCAAAGATTAGCCAATTTTTTTTATATACTGAACATAAAATGTGTTATAAAGCAGATAATAATTTTAAAAATTAACGTGTAAATCATAAAATAATTTTATTAAAAATATTTAAAAAAAAGCGCGTTAACTACTTAAACGTATATAATTATCTATTTCAATGTTATGTTTTTTTTTCAATATTTTATCGAGAACGCGTGACGCTGTTATGAATGATATCAGTTGTATTGTCGACAACTTCTGTGAAGGAATAAATTCGTAATTTTTTAGAATAATTTATTATGTATTACCGATATGTTTTTATTTAAATATCGGTAATACATAATGAAATATCGGTAGCGAGTCTGAACCTCTTGTGAAAATTTGGCTAGTAATTGCAAAACCCTGTTTAATGATTTGGAATCTTTTTTGGACTTTGCTTCGTAAATTTTGGCAGCAAAACACAAATCCGCTAATCAAAAACTAGCTATATTCTAAGTCTAAAGCTTGCTGTAAAGTGCAATGTATGTAAAATAAAAAAGCATAGTGTTTGAATTGGTAAATAAATTGTTGGCATAATAAATAAATAAAATTAATATAATAAATATTATAAAGAGATTTATTACCTAATAGACATTTTAGTGCAAATTATTCTGTGCTATACTAGTAAGTTAGTTATTTGGTTGTAGTTTGCTTTTAATATTATTCTCATGCTTATATTTTATGTTACTTAATGGGTTGTGAATAAGTTTAACCCATACGACATAATGTAGATATGTATGACATAATATAACGACAATATGCATCATATGGACCACCACTGCGTAGTGAAAAGTTGCAATAGAGGGTCACCAGGCGGCGCACTGTGGAGTGAGGTCCTAAAGTATGGCTGCTAACTTTTGCCGTGAAAATATATAATATTGAAATCAAATTATTTAAGACAATAGAACCATACTATAAATTATTTTATTCATTTATTTGTCTAAATTTATATGTATGGGTCATGTAATCATGTTACAGTGTTGTGAATTCCCGTTTTGTTTGAACAAAAGAACTGTCGCATTCATTGATCCGTAAATTATTGCATAATTAATTTAACGTATTGCTAAATATTCGCACCATTAATCTAAATAGAAGTAAAATGCGTCGGCCTAACAGCAAATTAGACATTTTGGAGACCTCACTCTTCACCTAGCGCCCCTAGCGGCGATTTCATACACGATAGCTCCCATCAAATGTATCTTTTTGTATATTTATTTTTTCGTTTAAATGTCATCTATATGTAAACAAAAAATGAAATTCACCATACTGAATTTAAGTTGGTAGCCTAATAGCCGCACATACTGAGCTCTGTTTGCATTAAGATCACATTGAATGGGATCGGAGTGTAGTAGGTAATTAAAGTTATATTTTGTCGTCGTTCCTCGTCGTGTCGCAGTGTCACCTTTACACTTTTTATTATTTTATTTTATTTAACAATTTATTGTTCACACTTTTTAATGTTAGTTAATTTCAATATTTGGAATAACTTTCGTGGAAATTGGACAATTAGTGGCCAAAACATGTTTTGGGCGTCAAAGTGGCTACCCAAAGATATACGAAATACTTTATCTATATAAGTAAGGTAAAGGGATAGAAGTATATATAATATTTGATTAATCGTACGAAAAAATTTAATAATAAAAAGTTACATAGACTTACTTTAATAATATGTATAATTATTATAAAGCTTTACTGATGAGAGGAGGCCTAAAACCTTTTAGGCCTCCTCTCATCAGTAAATGTCTACATGGCATGGGCGCAATATCCTATTACAAAATAAATTATAAATCGGTGGTCAAGTTAAGGGGCCGTCCATTGATCACGTGATGTTTTTTTTAGCATTTTTGACCTCTCCCTCCCCCGAGGTGAGGTATAAGACAACTTCCCCCCCCCAAATCCTAGAATCACGTGTAATAAATTTAGAACAGCCCCTAATTGGATCTAATTGAAACGGAAAATTCATAATAAGAATAGCTTAAACTGACTTTTTATGCCTCCTGAAGGCGCGTAATTTTTGCTATTTGCGTGAGTTAATGGCGCCTATAATACTATAAGTAGATATAAAAATATGAAATTATAATATTTTACCAGCTTGTATGTATAAAGTAGATGATGTGTGCAATTATAGGAAATAAGGAGTTTATTAAGTAAATAGTAAAATCGGTTTTATTACATTTCTTAAAAAACGTTGAGCGTTTTTTATCTGTTCTTAAATACCGTGACAACAAATCAAAATACTTACATTTGATTTTCATTATTAGTTTAATTCAGATCCATGGAGAAGTGAACAAGGGCGTACCCACTTTCTGGCCTAGAGGGGGACAGGAACCCAGATTCTGGCATAATTAGTCTTACTCCCGACACAATCGAGAATCGAATCAGTTCGATCTCAACGGCTTTTGGTATTTTATAAGCGGATGGCTTTGAAACTAACCAGGAGAAAATCGTTAGATCGTAACTTTTTGTACTCCCATATGATATATGAATCGACTGAGAATAAAAATAAACAAACAACAATTTATTGTAAAATGCGCGGTTCGATCATATTTTAATCAAAATCGAATCAGGGAGAGTAAGACCCCAGATCGTCCGCGACTGTTTTGTCATAAGTGTCATAACATACAATCGTGACTAAATTCCTTGTAGGTGTCGGCTTTATATGTAGTTAAAATAATTAATAGATAAAGTTCATACATTGCCTGAGAGATTTTCGTCTTCCTCCTCCCTCCTTTGCCCCAACCTGAATACGCCCATGGATCTGAAAACAGACTATCAGTAAATTGTTATTCAAATATTTTGATGATTTTTAAAAAATGTCACATTATTTATAAGTCTTCTGCAGATGTGCGACCTATACCGTTGCAAGGTGTAATTACGTATATAATCTTACTAGGGTGCTCAACCCACGAGCGATAATCTGTGAACGACTTTTTGTAGATGAATACAATATATTGATTTCAATAGTTAAACGCACACGTCATACTAGAAGTAGGCCGTGTGCGGCACCCTTAGGCTGCCTACACTCTAGCGATTGTCCAGCGTAGGCGTTCGATGAACGTATGTGCAGCGCAGACGCCGCGTTGTCGCGGCGCGTGAGTCGCGTTGTCGCCGCTTCTCTACTGGAACATATCAGAACGCTGCGCTAGCGCCGCGTGTGCGCGACGTATGCCCCGCGTTACTGCGGTGTCATGTACAATCCTGTTCGCAACTTCCAGCAATCCATTTTGTTAATGATGGTACCGAAACGACAACGAAATTGTGTAACGTCTGCGCCGCGCTAGCGCAGCGTTAACTGCAGAGGAAACGTTACGACAACGTGAAGCACGCGCCGCGACAACACGGCGTCTGCGTTGCGCATACGTTCATCGAACGCCTACGCTGGACAAACGCTAGTGTGGTCTTGGGATTCTATCAATGGTCGCCGATAATCGGTCCATAGTAAAATTATATAAGAGGTTGGTATGAAATAATGCGGCTGTCTTAGTCTAGAAAAAAGTCATAGTTAGGCCCATAGCACACGGCGTATTTTAAACGCGCTGACGACGCGCAGAGAACGCGCCTATACGCGATTCAAACGAGATTGGATCGCAACCTTGTAATTTAAGCACACGGGGCGATTGTAAAACGTTCCTCTACTGCGCGTATACGCGCAGATACAGCAGTACAGACGCGCTGTAGTCGCTCGTAGCTTTTGCGTTTTGATCAGAGACTCCTCTTCTTCAGTTGTACAATGGCGTCGGTTGAGACAACACTGCTTACGTTGGCTTTAGTACTTCTTTTAAAAAGTAAAAAACGTAAAAAAAAGCGAATTTATTGGATAGACCCATTTACGAGTGAAAAAAGATTGGGTGGTCATTATCATACAACTTTTAAAAAATTGTTAGTACATAGAAGATGGAAGAAATTTTATAATTGTTATCGAATGTCATATTCGTCATTCCAAGAACTTCTTTCGATTCTAAAACCTGAGTTAACTCGTCAAAATACAGCAATGAGATCATGTATATCGGCAGAAGAACGTTTGCTCATCACATTGAGGTAAGAAAACAACTAGTATTTATTTATTATGTATTTATTTATTTATTGACCTGTTACATTTTAAAATCAACCGTAAATTGTTATAAGTGCACTTAGATTATGAATAAGAGAAAAAGATTTATTCAATATCATCATACATGTCAGATATGATGTCGGAGTCATTTGTAACCGATTCATTGCTATCCAAATTTTGGAGTGAACTGACAGATTCATTTCTTGGCGCTGATTGATTACTTGGATATTGTGGCTGAAATTCAGACTGATATCCAGATCCAGACTGATATCCAGACTGGTATCCATACTGATGTTCATATTGAAATGCACCTTGGTATCTATTTTCATTTAATGTCCTCGATGACTGTCCCATATTTTTATATTTACGAATTAAATTTATCATATCAGCTTTGGCCTCTAACTTAAATTCCTCTTTGATAGCAGAAAAATCTTTAGCCAACGAAACTAAGAACAGTTTGTCGGGATTTTCAGATAAAATTGTATTATTTGCTTCCTTAGACTGTTTGAGATTTGCTGTCAGTGCTTCATACAATTTGTCTTGTGGGTCTTCATGTTTTGGAGTCTTTTTAGACTTCTTTGGTGAATGTGGTTTTTGAAAATCACAGTCTTGGTTATTCCGCAGTGCTGCATCATCATTTTGACTTGGAGATCTTATTTCGTAAAGCGGGTCTAAAAAAGTTAGCAAATTGGAATATATGTAGGGTCTTCTAGGTTTAGCTCCAGATCCACTGGAACAGTTATTGTTCTTCGCTTTGTCTCTTTTATAAGCGTCCTTAATACTCTTCCATTTTCTTTGAAGTTCAATGACTGAAAACGATAAATAATGTTAATAGTTTAGTTGTTTTTTAGGTTAATTTTAATTCATTTGAAATAAGTAGTTGTAGGTTTATTTTAATTAAAATATGTAAAATTTACGATAATAAGTGATTTTTAATAATGTTATTCTTTTCAGGTATTTAGCTACGGGTTGCTATTTCTCAGATATTCACTATGACTTTAAGTGTGGACAAACGACGGCAGGCATTATAGTCCGTGAAACAGTGAAAATAATATGGGATAAATTAAAAAACATCTGTATGCCAGAACCAACCGAAGAATCACATCTAAAAACTGCTGAAGGATTTATGAAATACGCAAATTTTCCCAACCTACTTGGGGCTATCGATGGGAAACATATTAGAGTTATAAAACCTCAACATAGTGGATCAGAGTATTTTAATTATAAAAAATATTTTTCCATCGTATTGCTAGCAATATGTGACGCAAATTACAGATTTATCGATATAGATGTTGGATGCTATGGAAAAGCTGCAGACTCAACAATACATGAATTTAGTGAATGGACCAAAAAGATAAGGCAAGGAAATTATAATATACCAAATGCGAGACCAATATCTAATAATGGGGTACCAATACCATTTACGTTTGTTGGAGATGAAGGCTTTGCATTATCTCAACATTTACAGAGACCATATGCTGGAAAAATCTTGCCACGGCAGAAAAGAATATATAATTACCGCTTGACACGTGCCAGACGATACATTGAATGTACATTTGGTATATTAAGCAACAAATTTAAAATCTTTAATCGGCCACTGAACGTTAGCGTGGACTTCAGTGTGGCTATTGTGAAAGCCTGTTGTGTACTGCATAATTTCATACGTGAACGTGACGGTTATAATTTTCATAATTCTTTGAGTGTAGCTGGTTTTGAAGATCCTCCTGAAGATGCAAGTTTGATTTCGATTGGTGCAAGACGGTCACAGGGACAACTAAGCGGAACTATGATACGAAATATGTACGCTGACTATTTTATTAGTGATGAAGGTGCAGTACCATGGCAAGATTCTAAAATTTAGGGTACCTACCTAATTACATTTTCTACTGTTTTACTGTTCTATGCACCGTCGAACTATAAACTATAATACATTATTTTTAAATAAATATAAGAAATCTTACCTGCCAGGTTTTTTTCCTTACTGGTTTTTTCATTGAAATTGTCATAAAAAATGTGGCACAATTCATCCCAAGCATTTCTTTTTAACACTTTGTTTGAATATTCGGGCAGTAGTGAATTCCATGTAGCTGGACGATTGTTTATTTCTGTTATAAAGCGGTCGGTGTCGAAGGGTTCCATTTTAAACGAAATACACGCGCAGCACACAATAAAACCTTATTGCAACTGAGGCGCGGGCGCAGTGGTGGCGTGAGCACCCCCACCCCCTCTGCCCGTACTCCGCTCCTTTGTACGCGCGTTTGTACCGCTTCAAATGCACGTATACGCGCTTCATGCGCGCGTTTCTATTATCAGTGCAAACGCAACTATCAGCGTTTACGGCGCCGAAGAAGCGCGTTCCTGAAACGCGCGTCGTCAGCGCGTTTAAAAAACGCCGTGTGCTATGGGCCTTATAGTTTTTATACCAGTACTGTTGCTGTATTTTATAGCAATGTCTTTAACAAACCTAATTTTGTAAAAACAAATTAGAACAATAAGTATAAATATTGATTATTATTTCGCAAAAATGCCAAATAGAATTGTTTTTGCAATTAAGTTGCCTACGGCCGCGTACTAGACCAACGATAATTTGTATGGAAATGTTAGTTGCCGCGATAGTTGAAACGCGTGGTAAAATATTGTTATTCATTTTTTAAGGATTTTTAGGGGATTAAAAAAAATATAACCGCAGCTTTATCTATAATAGAATTATACTAAAAAGTTTCAAGCTTTACTTACATGTATTTGTTAAATACCTGCTGTTTATTGTGTAAATTAGGGGCAGATATATAAAACCTTTTGGCCTAGTACGCGCCCTTAAGCTACATAAAAGTGCTTAAAATAATAACAAATTTTCAGAGCAATATCACATATTATATCTTCCTGTGTGACCGTTAGATCAAAAATAGTTCACATATCTTCTTCATTAAATTAGTTATATATACTAGAATTTGCAAAGTTACAATTAATATCGGTAGTATGAGCGCAAATTAGAAAAAAACGTCACCTAACTAGGTGTTCCATAAGTAGGTAATTCAACGACTACGCTAAATGACTAAATGACGTTCATTCAAGTCGTTGGACGTTACAATAAACAACTTGACGAATTGTCCTTTAGTCCTTCAATTCAAAGTCGTCATTCGATAAAAACACTAGTCACTTATAACGATTTCAATTAGATGACTGCGACATATTATAACAGGTTGTTGCTTACAAAAATAGGAACAAAATTTCACGAACAGTTTGTTTAAAATAAGTCATAATATTATATTGATAATTACGTCCGTTATATACAAGTATGTTGTTGTATAATATTCTGTTAATAAAATAATAGTTTTTTTATTGACTTGTTTGAATTACACCTAGTTTCAAAAATAAAATAGAAACACAGTTTGGCCCCGTGGTTTTTTATTTTATGAAATTTTTTCACCAATTTCCAGAGGTCTATCAGGTATGTACGGACTTTTTACATGAATAATATATCATGTAGTTTCAGTATATGGCTAATTAAGGAATTTTCACTTTCGCATTTATAATTATTATTTTTCTGGCACAAAAAGAAGATGAAAATTATAAATATGAAGTGTATCAGTCTCTCTGTAGCATCGTACCTACGAAACGGATTTATCCTAAATCGGTTGTTTACTTTGACTAAGAGACACTTAAATGTAAAAAATAAAAAATAAACTACGTTTAAAAAACCGACTTGTTTTTTGGCTGACCACGACTTGAAAAACAAGATTAATTGTAACTACATTATAAAAAAATATTATTTTATACTTTTTAATTGTTGAAGTAGTTTTTTTTAAACATAGTTTCTTTTGTAGGCATCGAACGTTTTCACGAGACCTGTGAATTTTTGTAAACACTTCGCATTATTTTTGTCAATTTTGTTTCGGAGAGGTTACTTCTAAGTACTTTTAACTAAGAGTATTATGCAATAAAAAAACTTAGTCATTCTAGATGTTAGTTCCTTTATTATATGTATGGTGGAAAGTCCTGTAGCAGGCCGTAAATGGGTTTTTAGGCGAGAATTCATTTATTTTCTGATATTGAATAATATTAGTTAGGCAATACAGGCTGACTGGTGCGACATGTGCAATACTTACGGAGAGTACTCGGTACTCGATTCCCATTATAAATATGTAATAAAAATAGGTAGGTACTGTATAGGGTTGGCACATATGAAATGATAGCTGTCCCCGCGACTTCGTTCGCGTGGTTTTTTTGTTGTATGGATATCACGGTCTGATTTTGATTGGCATTTCTATCAATTTGTTAAATGTAAAAAAGTAGTCTCGCGAAGTTTTTTATAGATATTGATATATTCTAAAATATTGTCGAACATTTATTTGTCCTATCATTAATACTCTTCGCTGCGTATGCGATGAAAAACATTGTATGGCAAATTTTTTTACACCTTCGGTTGGTTTTAATAGGAATTTATAAAGATTTCTATAGTAATCTAGTATTAAATATAGCCTATGTTACTCAGTGATAATGTAGCTTTCTAATGAAAAAAGAATGATTAAAATCGGTCCAGTACTATTTGAGTTTCTTCGTTACATACAAATCTTTCCTCTTTATAATATTAGTGTAGATGACGCGGAGCATCGATCAAGCAAAGTACTGGACTCTGAGCAGACTACCGGAGCAATCGTACTCGAAGCCGTCTAGCGAGCGACTGGCTTTCTCGCTCCATGTCTTTCTCACACCAGGAGCTCCCGAACAGAGCTCCGGGCGGGAAACCACGGCCAGGGGAAATATAACCCCCCTACGTGGGGTCTGGCTTTCTGTGGTGCGAAAGGTGTTTATATACCCTGAAATAACTATTAAAAAAAAGTATCTGGTCAACCTTCTTGGACTCCAGTCTATTGCGGCGTGCATAAAAGTCCAGCCTTGGAGAAAACTCGTTCCGAAGGCACAGAAGTGGCTGGAATGCATAAATACTTTTAAGCTATTTTATATAGGCCGCTGTTGGTGATTTTGCGAAGTTCCCAAAATTCTAGTGGATTGGCTTATCTATCCAAAAACGGTAGCTCTACGTACTGTTCCACCTTAATAATTGCTGATGTTGTGGGGTTTTCCTTGCTTGAAAATTCCAATACCCTTTTATCTTGATGCTCCCATAAATTATCACCAGTCACCTCTGAACCTCTGATGTTATGTGTTGGGAATCTGAAGATGAAGTTGTAGGTGTTTCGAGACGTCAAGTAGATGGCAGTAGAGATCTATTTGGCACGGTCTGCAATTGAGTTTGAGACTCCTGTGTTTCCAATATCATTAACTCGTCAACTACAATTTTTTTAGCATTATCTGCATTTGTCTCGACGCCAAAACCAGCTTTCTTAAATCTTGGATCCATGAATGTTGCTTTAGCAACAGTTTTGTTAATCTCATAACCGCAGAATCTTCTATCGAAAAGATCCAGTAATTTTGTGTTTAATCTGCTAGCGACTTAGGAATTAGATCTGCAACTTCTTAGTGCCGTTTGTACGCCTCGAACAAGAGGTATAATGCAGGATAACGTTGGATATTGCTCGCCAGATATAATATCCGTCATTTGTTCCACAGATTTTAACACGCAAAGGCACACATGCACCTCGGTCCATTCGTCAGCGTTAAGATTATCAGGACAGCCAGGTAATGAAGAGATTGCAGCAGAAAGAGGTACCTTGATCTTATCAAGACGTTCTAGCATATGATAAACCGAATTCCATCTAGTCTGGGCATCTTGTTTTAGTTTTAAGGGTTCCAGCTGCATTTGTTCTTGAACCTGTTTTAATTTATGTGCAGCATTATTGCTTCTTTTGAAATAGGCTACTATTGCTCGGCACTTTTCAATCAATCATTGTCTTTGATGGTATCTTGAACCACCAAGTTTAAGGTATGAGCTGCACAGCTGTGGTGACGTTTTTGCAAAATATCAACAACATCCTTTTTTATATTAGCTGTATTATCAGTTATTACGCAAATGATTTTGTCCAAAATGTTCCATTCGGTTTCACATATATATTTCATTAATCCAGCAATATTTTCTGATGTATGGGCATCCTTAACTTCCCTGGTGGATAACGTTAAAGTTTTAAAGGACAATGCCGATTTTTCTATGAATGTCGGGCTACTGTTGCGTCGTAACCAAATTAACTGTAAAACATTGAAAATGTACTCAGGATTAATTTTTTTAAAAATCACTTAGATATTCGATGGGAGTTTTGAGAAATCTGAATTTAAAATTCTAGATCTAAAAAACATCGTAAGAGTCCTGTCTATGTATCTACTACTGAAAAAGTCTCTATCTCAAATTCTTGATGACACTTATAGTAAATTAAGACTTTGATTACACTTTGTTGGAACACTTTGAATAATAATAAAAGAAAACACTTTTTTAACACTTCTTTCACACAAAACGAAACACCGACCTTCACAAAAAGTCAAATTCATTATTCACGTCACATAAATGTCAATAGTACCATACAGTTAGGGCTGCCAGTAAAAAAAATATGTACCCTAAAATATTTTTAGAAAAAGAGAACATAACTTTACTATATTTCTTATTATTTTCAATTAAAAAGCAAAACTTCATTAGCATTATTTTATAAAATAATCTTTGACTAATGTTCATTATGTTAAATAGAGTTAGTGTGGGTTTCTTTCATTTATTTCATATCACTATTCTTACTATTTCACTTAAAAACTGGTATTCGCAATAAACTGGCATCATTTGGCGGTTGACTATACAAAACATGGCGGTTCCGCTAATTTCTAATTCAATATGTTACTTTTTTTATAACTTGTAAACCCCCATTCGCTTACAACTAAAATTAATATACATAACATAATATTTAAAACGACGAATATTTATATATAAATGGTTAAGACGCAAGAGTGACGCAAAATAGCCCAGTTTTCGGCATTCTCCTTTGCCATCATTATTGACCTCAATACCTTCTCTAGATGTGCTGACCAAGGCAGTTCACCAGATGTTTAAACCGAGGCCTAGCAAGCGGCTTCGTGAAAATATCTGCCAGCTGTAGCTCAGTGCTGATCCTCTTCACAAAGATACTGCCATTTGCCACTAGCTCACGTACAAAGAAATGACGAATACGTATGTGCTTAGTTCTTCTGTGAAACTCAGGATTTTCAGCTAAACGTACAGCTGCCTCGTTATCAACATATAGCACAGGTGGAGCTTCTGTCTTTATTAATCCACCAATAAGACGAGTTAGCCAAACGCTTTCTCTTCCAGCTTCACTGGCGGCGACTATCTCGGCTTCCGTTGTTGAAATTGCAACGCTTTGTTGTCTCTGGCTGAGCCATGATACTGCTCCACCCGCATAGAGGCATAATACTCCAGAAGTTGATCTTCCTGTCGCAAAATCTCCACCGTGATCGGCGTCACTGTAACATTCTATGTTACCCCTTTTATAATTCCTTTTATAAATTATTCCTAAATTGGGAGCATACTGCAGATAACGTAGAATGCGCTTCAACCTTACACAGTCTGCTGGACTGGGATTTTCTAATTTTCTGGAGACCACACTCACAGCGTACGCAATATCAGGTCTAGTGCGTTGCATCAGATAAGCGAGCGCACCAACCACTTGTTTGTAGTTCCTCAGAAAGAAGTCATCATCCTTCTATGTTTTTTGATCTACTTCTTCTTTTACAATCGGAGTAGTCACTGGTCTGCACTCTTGCATTCCAAACGGTTTCAAAATCTATTCTATACTATCTTGACATAGGCTGTCTGGTGAATTTTGACATCATCACCTTCTCTTATTTCTACCTCTATTCCTAAGAAATAAGAAACTGGCTTTGTAGTAATTTTAAACCTTGCCGTTAGTTTCTCAAGGAACTCTTCAATTACTTGTTCACTTGAACCAGCGATCAGTCCATCATAGACATAGAGAGCCACTATCAGCTTTCTATTCCCATTATCTTTCTTGAAGAGGCATGGGTCTGCCTCACTGACTTCCAAGCCGATTTCCTTGAAGAAATCAAGAATAGTCCTGTTCCAGCAACAAGGAGCTTGCTTAAGGCCGTATAGACTTTTCTTTAGAAGACAAACTCGACCCGTCCCGTCATCATACCCTTCTGGTTGCTTCATATATTTCTCTTCGTCAGATAGATATCCATATAGTAAAGCTGTTGAGACATCGAACTGACTTAACTTCATGCCCTCACTAGCTGCAATACTCAAAACAGCTCGGACTGTTGCCATCTACAGGGCTAAAAGTTTGGTCGTAGTCTTCACACTTTCTTTGTCGAAATCCTTGAACCACTAGTCTAGCTTTGTACTTGCTAACTGTACCATCAGGGTTTTGCTTTACCTTATAGATCCATTTGCATGGAATAGCTTTCCGGTGCTTGGGTAATTTGTTAAGAATCCATGTTTTATTGTCTTTCAGGGATTCAATCTCGCTTTCCATAGCTTTATTCCACAACTCTTTATCTGGGCAGGCGATTGCTTCCTTATACGTGTTAGGCTCTATATAAGAATCTGTGCCGACATATGATACATAATCATTGAATTTACCCGGGCGTCTGAGGAGAGAGCGGTCCCTTAAGCGCATCTCGTGACTTGCTAGCTGCTCAATAATCTCGCCTTCATTATTTATCGCTTCCTCATTCTCCCCCTCGAATTCAATAGATTCGTCTTGTTCTGGCAATTCTGGCAATGCATCTTGGAACTCTACCTCGTCATCGGCAACAGGGGCTTCAAAAGCGTCTTGGCATGCTTACATTGCTATGTCGCTGTGCCTCTCAACCAGTACGTCCTCGGTCACTTCAGTGTCAAAGGTAGGTCTAAGTTCCAACTCAGTCACTTCTTTCCCTACTTCCGAATCTTCGACATCAATCTTTGATTCTATCGGTCTTTCATCGAATGTGACGTCTCGAGATCTTACCAGAGAGTTTGATTGCTTGTTCCATAGTCTGTACCCATCGTCATTGTCATAGCCAATAAGTATGCACTTTTGTGCCTTCTTCTGCATTTTCTTCCTATTTTGTTTCGGAATATGCACGTAGCACGAAGAGCCGACTATCCTTAAATGTTTTATTTGTGGTTTCTTCCCAAACCACAGCTCAAAAGGAGACTTATCTGCCACAGAGGTTGGTCCTGTTCTATTTAAAATATAAACCGCCGTCTTCACCAATCTGCCCATAAAACTTGAGGAAGTTCTCCGTGTGCATACATTATTGCTCTAACCATTTTCACGATTGTACGGTTTTCCCTTTCTCTATTACCATTCTGTTCAGGTGTGTAGGGCATAACCAGACGTTGGTGTATTCCGCTATTTTCCAATTCTTTGCATACTTTTTCGTTGTCGAATTCACCTCCGTTGTCGCTTAGAAATTCCTTAATTCGGTGACCTGCCGCCTTCGCATCTGCTAACGTAGTAACTCAGGTACTTCTGATTTATTTTTCATGATATACACGTAACGGTATTTAGAGAATTCGTCTTTGAATAGAACAAAATAACGAGACTTCGAACAACTTAGTGGGAACGGTCCACAGACATCAGAGTGAATGCATTCTCCAGGACTAACAGCCTTTTCTCGGACACCAAACTTTTTCCTGCGTGTCTTTCCAAAAATGCATCCTTCGCATAGACTCCCACTGTCCTTTGACTTGACATTAAGTTCTTGTTCAATGACTCGCTTCACGTGACGTTTGTCTTGATGACCCATTCGTTCATGGTAAAGATGTAACGAATCAACTGCATTCACCATCACGCTTTTCTTGGGTGGAATTGGTTTACAATTCAGCTTGTACAAGCCGCCATATTTTTGTCTGTTTCCGGTCACACACAATTCCCCTTTGATCCAAAATGAACAAGTTGTGCCTTGTGACTCAAATTTACTTTCTGTGTTGATATCATGTGCTGAGAGCACCGAAAAAAGATTCTTTGTGACTTTTGGAACATGCCACACATCATTCAATATGAATGTTCTTTTCTTCGTCTTCATAAGAATCGATCCCTTTCCTAACGCATCTATCACTTTCCCATCAGCAGTGGTTACCATGTGTGGTTCTTGGAAGCGCCAGTCACTTCTCATTGTAACGTGGTGTGTGGCTCCATTATCAACGTACCACTCATTCCGATCCGTTATACAATCTGTGACATTTACTAACACAGCCATCATGTTGGTCATTCCAGCTTTTCCGTGTAGTTCCTTCTTAGGGCAGTCTTTCTTGAAGTGCCCAACATCCCCACATCTGTGACATTTAAACATTTTCGTTCTTTTCTTAAAGGTCTTTCTCATACTATTGTTAACCACCAGTGCTTCACCAGAAGATCTTGACACACATCCATTATCTTCCTTGGAGGTTGTCGTCAAAGCTCTTTCATGGGCACAAAGCTGACTGGTCAGTACAATTTAAATATATTATATATCTAGCAGGTTTTCTATGGTTCTGTCCTTCTTTGACATCATTATCCAACTCGATTTAAACGAAAAATATTCTTCAGGCAATGTATCTAAAATCTTGCAGATAAGAAGTATTTCAGGCAACTCCTTCCTTTCATCTGATTTTATCAACTCTTGATTTAGACTGTGCCATAAATTCTTCGCTTTAGACATATGAGTTGCAATGTCATCTGAGATATCCATCTTTAATTTAAACAAGCTCATACAGGCATTATACAGACGGTCATCGTTCACACCATCATATAGCCGATGCAGCTCATCCCAGACATCACTTGGACTCGAAAAACGTATCACTTTATCTAAAGTCTCATCGGTAATATTGTTTGTTATTAGTAAAAGAGCCATACTTTCTAGCTTCAAATACTTGTTGTATGCAGCCATCGCCACTGCAGCAGTAGCATCGCCACTGTTCACTGCTGGCTTCTCTGGCTTACTCATTTTACCATTTACAATATCGATAAGCCCATCCATACCTCTCAGTAATGCAGTCATTCTGTACCGCCACTGCACTTTTTCATTCATTTCATTTATGATTTTTAGAGTAAGCAGCTGTGTGGATGAAGTAATATAATATGAAATATAATAAAATACAATGGATGTAAGATAAGCGTAATGTTTAATAGGACACCGAAAAATCAACCCACTAGACGGCTATCAAAACAGTTATATAAAAAACATCTATTGTATTTTATTATATTTCATATTATATTACTTCATCCACACAGCTGCTTACTCTAAAAATCATAAATGAAATGAATCGTCAGGGTCATGTAACATTTGTTGCTATCGGAGGTCCACAAGTCTGTTGTCAAAGCAATGTAATCTGTTACTTTAAGCATCTCTTGCGTAGCTTTTCTTGCCAAAAAATATTGCTCCGGAATTAACTTTTCCGAAAGAATCTATTCTATATTGTATCACATAATTTATACGTTGTATAAATTATGGCTGATATTAATTCATAATATGTAGATACATATGAATTAATATCAGCCGGTTCACGAGGCCGTGAAAGCTTCGGTGTACTATCCAGTTTCTGTAGTTATCAGCGTGGTTGATTTGGCTCTCACAATAATAACACACAACTTTTTTACACTTTTCCACTTTTTATTACGTTTTAATAAGTTTTTACAAAAAAACACGACCCGTTTAGATTAAAACACACCTGATGATGATTTAATCGAAACCGGTACATCCTTTTCAAACTAACATTAACTCAGTATTTATTTATTTATTTTATTTGGGTTCACAAACATGAATACACTGGAATTATTTAGTTAAACAATTAAATGTAGAAAATTACGTGCATCCACAACCACGTAAACCACTGATTACTAAAAAATTGTGCATATATAAGTACAAAAGTAAATTTAAAAAAGAAAATTAAGGTTTAAATAATTAAGAAACAGTGATAACAATTATTATAGTACACACAATTAGTCCAAAACAAAATATTCGATATTTATTAAAATTTGTTTAAGTAGTCCTAGAACATCGAAAATATATATCTACTTAGCTTACTTAATGTGATAGAGTTCTGATTTGTATATAATACTCCAAATAAATAATATTCCAATGGAACACTGGAAATATGGTCCTATTTCCAATGTTTTTTTGGAAGACTTTGCAAAAATAGAAGTTTATTTAATTTAAGCGGGTGCCTTTTAGCCGATTACGTCGTTGATTGACTATTGTGCCGTAGACGTTCGTCGTCGTTTCAGCCTTTTACTGTCCACTGCTCGATATATGCCTCTCCAATACATTTCCAGTGCGACCGGTCCACATTTGTGCAGCATTTGAGAACAAACGTTCATATGGAACTGAAGTCCCGATCATGGTGAGGTACTTGTTAGCTGTTAAATGTAATTTGAGAAGCTGAATTTTAAGGTCATTCCAAATTTCCAATGGATTTTCATTGAGTCTTCCTGCTGGACTTACTTTTGCAGATGGATAGGGTCGGTCTATGTGATCATTTTCTAGTATGGGAACTATAGTCCGATATCCTTTAAATTAAGAGCAAAAACTGCTTTTTTAAATACTTTACACTTTTTGGGTTATCAAGCTAAAAAATAGACACAGTTTCATATTAAATACAGTTTTTTATTATTTGTCGATTTAAACACATAACACACGATGAATTAAAAGTCTTATAACTATTCCGATGGCAAATACAATCAAATTGTAGTGAAAAGAAAAAAAATTAAATACAAATCTTAGTGACTTTCATACATGCTCTTAACGTAAAAATTAAAGGATATCGGACTATAGTTCCCATACTAGAAAATGATCGCATAGACCAACCCTATCCATCTGCATAATGCCTACACTCATCCCCAAAAAACCCTGTATAGACAGCTCGTCAGAAATAGAGTCGTCGGTCTTCGACGTTTTCCAGTTCTTGCGCACTAATTTGTGGTGATCTTTCCACAAAGAAAAGTTATCTTCAGGTTTCTCATAATGATCAAAAGAATCAGACTCTAACTCATTTTGTTCTGTAGTTTTCATTAAGTCTTTGACTTTTGCCACAGCTAAAGAGCAAGCAAGAGGATTTGTAAAATTCATTTTTGAACCGTGGGTCTAATACTGTACCTATAGCGAGGGGAGTCACATTCTCTATAACACCCATTCTTTTGGCAATCTCTTTTAAGACTAGCGTTTGCAGATCTTTTCCAAGAGAATCCTCGAGCTGAAGAGATCCCACTTTCAAAATAAGGCAATGATATCAAATGAGGGATACGTGGAATTACCTTGCTGCTAGTACAGAACTCTAAGTTCCAAAAGAGTGTCTTTCAATCTCGGGAATATTTTGTAAGCATTGTTTTTTTACATGAACAAGGTGGCAATAGGGGATGTTTCAGTCTTTGTTTCTCTAATATAGCTCTTGGATCTCGATTTCGCTTAGGTTTCTTTATTGTTTGAGAAATATTATTATCTTCAACTATAAGTTCATGAGCGGATGTGGGGGTGATCGGTTTTTTTTGCCAAGTGGAATATGACTTGCAGTAGAAGTTGAAGGTGTTGGAGCTAAATATGGGTTGTTAGTATCAGTTCAAACTCTTATCAGAAATCAATGCATGGTTTATTAGTTGAGCATATTTACCAACGCATGAGCAAAATGCGTCTAGTATATTTTGCCAAACCACTGTATACTTTGTTACAGTGTTTTTCTCGACGCCTCCGTGGTCTAGTGGTTCAGAGCTTGGCTCTTGACTCGGTGGTCGCGGGTTCGAATCCCGCCGAGGGAACAAAAAGTTTTAAAATGTTCCTGAGTCATGGATGTGTATTAAATTTGTGTATTAATATAGTAAAAATCTTAAATATGTGTATAGTATTAAAGTATTAAATATACATTACCGTTGTCTGGTACCTGTAACACAAGTTCTTCGGATACAGCATGGGGCCAGATAACGTGGTGTGAAGCGTCCATAGATATTATTATTATTATATTATTATTATTATTATTTTCTATGTTTATATCTTATTTTTTACGTAATACAGTATTTTTTGTTTGCTTTATCTTGCAAAAAAACCGTTGACATGAAAGTGTGATCGATCATAGGTACTAAACAGACTTCAAGAAACTGATTGGGCACTGTTAAGCGAAAACACTGTAAGTCGACTTAGTCTTTTGGATTGGCACGGCAGAGGTGACAACATAGATAAATCCTTTGCCCACTTCATAAAATCAGAACATGTTTCTTCAATCGGAAAGGCAGACTGAAACGTAATTTTCTTTGCTTTTTTTATGACTATGTTGTACTTGCAGAAAATCAAACTTCGTGATTGGGTCATCAATAAAATGCCATGTGCGTTGAGGAAGATTTAATATGATCCCAGATGTTTCCAGGAAATCGATTCCCAAAAGAGTTCTATTATCGCATGCTTCCGGAATCACCGAGAATGTTACTGGAAGTATTCTGTTGCCCATCACTATTTCTGTTGTAGCTAGCAAAAGATTAGATATCTTTGTGGAGCCATCAGCAAGTGTTATGTTGGCTAATTTTCAGTAAATAAAATGCCGTGTCGTATGAGCATCTTATACAATTGTTTACTGGCAATACTCGTACGTGCCGCTGTACCTATTTATGTACGCGTAACTCTCTTTTCTCCCTTAATTGTCAGTTCTACAGTCGGTATTTTACATGACGATTCTAGAGTTGTTTGTATTGCGTAGAATGCTATATAATTTGGTGGGGTTTCCTTATTTTTATACCTTACGCACTTGCTGCGGTACACCCCGAGTTCTCCGCAACCGTAACACTTGATAGTGTTGTTGGTGTCAGTTTCATTTTTTATTCTACTGCGACACTCTTCTTGTACATGGCAGCGTTTCCCACAGTAAGAGCAACGTTTTTGCTTCCCTGGATATACTGTAGTTGGCTGTGTAGAAGGTGCCGCATCTCTCTGAACGTTCTCCAAATGTCGACCTTTTCAAGCAGTTCGGCAAATGTTTTACACCGCAACGGGGTATATTTTTACGGAGGTTAATATTGAGTAGGCCGTATATAAGGTCCAATTTTGGAGGCAGCTGCGCTAAGACTGGTTTTGGTGGGGTTTCCTTATTTTTATACCTTACGCACTTGCTGCGGTACACCCCGAGTTCTCCGCAACCGTAACACTTGATAGTGTTGTTGGTTTCAGTTTCATTTTTTATTCTACTGCGACACTCTTCTTGTACATGGCAGCGTTTCCCACAGTAAGAGCAACGTTTTTGCTTCCCTAGATATACTGTAGTTGGCTGTGTAGAAGGTGCCGCATCTCTCTGAATGTTCTCCAAATGTCGGCCCTTTCAAGCAGTTCGGCAAATGTTTTACACCGCAACGGGGTATATTTTTACGGAGGTTAATATTGAGTAGGCCGTATATAAGGTCCAATTTTGGAGGCAGCTGCGCTAAGAGTGCTCGCTTGGTGCACAAGAAAGTGTCAAGTGGTTCCTGATCTTTTAGCTTCGTTGCAAATATCTCCAGATATATCTCATGGGAAACTGGATTGAAATAGCTGCCTGTCGCAGCAATTTCAATCCTGTTCCCATGTCTTTACTTCATTTTTAACGCCTTGCCACCAAGTAGACGCCGTGCCAGTAAAAAGTAGTGACAAACCTTCAATGGCGTCTTTTTATATGTGTTTATACTGTTTATAAACTTCTCCACCTTGTCGTAACTTCTTTGTCCGTCGAAGCGGGCGGTGCATTTTGAAAAACTGTTACGTGGCATTTCAAATGTTGTAGATGCAAATGTTTGTGCTAATCTGTCTATTTGTTCCTCACTTGCTGCTACTGATGTATAAGTTGATCTTCAGTCATAATGATGTTATTCGTCATTTTTATTTCGATGTACCCTCTTATTTTTTTATTTTGCGTAGGGCGCCAAATGTAGGGTTGGCACATATGAAATGATACTCGCGATAACTTTGTATGTACTTGTTTATTCAGGTTATATACATTAAGGCTTAATACCATTACTTATACAAATTATAATCATATGAAACCCTACCATAGGATGAAGGGGAGGACGCGTGGCATCGCAACCCTAATCCTTCCTACGAGCCACCAATTAATCTAATAATAATTCAAATATAATCAAATTTTATATTAATTTTTTGTAAAATAATTATTACACGTATTATCCCATATCCTCCTAGTTTTAATACTCGTAGCTAGCTTATAATGTTTGTAATTAATGACGCGGAGGATCGATCAAGCAAAGCACTGGACTCTGAGCAGACTACGGGAGCAATCGTACTCGGGGTCGTCTAGCGAGCGGACTGGCTTTCTTCGTGTGATTTCTTCACAACTTCCCTTTCTTGGGTTGTTGGTAGTCGGTTTCGGGGCTACGCCCCCTGACCGAGGGATACTCCTCGCCTCACAACTGTGAGACCGTTTCTGGGGTGAGCATAAAGCTCCTGGTTGGGCGCGTTGTCCTCTGGGGCAAGCTGCTCTCTATCCTGCTCTGCTTTCCCTGTACCGCCCCCGGCGGTCCACCCCGCCAGGTGAGATCCCCGGTAACCCCGGGGAAGGCGCGGAGGCTGCCAGCGACAGGAGCGGTGAGCTCAGGTAGGCAGGCAGGAGAGTCCGGTTTGCAGGTGGGGTGGCTGGTCGAAGGCTGCTCTTATAGGCTGCTTCTTCGAGGCTGTGTGTGTCGGTAATCAAAATCAAAATATTCATTAAAAATTCATTTGGCATTAATTAGGTTAATAGATTGTAATTTGGGTTAGGCATAATTAAATTTATAAATAATTAAATAATAAATAATTAAATAAAATAAATTGATTAATTAAAATAAAGTCAAATATTATAATAATTAATTGGGTTATTCGCCCGGCGGGCCTTAACCAAACAGTTAGTGACACGACCGACCGAATAATTGGTGATTATAAATAGGGTTAAGGAGCGATTACTGGCTAGACCAGCGGTCCCACGATCATCACCTACACCTACCATGGGAAAGTATTACAATAATTAAAATTGGTGAATAAATTAAATTGTATTGTAATTTAGTATTGTATTAAGATTGGAATTGGAGATAATTAAAGGCTACGATTCTCGGCCCTACCGACGAAGTATACACAATATACCTGCGGGACACGAACATCCGGGATGGGGAATTAAATTCAAATTAAAATTAGAAATTAAATTAAATTAAATAAATTATATAAATTAAAATTGGCTGCAAAAAAATTATATAAGGGGATGGGGATGGGGAAGGGGCGAGTTCCACTTATGGACCGGGTGGTCCGACAAGCGACCGACCTCTACCTATCGACCTATCTACCCTTACAACATAGACCGATAAATTAGAGTAAATTAAAATAAAAAAATATAAAAATAATGAGAATAATAGATTGGGGTGCCAGTTTAGCTCTGGCTGGCAGGTTTTATGTTACCCCTGGGGTAAAGCCTTTTGTCAGGCGGGCGGGCGTGCCAGGGGGCTAGATCCTGAAGGGAGTCTAGCCTGGATCTGTCCGCTCTGCTAAACAGATTGGTGGCCAGTCTGCTGGTGAAGTCCTCTATACTTTCCATTTTTAGGTCACGGGCTATGACCTCGTTCCGGACGTATCTTGGGGCCCCGGCTGCGAGTCGGGTGGCCTTATTTTGGACTCGCTGTATTAGGAGTCTCTGTGGGGACGTGAGCTGGTACCAGGCCGGGGCCGCATATGTGAGCCGTGACCTGACATAGGTTTTGTATAGAGAGACTTTCGTGGGAATGGGCAGAGCTGGGGAGGCCATGAGTGCCCTGAGTTTGGCCATGACGACGTTTGCCGACGCTATGGCGCTTTTAACATGTGGGGCCATTTTGAGTTGACCGTCCAACGTGACCCCTAAGTATTTGGCTTGACGGGACCATTGTATTTCGGTCCCGTCTAGGGTCAGCTTGGGTGGACATCGTGTGCCCCCCTGGCTGGGGAATATGATGGCCTGTGTTTTGGCGGGATTGGCCGACAGGCGCCACTTTTGCAGCCACTCTGGTAGCAAGTCCAGCGAACGTTGCACCTTTTGGGCTGCGTGGGACCGGTTCAATGAGGTGGCCATGTACGCGGTGTCGTCGGCGTACAGGGCCAAGGTCGTGTGGCTGTGGCATGGTATGTCCCCGGCGTAGGAGTTGTACAGAGTCGGGGACAAACAGCTGCCCTGGGGGATTCCGGCTCGGATTGGGCGGGCCTCGGATAGAGCGTCTCGGACCGAAAATGTACGGTTCTCGAGGAAGGACGCGATGGTCGAGGAGCTTGGAGATAAGGCCCTCGTGACTGGCTTTCTGTAGTGCGAAAGCCGTTTATATACACGTAGTGGGGTGGGGATTACAAGTTATTAGAGATAAAAGTGGTCTGTGGTAGGGATGGTGACATCACGTTGGCGCGCTATAGTACTTAATTTTTTATAAAATTTTCCTTTAAATAAATGAATCACGGATACTATGAAAATTACCGGCTAGGCAAGAAGCCATGCCTAAAATGCCTATGCAGCCGGCGCGGCACGGCGCTGCGGCGTGCGACATCAACGTAAGCAGTACGGGCGCGTACCTACGCGCGGTGTCCATGCGTCGGGTAAATAATTATTCAAGTTTAAGATACATTTATTCAGTGATTAATTGATATTATTTTTTATATTATCTTTTTTCATCTTATTTAAAAGCCGAATATCACGTCCTCAAGTATTGCTCATGTCTCACCAGTCACACTGTATAATTTTATATGACAATCAGTATTAATTGACAAAGAACTCGTTGGATCTCTGGTTCTGATTGTGCCGCCACTTGCACGCCCAGCCCCAGCATGACATGCCGGCCCAGGGCTCGTCCGTGTAGAACACCTGACCGTTCTGATACATCTAGAAATATAAAGTAAAGGCAAATAAGCGTCAATAAGGCAAAGGCATGGCCTACCATCCCATACAATCTATCTTTAATACAAAAAAATTGCAATAGATGTCACTACTACTAACGTTTGTAAATTATAAAATGTAAATATGCCGAATTAAGTACAAATATTGACATGAAAATAAAGATAAGCATATTTTTAAAGTACTCTTGTGGCAAAGGGAAATGATATTATTTTAACAATAGAGAATGTTAGTAGATACCTATACAAAATCGCTTAAAACTGTTGTCCCATTATATTTATTTATTATAAGTATTTCGTCGCTTTACCTTCACAGGTTGTATCTATAAAACTACAACTTTTCAGTAGAGTAAAAAAACTTAATAATTTTAGATTTTATTATGTTATGGATTTTTATTTAACACATTCAATGCCACCACGATTTTCTAGTAGTTCAGTATACAGTACAGTAGCTATAAAAAACGCCAACATGCTAGGTGTGCTCTCGCCACTGCAGGATGAAATTACGTAGCACGCTAGGCGTGTTCACTGGCACTGTAAAGAGGTAAAATCATAAAAAGCGTTATTTCGACTTCAACCGTGCTTTCATTAGTCCTTCTTGAGTTACTGAAGAGATATTTTGTTTTTAGCAGTGTTTGTGGTTTTGAAGGTTTTATTATGGCAGTAAATAGATTCCGAGGTAAGTATTTATCGTAATTTGATCAGTGAATGTCAACATTTTGTTACTTATTTGTGTTTTTTTTAGAAAATATAAAATATTAGTTAGTAACAGGTCTATCACTGATTTATAAAATATTAAGTCATGTCGCTGTATCCATTCAGAGCCATAGTGTTTTTTTAATAGTTTGTTAACATCATCAAATTTTGCTTTCTTTTTTTTTATTAATGATGGTGTAATAGGTACTGGGTTAACGTCTGACGCATATTTACCCGCTTTTGTAATGGAGCGACGAGAACTGACATCGCTGTTGTAATATTGTTAACCCCTTACAATTACTCCTCGGCAATCTCCTTTCACTCTCGTGAAAATAAACCTCTTACAGTTCATGATCTTAAAGTGTAGAGCCTGTGTCCTTTTTTGAGTTTCTTCGATAGCAGTTTTCCAATCACTCACCTCAATGTCATTTAAATAAAACACAGTGGCGTGTTTTTTTATAACGTCGACGTACTCATTTGGTTGTATTAATTTATTTTTCTTCTTTATTTCCTTCTCAATTACGCCAAATACTCAATCAGGGGGATTAAATAAGTGACCCGTCACTGGAAAAATTAGTTCGACTTTTTTTTACCGTAGAAGGAGCATGGCTGCTTAACCACTTACTAATCATGCCAATAGTAGTGGAGATTTTGTTCTGGCTCGAACATACGTCAGCCATAAGTCTTAATACCTCGATATCACTAAAATCAATATTATTCAATAAGCAGTGATACAATGCACTTGACAGTTCATTGGAGCCCTTAGCGTAAGTATTCTCTGTCCAAATGTAAGAGAAAACATTATCATTTGTAAATTCTGAATGAGAATGTCCCACAACTATAGTAAAATTATATAAATATAGCTGCCGGGAATAGTACGTGCTCTGATCAGGCACTTTGGGCAAAGGCTGGTTTTTACCACAATCAAATGATAGAATCTTCATTTTAGAATCAGTCTCTTGCAATAAAATAAAAAAAAAATTACTTCTAGTTTCATGTACTTTTAACTCTGTTTTAAGTCGAGTGTTTTCTGCATCTTCTTTTTCAACCTTAATTTTTTCTTTGAATTCAAGGAACGTTGAACACATGTAGCTCCTAGGATGACTAAAACTAATGTTGAATTTTGTATTGAAAATTCTTCTAAAGTATGATTTCTTACAATTTTTAAGAAAATTCTGTATATTCAGTGAGAAACATTTTGAACATTGACGCTTCGGATGGTTCAGATGGTAAATATGTAGATGCGTCGACTCTTAGATCTACAATAATGTGACTCAACACCAAATTCATCTTTTAATGAATTCGATAATGGCATTTCTTAATCCAACATTTTTGGTGGATTTCCTATCACCACCACGTCTTTCAAATGCCATGAAACCAGTTACTTTGTGCCTCATTAGTTATACACCCCTCACTCTACCTTTATTGATTGACAAAGCTCTCAAAAATAAATTTCTACACACAGGTATAACTTCGTCACAACATTTTCTATTGTTTTTGTATTGTATTTGTTTATTTTGATTCTCAGTCGATTCATATGGTTGGGAGTACAAAAAGTTACGATCTAACGATTTTCTTTATCATGTTTAGTTTCAAAGTAATCCACCAAATAAAATACCAAAAACCGTTGAGATAGAACTGATTCGGTTCTCGATTGTGTCGGGAGTAGACCTACTTTTCCGAGAGGGATTCGAGATTTCGAAGGACTAGGCTTCAGTAACTATTATTATTAATAATAAAAAAATATACATTTAAATTGGAAGACCCTCCGACACCGGGTACAAGGACCAAACTTCAGTCACTATTATTATTTATTAAATAATAATCACATTTTTATGAAAATGACATTCAAATTGCACATCCCTAACCTTTGTTTTTGTTTACAACACGTGCCAAAAATACCGACCTCTTCTTCTTGAGTTCTCGGGGATCATAGTAGGTATAGATAGTATATATCATAGATCGTAGTATAATCATATCCCAAAGTTATAGTGACTGCTCTTTTTACACCCGTTCTATGTAGTATAGATACAGGGCTGTATTTTGTCTTCAACATATGAATTAAAGGTGAATGTTTTATAGAATTTATTTTATCTTTTTTTTTCAAATTATAAAAAATACACTATATTTTATTACTCACATTATACAGGGTGTTTTGCACATGGACCGACATGATTTTTTGGGGGGTGGGGGGGGTCATGTGCTATTTTCCCCCGTGAGACCCAATATCCTAAGTCTCACGGTAGTCTAGATATGTTTTTTTTTTATTTTTTTGAAATCTACCCGAAATCTTGCCTTTAAATCGTCCTAACTTTTTTGTTTGTGGTTATAATACCACAAAACAAAGTATGCTTGTATTCTACAATGTTTTCTAATTCTAAATAAATCATTACATGTTACAATTGATATCCACAAAAAAACTTCTGAGCTTTCAAAGTGGTAAATCGGTGTAAATGTTATGAAAAGTGACAACTTATCAATTCATTTAAAAAAAAACTAAAGTTCATTTTGAATTTAGCTTTTTATTAAAAAGTTCTTTACTTATTACCCTTTCTAACGATATGCTACATGACAGAAATAATACATCAGGGGTCGACCTAAGAGATACTTTGTTGCTAGGGTCAAGATAATGAAAATACATTTTTTATGTTAAGTTGTTTTTATTAAATTAAAATTACAAAGTTTGCTCGAATTGGCCGCCTCCACACCTTATGCATGCACGACACCTTTTTCTTATTTCCGAGGTTGTAGTTAAAAGCCGCATTTCCTCTTGCATTTTTACGAATGCTGTGTTTATTCGTTCCACTAAAATTTCTTTTGTGGGCACCTCTGTTGCATACACTAACTCTTTTGCACGTCCCCATACGTAGAAATCCAGGGGTGTTAAATCTGGGGACCGTGCTGGCCATGGAATGGGGCCAGCTCTACCAATCCACGAGTTTGGAAATGCATTATTTAAATGCTCTCGTACCGTTCGTTGGTAATGTGCCGGACAGCCATCATTTTGAAAAACAATTGGCACATCTTCTAAAACTGGTAGTACCAGTTCAGGTAAATCATTTTGAAGAAACTCTAAATAATTGTTTCCATTGAGTCGTTCTGGCAAAAAATATGGGCCGACAAGATTTCGCCCAATAACACCAGCCCAAACATTTACGCTGAATTTTCGCTGAAAGGAAGTCTGCCTTTTTTTGTGCGGATTTTGGCCCCTTTTCTCCCAGTGATGCAAATTGTGCAGATTTGCTATGCCTTCATGGCTAAAATTTGACTCGTCAGTCCATAAAATTCTTTTCAAAAAGTCGCTATCTTCAACATCTGTGTGCAATAAAAATCGGCAGAACTCTAACCGTCTTGCATTGTCACCCTCTTCGAGACCTGGAACAATGAATGAAATCCGTGAGTTTGTGGTAATAACTGCATAAACGCGATATTTCTTTCTTTTAATTGAGCTCACGCAAAGAACTTCTTCAGTTGTCCGAGAAACATAGCAAGAAAGGAATTCAACGAAACAATTACAACAATAAAAAATAAAAAATAATAAGAGTAAAAGTGAACACATTAAGATTTGAAATCAAGTAAAATGTTTTAATGTCACATTTTAAATAAGTAGTAAGTACTGTAAGTTGTTACCTTGAACAGGAGTGTAATGAAATGCGTGCCTTCCATCTGCCCGAAGAACGGACCAGACTTTCCAAACTGATACGTTAAGTCCGTCAGCAACAACTCGTATGCTTGTTGTAGGATCGTCATCAAAAGCTTGAAGGATTCTCTCATCAACTTCAACATTATGTTGCCTCACATTCACTCGGGGCTCCCGAAAGTTTAAGTTTCCGGTCTCCCTCAGACGTCGATAGGTAGTTGAGAAGGTCTCGTGGTGAGGTAACCGTCGATCAGTGTAGCGTTCTTGATAAATTCTTCGCGCTTCATGCGAATTGCAATCAGCTTTACCATACGCCAACATCATGTCAGCATACTCCTCGTTACTGAAGTTCGCCATTGTAACGAATACGCAAAGATAAACACAACAAAAACGTAACAGTTCAACAACAGATTTAACAAAAAAACAATAACAAGACTTTAATTTGATTACGATAGAACAACGGGAAAAGTACGGGCACTTCGAATCGCAGAGTAATCTCGACTGATTCCCGGCAAGTGACCTTCACTCACTTTCAACTCGATAGACAAAGACAACAATAACTGTACTACTAGTAAGAAAGGGACTAACTTTTTACCAGCTGCTTGATAATCCGCGTTGACTGGTTACATTGTTCAAACCAGTTACATTGTTAGAGTGCGTGTTCAGGCAAACGAAGCTTAATTTGACCACTTTAAGAATGGTTTCTTATATCATGTAGCATATCGTTAGAAAGGGTAATAAGTAAAGAACTTTTTTAAAAAAAGCTAAATTCAAAATGAACTTTAGTTTTTTTTTAAATGAATTGATAAGTTGTCACTTTTCATAACATTTACACCGATTTACCACTTTGAAAGCTCAGAAGTTTTTTTGTGGATATCAATTGTAACATGTAATGATTTATTTAGAATTAGAAAACATTGTAAAATACAAGCATACTTTGTTTTGTGGTATTATAACCACAAACAAAAAAGTTAGGACGATTTAAAGGCAAGATTTCGGGTAGATTTCAAAAAAATTAAAAAAAAACATATCTAGACTACCGTGAGACTTAGGATATTGGGTCTCACGGGGGAAAATAGCACATGACCCCCCCACCCCCCAAAAAATCATGTCGGTCCATGTGCAAAACACCCTGTATATTTGGTAAATTGACCAAACAATATAAAAGGTTGAGAACTCGTGTAGATGAACACGCCTGGCATGTTCGCGGCATTGTATATAAATAATTTTCGATAATATAAAAAAAATATTAGATCATGGAACCACTTAAAAAATCATTAGATTACTGCACAAAGTTTACACGATAGGCGTGTTAGTTTGTTGATTATTGAGGTTCAGTTAAGTATTATATCAAGCTTGTTGTACCTTAAGTACTTACTTTAGGTTAATACCTAGCTTAGGTATTATCGGGAAACATAGATTTTTTAGATACGACGTTGAGAAGGTAAAGCGACGATTTGTATTTGAAGAGTAGGTATACTGAAATAACGTCATTGCGTCGAGTTCCAAAAATATTATCAAAATGACAATATTACTACAAGACGTATCGTCAGAGTTAAATATATTAAAAATAGTGAACATTCTCCTTTATGGTGATGCTAGCGCGTTTTGCATAATAATAATCTCTCCCTCTTCATGATTTAATGCGCGAGCGGGAGATTCGAAAACAGGTCGAGGGATCTTCATCCTCATGCGAACTTCTTTTCGAATGCCAGTCTGTCCCGCTCGTACATACATACATAATTTGATTCGCGTGCGACCGGGACAGACTATCATTCGAAACGAGGCATGAGAATCAGGATCCAGAGCCCCCTTCGGATGTCGGTCTGTCCGGCTCGCACATTAAATCGTGGCCCTGGTTATCCTAAACTTACGAATGATAAATCCGAGCTCTTGTAGGTGACTCCGTCGTAACCGAACCTCAGTATGAAGTTCATGGAGAATATCGAGAAGACACATCTGATGTCTGTGGTCGCGGGTATGAAGTATCTGTACGGGCCGCAATAGTACGACACCTTTGGCTCATATTCCACCGATTCCGGAAACTCTTCTCGAGGGTTTGTTCTGGAAATGCCAAACATGGGAGTATTAAAAGGATATTATGTCATGGGTTTAATTTTCTTCGTAAACCTCTGTGGTTTCTTGATGATATTTTTATACAAATATTCTAGTTAGTTGATGGAATCAGGCGTTACTTTGCAGAAATCCATAGTCAAACGCAAGCCTATTGGGTGTACACTAACTCATGTGCTAGCAGATTGTGGTTTTTTCGCGGGATATTGCTAGATATTATATATTTAAATTTTATACAAATATTCTAGTTTAATTATTGTTTTAAATGGTAAATTAAAGTAATAATAATAGATAGATACTTGTAAACGCATTGCACATCGGTCCAGTTGTCATCTGAATGGCAGTAGAGGCCCTGACTGGGGTCTTTGGTCTGGAACTGCTCGCCGTGGGGGCCCACATATGTCGTCTCCGAGTGCCGATGAAAGAATCCCGTAAAGGCAAACGCACCTATCAAGTGAAAAAAAAATCATCCATAAACGTATTTTACAAGCTTTTAATTAGTTTCACCAGTCCCGATGTTTGTTCGCCTGTAATTTGTCTGTAATTTAATCTTGTGAGTTAAAATTGAGCCAATTCCCGGTTACCGATTGAGCTGAAATTTTGCATGAATATGTAAATCGGATGACAATGCAATATAAGCTGATGTGATGATGTAGAATGATGTACGAAATATGGCCATAGCAACTTGGTAATAAAACGACACTGCCCTATCGAGCTTGGGCTCGTTTAATTTGTCTTGATGAGGACTTTGGTGCTAGATGGTAATCAGGGGCTGATAAGGAAGGGTGAATATTAATGAGATAAAACCTCTTTTGGTTACATGCGTTGACCTTTCCAGTTTTTTTAAAAGATGTTTTTATATTCGCTTTTGATATATGTTATGGGTTTGTGTATTTTACTGTTGCTATAGAATCACGATTATCTCACGTCAATTGGATTTTATTAATTTCGTATATCACGTCACTTCACGGAGCCGCTTTCTCCAAAGGGCCCAAAACGTATGAAGTAAATAAATAAATAAAGGAACTTAGTAAAATTCAAATCTCAAAGTTGGATGGCACCAAGTGGGTGCAGTGGCGGTATAGAATGATTGCATAACTGAGAGGCATGGATGGGATTCGATATTGTAAACAGTAAAATAAGTAGGACAGCAGTGAACAGTGGCGATTCTACTGCTGCAGTGGCAATGGCTGCATACAAAACGAATTTAGGAGAGTATTTGAAACTAGAAAGTATAGCACTTTTATTAAAAACGAACAATATTACCAATGAAACTTCGATGGAGATCGATTCGATATTATGGTAAAGCACTGGTGGTTAATAGTATGAGAGGCTTATAAGAAAAGAACAAAAGCGATTAAACGTCACGGGATTGGGGAAGTCTTCTTAAGTAAACACAGGTTGTAAATCGGATCAGGTTGAGTGGTACGTTGATAATGGAGCCTCGTTATAATGAGAAGTGATGACATGGGTTTGTGTATTTTACTGTTGCTATAAAATCACGTGAGATTATCGTGATTTTCATCCAGTCCGTTGAGTCAGATAGTCCATTGGATTTCATTAATTTCGTATATTACTTCACAGTTCACAGATCCACTTTCTCTTAAAAAATATGTCCATAGTAACTTATCGTTTATCGTTTTTTCAATATCTGAGCAGAATGTGGCACGTTATGACGTTAATACGACTCTATAACGTTACGGTTTTATGGATATTAGTTACTGATATGCTACTCAATAAGTACAAGATTTTTAACGAGCACAAACGATAGATAACCAACGGTTACTTGCGAAAGCCACCTAATAATATCGTTTTTTATCTATCGGAGCATAACATGACACGTTTTGAGGTTTGTACGTCTCTGTAACGTTACGGTTATTAATTATATTATTATTTGTATGGGTTTCATGATATGCGATTGTGCTGCAAAATATCTATTTAATTTGTCACTAGTTACAGACTGTCTCTGATAAGGCGACTAGCAAAACGTCGCAAATTATCACAATTTGTTAAGAGACCAATACGTTTAACAAAAAATATTTTATGCTGAAATGCTTTCCTTGGAAGCATTTCCAACGACATATTTTATTAAATATCAATGCGGGCGGCACGGCGATCCGTTATTTTGGTCAGGTAACTGAATCCATTTGATACAACCATTTACGTATTTGCTCAAACAACCATAATTAAATGCGTTACAAACGGCATTCAACAATGCCAACGAATAATCTGTAACTACATTTGAGGGGTTCGATATATCGTAACGCAACAATTCGTTTAAGCAATAAGATATGATATTTGCATCATGTTTTTCCGATATAATTTGGCATACTGGTAGAATTTTGCATTGAAAAGAAATGACAGCTTGATATAAAAATATTGTATTGCGCGATCCATCTGGTCTTTTAATTTGGGTTAACCCGTGGCGTCGATCGACAGAGCACCAACGTCACAATCTTTACATTTAAAAGAGTCCTTGTAGAAATATTAATTTTTCTGGACTCCAATAAAAAATATAATAATATATTTAAACATATTTCTTCTATGAATCCTGCAAATTTAACAGTGTATTGAAGGTCTTCTATAGACCGAATCAGTTAAGAAACATTAATAAGACCCAATTGTTTATCGTTTTCGAGGTGTTTCGCTTTTCGTAGTACGTCATTACGATACAAATGGGCAGACTCAATGTCGCCTAACTCCAAAGTTTGATTCGCGTTCCTTCTTCGCCAGTTATATACGCCATCTGCCTGCAACTCTTTACAACTGCCAACCGTTCCATACCAGACAAAAACAGTTTTTTTTCGTGAACGATATCATTTGTGTCAGTTTATTGCCATTTCCTCGTCAGATAATGTAGGTTTTGGCAAAAAAAAATAATAAAATTAGAGTATTGTCTTCAGTTTTCTTTTTTCATGTGTTCACATAAAAGGAAATATAGTATATTCATCCAGCCAGGTTTCAAAATAGTTTTTTAATTTTCGTCATACGAAATAAGACTCGACATAATTTTCAAAAAATCTTGATTCGATACGTAAATGGTTTTACGTAGACCAGGAAATTTCAATATTAATTGTTCTTTCTCATTCGTTGACCAGTTGGGGACAATACTATCTGATGTATGGAACAAATCACAAAATTTCGGGAGATTTTGGTAATTTATGAGTGTATCATATATACCTTGCGCTTACTAAAAATATACAGGTAAATGTATTTTTTACTCATTTTGGGTAATTTTTGGTGAACTTGAGTCCATACCGGATCGCCTAATGGTTTCAACTTGCACTCTCTATCTACATAACAAAACTGTAAATCTTTGACTACTTCAAAAATTTCATCAACTGGTGAGGAAGGCATTTTGGTAGACTTAAACTAACAACTAAAAACGTAAACGAAAACTGTGTTTTACACATTTGTACTTATAACGAGGGCGGGTCTATAAGTCCATGACTTTTTGAAGGCTGTGAGGGCCTCGACCCCAGGGGTCGAGGAACGTGTATGGAGCCACCCCCCCACGTGCACGGGAATTTCACATGCCACTGACACAATCGACCGCGGGGAAAAATGGGGCAAAAATATTAATTAATAAAAATGGGAAAAGTGCTTCCGACCGGACAGAACGGGCGGAAGAACTCGCCTCGGGGCTGCAGCTGGGGCAATAGGGCTGCCCCGTGCCAGACCCCGGGCGGGGATAGATAAAGGCTGCTCCGACGGAGGGGTGTCGAAGCAGCGGTAGAGATATGCAAAAAGAGGGGGAAAGGGGACAACGACGCTGCTGTCCAGGCTCCTCCTCTTCATGGGTTGGTGGGCGGAGATGGGGCTCCACTGGGGTCCGTTGGGACGGCATCACGAGGCAGGCGGTGGCGGTCAGGCGGCCGCGCATGCCATGGGGCCAGGTCAGCCAGCTCGGTGAGGCGCGAGGTCCGCTCGCGCGAACAGGTTGGTGGAGAGCTGCGCTACGAATGCCTCAACGCTTTCTACACGCAGATCTCTCATGATGGTCTCGTTCCTCACGTACCAGGGGGCGCCTATAGTGCGGCGCAGCGTGCGGTTCTGGGCCCTCTGCAACGTCTTTTTCAGGGACGGAGAGAGGAGGTGGAACCACGCGGGCGCTGCGTACGTGAGTCGACTACGAATATACGTCTTGTAGAGTGCAAGACGCATATTGAGTGGTATCTACGGAGATACGGACGGACGATGACGGAGTCAGCTGGGCTATCGCGGACCTGGCGCTCGAGACCGCTGCTTTGCACTGCGCGTTCATCGAGAGTCGGCGGTCAATTATGACCCCGAGGTATTTGGCCGTCCTCCCCCACGGGATTTCGGTTGCTCCTATTTTTAGGGGAGCTGGCAAACTGTACCTCCTATTTATGGCGAGCGCCTGGGACTTAGCTGCGTTGACTGACAGCCTCCACTTGTTCAGCCATTCTGGTAGGAGGTCGAGTGTCCTTTGCAGCTTCACTGCTGCGTGATTCGGGGACAGGGACGTCGCGATGAACGCGGTGTCGTCCGCGTAGAGCGCCGCCATGGTGCCGGGGTCCTGTGGTACGTCGCTGGCGTACAGGTTGTACAGCGCTGGGGACAAAACGCTGCCCTGTGGGACGCTGGATGCGATCGGACGCTCCGAGGAGAGGGCTCTTCCACACGGACTTAGCCATAAAAGCCTTACCAGGAAAGGTGAGACTGACATTTATTCATAGATGCTAGACAACAGATACAAAATAGTCTATGGTACATATAAGTGAGTGTACATATTTACACCCATATACCAATAGATGGCATTGGTGGTATATTTTGTTATTGAGTCACAATTTATTTATAACCCTCCCTTAACAAAATATCCCTATAATTGTACAAATTTAAATTGTAGTTTATAAAGTGTTATATAAGTATTTAAACAGTAAAAACAATTTTATAAACTAAACACTTATTTTATTTACTTCCTGTTTATCTGCACAAAGTGCTTTAGTAAATATATCTGCTGGCACAGAAGTGGTTGGTACATAACTTATTTTGATTTTGTTATTTACAACACACTCTCTAGTAAAATGATAGCGTACATCAATATGCTTAGTACGTTTGTGGAACATTGGATTTGAGGCCAATTTTAAAGAACTTTGGCTGTCACTGTACAAGCTTTTAGGTTTATTTTTACCATACATACCAAGTTCTGACATTAAATTATTTAAATAAATAGCTTCCTTGCAAGCTTCAGAAAGTGCCATATACTCAGCCTCAGTACTGGAAAGGGCAACTGTCCTTTGCTTTCGAGACTCATAACTTATTACACATACTGACAACACAAAACAATATCCTGTATAAGACCTTCTGTCAATGTTACAAGATGCCCAGTCGGCATCAACAAAACCATGTAAATCAGTAAAATTTTTCTTGAAAATAAGCCCAAAATATTTAGTTCTTTGCAAATATCTTAACAATTTTTTTAAATGTTTCCAATGCGTTTCGTTATTACATGTGTTATACTGGCTCAGAAAGCTCACACTATAAGAAATATCTGGCCTTGTGAGAACTGAAAGATACATCAGTGATCCAACCAATTGTTGATAAGGATAAGTCTCACTACAATTGTCATTAACAGCCTTTTCTAATTTTACTTCCATTGGAGTATCTGAAGTTTTGCAATCAATCATATTAAATCTATCCAAAATATTGAGGATAAATATTTCTTGATCTAAAGTGACACAATTCTTTTGAATATTTACGTTCATGCCAAGGCAATTTTTTATTTGACCCAAATCTTTAATTTTAAAATCTGACTCTTTTCTTAACCCTTTATATGTAATATCACAGTTGTAGAAAACATAAAAATCATCTACAAATATAGCTACATAAACCATAAAATTATTATGACATTTCATGAATAGACAGGGTTCATATTTAGATTTCTTAAATCCTAATTTTAACAAACTAGATTCCACTTTTATGTACCAGGCCCTAGCTGACTGTTTTAGTCCATATATGGCCTTTTTTAACCTCAAAACTTTATTTTCACAATTTTTGAAATTACAATCTGCTGGTATTTCCATAAAAACACTTACATCAATATTACCATTTAAGAAAGCTGTTGGTACATCTAAATGGTTCATTTTTAAGTCTAGTTGAACACTTAACGCAAAAAGTAGTCTTAAGGTAGAATAGCGCACAACTGGAGAAAATGTTTCATTATAGTCCATACCTTTGATTTGAGTGAATCCCTTAGCAACAAGTCGGGCTCTATAGCGCACATTACCACTACTGTCACACTTTTCTTTAAACACCCACTTGTTTTTCACTACTGTGCCCTGACTTGGTCTATCCACTAAATCCCATGTGTCATTGTCCCTAAAAGATTTCAGCTCTTCTTGCATAGCACTACACCAATGCTCTCTTTTGGGTCCTGTGAGAGCGTCCTGTAGGGATATTTGTTCACTAGTAAAATCTTCAATACACATATTGGAAAAACCATACCTGTCTGGTAAACGATGAACACGCTTCTCCTTTTTAATCACACCATCACTCTGAGTAGCGACCAAACTATCATCTGTTGTTAGGCACTCACTGTATTCGTCATCCTGATCACTTGACAAATCACTTGCAATATATGTTGGATCTTCTCTGCCTGACCTCTCATTATCTTCAATGCTTATTGAACTTTCCTCATCAACATCTGTATTCTGTTCTATATACACTGAGCGGCATGGAATCCCGTCCAAGCACTTTTTAGGCGATTTCTTAAATGTTAACATTTTTAAACAATTTTTTCTTATCAGGGTACTATGGAAAACTAACTATCTTTATTTTCAGAGGGAAATTAATTATATTTTAAAACATATGCGAATAGAAATTTAAATTTTAGTCGAAACGCGTCTCTCAACTGATTAAGTTCGTAATTTTAATTTAGTTTTGTGTAAGTGCATCTTTGTCCTTCTGATTCTTTTGACATTGTTGAGTTCATTTAACTTTAAACTTCACCTAAAAATTTAAATAATGCCTTTAGAGCCTGAAATAGTGGCACAAACTGTAGCCTTAATTGACTAAGGACTGACACAGCGCAAAGTAGCTATTGCTCTCAATTTACCTCGTTCATCAATCCAGTAAGACTTAAGATGATACTAAGAAACTGGTAGCTTCTCAAGAAGACCAGGCAGTGGGGGTGTCAGATGCACAACGGCACGGGATGACCGTTTTATTGTCCTAGAGATCTTACGGAATCGGTTCCTTACTGCAGTCGAGGTTCGTCAGCGGTTCCAAATTGCGACAGATGTGAGTGTTAGCGAGCGTACAATAAGAAGACGTATGGAGGAAGCTAATTTAAAGGCACGTAGGCCATCACTAGGACCTTAACTGCTCAAACAACATCGAGTTGCTCGTCTACATTTTGCACGTGATCTTGCTTACTGGACCCATGAAGAATGGAGTCGAGTGCTGTTTACTGCTGAATGTAGGATTTCTTTACGAGATCGAGACGGTCGTTTACGAGTGTGGCGAAGAAAAAAAGAACGGTATTTACCCAATACGACTGTAAATACCGTCTGTTACGGTGGAGGCTCTATAATGGTGTGGGGAGGAATAAGTTCCACCGCTCGTACAGAGTTGGTTGTCGTTGACAATCGATTAACTGCGACACGATACATCGAATAAGTTATCCCGGAACACGTTATGCTCAATTCGGGGTTTATAGGGTATGACCAGTTTCGTTTAATGCACGATAATGCACGGCCACAAGTAGCTCGTTGCGTAAATGAGTACCTTCAAAGTCTCGGTATAAAAAAACTGCAGTGGTCTGCCCGCAGTCCAGACCTGAATACTATAGAACACATCTGGGACATGCTCAAAAGAATAATAAAAACATCCCCTAACCCGCCAGCAACCCTCGGAGAGCTTCGTAGCGCTGCGATTAACGCTTGGGAGAACCTATCCCAAACTGAAATCAAAAACATTATCCAAATCATGCCAGACCGCATGCAGATGGTCATCTATATTAAAATGAAAAAAAAATTGGAAAACTGTTATTACTTTTGAATTCAGAGTGTTTTGGAAAATATTATTTTATGCTTAGAAATATAGCGATTTTATTTAAAACTTATTTTTAAATTAAAAACCATGTCAGTGGCTGTTAAATTGATCAGGAAACACGAAGAAATGTATTTTTTATTGTCTGACATTAATTTCATTACAATACAGGTAAATTTGAGACGTTTAGACAAAAATAACAGGGTGGCCAAATTTCCATGCCGGTCAGTGTATTTATCTGGCTCCCTCTCTTCAACCACTGTATCTTTCATATGACTTTCCATGACCACAACATCCCGTGCTACAGTTATTTTATTTGTATTCTGGTCATATAATCTGTAGCCTTTAGTATTTTCTGAATACCCAACTAAATGTAACATTTGAGATTTTTTGTCCCATTTGTTTCGTCTAAATTTTGGAATATGGACCATAACTGGACTTCCAAACACTCTAATATGCTGTAGATCAGGGTTACTTCCAGTCCATATCTCATAAGGGGTAGTATTATTGGCCAACACTGCTGCTGGTGAGCGATTTTTCAAATATACTGCTGTATTCACAGCCTCCGCCCATAGATGTTTGTCAAATGATGGATCATAGAGAAGACAGCGGGCTTTTTCTATTATTGACCTACTAGCTGGTACCCGCGACTTCGTCTGCGTACTTTTAATTTGAATATTATTTAAAAGAACGGTATAGATTTGGGTATAGCATTTGGTTAAAAGAGAGTTGGTATATTTAAAAAAAAAAAAACTGTTTACAGCAGGTATAAGGTACCTTTGTATTCCATTGAGTGGCAGAAAGTAAGGGGCCAGCGACACGTTGTGTACAAAAATATTAAAAAAAACTATTGTCGACAGAAACTTGACAAACATTTCGGAGTTTAACAGATGCCGTCCGGCCTCCGTCTTCTGGTGCTCTTCTACGATAACGTCTGGTAGCCGTTCTCATTATTGAGAGTATCTTTTAGTAGGTTTCGAGGACTTTTTTTGTGCAGTTACGATCTTTAATGCACGGGCACAGAGGGTTTTCAGCCCCGCATGGACCGTGGATCGTGTTTTTCATAACAATATCGTAAAGTGCCTTGTTCATTGTTCGGATCTGGTATTTTAGCGCTTATAATTTTATCGATTTGGCCAGATCGCAATTTATCTTTTAACCAAAGCAAAATGTGGGCATGTGGCTCTCGCTTCTGCCACTCAATGGAATACACATACATAAAGCATGGCACTTCTCCAAAAACGCATCCTTTAGTTATTACAGTCATAAGCTTTTTAACTTTTAACCTAAACACTCTGGCAATGACGTCGTGCCTATCGTTGGCGTTTTGAATTGGCATCAATTCGTCAACTATTTCAGACCAAGATGGATTGCAGGTGAAGGTTACGAATAAATCAGGTCGACCATACGTACGCACATAGGCAGATGCGTCTTGAGTATACTCGTGTAAGTATCGGGGATTGTTCACAAACGAAGAGGGCAGAATCAGCATTTTACCTAAATTATTAGGGTTCACGTTGGCATCATTCAAGACAGCATCTTTGAGATGAATATAATTTTCTTAGTTTTGTTTGATTAAAATATCGTTGTATTACGTTAAAATCGTCTTCGCGTATCATCATATTATGATAGGTATAAAAGGCCATGCTCGATACTTTTTTGTTGGGCGAGGGGAGGTTGGTCACTGGATTGACTTGTGGAATTAGATGGAACTTTGAACTAAAAGATCCCGAAATATTAAGTATGTACAAAATTAATTTACAGGACCTAACTAATAAAATATTATAAAGTTTCATGGTTTTACCTTTTAAAATTAAGAAATCCCATACAAACTTTCAACATCTTCATCCCCTTTTTTTCGCAATAAAAGGTAGCCTATATCGTATCTCAGGGTCTAAAGATTGTCTGTGCCAAATTTCATCAAAATCGGTTGAGAGGTTTAAGCGGGAAAGCGTAACAGACAGACAGAGTTACTTTCGCATTTATAATATGTATTAGTAAGGATTGTATCTCTCACTTCGCCGTTCTGTTTTGGCGTGTAGGCTACTGTCTTTTGATGTATTATGCCATGTAGTTTTAAGTTGTTTTCCATCTCTACTGAGCAAAACTCCCCACCATTATCGGATCGCAATATTTTAATCTTTTGGGACTGCTGATTTTCAACTTGCTCTTTGAAATCACGAAAATACTTAAAAGCTTCATTCTTCTCCTTTAGAAAGTAAACAAAACACATTCGGCTGTAATCGTCAACAAATAACAGAAAATATCTAGCCAAACCAAGTGATTTCTTCTCCATTGGGCCACACAGGTCTGTATAAACCACTTCTAGGACCCTGCTGCTTGTGCTGGTACTAGTAGGGAAAGGCAACCTACTTTGCTTACCTTCGTAGCAAACTACACAACTTGATTTGCTTATATTCTGCTTTTCATGGTAAGTTACACCTTTAACTGCTCCTTTCTTAATTTTTTCCAGATCATTTATATTAATATGACCCAATCTTCTGTGCCAAGTGTTGCTTGAGGTCTGTGCAATTCCTGCTAGAAGCTTCTTCGACTTATTAATGTTTAATCTGTATACATCATTTTCCAAACTCGCTTCACCAATACAAACATTCTGAGTATTGTAAATGTAACATCCATATTTATTAAAGGATACTCTGTTACCATTTGCGATCGTTCTACTGACTGAAAGCAAATTTGTGGTGAGTGTTGGTATGCACAAAACATTATTTATTTTTACTTCATATGTCATTGTTTTCACGATTTTCGAAGATTTCCGGAGCACAACACTGAAACTTTCGTGCGATTGGCAACAATTATTTCTTTAACTTGCGGTTCGTAAGATATTATGTTTGTCAACATGTTCTTATTTGACACCATGTGAGCACTTGCGCCCGAGTCGACGTACCAATCGTCTTGATTAAAATCTCGGGCCAGAAAAACTGCACTCAACACGTTCCAAATTGATTTTTGTTTGTGTTTATTTAATAGGCGGCACTGGCTCTTGAAATGTCCAACCTTTTTACAATGATAGCAACGAATTTGTTTTTTCTGAGTTGTATTGAGATTTCGATTGACAGGTGACAGGTTCATTTCATTTTTGCCGAACTCGTATCTAATAATTTCGTTTTTATTATATCTGCACTTATCTTCAATCCTGAATGTTCGATTGCCATTATCATTGGGCTAAATCTTTCTGGCAGTCCTGCTAGCAACAGAGAGCCGATCCATTCATCGTTTATTTCGAATCCGGTGCCCTTCAAACGTTGAGCAGTTTCCACAATCTGATTAACGTAACTGGTCATACTATCACAACTCTCCAAACGAATTGATATTAGGCTTCTTAGGAGAGTAATCTTGCGCGTAAAACCAGAATCATCGAACAATGATTTCAGTTTGGCCCACAAATCTTGTACCGTGGTTTCGGTTTTTATATGGACAAATAACGTCGGATCGATTGTCATAATGATTTTTGCCCTCGCCTTCTTATTTTCGGCTTCCGTTAGCCCCGTGGTGCTGGTTACATCGATGCCTTCCAGGATCATGAAATTTTCGGCGGCAAACGCCCAGTCGTCGTAATTCTCGCGCCCTTTCAGTTTAGGAACGTTCACTGAGTAATTACCTGACATTTTAGCACTGATAATAATCTATAAAAACGAATACCGAAAGTCTACAACACTAATTTCCGACAACTTTTTATATTTTAAATAGTTCATAACCTATTAGATTTAATAAAACACGCTTGGAAGTTTGCAACAGACTGACATTTATTCATAGACGCTAGACAACAGATACAAAATAGTCTATGGTACATATAAGTGAGTGTACATATTTACACCCATATACCAATAGATGACATTGGTGGTATATTTTGTTATTGAGTCACAATTTATTTATAACACAGATGAGGTCTATACACCCGAAACAATCGAAAAAATTCACGATATGGTGTTGGCCGACCGAAGATTGAAAGTGCAAGAGATTGTGGAAGCCATAGGCATCTCGCATGGCTCAGTGGTTTCAATTTTGAATGATCCAAGTGATCATTCAAAATGAGAAAGCTTTCCGCAAGATGGGTGCTGCGTTTGCTCACAGTCGACCACAAACGCAATCGTGTAACAACTTCACAGGAAACATGGATCCATCACAACACACCAGAGACCAAACAACAGTCAAAACAGTGGGTTTCTAAGGGTGAATCGGCGCCAAAGAAGGCCAAGGTTGGTTTGTCAGCCAATAAAGTTAAGGCGACTGTTTTTTGGGATGCACGTGGGATAATCCACATTGACTATCTTCAAAAGGGAAGAACAATTAATGGGGAATATTATGCCAACTTATTGGACCTTCCTTCCTTCAATCCTTCAATGAGGATTTGAAAAAAAACCGACCTCATTTGGCCAAGAAAAAAGTTCTCTTTCACCAAGACAATGCAAGGGTGCACACGTGTGCAGTTGCCATGGCAAAAATCCATGAATTGGGCTATGGATTGCTCCCACATCCACCCTATTCTCCAGATTTGGCTCCGAGTGACTTCTACTTCTTGTTCCCAAACCTAAAAAAATGGCTCGGTAGAAAAAGATTTGACTCCAATGATGAAGTCATCTCGCAAACAAAGGCCTATTTTGAGGACCTCGACAAATCATATTTTTTGGAAGGGATGAAAAAATTGGAGAAGCGTTGGACAAGTGTATAGAGCACATTGAAAAATAAAATGATTTATTTATCAAAAAATCTGTGTTTTATTCCAAAAGTCACGGACTTATTGACCCGCCCTCGTAGATTAAAAATAAAGTAACAATTAACAAATAAGAAGTAAGTAATCAATGAAACAATCTATGAAAAATTTTAATTAACTATAATATAAATAATTTAAAAATAGATCCAAAATTGTTACAAAAAGCTTACAACTAAAACGTAAAAAAACTGTGTTATAAAGATCTGTTCTTATTATATTATTAAAAAAAACCTCAAAATATCAACTTAACAATAAATAATTTGTAACAAAAATAAGAAGTAAAGAAACATTAACATACAATGAAAAATGAAGATGAACTGGATTATTCATATTTTAAACGATTTAGAGAAAATATTTATCAATTGATTTTTGTTAAAATTTATATCTAAATAATAAACATTAAATACTGCTACACACTACATCTGTTGTCACTAGTGTGAAACTAACATGTATTAGCATTAGTTTTGTTTCTGTAGTGTGTTAGCTGTTATTATGAAAAAGTAATAAATGCAGTTCTCGATTGAACCTCAACGTGCTTGTTTTATTTTTGAGGTTATGGACTCAGAATTAGGTGTTTTTTTTCTCTTCTCGTTAAGAACTTGCAAATTAGTGCTGTATAAAGACTGATAATACACTGTGCCGGTAAAAATGAGTTCGAATTACGTTGTGAGTGTGCCAAAATTAAAAGGTCGCGAGAACTACCAGGAGTGAGCATTCGCCGCGGAGAATTTTCTAATACTGGAAGGTACTTTGGACTGTATCAAAGTCACGAATCCAGATGAAGCCGCAGCCGATGCGAAAAACAGGGCAAAATTGATTGTAACGATTGACTCATGGCTATATGTACATATCAAGGATGACGAAAATACGAAGAAACTATGGGAGAAATTAAAGCATAATATATTCGATGATTCCGGATTTACTAGAATGATCAGCTTATTGGGAACTTTAATATCAATTCGTCTTGAACATTGTACATCTATGGCGTGCTACATTACTCAGATCATAGAAACGAGTCAAAAGTTCAGTGTATCGGGCTTTCATATTAATGATGAGTGGGTAGGATCATTACTTTTAGCTGGATTATCTGAAAAATATTCGCCAATGATAATGGCGATTGAACATTCGGGCATTAATATAACGGTCGACGCCATAAAAACAAAATAGATGAACTTGGAGGAAGACAGTGGCGACGATAGCGGAGCATTTGCGAGTTATCAAAAAAAGTATGGCGTAAAAAAAGAATACCGGAAGAACTCAGATTTGTTGAAATCTGAGTTCTTCCGGTATCTTGACGTTGGTCAAGGACAAAACAGAAAGTAATCAAATGTTACAAATGCAAACAAACGGGACACTATCGTAATCAATGTCATAAGGATGTAAAAGATTAATCAAATAATAAATTCGGTGAACGTAAACAAACAAATGCGTTCAGTGCCGTGTTCCTAAATGGTTGTTTCTCAAAGAATGATTGGTACATTAATTCAGATGCTAGTGGCCATTCAACATCGGATGAACATTGTATTACAAATGTGTCGAACAATCATGCAGTCCAAGAAATTAGTGTTGCTAATAAGGAAAAAGTGTCTGTCAAGAGCTCTGGTGATGTGAGATTAACAACATTGACAGATAACTGTGAGTATGATATGGTTGTTGAAGGAGTATTATGTGTACCTAGTTTCACCATGAATCTCATCTCCGTAAGTTAATTGATCGCAAAAGGCAACAAGGTCCTGTTTCATGATGATGGCTGTCAAATATTGAATAAGTGTAATGAGCTAGTTGCTACAGCTCGCTTATTTAATGGAGATTATAAGTTGAGAATGCCTGAAAGGCTGGCTGCAGTGGTGACCTCGAGTGAAATTTGGCATCGCCAGCTTGGTCATGTCAACAGTAACTATTTAAGTAAAATGCAGGAAGCTGTGGAAGATCTTACATTTGATAGAAAGGCAGAAATATCGAAGTCGTCATGTATAGTGTGTTGCGGAGGGAAACAAAATTGTTGAAAAAGGGTAACTTTTTCACATAATGGAAGAATTAATAAAGCAGGAATAGTTCATCAGAAAAGTAAACCATACACACCAGAACAGAATGGCTTGGCAGAGAGATTTAACCGTTCTGTGGTGGAAAAGGCAAGATGTCTGCTCTTTGATGCTAAAATGGACGAAAGCTTGGGCTGATGCAGCCAATACTGCTGTATACTTACTAAACAGGACAGTGGCGGCAAATTTGAATGGAACACCTTTTGAGATGTGGAATGGAGTAAAGCCAGATATTAGCCACTTAAGGGTATTTGGAAGTATAGTGATGATGCACATTCCAAAAGAGAAGCGCCTCAAATGGAATAAAAATGCTTAAAAAGGAATTCTAGTTGCTTTCCCTGAGGATGTAAAAGGTTATCGAGTCTACAATCCAAGCACTCGGGATATCACAACAAGCCGTGATGTGATCATAATGGAAAATGCCGAACAAACAGACAAGTGTAGTCCAGATTGAGGAAACTGAACAATCATAATCTAATAAGGATTCAGTGGGAGACACATTGTATGAATCAGGAAGTGATTTTTTTTTATGATGAGACTTATGTACTAGATTATTCTTCTGATGACAGTATGGAAAGTGTTGTGAGTGTTAAAAGAAGTGTTTCCTCTAGGCAAAGAAAGAAGCCGGACAGGTATGATCATTCTTATATGTGTTTGGAAAGTAGTGTTACTCAAAATGCTTGTGAACTTTCACTTGATGAGGTTCTAAAGGGACCAGACAGGGAACAGTGGTTAGAGGCAATAAGGGACGAAATAGAGTGTTTTGATGATGATGATGCTTGGGTACTTACTGATGCACCTAAAGATAAATGACTATAGTTAAATGTAGATGGGTTTTGTGTTAAAAATATGATAGTGAAAGTAAGTTTAGGTTCCGTGCTAGACTTGTAGCTAAAGGTTTTTCCCAGAAACAAGGGGTAGATTATACTGAAACCTTCTCGCCTGTAGTTAGACATACAACATTACGACTTTTGTTTTCACTATCAGTCCAATTAGATCTTGATGTTAAACATTTAGACGTAAATACTGCGCTTTTAATGGTAACTTAAAAGAGACTATATACATGTAAAAACCTGAATGTTTTAATTCCCCAGATAACTTGTAAGAAAGTGTTAAAACTTAATAAAGCCATTTATGGCTTAAAACAGGCGTCCAGGGCCTGGACGTTAAAGCTAGTTGTTTAATTGAAAATGGTTATAAGAAATCTAAATTAGAACATTGTATGTATACAAATAAAAATGAAAATATGGTAATTATAGTGGCTCTTTGTGTAGATGATTTTTTTATTTTCTCCAATAATAAAAGGAAACTAATAGCCTGAAGGAAATATTGTCAAATAAATTTAATAAAATTAAGGATTTAGGGCAAGTAAAACAGTGTCTTGGTATGAATGTTAAATTTGATAAAAAGGAAGGGTCTGTTACTTTAAACCAAGAAAGTTATATTGAGAGTTTATCAAAAAAATTCAAGTTGCAGACTGTAAGACTGTTGAAACTCCAATGGAGACTAAGTTAAATGTTGACTGGTCAAAATGTAACTAAACAAGTGCCCTATCAGAAGCTTATAGGTAGTTTAATGTACCTGTCGGTTTTAACCAGACCAGACATAACTTACTCTGTAAGCTATTCAAGCCAGTTTAATATTAATCATACTGATGAGCATTGGCATTATGCCAAAAGGATTTTAAAATATTTAAAGAGTAAATTATTTGGTGTTAATTATTTTAAGAATGGAAATAAAGAAATGAAAGGTTTTTCTGATGCTGTAACGGCAAACAATACATATGATAGACTGTCATATGCTGGTTATTGTTTTATGTTATCCAATGGAGTAATATCCTGGGAGTGTAAGAAACAAAAAACAATACTTAACTCTTTCAAGCTGTGAAGCTGAATACATGAGTATTTCAGAGGCATGTAAAGGAGCCATATATTTAAGAACTTTGCGGTCTCAATCACAAATAAAATGTATACTTTAAGTTTGTTTAATGACAATCAGAGTGCACAGAAGTTGTCGATGAATCCAGTATTTCACAAAAAATCTATGCATATAGATGTGAAATATCATTTTGCCAGAGAGTGTGTTTCAAATAATACAGTAAAATTATCCTATTTATCGACTGCTGACATGCCCGCTGACTTGTTTACTAAAAGTTTGTATGCTAAGAATCATTATGCCTTTATGGAGTTGTTAGGATTGGTAATCGTGTAAAATGTTACCATATATATTTTTTGTTATGGTTATGATTATTAGATATAGTGGGAGTGTTGAAATTTATATCTAAATAATCAACATTAAATACTGCTACCGACATCTGTTGTCACTAGTGTGAAACTAACATGTATTAGTATTAGTTTTAAATCTGTAGCATGTTAGCTGTTATGAAAAAAAATCTCAACGTGCTTGTTTTATTAGAAATTTATTGATACGAAATTAATATTAATAAAATTAAAATCCACACATAACCATAAATCGAATGATGATTATAAAAATAATTAATTTGAAAGTCGGTTACCAAGTTCACATAGGTCGAAATTACCCGTTGTTTCTAGTAGATTTTTTTCTTGTTCATTCGCTAATATTGGTTCTACCATCATGATTGATCATAAACTGAAATATTAATTATATTTACTAACCCCGGAATGTGTAACAATGAGGTTTTCTTTCACTGGATAGGATCATTTGGACGTCTTCTTGGTTATGTGCTGATGCAATATAGTATGAGGTACCCATGCACTTGAACTCTGAAATTGTTTTGTAGGTATATAAGAATTGAGATGTGTTTAAAATTTAATAATAACTTGAGAAATAAAAATTCCGGTAAATTTTGATGATTTGATTAATTTGAAAAACCATAAAAAAAAAATTAAAACTAAAATGTTGTTATATTTTTTTAATATTGTACATTATCTAATTATAAGTTGTAATTTATAAAGGTAAACAGTAACACTTATGTTCTATTTGTTTCATTTATTGTTAGATACTAACTAGATTTTTAAGAAAATTTTATTCTTACCGGGACTAACGTATAAGCCGAACGGAATCTTTGCTTGCGTCGCCTTGATTTTTGCTTCGGAAGCGTCCATTTTTTTGTTAAGCTTAAGCTGAACCATTGACATAAGAGCCATGTCAGTAGCGAATAGGAGTCTTTTTAGATCCTTTATGTGAGTATCAATAAACGTTGATAATTTTTTACGGGCTCCTTCCAAAATCTCATGCCTTTCACCCTAAAAAATAAAATACGAATGGTATTTTAAAATTTGTAAGGTAGATACTGATTAGATACAAATAATACATATAAGTAACGTCAAAATTCTGGGTTTATAGTTTTTTATCACGCAATGGTTTATACATGGTGTTTTGGGGATGAGCTTTTTGCAGATGGATAGGGTCGGTCTATGCGATCATTTTCTAGTATGGGAAATCCGATATCCTTTAGTTTTTAAGTTAAGAGCAAAAAACTGCTTTTTTAAATACTTTACACTTTTTGGGTTATCAAGCTAAAAAATAGACACAGTTTTATATTAAATACAGTTTTTTTATTATTTGTCGATTTAAACACATAACACACGATGAAATAAAAGTCTTACAACTATTCCGATAGCAAAAACAATCAAATTGCGATGAAAAGAAAATAATCATAGAACAAATCTTAGTAAACATGCGAGTCCCTGGAACTCGCATATTTGACTTCGCATATTTTGTGTATGTTATTATCAAATTAAACAAATTTTATAAACATTTTTTAAATAATCTTCTTAAGTACTTAGCGAATCCTAAGAAAAAAATATCAAAACTTATCAAACTTCTGAGATAATCTTAAAAATTAAAGAAATGGCACATATCAGACTTTTAAAACCATGATATTTTATAAGTTTTTCTAAACAAACATACCTATTCTAAAATAAAAAAAAAAACATTTTTAAACTAATAAAGGTACATACATACATAAAATCAGCTTAAATGTATGCTTCTATACAAAAAAAAAGAAAAGTGCATTGGATTCCTAACACTATATCTATAAGTCGACATATCTTTTTTGAGCAAGTTAAACATATCGGCTTCAGACATTTTGTTCATAAATACGCAATATTTGTTCTCTTCTTGTATCTTCACTGTCCGAGTTTTGTAATTCCTCGTTTATAGGTATGGCAGTGGCCAGTGTCTTGTTCAGTCTTCTAAGTGCCAGATTGCCAGTGTGGAACCTGACCCATCTTCGTTCACTAATAAAATCACGTTTTCGAGCCATTTTTTTGAGCAATGTAACGCAGCAGTCGACGCGCGTTTGTCGGTTTGCTTCACTCAATTCAAGAGGTACCCACCTTTCAAGCTTTTTCACCTTCCCAATTTGCTTCAAGTGGATTAAAATGGTTTTGTCACTAACACCGCAGCCTGTAGCTAACTCTGATATGGTTTGCGATGGATCTGCTTCCACAATAGCCTTCAATTCATAATTATCGACCTAGGTCTCCGGCCGTCCACGGGGCTTGTTCTGCAGGTCGAAATTTCGAGAACGAAAGCGTTGAAACCAAAAACGCACCGTGTTTTCTTTTGCGACACCACCCCCATACACATCATTAATTCTTCGAGCCGTGTCTGCAGCACTGGTGCCACGGTGGAACTCGTACTCGTAAATAATGCGATATTTTAAGTTTTCCATTGTGTGAAATGAGTGACGCAGAAAAAAAAGCAAAAGAGAAAAAAACATATGAATTACGGTTTTTAAAACACAAATGCATGAGTAATTAGCTGTTTAAATTTGAATTTGGAATTCCTTACCAAAGAGGATATATTTAAGATCAAAGTACGACAATTTCATATGTAAGGACCTAATACTCGTATAAGTCCACTTTTTTCAATAACACCAAACTCAGTTTCTAGTTCTTTAAGGACTAATTTTTCTAAAGCCCTTTTAATCGCTTTGGTCTCTGGTACTTTATAACCTCCTAATATAGTTTGTACTAAAGCACCATTTTCTGTTTGACAATGAACAGCTTCATAGATTTTGGATCCTGTTACTCTCCCTTGATGTAAGGAGTGCCAAAGTTTGAGTCAGCTTGGTCTTTTGTAGCTTCAGTTATATTATTTATAACCTCTGCTGTCAATTTATTACCATTTACCACAAAATGTTTTAAATTTTTCATAGGTGTGGTTATTATCCACCTCACGAAGGAACTGCAACATCAAATAAAAAATCCTGAAGCCAGTCAATAAATGCTGACAGTTTGTCATGTACTTATGAATCAGTCCTTTTTTTTTTTAAACGGGCATTGGCCCACCTCACATTCCCACCACTGCAGCTCCTGTGAGCCAGGATCGACAGCGGTAACCAACCACGACAAACCCTTTGATATTATCTCAGGGGTGCCCGAGGGACAAGCTAAATCTCTCTTGGGACCCACAACGATATTAATCAAAAGAAAGAAAAAGGAGGAGTAAGAAGTATTCCAGTTTCCCTCCCCAAGCAAAGTGGGAGACAGTAGGTACAAAATTGTAATGACTCAAAAGGCCAAAAAATTAAGGGAAAGCACCACGGTAATATATATTATTATGTCACTGTCTATCTATCTAATGTAATTCTGAGTTTATGTAATTTTTGGAAATTTATTGTGATGTTGATGAGTGTTTCCAATAATAATTATGGCAGAAACGCTTGAAAGCACGGAAATTCTTAGCGCTGTCCACGAGGTCACCGTAATATGCGACTCCAGACTTACAAATTAGGCTGTTAAGCATTGTAGTTCTTTCATCTCGCCAGAGATCACACTCCCATAGAATGTGATGCGCCGTTTGTTCGAAAAAGTTGCCTTCGGTCTAACACTCGCATAGAGGTGATTCCACCAATTTAAATCCGTATAGTTTCGCTTTAAAATTACCATGACCGGTCAGGAATTGTGAAACGCAATGGTCAATATTTATCCAGTGCATGGAGAGCCGTTCGCGTACACATGGGAAAAAGTTGTACAGGTGGCGCCCTTTTGTGGAGTTTTCCCATCGCGCCTGAATCAGTCCTGAAACCTTCGTTTGTTCCATGAATCAGTCCTGTGTCTACGTTTCTTTTTTTACATTCTTCTAAGAATACAGACCTCTATACACTCGCATTCACATTCTCTGGCGATTTTTTTGTCTGCCAATATCTTTTGATGCGATGAAGTTCTGTTCACCTACAGCCCAAGAGAGTTTTGGTTTCTTACAATAGCAGGTTGTCGACGTAACTGATGGTTCATCCGATCTTTTTTTGAGCCACATTACTGAAGCTGCACTTTCTTTACACTTACAATATTTTTTTCAGCTATTTCATCAATAGTAGCAGTAACCATATATAGCTTTCCCTTCACTTTGTGTTCGGGAGTTGCATTTGACAACGCATAGGTGACCTTCTCTTTTTACTTCTACATATCCTACAGCCGTGTCCACATAAGCCTCCCGCGAAGCCAACAAAAACTTGGCACTACATGTTTCAGCAGCATTGTAGCATTCGTTTTCTTGCATGTATTGCAGCAACATTATGTATTCTATTTTAGGCATGTTCCTGCTGTCAGCGACGTGAAATCCCTCGGATACTTTCATTGTAAAAAGAATCAAATCAAATCAACGTTAAGAATTATAGAAATTTGCGAAAAGAGCTCAAAAAAAATATAAGGTCTAAACACAATAACAAATTCAATAACCTCAAAGTAAATTACCACATAAAACAAGTACAAAAAATATTTGAAATGTTGTCAATTAATACAAATTAAGTGTTTGAGCTCTGATAATATTTGTACGTTGAATATTTTATATTATTTTTCAATATAAGCTAATTTTGAACAAAAAAAGATGCCGTTTAATTTTTTATTTTTTGAAACCTTCGTTTGTTTATGACCTATTTAGTTGTGTCGAAGATTGATACGGAGTCACACAAGCTATGGGAACAAATACTTAGTCCAACAACTGATTTACCGACATAGACACAACTTACTGAATGTTTATAAAATAGATACCGCAGCATAAAAATGATTGATCCTTGCAAACCATCTGTAGTTTAATCAGTTTACAAAACCTAAGTCATTTCATTCATCTGTAAAAGAAGGAAACTATTGAAAACTTCGTGAGTATTATGTAAAAAACCGCATTACATATATCACTGTCAGAAAGAACAAAAACCTGTAAAGGACAATAGAATTGGTACGAAACAACAGGCTATGTTTTAATTGCATGTGGGGGTATAATACAGTGAGCAATTATTGTCTTCAAAATACAAGCTGCAGGAAGTGTGGCAGTAAACATCATACTATACTACATATTGAGAGAACTGAAACAATAACCAACAGAGAACAATTACAACACTGAAACAAGAACATTAGCAAATTTTTCGCAAGGGAAACAGCAAAGTATAAAACATCATGTACTGTTAGTGACAGTGTGACGGAATTGACACGGTTTGAAATGTAACGTTTGGTTCGCCAAATCTCGCCACTCTGGATCAAGGATATGGTAATATCCTCGCCGGTAAAAGACGATACAATAGGACAACTACACCAAGGAAGCAATGCGTTAGTACTCACCAGGTCTGGAAGCGAACCTTTGGATGCTCGTTGTCGAATGTGTTGTAGTTTCTTGTTTTCTTTAGATACACTAGCCGGCCGGCTTTCACTGAGGATTAATACAGGATTCCACACGCGGTGGACGTTAGATTACATCCAAAATCGGTAATTTGAAGCTAACTCGATTAGTCTGGTCCGGCGCATAATGGCGAATCGCTAATGTCGCGTGTTCATTTGTTTCACAACAAACCCGCGTGTGGCGCCAGGTTGGTACCGTGCAATGCGATTGGTTGGGATGTCAACATTGTATGTCTAGCGGTGCAATGAGAATTAGCGCGCGATGTTTAAAAAATATTATTTATCAAACAAAACGATATAAACTAAACAGACAGCTTTATGTTAAAGCACATAGATACATCGGAGCAGAATACTGTATACGCGCTGCTAGATCAAGGCTCTTAAGCATCATTTATAAGTGAATCCGCCTTACAACTTCTTAATCTTAAGCGTACTCCTGTAAGTGGTGAATTCGAACTGAGTTAAAAGATAATTCATTGTGGTGCCACGGACCGGACTGGATATACGATTTGAACCTGAAAAGAAAACATGAAGAGATACCTGAAACAGAAGAAGAACAATGTATTAAATTAATAAATAATACAAGAAAAAAGTTAAGAATATGTATGCAATGAATTTTCGAATTTAAATAGAATGCTAAGAGTAAAGGCGTACTGCAAAAGTGTTTAACATTAGACAAAATCTTTAGACGAATATAAAAAAATACCTAAATACATTACCATACATGAAATGGATAATACGAGTATTAAAAAAAACATATATTGAAAAAACAAATATTAAAACTAAAATAATAAAACGATTTAAATTTAATTTAGAAATTATATAACTTTTACGTTCGAATTGAGAAATCTCCTCCTTTTTTGGAAGTCGGTTAAAAATGTATACAAAACAAGTACAAGAATTTCATTTTGAAGGAGAGATTTAATTTATAAACATAGAAAATGTATGCCAAAAAAGTGTGTGGGAATACGAATGGAAGCCCCAAAGGGAGATCTCCGACCGAGCGAGGTGGTATGCTCGGTCATAAATGTTTAAAATTACTATGTAATTCACAGTACACACAATAAATCAAAGAAGACCTTGCGCTAACATACTGAGTGGCACTTTATACCCCCACAAGCACGCAACTTTGGAGGATTATGGGAGGCCGGAGTGCAAACAGTCAAATGACATTTAAAGAAAGTCATTGGTGAAAGCACACTTACCTGAGATGTCTTCAGTGTTGGCTGAGTTTAAGGCGTGCGTGAACTCGCGACCGTTATCTATTTTGAGTAGTGGTCCAAACGATCCCGTCACACTGACACCAGATCATTTCTTGGTAGGCGAGGCATTATTAAATGTTACATATAATGTTAATGACGTTGTTAATCTTGCTTATGAAGATGGTAAAATAGTTAAGCATTTTCATAATAAATGGTGTTCCGAATATTTCGTTACACTTATATATTAGTAACAAATGTACAACCAACAAGGAGCCTAAAATTGGAGATATTGATATTTTAAAAGAGGACAATTTACCTCCAAGCAAATAGCTTTTAGGAATAATTGATAATACCTACTCAGGACTAGATAATATTGTAAGAGACTATTGATACAAGCATAAAATACCGTGCAATAAATTGTGTTTTTAACCAATTATTAAAGATAGTCTAATTTGTTAAGCTATTTGTCAATAGATAGCGCGGTTACGTTGCTAAATCGCACTAGTGAAAACACAATCCAAAACTATTTGAAAGTTGTTAAGTACAATTAGTTATGCAACTCACCGCTAGATGACGCTGGTAACCTTGGTAACTCGCGCTATCGAAAACACTTGCTTAAACCTTATAAGAAATTTATTTTTGTAACATTTTAATTTTTTTTCTGTGCATGTTATGTATTGTAATTTGTGATGTGTTTTATGGACAATGTAGTGAGTAAACAAGTGAAATGATGTTTTAGTGACGATCCCTCTTTTTTACTAAATTAAAGTGTACTCTTAACTAATTTTTGCTACAATGTAATCATTGTAAAAGTTCAACGAACGTACGGAGCTGTGAGGTTCCTTTATTCTCGCAGTCATAAACTTGTTGTATCCAATTAACTGTTCAAATTTTTCGTTGGCGTAGCTATGTCGAGGATCCACTTCTTTGGTGTCGGGCATATTGTAGGGTCGCTGAAAACATAATTTTCTTAAGTAACTGAATAAGTAAATTATTTATTTGAAGCTTACAACGCTTTGAGACAGGCTCCATCTGTTTTCCAGTTATATATCCTTCTCCGTTATACGCATTCTATCCCTCTTTTCAATTCCCTTCACAAGACCGGCAGGGCACGAGCTAACAAGCTCTGCGCCAATAACTTAGGAAACACATGGATTTGAAGTATTGTTCTATATAAAAAATTTGCCTATGACCTCTAAACTTCATTTCGTCTCTTTCTAACCAATACCATATTTTCAGTCTATAAACGAAATAACACTACTTTGGTCAGCAACAATTATGGAATGACTAACGATGACGCACCTTTTAAAGCAAGTTTTTTCCAGACCGCCATTTTAGTATTCTGTTTTCGCTAGTGGTGGGCGATTATTCATAATCGCCCACCACTAATCAATAACTAAACAATAATCGGCATAATCGATTCATTTTGTATTACTAATGTTGATTGTCGATTACGGAATTAGTAACTAATATGTTTTCATAATTTAATGATGTTACTTATAAGAAGTACTAATCGTAATGTACGAAGATCGTAATGTAAGAAGAGTCGACAGTTATTACGGTGGGGTAAGACGTAACGCTTTTTACTTTTTAACCGACTTCCAACAGAATGAGGCGGTTCACAGTTCAGCCCTTTTAGTGGATTTATTTAACAGTGAATTAACCGTTTTCTTGCAGATTATGGTATTTTTTATTAAAATCTAATCTAATTGAATTATTAACAGATGATACTAGAAAAGTTCTTCTTAAAAATATTATATAGAAGGTACCTTGCGCACTGAAGCATCCAAGGTTAACTTGGAAATAGTGAGCAATTTAACAGAGATAGCAAGAAAGAGAGATCAACATTTCACCGATACACAAATATGTATGGATTCAGGCCTAATATCATTCGGGGCAGCAATCTCAATGTTAATGGAAAATCCTGAGCATAGAATAGACCATATGCAGCTTATGAAATAAATACCTTTGGGACTCCGGGCAAATTTATGGCAGATATTTTTCATCAACACTCAGTGGCAACAAAATCTTTTATCACACCAAATCTGTATAAGGATATTAAATTTACCGTGGAAGCAACTTAATCTGATGAATGGTTTATAAAATACAGTACTTCAATAGATGCGAATGAGGTAAGGTACGTAGAGGTACAAAATATATACAATTATGACCCAGGTTTCGTCGATTTCGACCGCAATAACAAAATTAAAGTGTATGACCAGTTAAAACAACTAACGTAACAAAGCATACGCGGCTTGAAAATTCTGTGCTTTCAGGCAAAAATAGACGACTGGTGCTTTACTATCAATCGACAACAAATAATACGAGTATGTTACTAGGGTACCGGAAATGACAACAGTCAAGTTTCATCGGAAACCGTCTAATTTTATCTTTATTCATAATATTGTGTTATCGATACCTGTTTATACGAAAATATCTAATGGGCCTTTTTCATGCTTGCCGATCCATGACAAACCTCGACAATCACAAGCATGTAAATAGGGGGTTTGGCTTGGCTTGCGAGAGTTTGTGGGCGATTGCTCTCGATCCAGTCAAGTGTCGGTTTTTTGGGCGGTTGCGGCAAGCGTTTACAATGCATTTACACGCTGGTCCGCGTTGAGTAGTCATTGCGCTCTCGCGACGAATACACGCTTCATTGCCTTGCACTTAAAAAAAAATGAGTGGCTGGTCAAATGAGGAGTGTCTTTCGTTTCTGGAGTATTACCAGATCCTGCATGTACCTTTATAATTATTTTGATAGTCTGCTTAGCAAGGTGTAACTTTAGTTCTATACAGGGTGTAAAAAGAGCAGTCACTATAACTTCGTGGGGTAATAACCAGGCAAGAGATATATCCACTGGTACTAGTCATAAATTTCAATAGGCAATGTACAACATGCACAACACAGCGATCAGCTGATTACGCTGAGAGGTCAATAGCACGCGTAAGACGTTCATTACGTACTAGGGAAAAAATTTTTAAAATTTAAGAATTTAATGCAGAACGTTGTTCCTAACAGTTCAGCCTTGCGACTAAAATAATAATTTGCAAAAAAAAAATTTTTTCAAACAATAAATAATTTTTAAAAAATCATTTCTAGAATCAGTCAAGGTACTTTAATCCTATCCCAAAGTTATAGTGACTGCTCTTTTTACACCCTGTATATTTCGACGTTTCAAATTTTTTTGAATAATAATTTTTAATAATAGATATTAACATTCCACATATTACTTAAATCATATTTTCTTTGTGGCTATTTCCGCAGGTAGTTACGTGATTTTTAATATTAATTTTATATTTTAATTGTAGAATAGCCGACACAAATTTGGTGTCCGCCATGCTTGGATCTATTCTAGCAGACTGACGCATTAACAAGCGTGTAAACGCGTTACAAATGTCAGACGAGATTTGTGGAGGCTTGGGGCCGTTTGCCGTTTGCCAAGGCTCGGCAAGCATGAAAACGACCCATAACACGTGCGCCAAGGCCTAATCGTGGCTAATAGAGATATCTGCCCTCCATCAATTACTTGTAGGGATCTCCTACATATTTTTAGGTTTAAATTTATGTATAGCAGGCCTCCTCAAATACTTTTGCGGAGGCCTATGTTCAGTAGTCATAGCTGAAACCGTACCGTCGAGCACGAATAAGATACGTTATATTAATATTAATAAAAAATACTTACGACTTCTACTGTTGGATAAGATATCCGAGCGAGCTAAATAAAGATAAAATATACTTGAATAACTTTGAACGTTTTTGACAAAATTGCTTCAAAATCAGAAGTGCACCCAAAAGGTTGGACTGTACAAATAATAAAGTAACAATGAAAGTTCTCAAAAATATTATATAATCACATAAACATCCTTACAAGTGCTAAGGGCACTCCATCTTCACTGGCTTTGATCGAAACCACACACTGAAAAATCTGCAAAAGAGATATTCTTTATCAGCAATCGGCCAATTTTACGTCTTGAGAAGCACTGGTACGTCACGTTCTTATTTCGAGCAACAAAGACGAATCATGTGCGTAATCTAAGTGGCTCTTTAATCTATTAAAAGCTTTTATTTAACTTGCAATGTATGTACATAGTCCTGCCATAAATACTGATACAAAGAAAAATACTAATAAGGGTTAAAGTCAAAATAATACAAAAAAAATATATACATTGGTAAACTATAAGGAACTAACTAAAAAAATGCAATTTTCAGACCCAACCCTTTATTGAAACCCAAGATTCTTAATATTTATTGCATCCAGCTGTTAAATAAAGGTCATAAATCTAAACAGAAACATAAAAACAATGTGTAAATATTTTGGAATATCGTCGGAGCAAGCCGGTTACCCAAAACTCGAGGAACTCTCGAGGAACAACGAATGAATTCTTTATTGTGCACACAACAACAATATGATAACCTCGAATTGTCGATGGAATGGAAGCACTGTGCGTGCTATAGGTAAATCTTTTAATGATAAAAGATTTACCTATAGCACGCACAGTGCTATAAATTATTTACTGCAATTAAAACACCGCGAGACTTTCAGTATTTACAAGATAAAAGTGTAGTGTAACATGACAATACACCGGAAGTTCAAATTATTAGTAGTAGTATTTTTCAATTATTTATGTCTTTGCTTTATCCTCCGCGACTTTTAATTAAAATTGTTCAAAGTTCAATATACATGTAATTATATTACTACAACATGATCATAGAATGAATAAAAACACTGTTTACCTACAAAGACGGCCAAATGACCTATACAGTGCGGTCACTATGAAACGATATTGTATTAGGGGGTAGATCAAAATATTTATATAATTTTCGTATGGCGGCGGTTCTTAGGTGTATTTGTTATTGTCAAGATTCTTTCCAACTCTAATTTTCGTTGCGCAAACAGTGTTACTTCGATGTTTTGCCCTGTCTAGGCTTAGCGATCGTCAAATATTAGAAACTTTACAAACTTTACCTGAAGACCAATTAGACGATGAGGGAGAAAATCAACACGCTATAGAACAAGAGGCAGATACTCCCGAATCAAGATCTTCAAGTAGTGATGATGATGAATCATGTGACAACATGCCACTAGGTAATTATCTGCGTATCTAGTTATCTGTGTGTGAATTCATATAATTTTCACAATTGTTTTTCATAATATTATTTCTTTTTCTCTTAGCTACTCTACAAAGCCATCATCGACGAAGGGGAAGAGGCGGGAGGGGACGAATACGCAGGACTCGCATCACACAAGCTACGCGTACTGTTGATGACAACAGTATCGTGTCTCCGAGGGCTGTTGTGGCATAGTATCTGTAAAAATGAACATGGACACAGGACGACGAGCACGGCACAATGTTTTGTGTGAACAGTCAGGGCCGACACCTTTTATTCGAAGGCTAATCAGCAACAAGTTTACGACTGCGTGGAAGCTGTTACTTGATGATTCTATTCTTCGTCACATGGAGACGTGTACAGAAGCTGAAGCTCAGCGAATACTTGGTCACACAAATTGGTCAATCACATTAGAGGAACTCGAAAAATTCTTCTCAATTTTATATGCCAGGGGCGCGTACTGTTATCCGGGGCCTTAAAAACCCGTTTTTAAAAAAGGTTTATTTAATTAAACTAGAAAATAGAAATAGAAAAACGAAATAGTAGAATTTATCACAACTGTTACGACTCGGAGTTAGGAACAGAATAAGGTGTGTGTGAGAGGTCTGGGACGGAAAGTGTAGGATGACGAGAGGAATGTGGGATCAGCAAGATGGGAAAGTTAGGGTGAGCATGATCGCGTACAGGACAGGGATAACACCTGACGGGAGTAGACTAAATTTCGGGGACGAAGTTTATGGAAAACGGATAAGGGAAGTTATACATTTACTCTAAGGTTAGGTTATGCGAAAACGAAAGTCCTCAAATGAGAATTGTTTATTTGTTTAATCGCGCTAAGATTGGCGATCGAACTACTGGTCCGAATGGAAAAATTATTTTTGTTGGATTGTCCATTTATAGAGGAAGGCTATAATAACATTACGCTGCGACTAAAACCAGTCGGGCGTCGTCGTTGCCCGACGTCGCGACGCTGACGCCCGACGTCGCGACGCTGACGCCGCCGCCTGACGCCGCGACGCTCGACGCCGCGACGCCGACGTCCCACGTCGCGACGACAACGCCCGACGTCGCGACGCCAGACGCCGCGACGCCACTACGCATTGTTTTATTTGGCAAAAAATTATTTTTTCCCCTTTTTTAATACTTGCCTATTTCATCATATTGTTATGATGGTATATTTGGATACCTACTATCTGGTGAAGACAGGGGTGGTGATGACTACTGTAATTGATATAGTGACATATGGTTGCAGTACTTAAAGCGATGTCGAAATTTATAAACGTATATCTTTAAAGACTAAGCAGTAGTGGTTGATAGTTGCTTTAAAATTATGCTTTTAGTCGGATATGCTTATGTTACTCGAAACAAATAAAAAATTACTATGAGTATAGTAATTTTGTATTTGTAGTAATTCATGTTCCTATACATTTCGAGGAGTTCCCTCGATTCCTCACGACGCTATCATCAGGCATACACTTTGATAACTATGAGACCAAGTTCGACAGTAATTGACGTAGTGGCATATGCTTGCATTCCTTTAAACAACGCAGAAATCTTCAAACATGTATCTCTAAGGACTCAGAAGTTCTGTTCAGTACTTTTAGGTCCAGGATATGGTGCAAAACCTTAATGTTTGGTAACATATGCTTAGACTTCTTCAGAAAATATCAAAATCCATATATGTTTCCATATAAATTTTGAGGATTTCCCTCGATTCTTCACGGATCCCATCGTCAGGTCACCATTTTGGTGACAATGGGACTAAATTTGAATTATACCCCACACGACACAAAAACAATATTCAAAATCGGTTCATAAACGACGAAGATATCCGCGAACAAAAATAAAAAAAACATATATACGGTTGAATTGAGAAACCCTCCTTTTTTTAAAGTCGGTTAAAATAATATTTTCTATTGCTTCGCGTCGCTGTGTTGGTAGATAAGCGATCGCCCCGCGCGTCCCGCACACCCCGCAGTCCACACGCGTCGGAATTCGTCCGACTTACTTCAAATTTATCGTCACTACTCGACTTCTATGTGTCTCAGCGTTATGTTTTATAGCCTATAACCTGCTCAGGAGTATGGACTACAATCGTACTAAGTTTGGTTAAAATCCGATCAGTAGTTTTTGTTCCATGCGTGCATATACAGACAGACAGACAAAAAATTTATTGATTGCATTTTGCATTCTGGCAGGTATGGCTTATGGCCAAATAAGAGTTCGAATGGTGTAAATTTGGTAGTAGTATGGACGGCTGTGTTGTATGATAGCATTGCTGTGTAAACATATCGGGAACAATTATCTTGGTTGTCATTTACAAATGATTTGAGATATTTCTTGAGCGTAGAATGACTTCGCTCAAGTGCTGCTCGAGTCTGTGGATGGTAAGAAGTAGACCAGATTTGTTTTATCTTTAAGAAATTGCAAGTATTTTTGAATAAGTCGGCTGTAAAATTGCTACCTTGATCGGTGAGTATTGTTTTTGGGATTCCGAATAGCGAAATAAAATGAACTAGACATTCGCTGGTCTCTTCAGCTGTGGTAATTCTAATAGCATACGCGACTGAGTATTTTGTAAGGTCATCTTGAAGAGTCATTATAAATCTGAATTTTGCGGTACCTACTTCAGGTAATGGACCTACAATATCAATTCAATATCATATCATAATCAATTGATATTCGTTGGAATGGTTCAGTTGATGTTGTAGTAATTTGTATCGGGGCTCTATTTATTTGTCTAAAAGCTTTATTTTCTAAGCAAAGTGTACATGATTTAACATAGTTTTCGACGTCGGCCCTCATGCGTTTCCAATAATACTTTTCCTTCATTCTACTCGTATCATAGATCCTGTTTGATCCTAAATGACCAGCTATCGGTAAATCATGATTATCGTTTAATATCTTTTTTATTTCACTTAACGAGGGATACATAATGCTATTGTGATAAATGTGTAATTGGATATTTGTGCCATCGAATAGATACCCTATTATAATAAAGATTTTAGCGAAGGAGAATTCGTCAAATCGACTTCTAAAATCCGTTATAGCGACTTGGTGTGACATGATTATGTGATGACGTGTGTATTTTAGGGATTTATATAAATCTGGGTAAGTTATTAATTAAAGTGATTTACTTTCAAATATAAAAAGAAGTAAGTTTTATCTTCTATATCTAATGGTCCATAGGTGTAAAGTTCTCTTTTCATTTCTAAGAATTATTCGAGGATTGGATTAGGACAGTCACTTAATAATTCTTGCACGTATGGTATTGATTCGTCTAAATCTATAGAAGTTGGTACAATAAATAATGTTTGTGATGACTTTAGAAGATTTTCATCATGTTCATTGATTATATTATAGTATTATAAGATCTAGTAGGGGATTTAAGGAATTTAGAATAATTTTCGTCGATAATAGGTACATCAGATGTAGGAGATTCCGGTTGCAAGGAAGTGCTTGATCCAGGGTAAGTAGATACATTTTCGTTATTAGATTCAGAGTTAGGATTAAGATTTTCGTTATTTGAATCAGCGCCGGGTATAGGATTTTCAGCGTCTACTACTGGCTGAACTACTTGTTCATCAACAATAAGGATTTCGTGATCAGTCATATGTAAGTCATCAAGAATTTCATATTGAAATTTATTTTTTTTATTTATTTATTAAGGTACATCAACAGTACACACATTAAGTACTTACATAAAATTAAGAGATACAAAATTTTGATCTGATGTGTGTACCAAATTATAGACGTACACATCATTACAAGTAGAATGACAAACTATAATTATATACTACATATACATACTATACATTTAAATTAATAGATACTTTAACGAGAACAAAAGCGTGTAGATACAATCCAACAGTTACTAGTACTAAATATTTTATACTAACTGATTAAAATTAAATTAGTATGTAAGAACCCTAACATCTACTTTGTGGTAAAAACTAAGAAACAACATAAAGCTCGCAAACAATACAGAAAATGTTGGCGTTATACAGGAGTGGTACGAAGGACATGCATTAGACCGTTTTTAAACTTATGTATGTTGTTAATAAATATATCTATATTATTACTATTTCTTTTTAAGAGTTCGTTATATTGACGAGACATTCTGGTTAAGGGATTAAAGTAGGAAGTATTATTCTTGAAAGTTTTAAGTATAAAGAGATTACACTTGTTGGCTCTGCGTGCACTATATTTAATATTAAAATCAAGGCAGGACAGAAGTTCAGGACAATCAATAATAGAATGTACTATTTTATAAAGGTAAATACAATCAACGTATATACGACGTGTTTCTAATGTTTGAATATTGAACGTTCGAAGTCGATCCGCATAGCCCAAGTCTGAGCGACCCGGTCTATGCCGATAAAAAACAATCCGAAGACACTTCTTCTGAATCCGTTCTATACAGGCTATGTGATTTTTATAATTTGGTGACCATATGACACTAGCATACTCCAAAACACTGCGGACTAATGCAAAGAAATTCAGGAAAGTCAACGTTAAAGTCAATAGGAGACATAGGTAAGTCAGGTGCGGTGTGAATCGTGTCAGGAGGGGAACTTGGGTTTTGTGGAGTAGATAATAGCTGGGAATCATCGTTAGGATTAGTAAGTTCTTTGTTTTCAGGATAAATTGGAATGACTGGATATCTTGAGAGTGCGTCAGCTGCCGAATTAAGTTTACCTTTTCTATAACTGATTTCATATTCGAATTCTTCCAGTTTTAACCTCCATCTTTGCAGTTTACTACAGGGATCTTTATGATTAAATAACCATTTTAATGGTCTATGGTCTGTGATTATTTGAAATTTACGCCCGTAAAGGTACTAAATGTTTTACATCCGAAAATAATGGCAAGCAATTCTTTTTCGGTAGTGCTGTAATTGCATTCACTTTTATTTAAAGTTCTTGACGCAAAAGCTAGTGGCTGAGCTATACCAATTTGTCCCTGTGACAGAACAGCACCTACTGCATAATTTGAAGCATCACAAGTGAGTATAAAAGGTTGTGTGAAATTAGGATAAGTTAGAAGAGGAGCAGTGGTCAGTTTGGATTTTAACGTTTCAAAGGCTAGTTGTTGCTGCTTCTCCCAGTTAAATGGAACAAGGATTTTATGTCCTTAAGACACTTGGGAATAGGAAAATTTGTAACAGTTTTGACCTTATCAGGATTTGGTTTGACGCCCTTTTCAGTTATCACATGTCCAAGATAGCCTACTTCTCGTCTTAGGAATTCACATTTGTCTGGTTGGACTATGAGGTTGAATTTACGGAGTCTTTGGAAAATAGCAGCCAAATTCACGATGTGTGAGTCTTAGTTATAGGAATAGGAAACTATGTCATCAAGGAATACATAACAACGAATACCTTGAAGTCCGGATAGTGCGGTATTCATAAGCCTCTGGAAAGTAGCAGGCGCGTTTTTCAGCCCGAAAGGCATTCTTAGAAATTGGTAGTGTCCCTCTGGAACGTTGAAGGCGGTTTTTGGCTTAACTGATTCATTTAAAGGAATTTGGTGGAATCCGGAGGCTAAATCTAACGTAGAGAAATATTTGCTGTCTTAAGTTATCTGTACCTTGTATTTTTTCAATTTTATTAACAGGAACAGAGGGTATACTATCGTCAGAATATTCTGAGTCGATTATTGTCAATTTTGAATTTATGTTTGACTGGATTGTAGCTGATTCTTCTAAAGTATTTACAATTGTTATGTTTATACTATTATTTGGTTTCACTTTTACAAAAATTTTGCTACTAGTAAGTTATCCGAAATGTGTTGGTCTAGAACTAATCCATCTTTCTTTTCAGGATTTGCGACTGAACATTCTACAACGGTTTTACTCCTAGCTGGAATAATATAGGCTGGGCCACGGAAATATAATGCAAGAGACGTTTTTGAAAATAGTAATAGATTTTTATTTTAATCGATTTTGCAATTATGAGAATTTAGCATATCAGAACCTATTTTGCAATCGTATGGTAAATGGACTCAATGACGTGGAATTGGTGAGTAACTCAAGATTTAGTTAACATCATTTTAAGATTGAAATGACTTAAGGTTTGTCTATACAAACCTTGAGTCCCTATGGGCGCCTGAGGAATCTATTCCTTTTAAATTAAAGAATTCATTTTTGAGTTTAAGGTATATGGTATATTATGCAAACAAGACTTTTTTATTAAACTTACAGAGGATCCAGAGTCTACTAATAAGGTAAGTGGGAATTCAGAAACAGGGGAATCAACGAGGACGTATGGTAAGAGTGTTTTTGTAGGATCATTGGTTATTTCAAAAATGTTAAACTTGGATGCAGAGGATTTAGAATTAGTTAATAAAAAAATAAAAAAAAAAAACCATTTATTTCAGGCTACATGGCCCATATTATAAATACGTTACAGACTAACATACATACAAAATATACTTAAAACTACACTTAAACTACACAATACATGTTGTCGGCGACGTGTAGCGCACTTCATTCCGGAGTCTCCCCTGGAACCTCCGGTAGACCACACCCGTCGGCTAGAACTCCTCCGCCTCAAAGGTCGATAGAAGATGCGTCGGTACTCTCACCACAAAGGAACTGAAGTTGACCTTGTGGCGAGACTCCAGACGCTCAACCCTCAAGGGGAAGGACGTCTTCTTCCGGATGTAGTCCACGACGTCCTTAGCCTCCATGGACCAGTGCAGGCGGGACACGTACAGCGGCGTGGAGCGCACTTCACACCGCAGGCGCTGCTCGGGTCCGCAGGGTGCGGTGCCGCGATGGTTGCGGACGGCGCGCTTTTTCTTCCTTTTCTCCACCAGTTTGAAGCCCTCCTCATCGCACCTCCTGCTCTCGTCCTTGCCAGGTTGCGGTGGCTGGGCCTTGCGGCTTTTTGTAGCCTTGCGGCTCTCTTTCTTCCTCTCTGTCTTTGCCCGCGGGGGAGGTGCGGGGTGAGCGGCGATACTCGCAAAACTTTTTGCTGAGTTGCTTGGTCACTCGGCGACTGCGCGACCCGGAGGGGAAGGCGGGCGGAGGCGGCGGCGGTTGCTGACGCATCAGATTCTGCTGACACGCAAAACGATGTGTCGGCGCGCGCGCCACCACGACGTGTGTTGACGTAGGCAGTTGAATGATCGGGTGACCCACTTAATGAATTATTACATTTTAATTGTAATAATTCACTACGTAAGTCACGGATGGTAGATTCCGATGCATCCAATCTACCCCGCAATCTCGTCCAGCTCTGCCTTCATACTGTTGAAGTTCTTCAACAGGCTGGAGACGTCGACGTGGTCCATCGTCACCACCGGCAGCTTGTGGAGATCTTTCGCCACAAAGGCCGGCACGTCGTCTGGATCCGTCTGCTTCAGCAGGGAGATGATGTCCTGCACGCTTCTCAGTTCCATCTCTACGTCGCGATGGTATGTTCGCGCTCTGGCCGAGCGTCTCGTACAGCATCCGCTTACCAGTGCAAATCTCCTCGCTGGTGAAAGAAGATTTGCAGATCTGCATGATGCTGAGCTCGTCCATGGTGTCGATGGCGTGCTGGATGAACGCCAGCAACTCGTTGGCCACTAGCGCCATGGTGACTTGCGGCGGCATACAGCCGCGCGACTCACAAACTTCGCTATATCTCATCCAAAATCCGCTGTAACAGTGGATACAGCGGATTTTGGATGAGATATAGCGGATTTTGAACTAGATACAGCGGATTCTGAACTAGATACAGCGGATTTAGGATTTAATACAGATGATTTAGAATTTGATACAGTGGATTTAGAACTTGATACCGTGGATTTAGGATTTGATACAGTGGATTTAGAATTAATTAATAATCGTGATAAACACGTTTCTATTTTAAGTGCGTATTGACTTACTGGTTCCGTTAAATTTTGTTTACAATTTTCAAGTCTGTTAAAAGATGTGCGTAGTGTTCCCTTTCGCTAAATTGTGTCTTTAAAAATTCTTTTAATTGTTGCCAATTTAGAAATTCTTTTAAAGAGCATGCTGTTTCGGCTTTCCCCACGAATTGGCACAATATAAATTTAAACAAAATACATTTCTGTTGTTCGGATGCTAACTCAAATGCGTTATTGCAACTAACTAAGAATGAATTCAGTGAATCTCTACTGCCGTCGTACGTCGTACGGCTTAATGAATTCTAATAAAATATTTAAGTCTTCTCAGATTTGCTTGGTGGATCTGCCTTTGTCTTCTTTTTTGACCAAGTAGATGGACCTGGAGGTTGTAAAGTTGTATGCCTCCTCCTCCTCCAAGTCGGATGCATTATTGTCCATGTCCTCAAATTTTACAGGGCTAACATTCCTGTCTTTAGACGCCATTTTTGAATTTCAATAGTAAACTTATTTGTAAAATAAATGTAAAAATAAAAGTTAAAAATGACAGTTATTAATATTCTTATAAATATGCAATGACCAACTAAAAAGTATGATGAAAATAACTCACAGTAATGCAGCGATAAGCACCGTTCGGAGCATTTCTTCGAAGGGTTAGCTGCATAACTCGTCCCGAAGATAAGGCGCCGCCCGTAGACTCGATGCTCGATGATGTTTGGGAATTATTGAATTTAATTCGCGGTTAGTTACTTTCAGGATCACGTATTTCAGTTCGTTACTTTTCACTAGAATATAGTAAACCATAAAGTTATGGAACACTATTACTTCGCATATATAATAACGAGACGTACCGAGGATGCTTTTAAATCATCCCTTTTCGCTACCACCAATGTTATCCGGGGCCTTAAAAACCCCTTTTTAAAAAGGTTTATTTAATTAAACTTGAAAATAGAAATAGAAAAACGAAATAGTAGAATTTGGCACAACTGTTACGACTCGGAGTTACGAATAGAATGAGGTGTGTGTGAGAGGTCTGGACGGGCGGTCTGGGACGAAAGGTGTAGGATGACGAGAGGAATGTGGGATCAGCAAGATGGGAAAGTTAGGGTGAGCATGTACGGCACAAATACGGCTTTCGAATATTTGATTAAAATATATATAAACATATAATATATTAGGAGCTTCTGAAGTTCTAGACAGAGTGGGCGACCATTTATGTCAGACTCTGACGGTTCACTATCCTCAAGAAGATCAAGGAAAAGGGAGCCCAGAACAAAGAACAGAGGATCTAAATCTCCACCAAGATCTTTGCTGAAAAGAATTCAGGACTTCTTCGCTGATTCTCCATCAGAGTCAGAAATGGAAGATTCCGCATCCATAAATAGTGAAAAGAGAATCGGAGGAGTGGATCGTGCTATATTGAATGCTCGAAATATAACCTCTTCTTCTGAGGACATAAGGTCGCACTTAGAGGATAACATAAAGAGTGTTAAGGATGGCTTGGTGGACTGGGTTAATGAGCATGTGGCATTCACGTGATTTGACGCAGTTGAAATGAGGAAGAAGATCATCACGAAGTTAAAGGTTGGTGACATTTTTATATTGATCATAGTCGGCTTGACTAGAGGGAACAACATCCAATAAATTTCTTCCTCCATGAGGAACCAGCAAACAAAGAGGCACTTCGACTCAATTGTGAAACAAATCAAGGTCCAGAAAAATGTCTCCGGCGATTATTCCGCAATCACTCTATCTAGAGTTGTTGCCTGTTTCCCTGATGCTGTTAGCCAAATTTTGTATGACCATGAGTTACCAATGGCGGTAGACTATGGAACTCTCACCAAATTGCATGCTGAATACCCGAAAGTCATGCCAAACAAACAAAAGGCAGAGGATTCTGAGAAGTATCTACTAAATTAATATGAATCCAAAATATTATTATTATACATAAAATATTTAATTATAAATACCGTAACTTTTTGTGTTAGGATGGCATTCACTTTATTTCTGCTAGCGCGTTCACTTGTTATCGTTGCATATTATCGTCACTGTATTGTTTGTATAAAGTGAATATAACAGAACAGTATTTAGTTAGTTTTACATCTTTTATTTATTTTTCCAAATTTAGAAAGTTTAGTTAACAGTAATTTAGTATATTATTCTTAGGTTAGGTATTATTGTAAGTTGTTAATACATATTAGCCGCTTCAATTTGTCAGAATTGTAAGAAATGAGCATAACTTTATTGTAAATGATTAAAAAATATATTTTTGCATTAATTTTTGAAGTTTTTTATGTTTTCCGACCCGTCTGTCATTTTTAAATTCTGGGTTAATGTTTGCGGTCAAATGACCTCTCACCGACATTCTAGGTAAAGGCATTTTCCCGTCATTCTAGTGTTAAGGTGAACCGTTTTTCTTATATTTTTTGTCAGATCAGGCAAATCGCTCTAGATAATAATCGTCAAATAAAACGTTTAAAACATAAAGATGAACCAGTCTGGCCATAAATACTGTTACAATTAAAAATAAATATAATATTCGATTTGAATTTGGAATCTGTCATTTTTACATGATTATTCATTGTGTTTTCTCATGTTGGCGCCATTACATTGTTTATTATTTTGCGATATTGAAATGGAGTGGGGTGATAAAGAGAACAGAATCGCTGTGATTGCGTTACACAAAGTAGGTATGGAGCCCAATGCAATTTTTAAAACTCTCCATACGCTTGGTATAAGCAAAATGTTTGTGTACGTGGCTATTAATAGGTACAATGAGACCTCCTCTATTTGTGACAGAAAAAAATCTGGCCGTCCACGCTGTGTTCGTGCGGAAAATGTAGTTAAGGCAGTAAGAGAAAGAATTCTAAGAAATCCGGTTCGAAAACAAAAGATTTTATCTCGGGAGATGAAGATAGCTCCTAGAACCATGTCGCGTATTTTAAAAGACGACTTAAGACTTGCAGCCTATAAGAGACGTACTGGTCATTTTGTAACTGATAATTTTAAAAAGAATAGGGTGCTAAAATCAAAACAATTACTGAGTCGGTACCCAAAGGGAGGTCACAGAAAAAAAATGTCTGAGATTTGAGAAATTTTTTACAATTGAACAGCATTTTAACAAGCAAAATGACCGTATTGGTTGAGAGAGTGCAACGTGGGCACTATCCGACGTCAGTGATGGTTTGACCATCGTCTAGTCCCGATCTTAATCCGCTGGATAATGATTTATGGTCAGTTTTAGAGAGTATGTCTTGCTCTAAGTCGTTTCAGCCGTTTACTGTCCACTGCTGGACATAGGTCTCTCCAATACATTTCCAGTGCGACCGGTCCATTGCCACCTGCATCCAACGTGACCCGGCAGTTTTCACCAGGTCGTCGGTCCATCTGGTAGGTGGCCGTCCCACACTGCGCTTGCCAGTACGTGGCCTCCACTCTAGGATCTTTTTGCCCCATCGACCGTCCAATCTTCGTGCTATGTGGCCGGCCCATTGCCACTTCAGCTGACTGATCCTACGGGCAATGTCAGCAACCTTAGTTCTTCTACGGATCTCCTCATTTCTGATTCGATCACGTAGAGAAATACCGAGCATTGCCCTCTCCATAGCACGCTGAGCGACATTGAGCCTTTTGAAAAGATCCTTCGTGAAGCACCACGTCTCAGAACCGTAAGTCATCACTGGTAACACACATTGGTTGTATACTTTTGTCTTAAGGCACTGAGGTATTTTGGACGAGAAGACGTTGCGTAATTTACCGAACGCTGCCCAGCCGAGCTGGATCCGTCTACTGACCTCTCTCTTAAAGTTGGACCTACCTAATCGGACAGCCTGCCCTAGGTATATATATTCGTCAACAACTTCAAGAGTAGAGCTCCCAACAGTTAGTGCGGTGGGTGCAACATGGACATTGTGCATGATCTTTGTTTTGTCCATGTTCATTTTAAGACCCACTTGTTGAGAAACTCTATTGAGGCCACCGAGCATGCGCCCCAAATCTTCCAGCGATTCTGCCATGACTACTATGTCGTCGGCAAATCGAAGGTGAGTGATGTATTCGCCATTGATGTTGATGCCAAGTCCTTGCCATTCCAGGAGCTTGAAGGAATCCTCCAGAGCAGCGGTAAACAGTTTCGGGGATATGATATCCCCCTGTCTTACTCCTCTCTTTAAAGGGATATCCTTCGTGGAGTGCTCTTGTACTCGGACTGACATGGTGGCGTTATTATACAAACACTTCAATACTTCGATATACCGAAAGTCAATACGGCAACGCTGGAGAGATCTAAGGACCGCCCATATTTCGACGGAATCAAAGGCTTTCTCATAGTCCACAAACGCCAAGCATAATGGCCGATTATACTCTTCGGTCTTCTGTATAATCTGCCGCAGCGTATGTATGTGGTCTATGGTACTATAGCCTTTTCGGAAACCGGCTTGTTCGGTAGGCTGAAAGTCATCCAGCCTGCGTTCGAGACGCATCGTAATAACTTTCGAAAACAGCTTGTAGACATGGCTCAGCAGTGTTATGGGCCTATAGTTCTTCAGTAAGGTTTTGTCGCCTTTTTTGAAGAACAGGACCACAACACCCCTGTTCCATGCCTCTGGCGTTTTCCCATCGAGTAAGGAGGAATTGAAGAGTTTCTGAAGGACTTTTAGTACCGGCGTGCCGCCCGCTTTCAGAAGCTCTGTAGTGATTCCATCCTCGCCCGGAGCCTTGTTGTTCTTAAGCTGTTTGAGAGCTACCCTAATCTCGTACAGGCTGATGTCCGGGATGTCTTCGGTATAGTGTCGTGTTAGCCTGGCTCTTGGGTCTGCAGCTAAACTAGCAGGTTCAGCTGAGACCGAGGTATACAGCTGTCCATAGAACCTTTCTATCTCCCGTAGTACCTCGGACTTATTTGACGTTACGCGTCCATCTTCGGTCTTCAGCCTTGTCAACTGGCTTTGCCCAATAGATACGTCTCTTGCAAACACTTTGGAGCCTTGGTTCCGCTCTATTGTCTCTTTAATACGCTGGGTATTAAAAGAACGGATATCGTGTCGCAAGGACTTCGTAATCTGTCTATTGAGCTGCCTATATGACTCAGCGTCACTCGAAGTTTGGAGCGTCATTGAACGTCGACTAGCCATGAGGTTCCGGGTTTGGTCGGATAGTTTCTGAGGTCTATTTGTACGGTGGGTCTTGAAAAATTTGGACCCCACCGTATGAACAGTTTCTACCAGCCTGCTATTTATATCGTCCACTGATGCGCAGCTGTCTAGCCATTGGAAGCGATTCGACAGTTCAAGTTGAAAGCTCTCGGGGTTTTGGATATGGACATTCGACGGTCGGAGCGTAGACTTCATCAGACGCGATCTCTCAAGTTTGACGTTGATATTCAACATGCCTCTGACGATTCGGTGATCACTTCCGGTCTTAACCATGTTGATCACAGAGACATCGTTGAATATCTGCCGCTTGGTGCTCATGATGAAGTCAATCTCGTTTCTAGTTACACCGTCGGGACTCAACCAGGTCCATTTCCTCTGCGGCGGCTTTTGGAAGAAAGAATTCATCATGAAGAGTCCTTCTTTCTCCATAAAGTCCGCCAGCATCTGTCCTCTGGGATTCCTCTGCCCAAATCCAAATGGCCCCACTTTCAGCTCATCATCGCTTCTGCAGCCCAGCCTCGCATTGAAATCTCCCATAACAACTGTGAAGTGTGTTTTAGGGCTACGTATGGCCCTACTGACGTCCTCATACGTAGCTTCTACTTCATCGTCTGTATGTGTTGACGATGGGGCGTATACCTGTACAATCTTCAACGAATATCGTTTTGAGATTCTCAGTACAAGGTATGCAACCCTATTTGACACACTCTCGATGGACACAATGTTGTTGATGAGAGATTTGTGGACGATAAACCCAACACCACCTTGGGACTTCTGTTCTCCCTCCCGGTAGTAGAACAAGTGGCCGGACTGTAAGGTTATCGTATCCTCGCCCTCTCTTCGGATCTCCGATAAACCAATAATGTCCCAGTGCAACTTGTTCATCTCCTCTTCCAGCTCTACGAGCTTCTCGTCAAACCTCAAAGTGCGCACGTTGTGTGTTACCAGGGCCAGTTGTCGTTTAGAAGGGGGGTGGTAGCCGGATCTCTTCCGGGGATTCTTAGCACCCCCCGCCCCGCCGTTACCGTGGCCGCTACCGTAGCCAGGAATAGCAGGGCCGCCGGGGACTAGGGGCCTGGTATTCTGGTGCGTAATCATTGAAGGCAATTTAGCCTACTGGTACCACGCTGGCTAGACGGGTTGGTACAGGGTTTTGTTTCGAGTTTTCCTTCTCTCACACTAGCTGTTGATGTGTGTGGGTTATTGTCAAAACAGGGTTCAGATTTTGAAAAAATAAAAAATCACTTAATTTTTCAAAACAATGACTTTATTTAATAAAAGAGATCAATTGAAATAATAATAAGTTATTGTCAGAGATCAAACTTAAAAAATAACACAATTATTTAAAAAAAACCTTTTTATAGGTCCACCGAAAAGATATAAATGTCCACCGAATGTACTAAAAGTAAATAACAGTAAAAAACCAAACAAAATAATACAATTCTTTTTCAATACTAACAATCAATACTTCTCACAAGAATAAATAAAAAAAAATCAACCGGTTGTCACTGAAAACAAAAAAAATAAAAAATAAAACACTTTGTCCACCGAAAATATTATCTCTTTTCTGTGGACAATATGTCTTCATCCTCTGATGACGACCAAAAATGTTGAAGTCGTATCTGGTGTACTTCTTTGGGTGTTTGAGGTCTTGAAATAGGTGGAGAACACGAACTGTCGGAGTTAATATCAGGTAACCGTATACGTTTTCGACTTTTTGCTCCGCAGAGTGTCTTGGAACTAGTTGGTTTTTCAGAATCATTGCTTTGAGTCTCAGCTGAGCTTGACTTTTTCTTTTCTATTGAATGAAGCACCTGCTGAACTATTGGAGTCCAGCCAGGGCCCATGAGTGGGCCTGGCAAGCTCGGTATGGGGCTGGGAATAGAACTTGTAACTGGCGTGAGTTGAAATACTAGCTATTTCAACTTGCAAGATAGGCAATGGTAAGTCAAGACTTATACAACCATCACAGTGAGGACACGAAACACTTGGATGGCAAGTAATGCACCTTAGTCTTCGAAAGTGGATGATTTTTGGTTCAAGTTTGTTCCATGTTACTTGATGTACCTGCATAGTACCACGAAAAGGGCGGATATTGCAGTTTTGAATTTTGTTTTCAATTTCTTTTGCTGTAGTATCGTCGATCTTTATTACGTCAATTCCTTTACAGTTCTCATGTACCTACACATTCGATGGAACCCTCAAAGTTGTTAACATCACTTCCTCTAGCTACTTGCTTATCAGCCGTTCTTTTGAGGCACCCCCCTATACAATCAGGGGCCACTTTACCATGCCCACTCTCGCTAAAGTACCACAAAATATTATGTACCTGTGTTTGTTTACCCAAGTAAGGGGCAATTAAATAAAACATAGTTTTATTTCTGTACCTTGTTGAGGGACCGTCGCTTAAAACATGGACTTGCTGGAGGGGTTTCTTCTACGCAGTGTGCAAGTTCTCTTTGTAACTGCAGTCTATCTCTACGTGATTTTGCATCCTTTCTCCATTTGTTTCGTAGTTGTCTCTGTTCTCTATCTGATAGATCATTTATTGTCTTAATTTATCCTTACATTTTTTTCTATTGTAGTATTCCCTATCGTTCTTTCGCCTTTCTTCTAATGCTAATGGGTCTTCATTCAATTTCTCTCTCGCTCTCCTAATACTTAACTTCTTTTGTTGGCGTCGTTTTTTTTTCTTCTTATCTTCACTTATTTGTTGTTGAGAAAGCCTTAGCAAATCAAAAAGCTTACTTAAACAAAAATATTTAAGTATCGGTCAGGACAAATTTCTCAAGCTTAAGTCAATTAGAAGCTTAGACTTTGTCTAGAGATGACTATGACCTAAAGATGATTTCACAATAGGAATAGGAAGTCATCAGTTTACTTTCCTATATTATATTGTTCTGCTATATAATTAAGAGACAGCTGACTTTGCCATATTCAACACAAATTGCAAAAAATAAATCAGTAAGTACCGATTTAACCTAAAAATATTTATATATACATAGTAATATATTTCACGCACACAAAATACCACCTTAATTTTGCAATTGAATAACAAGCACATGCAAAACAAAGCTGCAAAAAACAAAAATGTAAATTTTTATCCATTCGGTGGACATTCGTCTTTTCGGTGGACACCAATTCCACCGAAAAGATGTCCACCGAATAGACTTTTCTGCGAAAATGTTTTATACTAAGCATTATTTTGAGGCTATGTTGAAGTTACATGTATTTAATAATAAATTACTTGAAAAACTAACATACAAAGGAAAGTAATTAATTAATAAGGTTTTACTTTCCAAAATACACACGTAACCGAAAAGACGCACGCAACTTTGACACACCCAGAAATTTATGAACAAGAAACAATAACTTCGTTCTCGTGCAGCTCGCGACGAAATTGGGCTGCGCGTGAGTAGCTAAGTTATGGATGCGTTTATTAATAAAGTTGCGATCACATTTTTTTTATTTTCTAATAAACATTTTGTTAAATAAGTAAAGTCCACCGAAAATATGTTATTTTTAGTAACACAATTACAATGTGCAAGAAGTGTCTTGAATTTAACCCAGTATTTTTTATATTTAGTCATTTAATTAAATATAGTGTCTTATTTAGGAAAACAAATTCGAAGTAAAACTTTAATTAATGCGTTTTTATATTTTATCAAATTTCTATGAAAAGGTAGAGCGGTAACAGTCCACCGAAACGTACTTTCCTTTGGAAATTGTTTCAAAAATACTTTATTTTAATTTTTTTATTTATTTATTTATAACCATAATAAAATAATGAATATTTATCGATACTTAAAAACTAAAATATGTTCAACAATCAATGTTTAAGTTCTTGATTTTTTTCAATAACCAAATTTTATGCGGTTATGACAATGACCCGTGTGTGTTTCCTTTTAGTCGCCTCTTATGACTCCCCTAGGATAGTATCGGGGGTGGTGATAATTGTATTCTAATGCCGTCACCACACGGCTTGCTCTAAACGCCATGACAATTTGGAGTCCCTGAAGCAATCCATACGATTGGCAGTGAGGAATTTTCCCATGGAAAGAGTGCGTGCTTCTATTGATATCTGGCCTCAACGTTTAAAGGACTGTATTGCAGCCAACGGCGGCCACTTTGAATAAACTTTTCATATTTTAAATACCTTTTTATTTATGAATAAAACTAACACACTGTAAAAGAAATAAATTTTATTTGCAATAGAAAAAAATATATTTTTCTTTGTATCAGTATTTATGGCAGGACTAGGTATATCTTAATCTGCCGCGCTTAAGTATTTCAAAGTAGTATTTTTTTGCACATTATAAAAATGGCCGCGAATTTGCATCGAAATCGTAGACACTCCCTTAGAAAATCTGACGCGCTCGATTTTTTTTTCAACCCTTACATACAACCACCCGTATCATGCAAACGATCAGATTAACATACGTACATTATTAAAAATACGTAGGGCGTTGATGCTATCTATTGATGGCATCAATGCCCTACGATTCCTGCAGCTGCTGAAAAATACTTAAAGATAATGTAAAGGAATGTGATGTATATTTTATGTTCAAAGAAATTGATTCCAGAGAAATTATTAATACATTTAGGCCGTGTTTCACCAAGCAATGTTAAAGTTAACGCCATGTTAAATATCATGTTATCCCTCTCGTTTTTCCTGTCAATGAATGAGATGGCATGGTATTTTAACATGGCGTTAACTTTAACATTGCTTGGTGAAACACGGCCTTAAGATGTTAAATATCAAAAATACTGCATGTATACAAAAATTATGAAATCTATAATAATTGACATCGTAGTTCCTCATTTAGCAATGGTTTTTAATGATTGTACAAGGAGTGGTGTTTTTCCTGACTTAATGAAGCATAGCAAGGGATGCGACAAATTACAGACCTACATCGATTCTGGCGACTTTTAGTAAAATATTTGAAAGAATAATTTTAAATCAGTTATAAGTACATTTTAATACAAAAAATCAAAACAATAATTAATATGGTTTACTAAGGGTCGATCCACAACGGACGCTGCTATAGGTCTTCTTTGTAATATTTTTAAAGCATGGGAGAGGTCGCAGTATGCGTTAGGTGTGTTTTGCGACCTTTCCAAGGCCTTTGATTGTGTTGAGCATGCTACATTGATCAAGAAATTAAAGCACTATGGCATAAGGCTCAGCCCTCAGCCTTTTGAGTTCTTATCTTAAAAATAAGATTCAAAGGGTGAAGGTAAATAGTAAACGGTCCACTGGGACTAAAATAGAATTATGTGTCACACAGGGATCCATTTTAGGCCCATTTCTTGTTCTCGTCTATATAAATGACTTACCTTATCTAGTTAAAGATAAACATGAGATAGTACTATTTGCCGATGAAACTTCACAAATTTTTTATGTGAAGCGACAACAGTCAAATTATGACGAGGTATTTTGTGCTCTCTCAAAAATAGTACATTGGTTTAAACTTATTATTAAATTCTAAAAAAACTAAATGTTTAAAATTTACCTTGCCCAATGTTAAGTAATTACAAACCAACATACTATTAAATTATGAAAAAATGAAACTAGAGGATTCCACTGTGTTCCTGGGTACAACACTAGATAGTAAATTACAGTGGGGTCCTCACATTGCCAATCTTGCGGGTAGGCTCTGTTCTGCAGCATATGTGGTGAGAAAAATTAGAGAAATTTCTGACGAAGACACGGCGCGATTAGTATATTTTAGTTATTTTCATAGTATTATATTAACACAATGTTTGTGCTGTAGAAGCGGGCAATACGTTCAATTTACAAAATGTCCTCTTTTGAATCTCTAAGAGAAAAGTTTAAACAAATTGGTATTCTTACCGTTGCTTCTCAATACATTTTAGACAATGTGTTGTATACGTTAAAAAGAATTTAAGTAATTTTAAAATGAAAAGCGACAATCACAATAGGAACACCAGAAATAAGCACAAGCTAGATATACCGGTGATCAGTTTGAGAAAAGTTAGTAAATCATTTAAAGGTCAATGTATACGCCTTTACAATATAATCCCAAATAACGTTCAGAGCCTCACTATCAATAAATTTAATAATGTAGTTAAAGAACGTTTGTGTGCTAAAACTTATTATAAGGACAATGATTTTATTGACGATTGCACACCTTGGGAATGAGAGGGCAACATGCAAGGCTACCTCATGTACTTTATGTACTTGACTTTTGTTATAATATATATAGATTAAGTTTTTACACCGTAAACATATTATGTATACACTTTTTAAAAATAACAATTTTCCATCTTTTTGCTAAAAGATGGCCCCGTCCGAGTTTCTACGCCAGTTCTTCTCGGCGGGCTAGGGTTGAACCGGTGGTAGCCTTTTTGTTGACTTTCCGAAAATAGCTTGTTAAGTTTCATTTGGAAATAAAATATTTTGAATTTTAAACTTTGATGTGCTCGAGGATGTCCATGCAACAGTGTTCGACGACCTCCGTAGCGCAGTGGTTGAGCGTGTTGGTGCTCGAGCGAGAGGTCGCGGGTTCGAATCCCGCCGAGGGAACAAAAAGTATTCAATGTTCCTGGGTCATGGATGTGTATTATATTTGTGTTTAATGTAATAAAAATCTTAAATATGTGTATAGTATAAAAGTATTAAATATATTTCTGTTGTCTGGTACCTGTAACACAAGTTCTTCGGATACTTAGCACGGGGCTAGATTGACGTGGTGTGAAGCGTCCATAGATATTATTATTATAGTTTTATTTCCTTTTTTAAAAAATCTATAGCCGCTTCCCCCACCGATGAAAAGGTATATATCATATAACATTTTTTTCTTTTTATCGTCAAAGCTTTGCAACCCAATAGGTCTCTGCGATGCTCGAGTAAATCCCCATTTAGCATCGTGGGCCACCCTACTAACTTGCATTAAATCACCAATAAACAGTAATTGCCCAGAAAGGTGTTATAAGGGTGCAGGATCAGGTGTCCCTCCTCTCCCTTAAGGTTAGAGAAAAAAAACTTACAATTGTTAGTGTTCGCCACACCATATTCGTTGATCAACAATAAAATGAAAGCGACATGAATTAATTGGCGTTTAAAAATAACGAATCAATTAAAATAAAACGTTTCAACGTTAACGAGCCAGCCGACTATTGTTTATCATAATTAACAGCCCTAGTCCCAATTTAACCGACGCCTTGGAGTGTTTGTATTTAAAATATAATTCCATCTCTGGCACTTTCATTACTACGAATAATTGGTTAAGATGCTTGCAAAAAAATATAACTGCGGGTTCTGTTATCTGGGATTACTTATCCCAGATAATACTATTTTATTAGAATAATTATTAATTACATAAATATCCCCTTGGTTGTTGTAGAACATTTTGAAAAAAAAGTCTCAACAGTTGAGGCTACTTCTGGGTGGTCTCGCATGACGTAAGCCCGTGCAGTGAGATGATTTAGCTATCGAAGTGAGTTCGTTCGCCTGAGCGAGTCTCGAAAGCAATGTTGTCTGTTCGTAAATACTACTCTCATAATAAAGAATGCAGTAATCGACATTTTTGGGATTTTCACTTTTTACCAGAAATGACATTCCAAAGGATTATTAAATCTTACACGCAAAAAATACATTTTCATAAAAAAAATTACTAGGGGTATGTGTTTTTTATGAAAATGTATTTTTTGCATGTACAGTCGGCGACAGATCCGGTTTACCACCCTAAAGGCGAGATTCGTTTGCGGTCGATTTTACTTAGCTCCGCCTACTTGCACACAAGCATACTCGTAATATTTTGATTCTTGAACAATTAAATAGTGAATGCGCGTGCGCTTATAATTATAGTAATATTTGTTTGTTTATTGTAATCATTTTAATTTATTGGACTAAATACATATTTCTTATGATCCCAGTTGGATTTTATCGCAGCTCCTAAATGAATCAACAGATTTAGATGCGGTTTTCTTTAGTTGAAAGCTGGTGTCGTTTATATATTTAAAAATTATACTAATCATCATCAGCCCCTGTGTGTCTGTCTGTTATATCGCAGCTCCTAAATGAATCGACAGATTTTGATGCGGTTTTCTTTAATTGAAAGCTGGTGTAGTTTATATATTTAAAAATTATACTAATCATCATCAGCCCCTGTGTGTCTGTCTGTTATATCGCAGCTCCTAAATGAATCGACAGATTTTGATGCGGTTTTCTTTAGTTTAAAGCTGGTGTTTTTTATATATTAAAAAATTATACTAATCATCATCAGCCCCTGTGTGTCTGTCTGTTATATCGCAGCTCCTAAATGAATCGACAGATTTTGATGCGGTTTTCTTTAGTTGAAAGTTGACGTGGTTTATATATTTAAAAATTATACTAATCATCATCAGCCCCTGTGTGTCTGTCTGTTATATTGCAGCTCTTAAATGAATCGACAGATTTTGATGCGGTTTTCTTTAGTTTAAAGCTGACGTGGTTTATATATTTAAAAACTGTACTAATCATCATCAACCCTGTGTGTCTGTCTGTTATATCGCAGCCCCTAAATGAATTGAAAGATTTTGATGCGGTTTTCTTTAATTGAAAGCTGATGTGGTTTATATATTTAAAAATTATACTAATCATCATCAGCCCTTGTGTGTTTGTCTGTTATATCGCAGCCCCTAAATGAATTGAAAGATTTTGATGCGGTTTTCTTTAATTAAAAGCTGATGTGGTTTATATATTTAAAAATTATACTAATCATCATCAGCCCCTGTGTCAATAAAAAAATAAAAAAAATAAAGACAATTAAATAATATTTTTTTATTTATAAATAACAATTTCTTTATTTAACAAAATGTAAATAGATTTAAATCACGGTATTTCACAGTACCTACGGAACACATATTTCACAAAATAAGATCTCTAAATAAATACAATATTATAATTTTGGTTTAAAATACCTACATTTTGAAATATTATATCTACAACTTATTATTCAAAATGCTTAAAATACTATTTAGATTAGAACAGTGAAACGTAAATAAAATCGATACAAAGCACATAAAAATCAACACTATACATGTATAAAACTGGCAGCAGTCAACCATAAAAGTCTAACTAACAAGATCACATACCGTCATGATTTTTTAAAATTCTTTAATCTCAGCCGTTAGTGGGAGGACTTTTTAAAGTACGTTTACATACAACATTTAAGGATACATAAACAATTAAATTAACGATTTAAAATGAAATATCTCGCAAACGGCTTCCTTAATCTAAAAATAAATATATACAGTTTTGTCAAGACAAATTGTTCTTTATCAAGATCAAGAACAATTCAAATCAAAATAAATGTCCGTCATCCTGAAGTTTCAAAATGAATAGCAAGTAGAAAAATATTTTTAGAGATATGTATATATAATTTTGTATTGATTTATAGTACCATATCATAAAATATTATTTCCTACAGTAAAGATTTTTAATATACAAAAAATATTCTTAAAAAGTAAAAAATAATAATCTTAAAGCCGTTTTCTTTTAAAAAAAACTATAAAATAGCTAAATTGTAATTGTTGAATTATCACAAAATAAGAGTCAATCAGTATTTTGCTAAACTCTACAAAAAATATGATCAGCAGCTAAAACAATAGTTATTTAGAAAATGCTGGATTAAAGAAGACAAATCTGAAAATAAAACATACAGAGGCAGAAATTTAAATCCGGCCCTGACTATATAAAAGTATTGTATTTTAAATTTCTAATTTAGATTTTAATCAAAATCAATGTCCGCTAATTTTCAATTTTTAAACAATTGGCATTTCAATAGGTATATAAGATAATGGATAACAAGATTAAAAATATTTTAGGTGGTACTTAACGTAACTGGTTGAAACTTGAAAGAAACTTTACAATAAAACAAAATATTTTGATCATCAGGTAAACAAAAGAAATAACGAAAACTATAATATAAAATAAACTATAATAACTGTAAAATATCACAAAAGGTTAAGCATAAAATAAACTTTTTATGTCAGTAATAAATTACTTGTATGTTACGTGCAACATTGACAACAAATCAATAATATTTAGATATTTATTTGTCTATCATTTGTATTAAAATCAACATGTGTAAATAATTTTCTAATTGTTTACACTTTTAGGAATAAGAAAATTAATTAAATTTTATAATTGTTGGTAAGTAAAACGAACTGACGAAGTATTAAGGTATAATATTTATATTATGTTAATTTTAAGTCAAAACCACTTTTGACCAACCTGTTCAGTCAAAAGCACTTTTGACTAATTTTGCTAGTCAATAGTACTTTTACTATTGACTAGCAAAAAAGACTGGTTAAGAATTTTGACTGCAACATATTATATAATTATTATACCTTAATACTTAGTCATTGCTCCACCGGCGTCAATAACAGCATCAAGCCGATCCCGCATAGAGCTCACAAGGACCTCGCAAAAGTTAGAGCCCCGAAACGAATTCCAAACCTCATCGCAGTGAGCGACGAGCGCAGGCTTAGTCCTTTCGTCTCTGTTGTCCCACGTTTGTGCACACATTGCCCATAGGTTTTCTATTGAGTTAAGGTCTGGGGACCTAGACGGCCATGGGACAGTTCTTATTTCTGGTTACTGCTCAAGCCAATCTCGCACTACTCGCGCTCTGTGTATAGGACAATTGTCCTGAAAGAAATAAAAAAAAGGCACAGCGTCTCTCGGGTACACGGTGCGCACAGTAGGCAACATTACTTGTTGCAGCAACTTCGCATGGGACTGTCCGTTAGCCCTTCGGTCAATATATACCAGTTCTCCAGGACCTGCTGCACTCATCCACCCCCACATATTTACTATTATGCGCCCCGAGCTTTTATTTGGCAATACATTTCGGGGCTCATATCTTGTGTTGTTAGTACGCCATAAATTCAGACGGCCATGTTGGCTACTGGTGAAAGATTTCTCGTCTGAAAATATGGCGTAGGAGAAATCGAAGTCTCTATAATCACGAGCGAATTGGACTCGTGCTATTTTTTGTTGTTCGTTTAAAACAATTTTTTTTGAAGGACGCCGGTGGTGAAAACCAACTTCATGGAGACCTCTTTGGACTGTGCGCAAGGAGCACGAAAATTGGTTAGCAAAAACGGCAGTTTTTGTAAAGGGTCGCTCGGTATATATTTCCTTCATTCGGTCTTTTCTAGGAGTATTTAAAATCCTTCGACGAGATGCACGAGGATGGTCGGTCGTTGATCCTTCGTCGGCGTTTCTATTAACCCACCGACGCACAGTAGACCTCTGAAAAAATACAAAAGGGCATTAGGTATCTATATATTAGTAAGAGATGGATAAAGTTTTACGAGAATTGTGCGAACAGGGGATTGTAAAATTGGGCTTACACTTATATTTTATAATGATATTTTTAAATATATTGTTTAGGTATTATTGTAATTAGTCTTTAAGCACTACTGATTGTTATTGATCTCATCTTTTGTATTATTCTATACTCCATTATTTTATTTTATCATATAATTTATAATTTTATAATATGATAATTATCATTTTTATTATTTGATTGTTTGTCTATCTACGGTGTTCACTGAAAATTAGCGTTGTGAACTGTTAGGTTCGCAACAGTATGCTGAGTGAATACATATTTACATAGTTATTTTTTTCGTTTTTTTTTATATTTAACCTTATTACGTTTATAATACTACTAAGTTTTTATATTATACTTTCATATTGATATATTTAAGGTTATCTAATAGCCGAATGCTATTAAAATATATTTTAAATAATGTTTAGAAATTTATAAAATTAATTAGCTTTTAGCTCTCAGTTGTAGAGTTATTAGTGACATTACATTCGTTCCAAAGGCAGGTCTAACAATAAAATCAAAATAAACTTTTATTGCCTTTTTTTATAACTAGTATATTATAACCTAGTAGGTATAATGTTATTATGTTAACAATTTACAAGATGAAACAATTTTTTCTGTGCCAGTCTGTAGTGTTTGTAACTACAGGCCGGCACAGAAAAAATGGTTTCATCTTTCATGAACTTATGAAAAAAGTAGAAAATATACTAAATATTCCGTAACAATGTTATAAGAAAAACATTTATGCCAGGATCCGTTACACGCGTAAAAGTTAAATACCTACTAAAGAATTCGTCCCTGTTTGCTAATCTGCAATAAATTATAAAAATTTTTAGTTCGCAGAGCAATAAATTGCATTGGTTATTTTTTTTAATTAAATACTTTACTTATTTTGAACAAAGCTGACACTAAACAAAATATACACACAACAATTTACAACAACAATAAATAAATAACTGCGGGCCGAAATTGTATTAACAACGTATTATGTTTTTACTTTTTACCAATTTCTTGGAATACTAAATCTTATCATAAACTTGTTCCGATGCGTTTACTAAAGGCTGATTAACCGGTTCCTCGGTGTGAAACGACAACACGTGCATAGAAACAATAGAAATGTTTTGTGCAATAAATCCAGACAGTGATCAAATAAAATAAACCTTATTCCCACGCAGGAATAATGCATGAGTCATAACTCTGACACCTGTTATCTAAATTTATAAAATTGTTCCATTTAAATATTATATATTTTTTGAAACAGCTTTATTTAGGTTATTATAAATGTATTTATAAGCAAACATAATACGCTACAATCTACATACGTGACTAATTGAATATATATAGAATAGAACCTATATTTTTAGCTATAACGACAGGCTTGTCAGACTCTAATAATGAAAAGTATTTTTAATTTATTATGAAAAACTAAACATTTAAAATATTACTAGCAGAGTGCAGACTCGTGCCCACTTGGTTGAGCATTTACATCGTGAAACCCGCAAACCCGCCACGTGGAGCCGCACACGGAACCCACAACCCGCATTTTTAGTTCTACATTATTAAAAAAAATATGCATATAAAATTTCATAAGAATCGTTCATCCGTTTCGGAGGAGTAAGATAACTTACACTGTGACACGAGAATTTTATTATCGTAGATAGTAGAAGTACTAAAATAATTTATTTATTTTTTATTATGAAAACCAACAGCATAATACAAATAATTTTACAAACTTAGTATCTTACAAAAGTAAAGCCAATAATAGTAAGTAAAGCCAACTTTTGTAAGATACCAAGTTTGTAAAATCATTTGTATTATGCTGTTGGTTTTCATCTGTCTAAAGTGATATGAGAGCTTGATAGTAAAATACTAGTTCGCAATAGTTTTAAGAAACAAGTAGGTATAAAACACAAAGTAACTCTTAGCGGTCTAAATTAAACAATAATAATAATAATATTTACTCACCGAAATGTTCAATTCCCTGGATATTTCTGATATGTTCCGCCCTTGATCGTTAAGGAAAACTATTTGATTCCTTATGTCACTCGTCAAATTTGCAGGCATTTTTCCAGTCTATTTAAAAGCACAGGTCAATAATAAGGCTATCAAAAACTGTCCAATACGAAAAAGCGAAGGTCTTCAGAAGTGCACTCAATCAAAAATATTCAATCCGAAACGGGGCGCAAGCGAAACAAATTACAAAAAAAACACGGACGTTGACAACCAGCGGGGTGCTAATTGCAACTGATTGTTACATTAAACAAATATTATACTTTGTTTATGATCGAGCGCACGCCACAACTCTCCCGTGATTGGCTCAAATCTAAGGGAAGGCGGGGCTAGACTCTACGCTTACGCATCCGATTCTTTCGCCAAACTGGTAAACCGGATTTGTCGCCGACTGTACATTAATCCTTTGGAATGTAATTTATAGTACAAAGTGAAAATCCCAAAAATGTCGATTACTGCATTCTTTATTATGAGGGCAGAATAGGTCTGCTGTTCAAATTACGATATCTCAAAAGTTTTGTTTATGAGCTTAATAGCGGTTTTATTGTAAGGAAATTAAAAAACCTGAATTTAAGAAAATAATATAACTTTAATGAAGTTCCTGATAATTAGTAAATAACAGAACATCTCAAAATCAAAAAGGTAAACACAATCACAATAAGGTAAGTATTAAGTTATGAAATTAAAGTAGGGAATATAATGGCATGAAATATTATGAAAAAATATTAGTTTGGTACATAAGTATTTAAAATAATCTAAATTAAAATACAAATTATATTTAAATAATAAGGAAATTAAGACAACAAATTACTTTAATGAACTTTAGGTACTACATAGTAAAAATTAAACAATAAATTTAAATTATTATTTAATTTTATTAAATTTTATTCAGGTTTTCATTTAAAGGTAGGTTGGATAGGTAAACATAAAGTTTTCTATATTCATTTAAATAGACTTAAAACAATTAGGAACAGACATAAGAAAAAGATAAGTACTTAAACAATTATCATCACACATATTAGGAGAAAATAATTTAAAGTCAGGTAAGTTTTAATAAGGTAAGTAAGTGTATAAAATTAATCTATTTTATGTTTGTGGAAATTTTATCTTTGGGGGAGGCTTATGTCCAGCAGTGGGTGTCCTACGGCTGACAATGATGTTGATGATGATTTTAATGGTTTAAGTTATCATAAAACAAATGATTATCACGGTGCATGTATTGTTTTAAGCTTTGCAGGTGATTATATTTAGTACTGTAAATTTTCTGCGGTCTAGTATAAAGTCTTGCGGGGTTTGAAACTACAGAATTATTTAGTTCTCTGTGGTAACTGGTCCCAATCAGCTGAATGACGTAATTTATATTTGACTTCACATACAATAGTCCTCTTATGTCTGTCACTGTAGCATCGCCAGTTTTTCTACCCGGTCTTATACTTGAATAACCACCAGGCACGGCGTCATAATTTAAGAAAAATGTAGGTATAATCCAAATGATGAACTCTGTATGGCTGTGAAGGTCTTGCTTGTTGCATTCGAGAAACATAATCAGATGGAGAATAAATAGGTGCTCTGAACTTTATTTCTAATGTGGAATGGACGCTATCTACCTCCATCATGGTATGTCCCTTTTCTAGTATAATTTGTTCGATTGTTATTCCCATTTCTGTACTTAGGTTTGACAATGAATTGCATAGTATTTTATTTTTATTTTGGTAGGTGTGACGGAATTGACACGGTTTGAAATGTAACGTTTGGGACGCCAAATCTCGTCACTTCTGGATCAAGGATATGGTAATATCCTCGCCGGTAAAAGACGATACAATAGGACAACTACACCAAGGAACAATGCGTTAGTACTCACCAGGTCTGGAAGCGAACCTGTGGGCCGTTGGATAATGGCGTTCGCTGGATGTTCGTTGCCGAATGTGTTGTAGTTTTTTGTTATTCTTTAGATACACTAGCCGGCCGGCTGTCACTGAGGATTAATACAGGATTCCACACGCGGTGGACGTTAGATTACATCCAAAATCGGTAATTTGAAGCTAACTCGATTAGTCTGGTTCCGCGTATAAAAGGCGAAACGCTAATGGCGCGTGTTCATTTGTTTTTCACAGCAACTCGCGCGTGGCACTAGGCTTGTACCGTGCAATGCGATTGGTTGAATTGTCAACATTGTATGTCTAGCGGCCCAATGAGAATTGGCGCGCGATATTTAAAATATTATTTATGAAACAAAACGATATAAACTAAACATTCCGCCCACCAAAATACCAACGGAATTTTCCGAAAAGTATGAAAGAAACAATAAGTTAAGAATTACTTACGATACTAACTAAAATTACTATTTAAACGTTAATAGATAACAAAGATCATTCTAATGGAAGGGGACATAGTTTGACTAAAGGTCGTATAAGTGAATGATCCTTACGGGTTCGTATAGTTGCTACCCGAACTACTCCGTCAGGCCCAGGATGTAATGAAACCACTCGTCCTAGCGGCCAATGTAAAGGAGGTCGGTTGGTGTCCTTAATAAGAACCATAGAATTAACAGGTAACGGTTTTGAATCCTTAGTCCATTTTGCCCGCTGAGTAAGTGCATTTAAGTACTCATGTTTCCAACGCTTCCAAAACTGCTGTTGAAATAATTGAATAAGTTGCCAACGGTTTAATCGGCCAATTTTAACATTTGTGTAGTCGGTATCTGGAACCGCGGTCAAGGGTTCTAATGTTAAAAAATGACCAGGGGTTAATACGTTCAAATCGTTAGGGTCTGAGCTTAATGGACACAAGGGTCTTGAATTTAAAATCGATTCGATTTGAGTGAAAAGTGTTGAAAGTTCTTCAAAAGTTAGCGTCTGATCGCCAATAATACGGTACAAATGAGACTTGGCGGCTTTAATTTGAATTTCCCATGCTCCTCCGAAATGGGGAGCGGACGGGGGGTTACGTTTAAATGAGATGCGCTCTGCGTGCGAAGCCTCTTCAATACAGCATGCTAGTTGTGCGCTAGCACCTACGAAATTTGTTCCACAATCCGAATGGATAATGTTACAACGGCCGCGACGCGAAATAAATCGACGCAAAGCCGCGATGAAGCCGTCAGTCGATAAAGTAGATACTACCTCGAGATGTACAGCCCTTGTACTTAAACACACAAATAGACATAAATAGGCTTTATCTAGTTTGGCACCTCTATGGGAACCCAACTTGATACGAAAAGGTCCACCGAAATCCACGCCTACCTCCGAAAAGGGTTTTGCCTGATTTACACGAAAGGCAGGTAAGTCGCTCATAAACGGTTGCAGAGGTTGCGGATTAAGACGGTAACATCGTATGCATTTGGACAGTTGATGACGTATAGCACGCTTAGCCGTGAGGATCCAAAATTGTTGTAAAATCAGATAATGAGTTGTGTTTAGACCAGGATGAAAATTATTTCGATGAATCGATTCAATTACAGCGGCTGTAAGAACACACTTTCTTGGCAATAAGGCAGGATGTTTATGCTCGAATTCCAAGCCCGAGCGAGCGAGACGTCCGCCCACCCTGAGGATATCCTGATCGTCAAGGAACGGGTTTAGCTTTTGAAAACTACGGGGGAGCAATTTCTTTTGTTTTAATTTTAATATCACGTCAGAAAAGTAACGTTTTTGAAAATGTTTAACGATAGTAAAAAGGGAAATATGCCGTTCTGTTTCGGTTACGAAAGTATTATCATAGCGCGAGACAGTGCGCCGCACGCTGTTAGCAAATCTATAAATGTATGCTATAATACGACAGATTTTGTCCAAAGATGAATATTTATCAAAAAGATAATCGATAATTGACTTTTGTTGAGCGGTATCGATTCGATCGGTGACGAGAGTTACACGACGTTGCTCAGCGAGTACCTCGTCATTATTAGTATGAATTTTCGATATATCTACTGGCCACTGAGATTGTGATTGGGACAACCACTTTGGTCCCGCCCACCATAATGTGTTGTTCAGTAGATCACTAGGCATTTGGCCACGTGAACAAACGTCTCCAGGGTTTGTAGCAGACGGTACGTGCCTCCAGCACTCGGGAGGTACGATATCCTGGATATGGCTAACGCGGTTCGCCACGAAGGTCACCCAACGAGAGGAAGGCGATCTCAGCCATGCCAAGGCAATAGTGGAGTCACACCACAGATAAGTGTCATGGATACTAATCCTTAGGGTGTCTTTAACGAATTTTAAAAGATCAGCTAGTAGAACTGCTCCACATAGCTCCAGACGAGGGAGACTTTGTCTTTTGAGGGGAGCAACGCGTGCCTTAGCACAGACAAAGAAAATGCGAACTGAACCATCGGACAGAGTGACACGTAGATAAATGACTGCGCCGTACGCTAGCTCCGAACTAGCACAGAAACCATGCAACTGATACGATAAAGCATTTTTGATTACAAATTTGCGTGGAATGTTGAGGTTTCTGACTAACGGAAGTTGATGAGAAAAATTGCTCCATTGGGATACAATTTCCGGTGGAGGAGTTTCATCCCACGATAAACCGAGAATCCACAGTTTTTGGATTAAAACTTTGGCTTTGATTGACAACGGGGACAGAAAACCCAGAGGATCAAAGATTCTAGCGACCTCGCTCAAGATTGTTCGTTTGGTACATGGATTATTTGACGGTTGAACGTTAAAAACGAACGAATCTGAAGTCGGTTCCCATTTAAGACCTAGAACCTTGACGGTCGTGTCTTCGGCTTCGGTGAATGTGATAGCTTCCGAAAGACACACTTCTGAAGGTAAATCATTCAGAAGTTCAGGATGGTTGCTAACCCATTTTCGCAGCTCAAAAGAGCCAAGAGCGAAAAGGGCGATAACCTGCGATTTAATGTCACGTGCTTCATCCAGCGAAGTACTTCCGGTTACTATGTCATCAACATAGAGATCAGAAGTTAAAACGGTTTTAGCCTTCGGGTACTTATGACCTTCATCATAGGCTAATTGCTGGATAACGCGACATGCTAGAAATGGAGCTGAAGAAACTCCATACGTTACGGTATTAAGAACATATTCTTGAAGTGGCTCATCTGGGTGAGCGCGCCAAAGAATGCGCTGATAATGATGATAATGGGGATCCATTTTTATCTGACGATACATCTGACGCACATCAGCCATGAAGACTACCTCATGTTCGCGATATCGAAGAAGAATTTCAACAATGTTGGATTGCAACTTTGGACCAGTCAGTAGCATTTCGTTAAGAGAATTGCGGTTGGCATCCTTGGCGGATGCGTCAAAAACGACACGAAGTTTTGTAGTTGCGCTGTCCGGTCGTAGAATGCAATGGTGCGGTATGTAATACCTACCCTGACCCATTTGTTTAGCAGGCACTAAAGACATATGCCCACTGACGATATAATCGGTCATGAATTCGATATATTGTTGTTTTAAATTCGGATCACGAGACAGACGTCTTTCAATAGCATGAAAGCGTCGAAGAGCTATGTCTCGAGAACCCTCGAATATTGGCTCTGTATTTTCCTTGAATGGAAGACAGACGACATATCTACCTGTCTCATCACGATAGTGATTATGGACGAAATTATTTTCACATAATTGTTCATCTGGAGAGAAACGATAGGATTTAGGGATGTTATCGATTTGCCAGAAACGTTGCACGATATTATTTAAATTGTTATCGCCTTGAGGAGACGACACACCTAACAAACACGAAGAAGCGAGTTTGATCCTTCCAAGAAGAAGCCATCCGAAGACAGAATTAAAAGCTCTCGGTTGTGAAGTGCTGCCTTTCAAACGTTGTGTAAGCAGTGATTCAGCGAAAACATCGGCACCTAACAAGACGTCGATCGGACCAGGAATGTCAAAACCAGGATCAGCAAGCGGTAATGTCTTGACTTCCCATCCACTCGTGTTAAGTCTCGCCATCGGTTGGTCTCCGCATATCTTCGGAATAACGAACATATCGAGACGGAATTTAGTATTACAATTGACGCCGATATCGCACGTAATCACACCGTTAATTGAGGTGGAGTTACCCCCCAAGCCAAGGACGTTGACGTTAGTAGTTGAAGGCAGTATGTTCAGCTGTTGGGCTGCGTGTGCCGTTATAAAGTTATTTTGGCTTCCGGTGTCGAAGAGCGCACGAAAACTATGAAAATCACCAGATGAATTACGGATCTGTATAATGGCAGTTGCCAGTAACACTGTCGAATGAGATGGAGATAAAGATTCCTTCGCAACTAAGGCCAATGAACCAGATTTGTCAGCAGAAGACTCGCAATTACCAACCGATTGCTCCCGGTGCAGAAGAGTGTGATGTTTACGTTTACACTTTCGACAAGAAAATATTGAATTGCAATGCCGCACCGAGTGAGACGCGTTTAAACAATTATAGCACCATTTCCTTTCGGTAGCCACAGCCATGCGATCATCGGTCGATTTAGAAAGAAAAGATTTACAAGCCGATATTTGATGCTCATCCCCACAAAAGGAGCACTTACGAATGAATTTTGAACTTGATGACACCTTAGTAGGTTTTCCGTTATGTGCATGACTATTCCCGTCAACGCCATTTACATTGACATGAGAGGTCACAAGTGCATGTGCAACATTGTGTCGCTTCGATTTGAATGGGGTTGCCCGGGTTGCCGCAACCTCCTTAAAGGTTGTTGCGGGTTTGCCAGTGATGGCGGTAAAATGTGTATCTCGAATCATCGCTTCGCATTTAGAATTTAAAAATTCCCTAATTTGTTTATACTGTGGTAACTCCACATTACTATGTTTTTCTTCAAATTCACGTCTTAATTTAGTGTCGAGTTTCGCCAAAATATTATAACAAAGTACAAAGTCCCAGTGTTCAGTAGGTAATTTTAACTGTTTTAATACAGTCAAGTTTTCGTCAATCGTATCTATCGAACTTCGAAAATCTTTAGCGTTTGTAAATTTAAAATTAATATCCAAAATTTCACGCCAACAGGTAAAAGCCAGTTCGCGTTTATCTTCATATCGGGACTTGAGAGCGTCGTATGCGTGTACGTAGTGCTCCGCCGCGACGGGGAACGTTCGAATAAACGATAAGGCATCACCGTGCAAAACAGAAACTAAATAATGAAATTTCTCAATTGTAGTGAGAACAGTGGACTCGTGAATTAACGCGTTATAAGTAGCAATGAATTCGGGCCACGCTTTGATAGCACCAGAAAACGTCGGTAGTGTAATCTTCGGTAGCCGTATGTTACCGCCGAGTGTAGGTACAACCGAATCGCGTCGCGAATCAATTGTTCGATAAGACGAACTCGGTTCAAGAATACGATGTAATGCAGACGCTTGAAAATAGGCGTCGTCGAACAACTCCTGAATCTCGTTATCCCTATCATCGACGTCATCTTTCAAAAGATCTAAGATAATAAAATGGGCCTCTTGGAAATCATTAGCAATATTTTTTATTTCTTGACAATATGAAAGAAACAATTCCACTTTTGTTTCATCGGTTTGAGCCAAATTTCCGACTTCCAGGGCCTTTGACATACGATTATATGCTATAGTACGTTTACGTCGCAAGCTAGGTAAATTATTAATAGTATAAGAGACATCGATACATTTTTTTACGGAAGGTTTAGACTTACGCCTCGTTGGAAAAGACATAATTACAACTCAACTAAACAATATTCGTATTTATTGTAAACACACGAACAGTAAACAACGTTTATTAATATTTAAAAACACCGAGTTAGGTAAATGAACAACAAAAGATATTTGTTCGATCGGCGCGATGTTTATAATATAACGTCAATCGATAAGGATTGGAATGGATGCGCCACCGCGTAATACCTATTTATTTTAAAACTCGATGTAAATACCAATAAGTTTTACAAGTCAACGTTAATATGTTATATATATTATACCGCTTACTATTATAGATCGTTTGATAATGTTTACAGAATTCAATTATACTGTTCAATTGAAAATAAAGCTTTAACTTTTGTTTGTACTACGTACCTACTAACGATTGCTTTAGAATTACGACTATATGCACTTAGTTAATTTAAGTGTATTCTCAAAATAATTTTAAAACAATAACACGATATAAAAAGTTATAAACCAATCTAAATTAATACACTTTAAGGTTCAAATTAGTATACGATTAGCGCATCCAGTATTTAGTTGATTAATGCCTATAATTGACGACACGATATTACGATACGATATTATTCGTGTTATTATTAATGTAAATTATAGAAAGATAGGTAACACTGTAATACATGTATAAAATATTGTTAAACGATTACGTTCTACTAGAAACTTCGAGAATGTTCGATGTATTTATTTTTTAAAAATGGAATACGGTAGGTATGCAAAATGGATTATGGAACCAAGACTTAGAATTTATTAGCAACAACTTGTTATTAGATATATACGATTAAAGTAGTTACAATTACGAAGTAAATCGGTATTTGGCAGGCTGAATGTATCTAAAGTCCCGGGTTTCGGCACCAAAAAAGATGTGACGGAATTGACACGGTTTGAAATGTAACGTTTGGGACGCCAAATCTCGTCACTTCTGGATCAAGGATATGGTAATATCCTCGCCGGTAAAAGACGATACAATAGGACAACTACACCAAGGAACAATGCGTTAGTACTCACCAGGTCTGGAAGCGAACCTGTGGGCCGTTGGATAATGGCGTTCGCTGGATGTTCGTTGCCGAATGTGTTGTAGTTTTTTGTTATTCTTTAGATACACTAGCCGGCCGGCTGTCACTGAGGATTAATACAGGATTCCACACGCGGTGGACGTTAGATTACATCCAAAATCGGTAATTTGAAGCTAACTCGATTAGTCTGGTTCCGCGTATAAAAGGCGAAACGCTAATGGCGCGTGTTCATTTGTTTTTCACAGCAACTCGCGCGTGGCACTAGGCTTGTACCGTGCAATGCGATTGGTTGAATTGTCAACATTGTATGTCTAGCGGCCCAATGAGAATTGGCGCGCGATATTTAAAATATTATTTATGAAACAAAACGATATAAACTAAACAGTAGGCACATCCGTCGGATATCAAAATAACTTTTTTGTACCTATTACATTCCTGTTTTATAAAATCAATTATGCAACTAGTAGTAATATTATTTGCAGTTACCCCCCCGTCGCCCTCATGCCAGACGTACAAGTGAACATCTTTTGTATTTTTAATATGGAATGTGTAATTATGTACTGCTAACTTCATTTTGTAATATTGTTTTGAAACCAAAAGCTTTGGACATACTAGTACGCTTTGCATGTCCATGGAAACTACTACAACATCATCAGAGATTTGAGAAATGGCGGCAGCATTGGCTTCAGAGACCTCTTGTTTTTTTTAAATATACAGTTGGTATAAATCTTCAGGAATATTACCTTGCTTGTAACCTACACACGTGTCGCACTGGTCCTTACGGGGCTTGAAAATAGAAATCTTACTTGCTTTTAATATTTCTTCAAACTTCTTTCTTTTTACAGCGTACATGTTATTGCTCTGGTACCAAGAAGTGTAAATACCAAGCATGTGGCTGAAGGATTCAAAAGATTCCTCGACGTAAATTCTGGAAGTGTATGCTCTACAATAATGACTTGGTACTTTTTGTACACACTCCAACCATTTGCAAACAGATTCAGACTTTAGAGTTTTATTTATGCCTGTTTTTTTTAGCCATCTTATCTACTTTTCGGATTGGTTTACTCTCCTGACTTTTATCTTTTTGATCTATTTCGTTGTTAGATCGTACCCAAAGCTGTAACGTGTCTTTCTTTAAATCAAAGGTAACTGAAAACATTTCTCTGCAGACACGAAATTTAACACCATGCTCACCTGGTAATTAGCAATCGAAACCATAATTTTTTGTCCTTTATTCTGCTGAGGTTTTGCGACGACGTAAATCATTTCTTTGCACAAGTCCATTAATGTAAGATTTTTTGGCATAAAGGACGGCAATTGCCAAAAATAATTAAAAATATCATCTCGCATTTTATCACTAATTGCGGCGCAAAAATAACTTCTGTCAGACGTTTGACCTGCTCCATGGTTACAAGTTTTTTCTTTAAGTTTTCTGCCAACTTTAGAAACCTCGATCAATTCTGCAATTTTTGACCGTCTTGTAACCAGTATAGCTCTGTCATCATTTGCCCTCTGCTTGTACTTATTAATAGTTGGTTCCTGTATATCTGAGCTACGAGGAATTGGTTCATGCACTGGAGCAATCGGTTCAAAACAACCAGTCGAATCGTTTAATTGATGCAGTTCATTACTGGTGCTTGGATCTACATCTGGGATAGAGTATATCATTCGATTGTCTGCTGTTGTTATTGTCGTATTTGTTAAAGGTACGACACATGTGGGTACCATGTCAATAATATCATTAGGGGGTTGGTATGACTCATAGACAGACTCCGTAACTGGCGTGATCGTAACCGGTGAAAACAAGGTAGAAGATTCTTGTTCAAGCTCTCTTGCCAGCTGATCAATATAGGGCTGATCTTCAGTGCATAATGTAACAAGTAGTTTGCTTCTTTTACTTAACGAGGCCATGGTTCAAGTCCTGAAAGGGCAGAGAAATAAAAGGTTAAAGTTTAAGCCAAATTAGGATATATTGTTACTTATTTAGTAGATAAATTGGTAGCTATGATAGTAAACTACGGTACGGAGTATTCTAGTTAGAAAAACATATAATATTGCACTCATGAATTTGTAAGTAGAAATTAGAAACAAATTGGTGGGTTCAATAAACTAATAGAATTTAAGAAGCTAAAAGAACATTAACTTAATTACCATGTAATTAACACTTTCTTCGCTGTATCAATACACATTTAACTTCTTTAAATATATTTATTTTAGTCAACTTTCACGCAACTAAATTAAAATGATCGAATTACATCAAACTTTTAAAGGATAATGGTCAATTTGTTCCGAAAAAATCGCTATGTGCGTCGAGTTCGAGCTAAATAAGTCAAAACTTGCACGGAATATTTCGCTATGTACAGAAAATAACTTAGCGGGCGCAAATTAGACTCGTCTTAGTGGTAAACCAAATTCAGTCATGTGATTTATAACTAATAGCTAATTTTATAGCCGCATTGAATGTATGAACATCACATAGCGAATTTCATTAACTTCGTTAATAATAAGAATTTCTCAAAGCCGTTTTTACACCTTACGCGTATTGAAATAAGGATTAAAATGACATTAAAAAAAAAACGAAAAATTGCACATAGCGTTTTTAAAAAGCGCAACAACGATATAAAATATTTTATCCAAAGGTTTTTTTATCCTCAGGTTTATACATATTACTTCCCATTATTAGTAAAAACTAAGACACATTACATACATTGTTTCTAAACCACAAGCTTTATAAAAACGCGGCACTTAAACGGTCCCGAAGGTCACACAAAAAAGGGTCTTGTTTACACTTCAATTCCGAGAACACGATAGTCGAGTGGCCGGGAATGTTACTCATATTGTATATTATGGTTAATATTCTTATACACAAACGAAATGTAAACCGTTAGAACTGTTTTGTTTATTAGAAATCAAAGTATGAAAAAAACACTAGATAGTCAAATTTACGTGAGCGGAAAACACTTTTTTAAAAAGATTAAAATTTATTAAACTGAACTTACTGAACTAATTACAATTGAAAATTAAAATAATAATTATTAACTAATGAGACGTGTGAGCAGAGTTGGATGCTCTCAACGAATGTTCTATCCTAGCCTTAAAAGTAGTCAGCTAATCCTAGAGTTCCCAGGTAACATAATACTGCTGGGATCCCTAAAATGTTAAGCTAGGCATTACTTAGCAATAATTCTAATACTAGGGTTGCCAGAGCCTAACATGACTCCTCCCCCCTTAAGTTCGAAACCATCAGACGAATTTTTTGAGTTCTGAGGATTTCGATTTTTAAGTAAAATTAATTTATTTCAAAATTTATATAACGCTAAGGATACACAGGAAAATACAATTATGACATACAATATCTTTTTTAACTTTTATAACTTTCACTTTTTCATTATCACTGAAATTTTGCACTTTAAGTACCGCGGGCAGGTGTTTCTAATCATCTACGTTAACTCCTTTTATGTCTAGTGGCGGGTTATCGGTATTTTCAATATTTGATTTCGGAAAATGTAATCTTGGCATTTTTTTATAATCTATCTCTGTAAAGGGGTGTTGCTCGTTGCGTAGACGAATTTTTCCAATTATTATTTCACATCCAGTTTCAATCTGTATAATATAAGTACCAATTACTGGCGTCTTATTTATTTCGCTTACACATCTTTTGGTAATAATTATATTATTTCTTGAATATACAGGGTGTTCGGCACATGGATGGACAAACGAAAACCGTGGACCCGTGGAGCCGTCTGCTATACATTGAGGCCTAATTACAAGACTCAGGCCCAATAGTTTTTTTAAATAATTTTTAAGTTAATTTCGAAAAAAGCCAGTTTTCAAACTTCAAACGACTATCAATTTACTTTTTACATTGCAAATCCAAACATGCTTTTGTAATAATTATCTGCATTAGTTGTAGAATCATATTAAATTCAGTTTTGGAGCAAATGTTAGATATAAAATTAGATACTCGTACGATTCCTTAAACGACAAACAAAGTGAGAAAATAATTTTCATATTCCACTTTGAAAATCTAAAATAAAAAACTATGATTTTTAGAGCACTTAAAATTCTAGGTAAATATCTGTGGTTTATACCCTTTATATCGGTATACAATTTGCACATAGTTGTTTAAAAATAACTAGAGTAAATCGCAATTTAAACTAACGTGGCCTTAATTCATAAGACTAATTTTGCTACTACATACCGACGACTTAGAGAAACGGGTAATTTGCGTTATCAAGAACCGAGGGTGAATGTACGACAACATCATTTTGCTACAGACGAACGTGTATTAGAATAATTTAATAATAACCCTAATAAAAGTATAAGAGAGGTAGCTACAATTCTGAGCCTTCCATTTGATATCAAATAATTATTCATTTCTTTATTACAGAATTCTTATTCTGTTGGTTTTCCACCATTGTTTTAAACTCTTTAAATTTGCAAAATACTTCATTTTTATTCTTCAAAAAATATATAAAAGTCATGCGACTACAGTCGTCTATGAACAAAAGATAATACCGGGCACCACCAATGGACTTTGTTTCCATAGCGCCACATACATCAGAATGTATTATCTGTAGCGTCTCAGTACTTTTGTTCCACTAGTAAACAATCTGCCTCTTTAGTCTGAAGCTTGTATACACCATAAGTTAACACTGCAGTTGCCAACAACACATTATTCTTAGTCCAGTCGATCAGAGAGTTTCCTGAGCCGAAGACAGTAAAGGAGCTGCGCAGATTCCTGGGCATGATAAATTTTTATCGCAGGTTCATTCCCGGTGCAGATCAGACCCAGGCACCCCTAAACGCGCTATTGACAGGTTCGGTTAATGGATCTTACCCAGTTAACTTTGGTGATGCGGAACAAGAGGCGTTCACTCGCTGTAAGGACAGCTTATGCCAGGCCGCGCTACTGGCGCATCCCGATAGTCAGGCTAAGCTCGCCATTGTCACCGACGCATCGGACACCGCCATAGGTGCCGTGCAGTTCTCAGAAGGATCATGGCAGCCACTGGCATTCTTTTCGAGAAAGTTTAGTCCCAGCCAAAGAAAGTATGAAGTATGAAGAACCTCGAACCTGAAACAAAAAATATACATTTTAAATAAACGTTATACAAATTATACATTTTGTACAAATCTTTATACACATATACAATTTTACTTATTACTTATTCTATAAAAATACCTAATGGTTGCAATTTATCTTCCCTTACAGCATACTGGCTCATGCTCTTCAAGAATATTCTCGTCGAATCGACTCGTGTCCGGGTATATACTTTGATCCAATTGGCGAACTCACGATACACGTTTGTCGTTGGTCGTTTAGATCTTGTTACTCCTTACGATATATCTTTTATCGAACCGCATATTGAGACAATTAACTCTATCTTGGGTACAGTTCAGTTTTTGTGTAACCAAGTTGAAATTGAAACAATAAAAGATCTAGAATGTCATAATATTCTGGAACCACTTAGTATAAAATACAAGGATGTTGTTACGGAATATTCTTCCATTTCACACTTAATTAGTAATAAGCGATTCAAGCGTGCATGGATAGGTGCCCCAAAACTATATTCGGTACCTTGAATGAAGATGACGCTATCAAATATGATAATGCCATCCTAAATGTACAAGATAACGAAAAAAGGCTAAGTTCATTGATGAAAGAAAATATATTGGTTACAACTTCAGTTTTTTCTAAAATTAATAGTACACTTCTTAAAATAAAATTCAATGAAAATAGCCTTACTGAAGCTGTCGACAATCTTTCTCTAAAAATAAGAAACATTTCAAAAAGCTCTATTGAATTAAATTGGAAAGCAAATATTGATTCTATATTAACCAGTTTAGAAGCATCATTACTTACGTTGTCTTTCCAAATGGAAGATATAACAAATGCCATCCTATTTGGAAGCCGTAACATTTTACATCCATCCATTTTATCCCCGAAACAGATATACATATTATAAAGAACTTGTCGACAACTACAGGCACCTACCCGTAGATGTTTATTTATTTATTTATTTAAGTACATGGAAAACTAACAGCTATGATAACTCTATAGTAATAATTCTATTAACCAGTCAGCCAATTACAAGTTTTCACTTCTAGGTTACATAACAAAAGTCAATAAAAAAATAAATATTGAACGGTCATGATATGTGTTAGTTACAAAAACAAAAATAATAACAAAACGATGCCACAGTTTGCACTATTACTGGGGGATTATTTACTGAAAAAATTGGAGCTCAAGATTTTCCTTGCCGACGAGACTTTCGTATTGAAAATATCAAAATCATGATCCCTGCATAATTTATTGAAATTGCGACTCGCTCTCACGATATACGAACCTTGTCTGTAGTTAGTGGAGGCAGATGGCACTGATATTAGTGGATTAAACCTAGTAAATTTTAATGGAACATTAATTGAAAATTTTGATAATAATTGGTTACAATTTCATTGGTCATGGTCTTCACCAATAAAGTGCAGTCGGCTATCTCGCGGCGACTTTTTAAAGGTAGAATGTGAAATTTTTTACAAAGTTCAAATAGTTGTCAGAATGGTATGGTATCCTTTGATGATAGCATATGAATTTAATAATGCGTCTTTGGATCATCTCAATACGATCTATGTATTTGTGGTAATACGGGTTCCACACCTGCGAGGCATACTCGAGATGGCTACGGACATACGTACAATATAAAATTTTGAGTGTCTTCGCTTCGGAGAAACATTTTGACATTCTCATTACAAATCCCAGAGCTTTTGAGGCCTTATTAATGACAGATTCAATCTGCACGTCAAACAATAATTTAGAATCATGGAGCACGCCCAGATTTCTAACACAATTTGACCTAGATAACATTTGGCCTCCCAATAAGTAGTTGACGGTAATGACTGAGCGCTTTCGAGTGAAGGTTATTATTGAGCATTTGCTAGGATTAAGATCAAGTTTGTTTGCTTCACAATATTTCTCAAGTTGACAGAGATCTTCTTGAAAAGCTAGTACGTCTGCATGAGATGATATGGTAGTGTATATTTTCATATCATCTGCAAACACAGTAGTTTAGTTGATTTTAAACAAGTATCAATATCATTTACGTACACCACAAATAGTAAAGGCCCGAGCAGTGAGCCTTGTGGCACACCACTGGGAATAGGAACCCAACTAGATATGTAATTACTAAGCACTGTAGCCTGGGTTCGATTCTCAATATAGGAGGACAACCATCTGAGCAAATCTCAACGAACTCCCATATTGTTAAGCTTAGTAATCAGTAGGATATGATCTATGCGGTCAAACGCTTTGCTGTAATCGGTGTACACGCAATCAACCTGGTTACCTTTATCCATTGCGTCAGTAATAAAGTCGTTAAAAAGTATTAGATTTGTGACAGTTGACCTACCTTTTATAAAACCGTGCTGGAAAGGTAAAAGAATTTTTAAGAGCTATATAAACCTGATTATAGATTATCCTTTCAAATACTTTGGCTATAATGCATAATTTCGGTATCGGTCTATAGTTGGTTATTTCAGTTTTAGGCCCCTTCTTATGGACAGGAGTAATAAAGGCTTGTTTCCAAATTTTGGGAACGATACATGTGTGCAATGATTTTTTAAATAGGATGAAAATTGGTCGAGAGATGGAGTTGGCACAACGCACTAAAAGCTTTGCAGATATATGATCAAGACCAGCGGCTTTAGTTGTGTCCAATTTGCGAAGCAGGTTAGTAACTTCATCCGATTTTATTACTATATCAGAAATGTCAGAAACAGAGTTAGTACCAGCACATCGATGAGAAAGGGAGGTAGTGTGTGTGGAGTTGATAAAAGTGGAGTGGAAGTATCAAGAGAACGCATCCCAGATGCCTTCCCCGGTTGTAAAAATCTCGTTATTGTATTTTAGTGAGCTAGGTATAACATTTCTAGTTTTTACGAAGGTCCAAAAATGTTTAGGGTTATTGACTATCGATTTTTCGGTTAAATTTAAATAATTTTGGTAGCAATCCTTTGAAATAATTTTAACTCTATCGCGAAGTAACTTGTATGTTATTTTGTCGGCTAAGTTGTTAATTTTTTTTTTTTTGCAAAATATTTTTTTTTTCTCTTATTAATTTTATTAGCTAGGAGCTGAACCAAGGTGGGTATGTCTTGTTGCGTTTACTTTTTTTAGGTATGTAACAGTTCTGTAATTCTAATATTGTGTGGTTAAAAAACTCTACTGATTCCTCCATACTCAGACTAGCAAATTCACGTTCCCACTCTATTTTACTAATTTCATTGTTTATGGAGTCAAAGTCACCCTTATCATATACATACAAAATTCTGGGAGCCTGGTGTAACAAGGAAGTCACAACGAAATCGAGGTGGATCAAAAGTCCCGGATGATAAGGATCAATGGCAACCAAGGGATCTAAACATTCACTAACCTTGACTACCTCGTTTGAAATTACTAAGTCCAGCATCTTGTTATATTTATTTTTTATCGTGTTATACTGATTCAAATCTAAAGTGCTCAGCTCGTCTACAAGAGAGTACTAATCACTAGAGGTGAGATTACGCGGAATCGAGAACGTATTATTAGATGAGTCAGAGGGCAACCACTCGATTCCGCTCATATTGAAATCGCCTACGATCAAAAATGTGCTGGGTGAGTGGTTTATAACAAACCTACAGAATTTTTAAATTACCTTTAAGCTTAGAATTAAGTAACATTTATAAACTGTTAAATGTATGTAGTATAGTTAGTTATAGTTTAAATAATAGAATAGTGTTTGTAATAAGGATACCTCTGGTGTCCCCTAAACAATATGATTTATATCATAATATAGCACTACCGACACCACATAGTAATGTAAAACCAGTACCTTTAGTCTTATTAGACCAAACAGTAAATTTATAGCAATAACCAGGGATAAATCCGAATACTGTAACCTTGTGTTACTCACGGACTGTCTGGTGATCGACGCCGACGAATACATCTGCAGCGTGATGACCGTGTTCCCCACAAGTGCGCACCCCAGTTGTGAAAGTGATTTAATGTCAAAAGTGATTAGTGAATTACCAACTCAGTGCCAATCAGATTTTATTAACGGACATCCAAACATATGGAAACCTATTTTTGACAATAATTTGATTTACGTGCAAACAAAAAATATTAAAGTGTATTTAGTCTGTATCGATAAGAAAATTGTAGAGATTGATATAATCGGAACAGGTATCTTAAAGATACCACAAAATTGTATTGCATTCTGTGAAAACACAAAACTAATACCTAGATATTCTGACCAAAATTAAATGTCACAGTTTTCCACCCTAATTTTAATATAATTAATGACCCTTGTTGTATCCTCAATAAATTGCCAAAGCTCAATAATGAGTCCCCTATAAAACTAAAAAACATAGACTTAGAAACTCTCATCAGACTCGAACTTTAAATTTAATTCTGTATTGAAGGAAGCAGACGAAATTCTAAACCAGAAAACAATAATAAAATATAGCACACATTATTTTATTGTATTAGTTTTAATATCTGTTATAATTTGTATTAACCTAATTTTTAAAATGTTCTTTTATATTAAAAAGCACCGTATATCCTATCGCTTACCATTCCAATCACGCCAAAATCCAAACACCTCAATACCCAACCTGGCTACCACTACCCCTAATGACGTTTTGTTATCCGATTCAAGTAGACCTGTCACTGAAAATACACCCAAGTAGACCTGTCACTGAAAATACACCCAATAAATTCAAATCTTCTCTAAATGAAATTCCTTCTCCGAATATTAGAATAAATGTTAAGTTTTTCTTCAAAACTCCAGGACCTTAAGCCCTGAAGTTTAATCTACCCCCGGGAGGTGTTACAGCCCTGATATGTATGCCTTATCCTCCTGTCAGCCCTTTTCCTACCTATTCAGCATTTCCTTTGTCTAGCAACTACAGTTCCATTCCCATCCGCCTCAGTCTCCATCCTAATTCCAACCGCGCTAGACGTGTGCAACAAAAATCAAATTGTATTTTTTTTAAAGCCTTTTTCCTGGTGGCTCTTAACAGTTTCATTGTTTTGTCCATAGATTTAAAGACTTTTTGATGCGCTCCTACTTTAACATCCTTGGTTTTGTCATCTCATGTTAAAAAAAAGAAACATTTAATTGGAGAAATAAACATGCATATCAACGAAACGCCAGTTTGCAACATAGGACGTTAAAAGATTTACGTGATAACCAAAACATTTTTGGTGGAGCTACGATACTGTTGTCAGGTGATTTTCGTCAGACTTTTTCAGTAATTCCTCGATCGACTGTTGCTGATGAATTAAACGCATGTCTAAAATCATCAAATTTGTGGCGGTACGTAAAGACACTACAATTAACTACTAACATGCGAGTGTTTTTGCAACAAGATCAAACTGTGTTTTCGAAGCAGTTGCTGGGTATTGGCAATGGTAAGGTCGCAGTTGACAGCTCGACCGGATTAATGACTTTTCCCACAGATTTCTGTCACTTCACAGAATCGAAAGAGTAGCTTATTCAGCGTGTTTTTCCGGACTTTAAACAACAAAATAATAACCACGAATGGCTAAGTGAACGAGCAATATTGGCAGCAAAAAACAAAGATGTCGATGATCTCAATGCTACCATTCAGAATTTCCATCCAGGAGAGTTGTTTACGTACAAATCAGTTGACACGGCTACCAGGATGATAATAATAATAATAATAATAATAATAATAATAATAATAATAATAATAATAATAAGTTCGTCGTTTTCTTAACCCCTCCTCATCTTTCTCTACGCCTCAATCATAACACTTGTTTTCACTTATCACGAATCAGGATACTTGGCATCAGCCCGTACCTGAGTCATTCATCCGGCAAATAGCCGAGACAACGATTAATTCAAAATAATAATAATAATAATAATAATAAATTGGACTTGCCTGGACTACCACCACATAATTTGAAATTAAAAGTAGGGTCAGTTGTCATCATGCTGCGTAATATTAATCAACCTCGACTTTGCAATGGAACGAGATTGGTTGTGAAGAAACTCATGAATAACATCATCGAAGCTAAACTAATCAAAGGAAACTACAAAGGAGAGGATGTCTTAATCCCACGAATACCTATGATTCCAACGGATTTGCCATTTGATTTTAAAGGCTTGCAATTTCCCGTGCGTCTAGTTTTTGCGATGACCATAAATAAATCGCAAGGCCAATCGCTGCAAGTTTGCGGAATAAACTTGTTTCGCACATGGACAATTATACGTTGCGTGTTCGCGTGTCGGAAAACCAACATCCTTATTTATTTACGCACCGCAAAAAAAACTAAAAATATTGTCTACCAGAAAGCACTATATTAATTAACTGTATATATGTACAGCAGTGGACATTTATTGGCCGATATCATGATCATGATGATGATGATAACTGTGTTGTATTTAATTTAAGCAAAGATTCGTTTATCATGTTCACAGTCAAGAAATGAGCACATCCAAGTAAATTTAAAATTTTTGTATATGGAGTGTATACGAGTAAATATAAATAAATGACTTAATATGTATATAATATGTGCATTTGGATCCTTACAATTATATAATAATATGTTGTGTATATATATAAAATAAAACTTGTAACCGAGCGCATTCTAATTTATTCGTTTTCGCGCGTTAATAGGAACGCGACGATATACGGTGCCACGCTCAACCAATGAGAGCGCGGCGTGTGGCATTTTTTGTAAGACCGGGAGCCATGTTTTATTTTCAGTCGGCTCCTAGGTTAAATGTGAAAAGGACTATTTTTCATGTGTTTGTGTGTTTGGATAAAGTTTTATAAGAAAGGACAATAAAAGTGTTTTTTACTTACGCAAGACTATTATTTTTTTATTTTGTGTGTATAAATCCACTACAAATGGCGCTCCAACTTGTAGCCGAACCACGCACATAAAAACTCTTTATCGCGTTGAGTGTCGTGTAAACTTTGTGTAAACTGTGTAAAGTAACTTTTGTATGTACTCCAGTTCGTTTTACACTATGCCGCTTACACGCAAAGCGACTGCGAGTGAACGCGATCGTGAGTTCGATGACGAAACACGTCGAGACATGCTTGCCGGCAACGATTCCCGAGCTCCGTCCCCTGGGGACGATCGTCTGTTTCAATTCCTTGAAGCCTTCGCCAAAGCACAGGCGGAATGAAACAGAAAACTCGTGGAGTGCATCGCCGCGCAGTCTTTCCGTGCGCCTGATCATCATGCTCACAGTAGCGCAGAGTCACCGGTTCCATTCCCGGTACCGTCGCATGGCAGCAGTTTCGTCAAATGTACAGCACGATTTCTGGATGCGGTGCTGGTATTCAAGGAGTGCTCTAGCGTTAGTGACGAACACGATTTACGAGAGCTGCCTATGCAACTAACTGGGGATGCCGCTGTCTTCTATCAGGGAGTTAAAAGTGACGTCAAGTCATGGACGGATACCCTACAACGCCTCAGAACCATACGTACGGTACGCCGCGACCCGCTTATAAACTGTTTCGCGATGTTTTTGCGTCCGAACAAGGGACGGAACGAGCCGACGTTTTTATCGACGTCTGAGGGCGACGTTATCGAAGCTGCCGTAAGATCTGGAGGATCGTGTCAAGGTGGACATCATATACGGGTTGCTGGATCGACGAATACGAAAACGGATTCAACCTGACGCAGTATCAAGTGTTGATCAGCTGATCGAGAAGGCTAGGGTGATTGTAGAGTCGCTAGTGGAGTCTACGTTGCTGACGCCGAAGACGTCGCTGGTAGCGGCGACCGGAGTGTACCTACGACGCGGACGGGGTCAACGGCCGCCGCGCGATCGCGCTTCGCTACGGCCGCGCCACAGCTGTTGCGCGCGACTGCGGCTGCGGCTCACCCGCGGCCCCCTCGTGCGTCTACTAGTCAGGTGGTTTCGTCTAAACCAGGTAAACTTTTCTGTGTGTATTGTAAAAAGACTGGACGCGTAAGGTCCGACTGTTCAAAGTTAATAAGCAAAAGTGATAAAACCGAAAAATCTGTATTTTGTTACGGTTGTGGGGCTCGAGATGTAATACGTGCCAATTGTGGGAATTGCAGCAAAAACTCGTAAGATAATCAGTTTTACGCGTGCGACTTTATTGTTCCCGATAGTCATAATCATTACAAAAATGTATCTAAAAATAGACAATATAACTCGGCGAATACTGTGTCAAAGGATAATACTTTATTTACTTGTGTGAATGGTCATACTAATTGTAATTGTTTACATTCTGATCAAATGTTATTAATGTGTAAACATAATGATACACGTAGTGATATTTCACACTCTGTTGATAATGATAGTTCGTGTAAAGAAATATCAAAGGAGAGTATTTTGTTAAGTAGTTATTCTTTTGATGACAGTGTAAAGTGTTCTAACACTCAATTCAATACTTTTAATCATAGTTTAAGGACTTTTAATGTCAATGTTAATGGCAAGTCTTCTGATCATTGTATTACTGTTAGTTCTGCGGATGCCCCGGTCACTGCTAGACCTATTTTAGGCATTGAAATTTTTGGGAACCGCGGAACTGGTTTAATAGATACCGCCGCGAAGCGTAGTACACCCAGTATAGGTTACTAAATCATCCGTTTCGCGACAGTACAATGTCCGTTAAGCTAGCTGACGGTGTTGTTCGGGATTTACCGGTAAAGGTTACAGACGTAGAGGTAAAATGAAAAGATTTAGCGGTAAATATCTCTTTCGTTATCTTTCCGGACGTGAATAATAATGAAACGCTCCTAGGTATAGATTTTTTGCGAAAGGCGCGGTTAGTCTTAGATTTAGCGCACGACACGTGGTTTAGCGCTCATCGGCCTCAGGATATTTACCCTTTGCAATACGAAAGCTCTCATAATTATGTGGGTTGCGCCGCTGCGGATGTTTTAAGGTCGGACGAAGGTGTTATGTTGTCCCCACCGCAGAAGGATGACATGGCGGCGCTACTGCAGCAGTATGACGATATTTTTCGAGAGCATGGGGAGCCTACCCCTTTTGCTGAGCACCGGATCGACACAGGTGAGCATCCACCTGTAGCTGTGCCGCCTTATCGGCTCACGCCGGCGAAGAAAGCTATCATGGAGTCTGAGATAGAACGCATGCTATCGGAAGGAATAATCGAAGAATGTGAGTCTGCTTGGGCAGCACCAGCTCTCTTGGTTCCAAAGAAGGCTGGCTCTTTTAGGTTTTGCGTCGATTGCCGAAAGCTCAATGCTGTCACCAAGAGTGATTCATACCCCTTACCCGTCATCGACGATTTGTTGCAGTACACAGGTAAAAGCTGTTTCATGAGTACTATCGACCTTCGATCTGGGTATTGGCAGGTCTGTGTCAGAGAGGAAGACCAGGACAAGACTTCGTTTGTCTCGCACCTCGGAATTCATCGTTTTAAGCGTATGCCGTTCGGGCTACGCAACGCCCCTGCAACCTTCCAGAGGTTAATCGATAGATTTCGATCCGGAGCCTCTGTCAAACATGTGACATTGCTAGGGTACATCGATGATCTAATAGTGCTGTCGGGATCTTTTCAGCAGCATCTGCAGGATCTCCAGGCAGTATTTCAGCGCTTACGTGAGTTTAAACTCCGTGCCAATCGTGGTAAGTGTGTTTTTGCAAGAGAGAGTGTCAAGTATCTTGAGCATATCATTTGACCTCAAGGAGTGGCTCCTGATCCTGACAAGGTCAGCGCCGTGATGGAAATGAAAGCCCCTACTTCCTAAACACCTTAAATCGTTCCTGCAGACCTGCTCATGGTTCCGGAAGTTCATATCGCACTTCTCAGAGGTAGCCCGCCCGCTGACAGATGTAACGAAGAAGAATCGACGCTGGCAGTGGGGCGAGACGGAGCAGAAGTCTTTTGAGGAACTCAAATCGCGACTCGTCTCGAGTCCTGTACTTCAACAACCTAACTATGATGAACCTTTCATCCTCAGGACAGACGCCAGTGCTTTTGCTCTAGGAGCTGTACTAATCCAGGGTATCACCCCACAGGAGGAGCGACCTATAGAGTATGCCAGTCGGTTGCTAAACTCAGCCGAGCGGAATTACTCGACTACAGAAAGGGAGGCACTTGTCGTAGTCTGGGCGTTAGAAAAGTTCCGAGGATATGTTGATGGACATCCAGTTCGTGTTGCTAGCGTTTCCTCTCGTCGCACAATCTGCTGCATTTTCTTCTGATTTTAAGTGTTGCCAATTTTTCGCTGGTATAATATCATCTGGTATGATCTGTCTAACTCTATTTGCGACGAAACTCTTCCATTTTGAAATATCTCCCTGTAGCCAACCCAGTACAATCATGGAGTCTATCGAGGTATAAACGAGTGTATTTGAGAGTGAAAAGTCGCCAATGACTTTTACTAGTGATGATAATAATTGAGATCCCAAAAGTTCTAAACGAGCCCATGAGATATGTTTTTTCGTAGGCGCTACCTTTGTTTTCGCGGCTACCAATCTTGATGTGCACTCGCCTTTATTATTCCTTGTTACTAAGTAAACTGCACACGCGTATGCTTTTTCTGATGCGTCGCAAAACCCGTGTAGTTCACTAGGTGAACTAGAGTGACCCAGATAACGTGGAATTTGAAACGTATTTATCGTCAACAAATCTTCTTTTAATTTCAACCAATCTTGCAAAATAGAATTAGGTAATTGGTCTTCCCATGATAATCTTGATAGCCAGGTCTGCTGAAAAAGTAACTTTCCTCTGACAGTGATAGGAGACAGCCAGCCGAGTGGGTCGTATATCCTCGATATGTCTGATAAAAGCTGCCTCTTAGTGACAATTTTATTATCTTGGGTTTGTAGCTTGATGTCATAGGTAAACATATCTGTAGCAGGATTCCATCTCAATCCTAAAGTTTTCCTTGTTTCAGAATCCTTAAATTCATACATGCTGCTGAGTTACTCCGGTGATAAATTATTGATAAGCTCTGGTTGATTTCTAGACCATTTTCTAAGGTTCATTCCTGCATCTGAAAGGATTGTGACCAATTCGTATTGAATTTGTTTTGCTTCGCTGATGCTGTCAGCTCCACACATGACGTCATCCATGTAAAAGCTCTCTTCCAACGCCTTGGCTCCCAGTGGGTATTGGTGAGCATTATTCTTTGCTATCTGTCTAAGGGTACGAATGGCAAGAAAAGGACTTGCAGTCATCCCATACGTTACTCTAGTAAGTTGATATTCCTCTAGTGCCTCCTGTGGCGATTCTCGCCATATAATAGTTTGAAGAGGCTGATCGTATTTCTTATGATTATCTGCTGATACATTGTCTGTATATCAGCATTTAAAACATAGCGAGGAAGCCTCCACTTTAGGATGATTGATTGCAGGTCTAGTTGTAAGTTTGGCCCGCTGTACATAAGGTCATTGAGGCTATGACCCGACGAAGTTTCCGCTGACGCATTAAAAACGACTCGTAACGCTGTGGTAGTAGCGTTATTTTTTACAACGCCGTGGTGAGGTAGGTAATGTGTCGTCACGTTTGCGTCATATTTGTTTACCTTACTCATATAACCCAGTTGTAAGAACTCGTTCATATAGCGTCGATATCCTTCCGATAATAATTTATTTCTATTGAATTTTTTTTCCAGCTGCATGAATTGTGCTACAGGAGTCGGTTTTGACGGGTCTAAATATTTTTGATAATTAGGCTTCATGGGAATTGCTACCTCGTAGCGTCCACTGGCTAATCTTCTTGTTGTTTATTGATATAAATCTTCGCAGTATTTCTCTTCCTCTGATAATATTGATGTAACAGATGATACGCTTATTTCTTCAATTTCCCAATATTTAGCCAAATTCTTAACATCATTGATAACGACATTGCATTTAAAGGTTTTTATGTTTCCTGATAATATCCACCCCAATCTAGTTTGCTGTGCTATTGGCGCGTGGGGTGGTCCTCTGATGAGACCTTCCATTATGATGTCAGAATATACTCCGGCGTCTAAAAGCAAATCAATAGGTTTCGATACATTGTAGTCCGGATCAGCAAGTGAAAGATGGTTAGTGTGCGGCCATGATTTTTTCGGGAATGATATGTTAGGTAGATTATTGATAACCTTTGATATAGCTAAAGCCTCGGTAGTAAAATGGTAATCCTTATAAATTGATTGACATCTCAATGTGACCATGCCTTTACTTTCCTTAGAGCAAGGTCCGATGCCCGATACTAATGCGTGATATTGTTGCCGTTTTATACCAAGTAATTGAGTAGCCCTTTCAGATATGATAAATACCTGACTACCCTGATCTAAAAGTCCTATTAACGTAGTATAAGTTCCGTCCGCCGCCATCACGGCAACTGTCGTCAGCAGAATTTCGCCGCCCTCAGATGACACATAGTTTGCATGGTGCTGACAGGTTGATTTTTCTTCTGTAGAGATACTCGCCAGCGAAGTTCCTGAACCGGGTAGTATCGTTGCGTTTGCGTTTAGTTGTATAATTGAATGATGAATTAAAGTTATGATTTTAATTGCATTCTTTACATCGCCGGGTCGAAGTGCAGGGATTGTCATAATGTTTATATAAGCAATTAACGCAGATTTTATGTTTTGATATAATATCCATCTGTTGTTTAGGTGACATGTTTAAAAAAGATTTACACATATACAAATCATGCGACGATTTGCATACTATGCAGGATTTTTTTGAAAAGGTCGCCGCAGCTTGATAAAATTCTTTTTGATATGGTTTTTGTTGATATACGTGCTGGGTGACATTTCAAGTATTAAATGATAGTGATTTGCTGTTTGTTTGGTAAGCTTGTTTTGAGCTACTGGCCGACTCTCGGTCCCTCTTCTGAATAGGTTCTAGTGCAATGAATTTTGTTTCGATGAAGGTCATGAACTCATCCAGTGAGGGTAATTCTCGCGGCTGTTTTCGTGCTTCCTTATACTGGCTATAGGTATCGATGTCTAACTTCTTACATAGTAAATGAACTAATAATGGATCTCAACTATTCGTGTCAACTCCTAAGTTATGTATTGCGTGAATGCATTCCGTGGTTGTATCGTATAGTTTTTTCAACTCAAATGACGTTTGCTTATGGATGATAGGTTGACTAAGCAGAATCTCTATTTGTTTAGTAAATAAGAGTTGCGGATTATTGTATCTATGATTCAATATTTTCCATGCTGTTTCATAGTTTTCGGCTGATATGTGGAGATGTTGAATGATACGTTCCTTTTACTTTACCTTTCAGATGTTGCATCTTCTGCGCGTTTGTTAAATATTTATTGTTATGTATGGCCTCGATGTATAGATCGCAAAATGTAGGCCATTGATTATAATTTCCTGTAAAAACCGGTATTTCGATTTGTGGAACTGACTGTTGTAGATGTGCTGTGGAGCATAGCTTTTTATTCAATTCTCTCTTAATGCCTGTGTATTTGTTTTCTATATCTGCAAACATCTCGTCATATTTTAAATTGGTGCCCAAAAATAAGCTGTCAATACGTAGGTGTAACTCATCCATGATACGCCAACGGTGTTGTAAATTCCTCATTTCGTCCTCTATTTCCCATTTTTCTTCTATTTTCGATGCCGTGATGCGGCCTATTTGTCTTTCTAAAGCCCTAAAATTAGCATGTTGTTGTGCTAGCAATACGTCAGCTCCTGCTGGATTCTTGACGATATTCTGCGATATTTTCGGCACGTCGAACATTGATGTGCCACTGCTCGTAGAAGGTACGTCTTTGGATGCTGTTTTCATGGCTAAACAAATAGCAGAATAAAATTTACTGACCTGAGTACATATGTCGTTGGTGAAATATTCCGACGACTTATCCTCTGCGGTCTCCAATTCCTGGTTATTTTACTGGAACTCACCCCACAGGTTCTCCAACGCTCCTAATCTCTTCTCGAAGTAGTCCGAAGTTTTTCGCTCCTTAGGATCCTTTTTGAAGTTAACGTGAATCTTTTCTATCTCCTTAATTATGTTATTTTGACGTTCCAACAATGATTGCATCTTGATCGATACAGTTGAAAAGTATTTGATGAGTAAACAATATCACTGCACTTTAATAAAATTTAGTTCAATTGTAACTGGTTTTCTAGATCACGCGCGTGTATGTGACGTCACTGTCGATGCACGTCAATTGCACGAATCTCTTGGCGATATATTTTGTTTTTCTGATAAATGATAATTCTCCTCTTGTGGATGTTAATAGGTTCTAGTTGCAATAAGTGCCTTGGCAATTGCGTTTATACTATGATCGTAGAGCGCCTTCTCAATACTACAGGTGAGACCCGCTTCTGGGAGGCCTGCTAGACCGATCGCTAATCACAGCACAACACAAAACACCACACTAAGTTTCTCGAAGGACCAAATGTAAAGGGCGCATATATTTTCTCTATATGGCTCCCTTACAGGGATGATAAAGATGATACTTAAATTATAATGATATTGATTGATAGACGGGTATAAAGTAAAACAACTGAATCCGCCGAGTGCGTAATTAACACTAATTTATTGCTGTTCTACAAATTATTTATATTATGCAGAATATCGTTACAAATTATAGTTTGCTGAATTCACAAATCTAATAACATGTACGCTTGCTCGTACAATATATTAATCACTCTTCTTCTTTTCAAATTATGCCTTCCATCTTTGCTTGACGATTATTTTGCCAATGTCAACGTGTATTAGTAACTCTTTATTTCCATCAACTTGGCTTCATCTACTTGGGAACCACTTAGCTCGCCAGGACATGATAATATGGCGGAAGTACTAGGCGACTCGGACAATTCTGATTCGATCACAACATTATCATTGTTGAGCTGCTGGCTGTCTTCAATAACATCAATATCTACAAGAACATTCTTGATGTTGGGCTTTTGGTGTTATACGTGGAGACTTCAAAAGACTTTTAAAAAAATTATCTTTATTGATTTCCTACAATATAACTTTTAATATTAATTTAAACTCAAATTAACAAAATCACTTAATTAACTTAACTAGGAGACCACGACCCTAATTCGGAGTTAAAGACGACTGCGCCCTTTTTAGTGCGCGGGGTATATTTATACAGATTATATGTATGGGCTGTTTGTCTACGATAGGAGAATTATAATTGTGTGTTTTAGGAATAGATAATATAAATGAATTTAATCAATAATGTTCTCCTTGTTTTAACTTATCAATGAATGGAGCCCTTGTTCTATTTCTAGAGAGATAACTAAATGATGCCATAACTTATGTTATGGTGCAATAAAAATATAAGGGGAAGATTAGATACTTTACACCCCCCGCCTTAGATTGGAAATTATACTCAAAAAAATGACATGAGTATTTTCCAACAAGCATTTTGTTACTAGGTAAGTAAATTATTTTAATTTATATTAATCGTGGTCCCGAATTCCAATAAACAATATTATATTTTAAAACTTAAAAGCTATGTAATATAATCAATTATTATTATAGTTTGCATTTTAAACAATTTTTGAAAATTAAATTATTTTAAGATTAGGGAAATAATTGATTATATTTTGTTTTTTTTTTTTTAATAGAGGTAAAATAATAAATGAAAATTAAAATCTAATATTACATTGTCAAGTAAGTATTACGGATTGTAATATTTTGGCTTATTTTTGTTTACGTTCTAAATTATACAGAATTACGATTTACCATTTACATTATCAAATTTGAGATTTAAACAAAAATAAATGATAGAAAAAAAAAATATTTAAAATTATTACAAAAAAAATTTGTGCGTGAAAATTTTAATTTCACACGTCTAAGTTATTTATAGATTTTCAGGGATTCGGTGCACTATGGAGGAATAATGGGGTTCACTAGTTGATTCACGGGGTTGCTGCAGCTCGATGTCTTCGGAGCGATGACGTCGTCTACCAGGACATCTCAGGGAACGGCAAAATGCTGGTATGAATTCTTCTTCATATTTTGGGCAGCAACAATAGTATATCAAATAGCCAATTATGCAGACGGCAATGATATATAATAGAATAGAGTTTTGTTCGGTTGTGGTTTTATAAGATACTCGATCTAATTCTTGTTTTATATCTGACATCTGTTGGGCTTCTGCTTTGAGATTGTCTAATTTTGCGTAGTTATAGTTTATCGGTTTTATTTCGACTTCAGGTAAACTATTCACAAGAGGGTGTTTATATAATTCCTCTAATATATTTATTTTCATTTCAGGTAGTTCGAGTTTTGTTTCAATTACACCTTCGCCGTGGAGTTTAGTGCTCTGTAAGGTAGCAGTGCAGTATTCATTTAACGTGAGTATACCTGCTCCTTCAAAATTTGTCATCGTAAAGTTTGAGTGACATCCTTCGACAATGCTTATGGGATTTGTAAATAATATAAGCCATTTATTTTTCTCCAAGCGATGAATTATTTTGAAGTTGCCTTTTGTTGACATAATAATGCATAGATCGGTATATTTTGATTTATCTTCGTGTAAAATACTAGTTTCACAGATAGGGTCAGCATTCTCGTCCTTGATAATTAATGATTTGCAAACATATTTACTCTCGTCGAAGTGTTTGCACGTCGATAGGTCATCAAGAGTTATGTAAAACCTTCTATCTCTTGTTAAGCCTACATACTTGCTCTGAACTAAAAGGGTGTGGTAAAGGTTGGATTGGTTGTCTTTTTCAGGAAGGGATAGTACCTCGTAACTCATGAAATAGTCTTCGTTAACCAATGGAATTTCCATAATTGACACAAAAGTTAAATCTTCTAAATATGCATTAAAGTTACTGATTTTAATTAAATTATGTATGTTATGAAAGTTCGGTATTTCTATGAACTTTCCGGAATCAGGACTTTCCTTTAATTCTTTTACTAAATTACTGTAATTAATTATATTTGCAGGTAATGTTCCAGACAAAGCGGATTCGATGGCGTTGACGAGTTCATCAATTTTACTGTTAATTATCATTAAATTGTTTATGACAAATTCGTATAATTCAAATATAGTTTCATGTTGTTTTATTTTTTGAATTTCATTTCTATTTTCCTGTACATATTTTTGTATTTTAAGCATGTTAAAATTAATTACGCGTTCGTTGTATAATACTGAATTTATAGTTTTGTTAAAAGAATCAATAACTGATGTTGTGATTTGGATTTGTTTACTAACAAGGGTTTTAACGGTTTCGCCATTTTTCTCTATGCTTCTAATTATGTTGTTAATTTTTTGTCTGTCGTTGTTGTCCATGGTGCCAAAAAGGATTCGGAGGACTGATCCTAAAGGGTTAATTAATCCTCGTTTGGTTTTTCCTACTTGCTCATTGTTTTTAGTTGGAAGGCATTTAATTTTATTTTCTATGTCTACTGAAAGCGTTCTTACTAAGGCTTGTAAATGTAATGTTTCATTGTTTATTTTCGCGGCTCTTTCGAAGTTTTGAAACTCTAAAATCATCGGTTTCATTCTTTCAAAGGCTGATATTATCCCGTCATATTTTCTGTATGTTGGAAGGGTTCCATGCATTGTTGGAATTATAAAGATTCCCTATTGGATTTAAAAATAATCCTGGATTTACTTCTATCTTCGTTATGTTCCCATAGACGAGGTAGAGGGTTGTACATCTGTAATGGAACGACGAAAATAAGGTCGTATGTTATCTATTGAAACGGTTAAAGATTTGTTACGGTCTATTAAAAAGGTAGCGGTTCTAGAGGTTAATTTGGTTATTTTAAATGGTCCTGTCCACCTTATGCGAGTCCCAGTTTTCTTTTTATCGTTATATAAAACTAAATCGTTTATTTTATATGTCTGAGTTTTTCTTTTACTGTTAACTCGAGCTAAGCTACGTTGTTTACTTTTTATGTTTGTCTCGATTGCTAATTTATGTAATTTGTTTAATTTTGTACTGATTGTTCTATAATAAAAGTCCGTTGTTTTGTCTGTATTAATTTTTCTTAAATGATCACGCGTTTCGCCATACATTAGTTCAAAAGGAGTAAAACCTGTGGATGAGTGTCGTGAATTGTTGTATGTCATGACGGATATGCTTAGGGCTAGTTCCCAAGATACTTCTGAGTTATACACAAGACATCTCATTGTGTCTTTTATCGTAGCATGCACTCGTTCGACCCCTCCGTTAGATTGAGGAAATTGCGTGAGAGCTTCAGTTTTTTCTATTTGTAAAATATTACATATTTTTTTCATGGCTTTAGAGACAAATTCCGCGCCTAAGTCAGAATGAACTCGTAGTGGTATTCCTAAATGTTGGCAATAATAAATTAATGATTTTGAAACTTCGGTTGTTGATTTTTCTTTTAATATATAAGCTTCTAAAAATTTTATTAATTCATCTAAAATAGTCAGTACATATATTTTTCGGTTGCGTTCGCCTATTTCAATTATGTCGATATTGATTCGTTCTAGCGACTTCGTAGCGCTAGTAGTGATAACGAAAGGTTGTGTCCAATTTCTACGGTCTATTTTATTTTTTTGACAAATATCGCAAGTACCTATATATTCTTTGACTTCTTTATTTAAATTTGGCCATTCGTATTTAGTTTTTATTCGTCGTATAGTTTCGTCTATACCTTTATGAGCTGTAAATCTTGAATCATGATAATATGAAATAATTTTTTGTCTTTGTTCAATGGGTGGCGTTATTATTTGAATCGTTAACTCACAGATATTAAATGTGTACATTTTATCGTGAAAAATGTAAGCCAGTAATTGTTTTGCTAGGTCTACGTCAAATTCGCGTTCGTAGCACGTCGTACATGCTACGTTGATGTAGAGGTCTTTATCTTCTAAGCATTGGTCAATTAATTTAAATTTAAGGTTTATTAATGTTTTAAAGAAGTTAAGTATATCAGCACAATCTGTATGAAGGTTTCTATTATAACAAAAATAAAAATTTCTATCTTTTGTGTATGGATCTATAAATATTTCGACTTCGTTTAATACGGGCTTAAGTTCATTAAGGGATGATCCGAAGTATGTAGATAGTAATTTAAAAGTTTCGTCATTTGTGCTTAAATCACACGGTAGAAATAATATAATATTCTTATGATCATTATAAAAAATAAGTTTCGTGAGCTCGTTGATATCTATTGGTTCAATTGACCCTGTTCGTAGCTGTTGACGAAAATTTTCCATTACGTCATCGCTATCAACAAAATTAATACATGGTCTAGACAGAGCATCAGCGTTTTGATTTAATTTACCGGGTTTATATACTATTTTATAATCATACTGTTCGAGTTCTAATCGCCATCTTATTAAGCGTGAACCTGGGTCTTTAACGGAAAAGAGCCAAGTCAGTGGCTGATGATCAGTGACTATAGTGAATTTTCTGCTAAAAAGGTAAGGTCTAAAATGTTTTATTGACCATTTAATTGCTAAAAATTCTCGTTCAATTGTTGAATAACGCTGCTCAGTTTCACTTAGAGTCCTAGAGGCGTAAGCGACAGGTTTATCTTCGCCTAATTTTCCTTGTGAAAGAATGCTTCCTATTGCATACTGAGATGCGTCGGTTGTTAAAATAAATTCTTTATTAAAATCAGGGTATTGTAAAATTGGAGCTGAGGTTAATAAAGTTTTACAAATTTCCATTGCTTCGTCGCATTCTTTGGTCCAAATAAATTTTTCGTTTTTCTTTAATAATTTTGTTAAAGGTTTAGTGATGTTTGAAAAATTTGGTATAAAACGTCTATAATATCCTGCTAAGCCTAAAAATGCCTTAATTGATTTTGTGTTTTTTGGTTGAGGAAATATTTTTACTGCTTTAATTTTATCGGGGTTTGGTTTTATGCCTTCGTCTGAAATAATATGGCCAAGATAAGCGACTTCTTTCCTAAGGAATTCGCATTTATCGGGCTGTAATTTTAAGTTATACTCTTTTTATTTTTTGAGGACATTTCTTAACTTTATCTCGTGTTCTTGTAATGAAGATGCATATATGATTATATCATCTAAATAAACTAAACAATGGTCGTCAGTAAGACCATGTAATACGTTATCCATGACTCTTTGGAATGTGGCTGGTGCATTTTTCAAACCGAAGGGCATTCTGGTGAACTCAAAATGTCCTTCTTCTGTAGAAAAAGCAGTTTTTTCGATGCCTTCTTTTTTTATTTCGATCTGATGGAAACCACTAGCTAAATCCAACGTCGAAAAATATTTACTTTTACCTAGCTTATCGAGAATGTCTACTATGTTAGGTATAGGGTATTTATCAGCTTTAGTAACTTCGTTGAGCTTCCGATAGTCAATTACCATGCGCCATTTTATCTTACCGCTTGAATCGGCCTTTTTAGGGACGATCCAAATCGGGGAATTATAAGGGCTATGACTGGGTTGAATAATTTTTTGAGCTAATAATTTTTTTACTTGATCTTTGACTTCTTCCTTATGAATTTGGGGATACCGATAATTTTTTGTGTATACTGGTGGTGAATTGCCAGTGTCTATACTATGTTTAACCACGTTAGAAAATGTGAACTTGTCACCTTCAAGATAAAATATGTCTTTAAAATCTTTACAAATTTTTAATATATTTTCACATTCTTCGCCATTCATGTGTGACGTTCTAATTGATTCTTTAATTTTTTGATCCCGATTATGGTTTTGATTGTATTTTGTATTAAATAACAATTCTTTTATTTCGATACTTGTGCCGTTTATTTCTGGTATTTTTAATTCAATATCTTTAAAAGAAGTATTTATGCAGGTTGTAAGACCAATAAAGTTTTTGACTTTAATAATAGATTCGGGTATTAATATTTTATTTGAGTGTAAGGAACATTTTTCTATTAAAACGTCCCCATTTTGTACATTGGGTATTTTTATTGGTAATTTTTGTTCTGTGCGAGCTTTTATTAAAACGAAATTTTCTCGATTATTTGATTTTATTGGTTTTTCTTCCGGTAAAGATAATTTAATTTTAATGTCGTGAGTATCTATTGAGGCTTTAAATCGTTTTAAAAAAATCAATGCCCATGATTCCGTCATAAGGAATATCTATATGAACGACATAAAATTTATGGAAGATATTATTTACTATAGGTAATTCTGCGTACTCCGAGATTTCTAATCTTTGGTCACAAATTCCTTTAATTTGAATTTTTTCTTTAAATATTTTTAAACTTTTAATTAATTCGGTAGTTTTGGGTGAAATGGTACTGACGGCAGCACCAGTAATAACCAAAAATTTTATATTTATATCGCCTATTGAATGTTTGATGCATAATAATTTATTTAATTTTTCGTCTAAAATATTATTTATAATGTATTTATTTTTTATTAAATTTCGAGCAGATTGATGAGGACTTCCGCCTCGTCCTCGGAGGATGACTGCTCGTCCTGGTCCTCCGATTGTTCGTTTAAAGAATTTATTTTCTTTTCTTTAATATTATTATTATTTTTGTTAATATTGCTAGGGCCAGGCTGTAACTTCCTACAGTAATCTATCGTATGCCCTTGCATTTTGCAATTAGTGCAGTAACGCTCTGTATTAATTGGACGTTTATTAAAATCGGTTTTATGCGGTTTATCGCTGTTAGAGAAATTTGAAGCGTTTTGGGACGAATTTCGGTAATTTGTCGATTCGTTTTTACGCGTATTATAATTTTCTGAATATCTACTAAAATTATTATCTGGGTATTTACGTGTAAAATTGTTTTTATTATAAAAGTTTAGAGCGCGTTCCTCTTCGAGTGCGAATTTAAAGGCTTCGTCCGTCGTAGAGGGTCTACGAGATCTAATCATATTGTAAAAATGTGGTTCTAAACCGACTAAAAAATTATTCATCAAAAGTTTGTCATATTCTTTTGATAAAATATCCGATTTGTCATGAACGATTTCTGAATTAGAGAGGAGCTCGTTTTTTAAATTTTCGTAATAATCTACGAACTTTGTTACGGATCCTCTTTGTTTGGCCATTTGCGACTCTAATAATATTTCGCTAAGGTTTCTACATTTATTAAAATGCAAATTTAACTCGTTTAAAAATTGATCTAAATCATTAAAGTTTCTTCTATTTGCAAAACTGGCTGCTTTGCCTTCTAATTGCGAAATAGCTGCTGGTAACAATAGCATTCTTTGGACATTGTTTGCCCAATGTTGTGCTTGGCGACAATTTTTAATAAAAATATTTAAATTATTACTGTTCTCACTAAATTTGGGTATCAAATTAAATAATTGGTTCGTAGGTACCAATGGTTCAACTTTGATGTCCAGGCCCTTAAGATGATGGTGGGCAGCGTCATGAGTGCCTGGTTTGGGATCGGTGGTCATTTTGGTTACTGTCTTTGATCTTAGTAAAATTTTAACAAGGACAGGATTTATGAGCGAAGGAAGATTCACACCCTAAAAGCACGAGAAATATGAAAAGACTTACAGTGTCAATATCGACGTCTTCATTTGCCCCTCGTTGTATGCTGCAACGTGCGGTTGGCTTCTCGGCTGGGCTGCGGCTCACGTAGCGTTGACCTCTGAGATTTTGATCGGAGATTTTTCGCGACGCGGATGTGCGCAAGGAATCTTATCAATTTCGAAAATACCGACTGCGCCAATAATGTTAAACGTGGAGACTTCAAAAGACTTTTTAAAAAATTATCTTTATTGATTTCCTACAATATAACTTTTAATATTAATTTAAACTCAAATTAACAAAATCACTTAATTACCTTAACTAGGAGACCACGACCCTAATTCGGAGTTAAAGACGACTGCGCCCTTTTTAGTGCGCGGGGTATATTTATACAGATTATATGTATGGGCTGTTTGTCTACGATAGGAGAATTATAATTGTGTGTTTTAGGAATAGATAATATAAATGAATTTAATCAATAATGTTCTCCTTGTTTTAACTTATCAATGAATGGAGCCCTTGTTCTATTTCTAGAGAGATAACTAAATGATGCCATAACTTATGTTATGGTGCAATAAAAATATAAGGGGAAGATTAGATACTTTACATTGGCTGTCTTCAACAACTTGAATGTCCTGTATGTCTTTGGCCGATAAATTTAATTCACAGAATGTCTCCTCAGATGAAGAAGATGGCATTGTAGAAACGTGTTTTGGTTTAGATAGCAGCTTTTGCTTTAATATATTTTTTTGTACTTTTGCCCTGTTCACGCGTATTATTCGTTCTACATTCTCACCACACTTGGTACAAAATCTGAAGGTGTCAGCGATTATGTTGTAGCATTCGTCGCATCTGAATAATAATTTAATCTGCCAACTTTATGGTACATGTAACCACGTGGTATCTGGCAGACGCCATAGTCCTTCCATAGTCATAGATACCCCAGTCCACTAGCACCTTACCCCTATAGCCTATAATCTTTTCTTATAAACATTCCTTGCAATAGTCCTACACTAAGCGGTGGGTCTCCGTAGGCGCACTCCCATGGTGCATGGTGGATGGTGGGAGAGTCATCGGCTAGTGTCACATTACATTTAAATTAAAATTGTGTAACGGGGCCTCTGCGTGTTGGCTTCGACCCCACGCATGCCTTCTCTGTCCGGGATTTAATTGCCCGTGAGCAAGGAAGCTATACACAAACATAATAATAACAACCTGGACAGTTATTATTTTTGTTCTGCCGTTCCATCCACTTTTTACAAAAGGGACAATGCATTTTAAGGAGTTAAGGTATATATAGCTTCACTGTAACTTCTGGAAAATAGTTTTAAAATATCAACAATTTAAATAATATAGTTGTTTGAATTCTTTATTTTCTCGATGACAGACAAAACCGGAGAAGTTCACTATAATTTTAAAACCTTTTTTTTCGAATCGTGATATCCAAGACCTGTTGCGTCGATCACAGTTAATATTTTCAATCAAAACCGGCTCTAAGTAGGCCAAATAAGGCTTTAAAAAGTGCATTTTCAAACGACATCGGATTAGTCCGATATCCAAAATAAAGATTTAATAAATTTCATCTATTTTCATTCTGAAGCGGACTTGTCCTTTTAAAATATTAATTTCTTTATGACATCTTCAATCAAAACCGGATATAGTCAGTAAAAATAAAAACGAAGTAGAAAATATCTGTATTTTTTGGACGGCAACACTGGCAAATTACAATATATTAAAAAAAATAAAATCAGCTGTGATTTTTACCATTGTCGGCGTTTTGTATTTAGATTCATTTCAAGTTTAGTGTTAAAAATGGACGAGAATGTTACTGTGGAAAGGATTAACGATGGTTGTCGCAAAAGAAAAAAGCGAGAAAGTTCTTCAGAAAACAATAAACATTTAAAGTAAGTACGAAACAAAAATTGTTTTAGTGCCACAGCATATGTTATTGTTATTAGGATCCAACTATACCTCCAATAATAAACACTTCTAGTTAATCGTATTTGGCTTTATTCACACGTAGATAATACATTATACAGTATCTTATAAATAACTAGGTAGATACAGAGATCTCACCTCTAGGGGCCTCCCTAGGGGACTAATATTAAACTATCTTAGGCTTCAATTTCAGATGTCATCTTTGACATCTTATTGTTTTTAAACCTAATACATAATGACATAGCATTATGTAACATCTCCCTTTTTCGAGAAACGCATACAATAAATCAATGAATATAATATACATGATTACAAAATATAACTTACTAATTAAATTTTTCATGTATGTACAATTTAGGTTGTTTTACAGTTCTACCAGATCTGGTAACATAATCTGTACCTTTTTTCCTTTCCACAGGAACACAGTTATCATTATGCCTACTAATATCCTGAGAATTTTCACTCGTGAAACAACTAGGATTTATGGAAAATATATTGCGCGTATCATGACCAATAGAAGAAGGCGTATCATCTATTTTTTTAAATTCATCTTTTCCGTCACCCGCAAAAGAGGAAGGAGGATTTATCTTTTTTAAACTATTCTTCCTATGTCTAATATGCGCTCTATTTCTCCTATACAGGGTGTAATAAGACCGGTCACGATAACTTTGGGATAAGATTATAGGACCTTGACTGATTCTAGAAATGCACTTTTTTTTAAACTTATTTTTTTCAAAAAAAATTTTTTTTTCTTTAATTTATTATTTTTAGTCGCAAGTCTAAACTGTTTGGAACAACATTTTGCATTAAATTCCTATTTTTTATAATTTTTGCCTTAAAACGTAATGAAAAGCGATGCGCGGTCTATTGACCTCCTCAGCTGACTGAGCGAGCGTATGTACCTACATCGCGCGGCGCTCACTCAAAGTACCTACCGACTCCCTACCGTAATTGTAATATTGTACCTACAGTCTACACGCGAATACTATAAGCCTTGTACCAAATGTGTTTGTATTAAGTGTTAGGTATTCAACTCGTAAGTTATAAACTAACTCTGGGTTAAAATCTAGTACAACTGGACCTAACACTAGTGTAGTCACCAGCGGACGGATGAATCGTTTTGAACTTGGAACTCCTAGATTGCCTGCATCGTATATTCGCTCGAATTTGTTATCATGACAAACTAAAACTGTCTCTGTAACAAAACCTGTGTACATACTAACTAACTCTTAATGACAATCGGCAATCATCGCTTTTTTATGGAAATTACAGACGATGTATAAAAGCGAAGATTCCTGAAAGATACCTATTTAAAACGTAGCCTACACCGTCCAAATTCAGATTAATTAAGTAGGTATGTAAAACGACGTCTGTTTACTTACGTGAATGATGTAGCTAGTCGCATCTCCAATGTCACGACTCACGTCTCACTTAAACTTTTAAAATTCGTATTTCGATAACAATAGTTCCTAGCAATCCAAGCAGCATAACACAATAATTATCATTAGATGGACACATCACACAACACAACATTACGCTTTCAAACACAATCTACCTATGATGTAAAAAAATACCTAACTAAAAATGAATCAACCAATATTTTACCTCGAGATATAAACTACAACTGAATTCGAAAATATTTTGTGTCGACGTTTAAAACATACCGACAAACAACTCTTTAGAAAATACTATTTTCTACTTTCTGCTACTTTGTATTAAAGTGCTTATTCCCGCGCGGGAAATATGCACACCAAAGGCCTCCCGCACCGCTCGCGCCGACCGTTGCAAGGGGTTGCGGGGGTTGCGGGCGAAAGAGCCTACTACCTATTACTATTAGTGAAGTGACCTATGAAAATTAACTTCGACGTAGTCGATATTTTTAAATAATTACTATGTAACTTACTGTTTTACATTCATTCTGCTAAGTTTCTATGAATATCTTTCAGACCACTAATTGAAAATAGATTAATAAAGTTTGTAATATTAAGATTTAAAGATGATCTCATTATTACCTAATGCGAGTATACGGTAACTTAATGAAGTATTATTTAAACATTTAATTATGTTACTTAACATTTAAATTATTCACGTATGAAAAATAAAATAGGTACCTAATAATTATCGATATCCAAATCTATCGATACTTTAGGTGCATTGGGTGCATGCTTAGCGTTTTGCGTTTTAGTGCATTGGGTAGGTACATGTTTTGCGTAAATAATTTTTTTCGTAGACAGTTGGCACGTGGCAGTAAAGCCGTGTGGTTAGATTATTATTTTTCCGCGATAATTTTATAATCATCGTTTTAAATGTTTCAATTTTTGTGTTTATTATTACGGTTTCGTTTTAGTATTATTTATTTTTCACTGTTTAAATGTGTTTGTGTGTGACTTTCATTTTTAAATACCTACGCCATACATTTAAGTACCGCGTAAGAAGATTTTAGGTATATTGCAGAGGCATTGAGGATTTAAAACACAACAAGGTTGGTTATTCAGGTTTTTAATACGTCTTTATTCTGTAACTGATTGATGTTTGATCGGTGAATTTTGAAATTGTCGACTTGCTGGTCAATTTAATTGTGTGACCATATTTTTCGTTTGTAAACTAAACTAAAAAGCTACCTACTGTGTCACAATCTCAATTAATTTTAAGTTTTAAATTTAATTTATTAAATAATAATGAGCATTGTGAATGTCGCATAAACAAGCGTCCATAGATATTATTATTATTATTATTATAAACGTGTTCTTAAGACGTTATAGGACGTGGGTTCGATTCCCGCGTTGGAACAACGAGAAATGTAGTTTTCAAGCTGGGATATTATGACAATGTAGACTGATCTCCTTATTGTCGACATGAAATATGATCCTGCGGCTTGTTCTCATGGTGGTCAATCGAGTTAGTTACCTAACCTCCCACTGGGAGGTTTACCTAACTCGATTGACCAATTATGGAAGTAAAAGGATAAAGAGTGTTCTTGAGTATCGCGGTATTATTAATATTAAAGTATTATCGCCTCAATCGTATAGTGGTTCAGAGCATAGCTCTCGACCCGGAGGTCGTGGGTTCTATTCCCACGTTAGAACAAAAGAAAGTATTTTCTTAGTTTACTGATTGTCTGATTAGAAAGATAAACCATGCGTACTGCGTAGCAATGGCATGTAAAAAATCGGCCCTGCGCCTGTTATTTTTCCAGTCGTGTCGGTTAATCGTCCCGGGTTATGGGGAGAGTAAAAGGAACAGAGCGTCCTTGTGTATTGCGCTCACACTTGGGCACTTCTGCGTAGCTGGCCTGGTTTTAACGAAATCGGCCACCTACATCGAAATCGGTGTAAGGAGCATGCAATTTTTAGATTTATTCTATTATGTTTATGTTTATGTTTATTTGGACACTATCAGCTGTTTTTCTCTATTTGCAATTCGTTTGGATGCGCGCGAAAACCGGCGCGGGGCGTGGCTACCCGCTACTGCCCGTGAGGTTGTGTACGTTTTACATTGCGTATTGCAAAAAAATTAAATTTTAAAACAATGGATTAAAAGCAAATTACTAGTACCAGTGGATATAATACCTCATGCCTGGTTATAACCCCACGTCATAATAGTGACTGCTCTTTTTACACCCTGTATATAACACCATTCATATCGGTAATATAATGAGACCTACCACAATCTAGATTTCTATGTATTACACCAGGAGTCCAAAAATCTTTGGGATTCTTTTTAAAATAAATGTCATCTCCAGGCTTAAAGACTTCATTTCTTTGCCTTGCACATCTGTCAAAGTAATATGTCATTTTGTTTTTATTATTTTCATGACATTTTTTGTAAACAGAAAATTTTACTAAATTCGGCCCTTATTTCTTACACAGGACAGGCATATTCATACGTAAACTCCTAGACATTAATAATGATGCTGGGCTGGGAAAATCACTTTTAGCTGTGTTACGGTAGAGTAGCAATGATAAATACACATCAGAACCATCCTGAGCGCACTTACGTAGTATATTTTTACATAATTTGACAGCGCTCTCCGAAAACCCATTGCTTCTTGGATAATAAGGACTCGTGGTTATATGCTCCACGTCCCATTCAACCAGAAAGGATTTGAACTTACATGAGTTGAAAGGTGGACCATTATCCGACACTAATGATCGTGGAATTCCATGGCGAGCGAAGAATGATTTCAAGTTTTTCACTACGTTATCAACGTTGTAATTCTTATGTAAAGAAACTAGCTCAAAATATTTAGAATAGTAATCTACACAGACAAGGTAATTCTCCCCATCAAAATAGAATAAGTCAACCCCTACTCGTTCCCAAGGGAGTTGTGTAATATCATAACATTTCAAAGGTTCCTTATTCGTGTTAGGTTTAAATTTAGCACATACTAGACACTGTTCAATTAAATTTTTAATGTCTGCATTTATATTGGGCCAATAAACTGTTTCCCTAGCAATGTTAAGTGTTATATTTATACCTAAATGACCACAGTGAATTTTATCTAATATTTGCTTTTGTAAAGCCTTTGGGACTATGAGCCTATTGGCCTTAAAGAGTAAATCATTCATTATATGTATTTCACTTTGAATATTCCAATATGGTTTTACCAAACAGTTAATTTTGTTTTTGCTTGTTGGCCAACCATTTTATGCAAAGCAAATTTAATGATTCATCTTGTTTACTTTCTTTTAATATTGACTCTAAATATGACTTTGATACTGAAATATTAGAAAAATTGAATTGACATGATACTGCAAATCCAGTTCATATCGCGGTACATATGTCTCATTGAGTGAAGCTCTTGATAACGTGTCTGCTATATACATATGTTTACCAGGTACATAAATTACTTCTAAGTCATATCCTTGCAACGCAAGCATCATTCTCTGCAATCTAGCTGGCACTTCATGAAGAGGTTTTTAAAGAGATAAATTAAAGGTTTGTGATCTGTATGAACGGTAACAGGACCTCCATAAATATATTGATGAAATTTATTACAACCAAACTGTATAGCAAACAATTCCTTTTCAATCTGAGCGTAGTTTTGTTGAGAGCTTGTCAATGTTCTTGAGCTATATGCAATTGGTCGCTTATTTTGCATGATTACAGCGCCCACTGCATTCTTGGATGAATCTACTGACAAAATTAAAGGTAAATTGCAATTATAGTTAATTAATACAGGTGCTTTAGTAATAATATCTTTTAGTGATTCAAAACACTTTTGATAATTATCATCCCATAGGAATGGTATATCCTTTTTTAACAAGTTTCTTAAGACATTAGTTTTGTCTGCTAAGTTTTCAATGAAAGGGGCTAAAAAATTTAACATGCCTAAAAATCTTTGTAAATCCTTAACATTTTTAGGTGTAGACATATTTTTTACAGCTTTAATTTTATCTGGATAAATTTTAACACCATCTTTGCTAAAAATATAACCCAAATATGTTATTTCTTCTAAAAGAAACTTACACTTGAGCTTGTTTAATTTCAGATTTACCTGCCTAGCCCGTTCTAAAAATAATTCTAATCTCTTATTATGTATCTCAATTGTCTCCCCATATTTTAATATGTCATCACACCAAATAATTATGCCTTCAATGTCCCCAAATAAATCAATCATAGTTTTATAAAATATTTCTGTCGCAGTATTAATCCCGAAGGGCAACCGTTTATAGGAATTTATAGCGACCAAATGGGGTCTGAAATGTGCACAAATCACTACTTTCCTTTGTTAATTTTATATTATAAAAACCAGAGAACGCATCCAAGTCATCAAGTGGGAAAAATATGTAGCTTTAGATAATTTTGTCCTGACTTCATCAATATTTTTAATAGGATAATGACTTCTCAATAGATTTTTATTTAAATATCTAGGATCTAAACATACCCTTAATCCTCCTGCCTTTTTCATGGTAATGACTAAACTACTTACCCATAATGTGGGTTTGTTAACCTTTTGTATAATTCCCAGTTGTTCCATGATAGCTAATTCATTCCTTAACGGCTCGATGAGAGCAAACGGTACTTTCCTCGGGGGATCTATGCGCGGCGTGGCATCCTTCTTTAATACAATACTGTGTTCATATGGAAGACATCCTAGACCCTGAAAGACATCATTATATTTGATTACAATATTGTCACATGTTTTTTCATATAGGTTATGTATATTTTTCACAATTTTATTGTCATTTTGACAACTTACAGAGAAGTTTTTTGTTATTAAATTTAACTTTATACAAGTTGGTAAGCCAATTACAGTTGGACAATTCAAACTTGTTATTACAAAAGTAATTGTTTCAGGCTCTACTTTATTATCTAGCCAACAGGCTACATTGGACACTGCCACTATGGGAATCTTATGACCATTATAAGCAAAAATATTTGTGTATCTTGTATACGGTGGCATCTTCTCTTCTTTCACCCCCATTGATTGAATCTTCACTCTTCTGTGCCATAGTGAGTGTTCTACATAGCAGCTTGGCTCTTTCCAGGGAGAGATCTTGTTCTTGTAGCAGCTTTTGTCGAATTTGTGAGAAGTTTGTGGCCATGTTAGCGATGAGAATTTCTTTCACCAGGGACTCACGAAGCGTACCAAACTCACATGAATGACTTGCATTTTCTAGTTCCATCAGAAAATTGTCCAACGATTCGTTCACACGTTGTTTTAATGTGAAGAACCTGTGTCTTGCAACTGTCAAATTCTTCTTTGGTTCAAAGTATTCAACAAATTTTTCCTTAACTTGTTTGAATGTAGAACTGCTTAGGTCCAAATTGAAGGAGTTGAAGATATTTAGACCTTTTTCACCCATAGAGTGTAGCATGATAGCAATCTTCCAGTCTTTGTTTGTCTTCGGTTTTCTCTATTCCCGACGCCAGCAAATATATCTCGAACGATTGAGTCCATTTTCTGAAGTTTTCAGCATTATTGTTGATGATTTCCGTCGAAATTTCCAGCTTTTGTACCCCGTTTGCAGCCATTGTAGTCATTGTTGTTGAACCACACCCAGCCGGTCTCGAAATTTCCTTTTTCGCCGTTCTCGACGTACCCTCTCTTTGGTTAATATTTTCTTTTTCTTCTTCTGACACCATGTTTTAGTGCCACAGCATATGTTATTGTTATTAGGATCCAACTATACGTCCAATAATAAACACTTCTAGTTAATCGTATTTGGCTTTATTCACACGTAGATAATACATTATACAGTATCTTATAAATAACTAGGTAGATACAGAGATCTCACCTCTAGGGGCCTCCCTAGGGGACTAATATTAAACTATCTTAGGCTTCAATGTCAGATGTCATCTTTGACATCTTATTGTTTTTAAACCTAATACATAATGACATAGCATTATGTAACATCTCCCTTTTTCGAGAAACGCATACAATATATCAATGCATATAATATACATGATTACAAAATATAACTTATAAAATATAACCTACTAATTTCTTAAAATTCAAATTTGATGAATAGTTTTTTAGTATGTTTTAATAACTTGTTGTAGGTACTCTGACAAGGATCCACTTGTTTTTGGATTTTCAATCGCCGTGTGACCACAAATGCAGGGTGTTTAAATGTAGAACTCTAACATTAAACGAAATAATAAGTAACTGTAGACATTTGTATATAAATGTTGGAAAAAATGCCCAAGATACGTACTTATCACGCTTTATTGCACCATATCCTGTCAAAAGAAAGAGACAAAGAGAAAACTCGACCACACCACGACCAAATGAATTTTCTGTTTCTTATTACCTACTTCGTGATTCTAAACATGTTGTACCAGTGTGTAAGAAGTTTTTTCAATCGGCACTGGGATTGAGTAAGCATAGAGTTAATTTACTCGCGAAGACATTATTTGCTGGTAAGATTCCTCGTGATGGAAGAGGGGGAGACAGAAAGAGTGGAAAATCGGTGACTAAAAAAGAAAGTGTTCATATTTCCAAATAGGTTAGTTACTAACACTTTTACTAACACGTTTTGTTTGCTATGTGACAAAAATCGTGAAAAGTAAGTTTTTAACGTATTTTTACGCTGCCTATATTTCGTCAAAAGTTTTGTATCTTGGTTTAAGTTATACCTGGCCGCCAAAAAAAATCGACCCACCCGCTAATTTTGAGTAACAAAGTTGTTATCTTAAGTATGCGTTGACATATTGGTATGTTTTGCTTATGCTTTATAAATAAACATCTGAGTACCCACTTGACATTGTTTTAGACGAATACAAGTGCTATTGTGGGTATTTGGAACATTTTAAAAGCACCGATAAAAGATTAATGACTTTTGCATAGAGTGCAAGGTTAGTTTATTTCGAACTTTTATCATTCACCGTGCATCGTAGTGATTTAATCTTTGAATCCTTTGTTAGAGCAATTATATTCGTTGCTTTTAACCATAAAATATGGATACAACTGAAGCAGAAGCAGCTCAAGTGGTAGCTCTCGTTCGTGAAGGGCTAAGTCAGCGAAATGTGACAAGAAGATAAAATTGGAGTCGATCAGCAGTGCGTCAAGTCTATAAACGATACTTAGAGACGGGAGAGTACCGCCGGAGACCGGGATCTGGAAGAGGACGTGTCACAAACATGACGGATGACCGTTTTATTGCCTTGACTTCCTTGAGAAATCGGCATCTTTCTTCTGTTGATGTGCAGGGCAGGCTGAGGGACACTCGTGGAGTGGTTGTAAGTGAGAATACGGTGAGTTCTTCTACGGTGAGACTTCGGGAGCAAAACCTGAAACCACACAAGCCTGCCAGGGGACCAAAACTCACTGCATCTCATCGGCAAGCAAGGTTAGAATTTGCTCGGCAACACATCCAATGGGATCTTGGTCAATGGGAGACAGGTCTGCTCAGTGATGAGAGCCGAATGTCCCTTGCAGGCTCTGACGGACGTCGTAACGTTATGAGAAGACCAGGAGAACGTTATGCTCAGTGCGGCATAAGAGAAACAGTCTGGTTTGGAGGAGGCTCTACTATGTTTTGGGGAGGCATCTCTTTAATCGGACGTACGGAGCTGGTTTTCTTTCGGAATCGTGCGGTTAATGCTGAAAATTACATAACGGATATTCTGGAACCTCATGTGATACCATACGTAATACCATACATAACTGGTATATACGCGGGATATATTGGCGAAAATATCCAGCTCATGCATGATAACGCAAGACCACACGTCGCCAGAATTTTAACCGGATATCTTAGGGCAACCCTAAGATATCCGGTTACAATTCTGGCGACGTGTGGTCTTGCGTTATCATGCATGAGCTGGATATTTTCGCCAATATATCCCGCGTATATACCAGTTATGCAGTGGCCAGCCAATAGTCCGGACCTAAATCCCATCGAACATCTCTGGGACCAGATAAAAAGGAAAGTTAGAACCCAAAATCCAGTTCCAGAGACGTTAGAATAGCTGGAAGCCGTCTTAACGGAAGAATGGGAACAGATGCCCCAAGAAGACATCAAAAAGCTGATCCGTTCGCTGAATAGGCGTATGGCAGCAGTCATTAAAGCAAGAGGAGGAAACATCCCATACTAAGTTGAAGCGAAAATGTTTTTAAATCTCAAAAAACAAAAGTTTTGCCATTTACACTAAAATCGTTAATTTTGACAAATGTTATAGTTTCATTATCTTATCACTTTTTTATGTAAAATATCCCGTACCATGCATGATTTGATTTTTATGTTTTTCACAACCCCATATTTGCATTTTTTCATTATCAACATAATAAATATCTATATATTGGAAAGTAAAAACGTATAGGACACTTTTTTTCGAAAAAACGTTGGTTTGTTTGATTTTTTTGGAAGCCAGCAAAATTGTGGACTGTATTATGGGTTAGTTATAGTAAAACTATAATTGAATGACTGTTATAATCTTGTCGCGATTTATTAATTCCTTATTTAACGTTAAAAGTTGTGCACAGTACCAAAGTCGAAAGAAAGCGCGTCTGCTTAACAACTTTACACTTATTCGATACCTATTCGATGCTTGTCAATACCACTGCTAACTGCTTACTATTCTCTATCACTGTCTATTACTTTAGAATCACTAACAACTGGCCCAAACCGGCATGTTTCGAAAGCTCATTAACTAATGTTTCGTTATATAGGTACCTAGGTATATTTGATACGATTGGTTTCTGTGTATTCTCTTCTTGATCATAGATTTAATAAAACATGAGAGGTTTTTTCTTACTGGTGAGATTTGAAACAAGCTGTTTCACTCTCCTCGCTTTCAATTTTATATCACAAATATTTATTATTGATTTAATTAGGTTATTTTGTTTCAGTATGCCTACTGATTATAAACGAAAGACTGATAGAGGTATGGCGAGTCGCGAAATATTTGATCTCGCAGCAGAAGAAGTAACCTTTGAGACAGAAAAGTCTCCGTGGCACAGCTTCGAGTTACAACATGAACCATAGCTCCCTCTACAGATATATTAAGAAGAAAAATCCTTATGAAGCTAACGAAACGGCGAATGCTCCAACAGTTAAATACCTACCCAGAAAATATTGTTTTTACAGCTTCAGCAGAAAATGTAGTGTGTGACTATATTTTAAACTGTGCTGCTGCTAACTTTGGCCTAAGAACTAAGGAAGCCAGAACTTTTGCCTATAGGTTGGCTGTCGAATATAATAAAAAATTTCCTTCTTCTTGGACTGAGCGTGAAATGGCTGGAGAGGTTTGGTTTCGATCTTTTATGAAGCGTTTTCCGGTTCTTTCTCTAAGACTACCTCAACTTACAAGTATCGCTCGACCCACAAGTTTTAATAGAACAACTTTTTTTCCAAAATTATACCTCAGTAGTTGACAAATACAAGTTGCAAGCAAAGGACATATGGAACGTTGACGAATCGGGCATCACGACTATTCAGAAACCAGACCGCGTCGTTGCCCGACGAGGACAGAAACAAGTGAGTGCCATGACTTCCGCAGAGAGGGGAACATTAGTTACTATAGCACTAGCAGGAAATGCCTTTGGGAACCACATACCTCCAATATTTATCTTTCCGCGAAAAAGATTTAATAATCACTTTATACGTGATGGACCTATTGAATCAATTGGCACTGCGAACGGGTCAGGGTGGATGCAAGAAGAAGACTTCTATACATTTCTTAAATTTTTCAAAGACCAAGTTAGGCCATGTAAAGAAAATAAAGTCCTATTGTTATAAGATAACCACGCTTCACACACTGATGTTAAAATATCGAGTTCTGCTAGGAAAATGGCATAATTTTATTAACTTTTCCACCTCACTGCACCCATAAGTTGCAGCCAATGGACAGAGCCGTTTTTTGGCCGGTGAAAAAAGCAGTTAACACAGCGTGTGATAATTGGATGCGGTCTAATCCAGGAAATGTAATGACCATCTATGATAATCCTGGTATAGTAAAAACTTCGTTTAATACAGCCGTCACACCGCGCAATATATCTTCCGGATTCATCCATACCGGACTTTGGCCAGTTAACACTGAAATATTCCAGGTCGCTGATTATCTTCCCAGGTTACTGATCGGTCTTTGGCAACTTCCATTAGTCCTGGTCCATCCAGCTCTACCTTGGTCAGAATTCGAGAAGTGAAGAACCCGTGTCATGTTCTACTATTGCAAATAGTATTTTCAGTATTTTCCAAGTCCATCAATCTTAAATTTACCGGCTACTCCTCTATTCGGCTACGATACAGAAGACGTACCTAAGCCTGCAGAAAACCCACGTAAGAATTGACCTGATCTGGCGATATCTGAACCTGTTGTTCCCTCCACAGTCTTTACATCTGATGTAATACATGTAGCATCAACATCACGAGATACTTCAGTTACTATGACAGCAAATCCATTCTCACCTGACACTCTTCGACCCTTGCCAAAGGCTCCACCCAGGAAAGGGAATCAAACAAATAGACGCAAAATGAAATCCGCTTTCTTAACCGACACTCCCGTAAAGCATGAACTAGCTGCAATCGAAGCAGTTAGAATGGCTAAGAAAAAAGTGAAAAAACATAATATTGAAGAAACCAAGAAAAGGAGATCAAAACCAGATACTAAAACTAAGTAGACCAAGGTTGGCAAGAAACAAAGAAGAACTGAAGAAGAAGAGGAATATTTTTGCCTTTGCTGTTTTGAGCCATATTCTAATAGCAGAGCCAAAGAAAAATGGATGCAATGTTTAGAGTGCAAAAACTGTGCTCATGAAGCTTGCACTGGTGGGGAACTTTCTTATGTTTGCCCCAACTGCTTGTCAAATTGATATTTTTTGTTTCCGTTTTCCGTTTTAATTTTCTTCATTTGTGATATGGTTGTATTGTTACTTAAATATTCGAAGAAATACTGATTAATCAAGACTGATTGTAATAGTTAAGGAACGACTGAAAGTTAATAAGTATTTTATGTTGAAGACTTAGAACTTATATAATATACAGGTAGTGTTATATAAAAATGTAAAACATTTTGTTTATCTGATCGTTATTTTGATTAAAGATACTAATAGGTCGTTGTGATAGATACTTTTAACTACTTTTAGGAGTTGATTATTCGTAGACTTATAATTACCTACTTAACTGAAAGTTATATCGGTATAAAATATTGATAAAAAGTTTGTTTCGTACTTGAAAAGTTTTATTTCAATAAATATCTCTATATTATAATCTTGTTTGTCTATTTATGTAACTATCTGTTCGATGTTGCTGAGCGTAAATCTGTGGTGTGTGTGTTCACGCCGCGGTGATACGCCTGAGTGGTATCCTTTTTGGCGATATAGGCATTACACTGCGTAGGTACCTTCCGACCCGCACCGTACACTTATTCTTTTTAATTTTTATTATTGTTTTTCGGTCTTTAATGTTTTTTTTAGCTTATTGTGAATCTGTTTATATTTTAAGTATTTTAATCTTTTTTTTTGTTTTCTTTTTTTTTTTTTGCTATTGGTTCCCTAAAGTGTATGTAGTGTGATGTCTAAATATGTCCAATAAATGTTTATTTATTTATTTATTTTATTTATATATTTACTTTTATTATAATGTCTCTCAACACTTCTTCAAAGTATATGTTTCAACTCTCCTCGACCCCTGTTTTATCTTACCTCGGTATGAGGGGAGTTGAAACAAATTGACTTGTTACGGTTAAGTCCATTTTTCACCGCAATATTTTTGATTCCTCAAAAACGTTGGGAGACTGAGTAGTGAATTTATTGAGCGAAATTGAGCGAGCAGCCTCGGTCGGACAAGACGTGCCTCGCCCGAGACAAACGCTCGCGCTGCCTCGCCCGAGCGTTCCGCGGCCCGAGCCGAGTGTTTATGTCGATGCTCAAAGGCGCCTCAGTACGTTTGCCGCGCTCACTCAAGACGGTAGTGTTTTGCGTCGCTTATTCGTCACAATATATTATAGGGAGGATCACCTCCCGACACACACACTACACCTCCCCCGTATTTTTGAAAATAAAAATTACTTCTTGGTTTTTTTTACTAACTTATATCTACGCAAAATATATCTAATTAATATCTAATACAAAATACAAATACCTATGTTATTGTTTTAAAAAAAATCGCAAAACCTGTTTTAATGATAGTGATGGGTTGTTGACGATGTTATGAATAATTTTTAAAAATCTAAAATATTTTTAATAAAATTTGGTAACAATTTATACCTTTTTTTAATAAAATTATCTTTTCATTTAAATACTTCACATTTTAAAAATTATAAGTAGTAGGTAGGTATCATAATTCATCTCTCTTTTATGTCGCTCTTCTAACATAAAATAAACTTCATGTAAGTAATTAAGTATAATAATAAATACACTCCATTTTATTTATGACAATTCATTTTTAATATACTTTTCTTTCACCCTTTCATAGAAATATTCTCAGTTCACATTTTAATATCATTTCATTTATTTTACTAATACCTTGATAATTAAGTGATCTGGCCATAGTCACAATTACGTTAAACATCATCATCATCCTACCTAGGTACCTCATTCCTTTTTTTTTAATATTCATATTTATAGTCGACTCTTTATTTAACTTTTATGGTACTTTATTTATTTTCAATATTCTTCATGTGCGCACTTTATTTGCTACAATATTTCATTTCATTATTTTTTCATACCATATTTGTACCATATTTAATACCAAAGGATTATTTTAAGGCTACTTGACCCCCAACTATTATCACAGAGAAAACTCGTTTACACCATGATCAAATGAAGGATTCCTTTTGCGTATTATTTAAAATAATGCATTCAGCATTTATTTATTTAATATACTTACATAGCATTATAGATTTATAGCTAGTATTGAATTTATGCACTATGGCATTTTCTTTCTAAACCTATCCAAAATCCTAACAAAATAACACGCCCCATAATATTGACACACTCAATATTCAAAATATCTATCAACTATTGGGTGATCAGGCCAACAGCTACTAGACATTCCAAACATGGAGGCATCCCTATCTACCTATAAATAACAATCCTATTTCAATCAAATACCATCTTATAAAACAAAAACCCATATCCTTTACTTCAAACTAAGTTTTTCTTTACATTCCTTCATAAAGCTTAAGCATAAAGCTAGTTATGCTACAAAACTAAATATCACATTTTTTTTTATAACATGTAAGAGGCAAACGAGCAAGACGGGTCACCTGATGGTAAGTGATTCACCGCCGCCCACGGTCACCAGCGACGCCAGTGCGTTGCCTACCCTTCAGGTGAGAATATGCTCTTTTCTTGAATAACCCAATAACTAAAGTCGTAGTTGTTGGGGAAGACCGCTGATGGCAACGAATTCCAATGATTTACTGTGCGTGGCAGAAAACTGTTTTTAAAACGCACTGTAGTGGAACGCCAACCATCCAGATGGTGCGGATCATAGTTTCGGCGAGACGATCGGTTGCGAAAATCAGCGGCTTCTATTAAAATGAACAACTCCTCGGAACACTCCCCATTGTAAATTCTGTAAAGTATGCATAGGGAAGATAGATCCCTACGCAGTGCCAAAGGATCTAGCCGATCGGCAAGTTCAGCATCGTCGACAATCCGAGATGCCCTACGTTGGATTCGGTCAAATGGAGATAACTGATAACCCGGAGCCCCGGCCCAAAGGTGGCAACAATACTCCATGTGAGGCCGCACCTGCGCCTCATACAGTTTAAGGCGGTGAGCCGACTTGAAGTACTGTTTGGCCCTGTTGAGTACTCCGAGTTTTTTGGATGCCATTTTGGCCTTGCTCTCCAAATGACCGCCAAAGGTGAGTGTTTTCGAAGACAAAGGGGTCTTTTTTAGCGGTGAACGCGCAAACTTGAGTCTTAGAAGGATTAAATTGGACTAGATTTAGTCCTCCCCAATCGGAAATCTTCACAAGGGATGATTCGATTTCAGACACAAGTTTGTTTCTACACTCATCGACGTGATCCCGAGAGATATTGCTGCGGCCGAAATACAGTGCATCTACGGTACTGTCATCCGCAAAGCAATGAATGCCACTGGTATGCAACAAATCATTGATATGCAGAGTGAACAATGTCGGGGATAACACGCAGCCTTGGGGAACACCAGCATTTACGGTCCGGGGGTCCGAGCACGAGCCGTCTACGACGACTTTAACTCTCCGTTCCGCAAGGAAATTGCCGATCCACCTACAAAGTCTCTCAGGAAGTCCATAGGAAGGAAGCTTCGATAGTAAGGCTTTATGCCAAACCCGATCAAAGGCTTTCGCTATGTCCAAACTAACGCCTAGTGCCTCGCCTTTACTCTCAACCGCCTGCGCCCAACGGTGAGTTAGTAAAGCCAAAAGATCACCAGCTGATCGGCCTTTGCGGAAGCCATAATCGCGGTCGCTGGTCAGCTGGTGCTCTTCCAAGTAAATTTCTAATCCTTCACAATAATACTACGTCATATCTCGTATGATCGTGAATATTTTAAGTAAATCCGTGTATGTCCTATCCAGTATTAATAATTCTAAGAAAATGTAGCTAATCGACTTACATTAATGTAGTTAAAAAAAATTTAATACATTTCTCAAAAAAATATAATTTGTCTCTTTTGAGCATTACCATGTCAATTAAAATGTTACATACCTACTACCTTTTTATATTATATATTTACTTTTACCTAAAAGTCTTTCAAACAAAACTTTTATTTTTACTTCTAGCCTTTAACTCGAATTGGATTGCATTGGAATACATAGCGACATTAACATATTATTAAAATTATTTGTCCTTGAAGGAGAGTTACTAACTGCAACACAATATTTTGCACGTGTTAATTAATGGAACCCTAAAAATGCTTGCTTGACACTTTTGGATGCATACTGCTTATTAAGGTTATGCACGATGCATAATCCATTGCGAATGTTTTACTTCGCACCATAAATGGTATCGCAAAAGTTGAGATGATATGTTATGCATTACTAATTGATGATCTCATAACATAGACCATGGGTGATATCTACTACTATTATTTAATTTAATTTTGCACTACTCAATACGAAAATAAATTATTAACTTAAATCTTCTGTCTTTAAACTATGTAAACTAAATTACCAAAATGTATATTACCTTAAACTTTAAGTTACAAAAGTATCAAAATATGCACGTTATATTATGTTTTTTTTTAATTACCAAAATATGTTAAATGTTAAGATAAAGTTTCAGCGTGCCAAACAGAGATGTCGCTGTTAGCATACTACATCGCGCTATCGAAGTGACGAACGATTTACTATAAGTCTGTATAAAAATATTAATATACGCTTTACTTTTTTCTCACATCCACTGGTTGTTTTATTTAATTCTTACGCCAGAGAGAGCTTTCTACGGACTAGTATGACATTTTTATATGGTCCTTAGTCGAGCCGGATACGGATGTTGAGAAATCAGACTGCCAAGCACGCGGCAGCTGTGGTGTGCCTTTTTGCCATCGATATTGGAGACGTGACCAGACAAGTCGATCGCTTGTGAGACTGGTCATCATCTGTGCAGCAGAGAAGCATCGAGAAGAAGCTTTGCAGTCCGCCACAGAGGACAAGTGCGGTCTGGAGAACGCGCCTGTCTGGAGGAGGAGCAGCATATGGTGGTAACAAAGGAAGGTCTACAAAGGGAAGCAGACACACAGCCCGAACCGGTATACAGTCCATTGGAGTGAGTAACGGAAAAACTGTGAGAGACAAACATTTATTAGAAAATTGAACTTTATGTGTTTGAGAGTATTAACTTAGTAAAAAGTAACGTAATTAACTTAAATAGTACTTTAGGACATAGTCGTTTAAATCGATAATTTGGTTAAGCCGGGGAACCTATGCCCGATTTTCTAAAATGTTTTATATATAAAACACTTGTAAAAATTTTCAAATTTTTTGTCTGTGAATTTAAAACTTATACTGTTGTAATAATATTAGAGTAGAAACATCTACTAATTATTTCCATTTGAGTAAAAGTGTCAAGTTCAGTTCCTTGTTGCATTCGATATATTAAATTTTGTTCAGAATGGAGAAGCTAATTAAATTGCAAAACAATATCCATGCTAGAATATCTAAAGCATTTATTAATTTCAAAAATCTCCAAAGGAACGTATTAACAAGCAATACGTTGAGACAAGAATGGAAATATTAGAAGGTTGTTGGTCTCAAATAAATGCAAATCATAATAACATTATAGAAATAACCGATGAAGTAGACGAACCGTATTTCAATGATGATGTAATGGCGACTGTGGAAAACTTATACATTGAATACAAAACTGTATTAAAACTTGCTCTGTCGTCTATTCAAGGCCCTATAAGTACCAATAATGAGGATGGTAATAAAATTAGTGAACTTCCCGGCTCTAATGTGAAATTGCCACGCATAGTGATTCCAACATTTAGCGGTCAGTATTCCGAATGGATAACTTTCAAAGACCTTTTTATCTTTTTTTATGTACATTCATTGGAATGTACATAAAAAAAGATTGTGCATTGGCACAAGTGAGGCTGAACAGCTACTTAGACAGATTCCTATCTCTGAAGCAAACTACGAAAGATGTTTCATTACTTAATTCTAGATACAATAATAAAAAATACTCGTTGCATTTTATTTTAAAACGTTTATTGAGTCAAAGAAACATTACATGTGAATCGACTAGTGGTCTTAAGAATTACAAATGATACTACAAATGATTGTTTAAGTTCATTAATTAACTTGGGTATAGATGTGAATACCTACATGGGATATTATTGTTATTCACCTTGAAACTTTAAACTTGACCCAGAGTCCAGAAAGCAATAGGAATTTTCTGTAACAAGTAGTAATACTTCTGATGAGTTACCTACACTTCGACAATTTACTAAATTTTTAACCAATCGATATCGAGCATTGGAGTTTTAAGACTCTAAACCGGCACCTGTAAATAAAAATATTAACACTCACAATAGCAATTATAATGTAAGTAAGATTAAGACTTTTCATACTTCATCTTTTAAGGCTTAAAGAATATATTCTCATAAAAGATACAATATCCCCTTACATGAGAACAATATACAAATAGTTATAATACTTATTTAAAAAAAAAGTACAGTTCGAACTTTTACTGATTATAAGATTGCAAAAAATTTACGTTACTGTAGTTAAATAACAAATATCTAGTCACGACTTTTAATATATTTAGACAATTTTTGTTTAAAGTTATTAAATATCTATAATAATATAATATCTATGGACGCTTCACACCACGTCAATCTGGCCCTGTGCTAAGTATCCGAAGAACTTGTGTTACAGGTACCAGACAACGGAAATATATTTAATACTTTTATACTATACACATATTTAAGATTTTTATTATATTATACACAAATTTAATACACATCCATGACCCAGGAACATTGAAAACTTTTTGTTCCCTCGGCGGGATTCGAACCCGCGACCTTTCGTTCGAGCGCCAACGCGCTCAACCAACTGCGCTACGGAGGTCGTCTGAATGATTTTATATTTTTTATATGGTCGGGTATACTATTATAAAGTTGTGCTCCTTCAAAAGTAATGCTTTTTTTAGCATAGTTTGTACGTATTTTAGGTAAGACTAACAAATTTGGCCTACGATTACTCCGGGTGCTTAAATGTGATTTTACAACAAAAGATAATTCACTTTTAGTTAATGGAATCAGGCGTTACTTTGCGGAAATCCATAGCATACAATTTAAATATATTATATCTAGCAATATCCCGCGAAACAATTATAACCACAACGTTAAGTCACAGTGACATAACGAACATTGTTCGCAGAGTCAACATCCTGAGGATGCTCCGGGGTCGGAGCGAAACGCGCGTCGAGTTTTGCAACCTGCATGGTGGTGGGACTTTGCACGATCGTGTTAACATTATTGCTTGTGTGGTGGTGGTGTTTTCATGTTTTTTGCTTTCGAGTGTACGCATAAGCAGTGTGGGAGGAGGGAGGTGCATCAAACGCATGCCTATGCGTACACTCACTCATCTGCTTGCAGGTTGTGGTTATAATTGTTTCGCGGGATATTGCTAGATATAATATATTTAAATTGTATAATTCACTTTTATTTTTACCATCAATTATTTTTGTAATTAAATACAAGTATTATAGATGTAAAGTTGTTTAATGTTCATAATATTAGTATCGTTATAAATTTTGGCTGTTGGTGTTAAATATGGGTATCGAAAAATTATTTTTATTATTTTGTTTTGTAGCCTTTGTAGTTTATTTAAATTAGTTTTATTAGCACTACCCTAAACTTCAGAGAGACATAGTAGGTGTGACTTTACGAGGGAGTTATAAATGTTAAACCGCAGTTTTATTGGTATACATTGGTTTATACTAACTAGTGAACCTATTAAAGATGACAGCTTATTATAAATAGATTTAATTTGGCATTTCCATGTAAGATTGCTATCCATTCTTAAGCCAAGGTATTTTTCACTGTGTTTTTGTTCAATCAGGTGGTTGATTGAACAAAAACGATGAACTATGATTAGTGGGTCGTGAGTTTGGATGGTTTTGTTTTTTGATTTAAATATAATGTAGCATGTTTTAGTAGCATTTATTGTAAGAAGATTGTATTTAAACCATTCAGAGATAATATTTAATTCACTTTGAGCTTATTTGAGAGTATCATGAATATTAGCACCAAAGTAAAAAAGACAAGTGTCATCTGCAAATAAGGTTAAGTATCCACGTAGCCCTAGTTTATTAATGTTGTTTATAAACAATAAGAAGAGTAATGGTCCTAAAATGGATCCCTGTGGGATGCCACAGGTGATAGGTAGTGTTTTACTCTGGCAATTATCAATTTTTACTATTTGTAATCTGTTTTTTAAATAGGATTCGAAAATTTTTAATGCGTTGCCTTTGATACCTATATTTTTAAGCTTTTCTATTAGTAGTTTATGGGTGACAGTGTCGAAGGCTTTCTTTAAATCAATAAAAACTCCTAATACAATCTTTTTCTTATCTATATTTTCTTTTACTTTAGTTACTAAATCAATAATAGCTGCAGTAGTACTACTTCATCCACACAGCTGCTTACTCTAAAAATAATATCCATGATATAAACTCACTTTACAAACGATACCTATTAACAAAAACAGAGCTTAATTTCACATACCCATAAAATCCTAAAACTGGAAGTAACTAGTGTCTAAGACACAGGCCCGGCCTAGTTTAGATACTAGTAAAATTATAAGGTAAATTTAACGTACATTAAAATACTATAAAATTTAATCAAAAATTAAAATTATTAAATAAGATATTATCATGTTGTTGGCGTTGCGGTAGAACTCCAGGGATACTCCAATGAAGGCGTTTATTAAATACGTTTTAAGAATTTATTTTTTAAATATAAACGTTTACAAAGATTAAAATGCGTCTACAAAGCTGAGGCTGTTGTTCGAGCAGGCGTTTAAGATGTAATGGCGGCGGCCGGTCGCGGGGGGAAGCGGTGTCAGGCATCATCCGGTATGCTTTTTCTTCTTTCCATGAAACAAATTGGCTTCCCAATCTTGTTACGAGTATAACATTATAATACACATGTATTATAATGTCGCAATTCCATAGTTACATTGGTCAAACAGCGTGCATGCATTACTTGTTATTGTAAATTTTTTCACGGTACCCACACATAACTGTTTACCGCACCTTTGTTCTATTACTTTTTACAAACAATCATAATATGTAATGTTCAATAATCTTTAAATTAAATGTTAATAAAACGTCTGATTAGTGGTAATTAGTGGCTATTTATATATTCATTATGTATTAGAATAAGTTTAGAAGTTTAGAACTGTACGTATTGTTTGGCATTAATAAATAAAAATATGGGACAGAGTCACTGCCATGGGTTCTACTCGGCATGAGAGCAGCCTGGAAAGAAGATGGCAAATCCTCATCAGCAGAGCTACTTTTATTAAACTGATTACGTGGAACGCCTACGAAAACATTTTACTTACCTTACACCAACGCCAGCGTCAAATCACTCCAGTAACCGCACATTTTATATACCAAAAGACATAATATGGTCTTCAGAATATGTTTTTTTGTGTCGAAGGCCTGAAAAACGACCACTACAATCGCCCTACACAGGCCCCTAAAAAGTTTTGGCTAGAAATCAAAAAATCTTTAGATTACAAGTGCAAGGTAAAGAGATTACAGTTTCTATAGACAGAATAAAACCAGCCTACATACCCAAGGATACCTGCAAAGAGAACGACATACTTACCCGAGCGGCACCATCCACGCCAGCGAAACCAGTCACTCCTGTAGCAGCATCCGCTACAGCAGATCCAGTCGTCGAATCAACACCTAAAAAATTTACACGAAGCGGTAGATGTGTACGTTTTCCGTATCACTATCGCCCGTGAACCGGTCTCGGCAGGGGAGTGATGTAGCATCACGTTAATTTAAAAAACAATAAATAAAAATAAATTAATATTGGTGTGTAGACTACGTCGCTCTTTACATCACGCACATGGATATGCAGACTACGTCGCTCTCTAACATCACGCGATGCGGAGTACGGGGCGCGGGCGCGGGGAGTCCAATATAAATTGGAGATTTCCCGCGTTAACACCAGAGAGTTTGCGAACCGCGCGCGCGCATTGTCCTGTGTTACGAGTATTATTGTTGCTATCCAGATTACATGTAGACTTATTCATTAAAGTGGACTACTATTAGTGGATGTGTTATTATTGTTACTATCCCGATCACATATAGACTTATTAATTATAGTGGACAACTTTATAAATAATTTCGAGAAAAAATATCGACTCAGAAAATAATAGTGAATTTTACAATTTATCAAAATGTTACGTTACAAAACGTATTTTTCTGTCCTCTGGTCGCTGATCTCCCGGCTGCATCCACATTCGACTCGAGCATCTCCCGGCTGCCTGCTCTACATTTCCACTCATCTGACCCGAACTTCTCCCAGCCGCCTGCACTCCATATCCACTCATCTGACTCCTACATCTCCCGGCTGCCTGCTCATCATCTTCACTTATTTTATTTCAAAAATTCTCAGCTTCCTGCAGCTCATCAGCGCCACTAATATTGTTTATTTTATTTTTGTACCAGATTTGTATTGTATGTATGTCTCTACACTATATTTTATTTATTAATATTTTAAAATCTACATACACTATTTATTTCGTAACTATTAGTCTCTCACTACAGCCCGGTACAAACAAAATTTACTTATTCAGTTTATTTTTGGAATATTAAAAAGGACATTTTTTCACTACTGTCTTCACATATTATTATTTTACTGTCCAATTTTTTATTTTTTATCACTCACTTTTTCTGTCCCATCTGCGCAGCGCTACCACGAGGCAGCACTGGCAGGATCGCCATGCAATGTGCAGGCTTGGGGAGACTAATTAAAAGATGGTTTGTTCCCGACTGTCGTTTATTAACTAACTTATATTACTATAATCATTTACACAATATACAGGGAAATAATGTATAGGGAGGTGATAATATCATTGTTTAAGGATTTGTTCGACATAAAAAGTTTTTTTTTATTACCAACATTGGTGACAGGTGAAACAGTAACATATTGAGCTGGAATCGCTGGAAAAGATTTAGGTTCTTTGAGCAATGGAACATTACTCACCACAGTGGCATAACAGCAATTAAAATTTTCGTATTTCTTACTTTTTTTTTTAAATTTTCTCCTGCTTTACTGGACAATCTCTTGATGTATCCAGGTGATTCCCGCTACAGTTTATGCACATAATTTTATCAACTTCGCATTCTTTATAAGAATGCTGTCCTGCATACGAGGAGCACATTTGTTCTCCACGGCAAACTTTTGCGGAATGATTGAATTTGAGACATTCAAAACACTGCAATGCTGGTGGTATATATAAATGTACTGGGTATTTTACATTTGTATGTATACATGTTGAGGCAAAATTGTACCAGCAAAGGTTACTGCAACGGTACCCAAAGGTGTGAGTTTGCCTTCAACTTTCTTAAAAATTCTTTTAATGGATATGACTTCCGTATCACATGTAATATTCTTATGTATATCTTCATTTGAGAGGTCATTTGGTACATATCTTATAACTCCCGTAATTTCCGACTGATGGGCTGGTACAAAAGCCTTTAGTTTATTTCTCATAATCCATTTTCAAAAAACAATTAGCTGGTGCAGGTTTTTTAAAGGAGACGCCAATTTTATATGCGTTTACACGAATTCCTTTCACATTTTCCGTATATAATTTTGTTAATGTAATAGGGTTTTTATTCTCCAATTTTCCATCACTTTGCGTATCAACAAATACTACACAATCTCCACTATAATTTTCAGGAAATTGCCTTTTATATTTTTTTTTTTGTGTACATTTTGTAGTCCATAGTACTTTCGTCCAATTTTCTTTTCTTAGAAGTATCCCCGGGGGCAGGGCAATATCTACACCAATTTTTTATTATTTAGTAGCTATAATCATTAATAAAAATGCTATTTACAATGAAATATAATATTTTACAAATTACTGCCAAATTTAAACACCCGCTTTTTTCGACTTCCCGCCAAAAGTCCTTCAAAGTGCCATAGTACTTTGAGTTGCAAGAATAAATAATTCGTGATTGTAGATTGATAACCTAGTAAAGTTGTTAAAAAAACATCTATTAAAGTTAGTAAAATAATAAGTAAAACATATATTATTTACAAGGTTCTTATTATGAGTCTGTTATAAGTCCATGTAATATGGGTTTTAGGTTAAAAAAAACAAGTGCATCATCGGTAGAGAAAATCATAAATAAGGTTTCGAGCAGCAAGTCCGCACGTCTGTTAAGCTAGAAAGGTCAAGTCAGCAGAATCACTCGTTTTATATCTCAACATTTAGTGCTCATTTAGTGCTAATTAAATGCTGATAACAGACATTTAGTGCTCTGTTAGGTAGGCCAAAAAATAGAACACTGCTAAATTTTCATTAAGCTAGCAGAATACCATTCGTCACCGCGCTATAATACAGTTGCAGCGAAAGGCACACGAGCTAATCATTTAGTGCTCATTTAGTGCTGCTGAAGCGCTGATAACAGATATTTGGTGCTGTGATAGTTGGACCAGAAATGAGCATTCTGCTAGCTTTATATTAAGCTAGCAGTGTACGATTCGTGACCGCGCTATAATACAGTGAGCAGCGTGAGGCAAATGAGCTAATAATTTAGTGCTCATATAGTGCTACTTAAGTGATTATAATAGACATTTAGTGCTGTGAAATTTGGACCAAAAAATGAGAACACTGCTAACTTTTAATTAAGCTAGCAGAACACCATTCGTGACAGCGCTATAATACAGTTGCAGCGAAAGGCACATGAGCTAATAATTAGTGCTCATTTAGTGCTACTTAAGCGCTGATAACAGATATTTGGTGCTGTGATAGTTGGACCAGAAATGAGCATTCTGCTAGCTTTATATTAAGCTAGCAGTGTACAATTCGTGACCGCGCTTTAATACAGTGAGCAGCGTGAGGTAAATGAGCTAATAATTTAGTGCTCATTTAGTGCTACTTAAGTGATTATAATAGACATTTAGTGCTGTGAAATTTGGACCAAAAAATGAGAACACTGCTAACTTTTAATTAAGCTAGCAGAACACCATTCGTGACAGCGCTATAATACAGTTGCAGCGAAAAGCACATGAGCTAATAATTAGTGCTCATTTAGTGCTGCTTAAGCGCTAATAACAGATATTTGGTGCTGTGATAGGTGGACCAGAAATGAGCATTCTGCTAGCATAGCTTTCATCAATCACCTTTTCATGGCCCTAACATACCGTTAAAAAAAATTTCGAAATCGGTCAAGCCGTTGTCGAAGCGCACACGATGTAAGAATTTATTAGGTAATTTTTTTACACTTTGGGCTACATTTTTGGGGTTTTAATAAGGAACCCTATTTTAAAAAATATATAATATAGCCTATATTCAGCGCTAGTAGTGTAGCTTTCCAACGGCGAAAGAATTTTTCATATTGGTTTTAGTAATTTCAGAGCCTATTTCATTCAAACAAACAAACAATCAAATGTTTCCTCTTTATAATATTAGTATTAGTATAGATAAATCTGTTTACTTATACCACTAAGTAGATATATAGCAGCACTAATTGAGCACTAAATTATTAGCTCATTTGCCTCACGCTGCTCACTGTATTATAGCGCGGTCACGAATCGTACACTGCTAGCTTAATAAAAAACTAGCAGAATGCTCATTTCTGGTCCAACTATCACAGCACCAAATATCTGTTATTAGCGTTTAAGCAGCACTAAATGAGCACTAATTATTAGCTCATTTGCCTTTCGCTGCAACTGTATTATAGCGCTGTCACTATCAGTATTCTGCTAGCTTAATAAAAAGCTAGCAGTATGTTCATTTGTGGTCCACCTATCACAGCACCAAATATCTGTTATCAGCGCTTAAGCAGCACTAATTGAGCACTAAATTATTAGCTCATTTGCCTCACGCTGCTCACTGTATTACAACACGGTCACGAATCGTACACTGCTAGCTTAATAAAAAGCTAGCAGAATTCTCATTTCTGGTCCAATTATCACAGCACCAAATATCTGTTATTAGCGCTTAAGCAGCACTAAATGAGCACTAATTATTAGCTCATATGCCTTTCGCTGCAACTGTATTATAGCGCTCTCACGAATGGTATTCTGCTAGCTTAATTAAAAGTTAGCAGTGTTCCCATTTTTTGGTTCAAATTTCACAGCACTAAATGTCTATTATAATCACTTAGGTAGCACTAAATGAGCACTAAATTACTAACTCATTTGCCTCACGCTGCTCACTGTATTATAGCGCGGTCACGAATCGTACACTGCTAGCTTAATATAAAGCTAGCAGAATGCTCATTTCTGGTCCAACTATCACAGCACTAAATATCTGTTATCAGCGCTTAAGCAGCACTAAATGAGCACTAAATGATTAGCTCATGTGCCTTTCGCTGCAACTGTATTATAGCGTGGTGACGAATGGTATTCTGCTAGCTTAATGAAAAGTTAGCAGTGTTCTATTTTTTGGCCTACCTAACAGAGCACTAAATGTCTGTTATCAGCATTAAATTAGCACTAAATGAGCACTAAATGTTGAGATATAAAACGAGTGATTCTGCCGACTTGAGCTTTCTAGCTTAACAGGGGTGTGGATGGTATACGTGTACAAGATGTTAGATATTAAAAAAAGCAAATTAGTCCTATTTTAGTTAACTTTATTAATATGTGCAAACAGCAAATAATTTACCCAAAAAAGCTGCAATATGCTATAATACGACCAATTTACAAGTCCGGTAGTCACTTAGATTATGTGAACTATAGGCCAGTAGCAGTTTTGTCTGTGGTCGATAAAATTGTTGAAAAAGTAGTTGTGGGTCAAATAAGAACATTCTTGGAAAAAAAAAGTACTCAGTGAGACTCAGCATGGCTTTAGGATGGGCAGAAGCACGACTACGGCCTTGTTGAGTTTCACGGAGTATGTAAACGAAGCTTTAGACTCGGGAAAACAGCTGATAGCGCTATTTATAGGCGTTTGACACATTAGATCATAAAATACTATTCCAGGCGAGGGATGAAAGCGGTATACGCTAACCGACTAGCCTGTAGTTTAGAAATTATTTATGTAATAGACGGGTAGCCGGTGATGACGCGGATGTGAATTTACGTGCAAAAGTCCACTCTTTTAGAGAGTTACGAACAAGCCTTGTTCGTAACTATCTAAAAGAGTGGATAGAAAACGTCGAACAAAATACGAAGAGTGTAAATACTGTAAATTATAAAATTTATCATAACGCCGACGCCATCTTGTCACCGCGCGCATCGAGTCCCGCCATGTCCGCAGCGGCGCGCCTGGTCGAAGTCACGCGTTTCCCGCCAAACTCGTGCACACCGCCTCAGTGGGATTTCAACAAATTAGCACAAGCGTTATAGGATGTAGCTGTGGCTGTTACTACTAACAGCGGAAATGCGGGAATGGTTAGTTTACTGTGCACCCCAAAGGAACTGCTTACCTACTTCGAGGACCCCATGAGTGTACGATAGTACATAAGAGATTAATAAAATACTTATTAATTTAGGCAGATTATATTATTGACTTTAAAATACAGTAAAATGCGAATTAAAAATGTGAGCGTCCACTAGTGGGGTTGAAGGCGTAGTGTGTTCGCGTCGGCTCCCGTCGCGAACGTACTCGTGCGCAAGAGTGGGACGCACGTATATGCGTTCCGTGTGCGCCCGAAGATGACGCGCGAACATGCACCCGGCCCTGGAAAGCTCACTGCTTTCCAGCATCTTCACTCGACTCTCCAGAAGTGTTCCGATCGTTAGCATTAGGGAGCCAACACACTCTATTGAGAGCGCGGCGGACTACACCTCGGGAAGTAGTGATGTCGGCAACACGAGTAGCGCCATCTGGTCCGGGAAAAGTTCGCTCCACCCGTCTGAGTCGCCAGTACAGGGGTGGAGTTTCCTCCTTGAGAATCACCATATCGCCGATCTGCAAATCTCGTTTTCTTATGCGCCATTTAGTTCGCGCCTGCAGCTCGGAGATGTATTCCTGGCTCCATCGGTTCCAGAAATGTTGTTTGATCATCTCAATTCGCTGGAAACGGTTAAGACGATTTGCATTAGTCTCTAACAGTGATGGAGATGGTAGCGCTTTTAATGGTCTTCCGATTAAAAAGTGGCCCGGGGTTAGAGGATAGAGGTCACTTGGGGAAGAGCTTAAAGGAGATAAAGGGCGGCTATTTAGGATCGATTCTATTTGAGCGAACAATGTTGAGAGTGTTTTAGTGCCACAGCATATGTTATTGTTATTAGGATCCAATTATACGTCCAATAATAAACACTTCTAGTTAATCGTATTTGGCTTTATTCACGTAGATTATATTTAAATATACATTAGCTATAAATAACTAGTTATACAGATCCAACCTAGAAGGGCCTCCTTAGAGGACTAATCTTATTAGGTACTAAGTTAGGCATCAACGTCAATGTCATCTTTGACATCTAATTGTTTTTTAATCATAATACATAATGACATAGCATTATGTAACATCTGCCTTTTTCGAGAAACGCATACAATATATCAATGCATATAATATACATGATTACAAAATATAACTTACTAATTAAATTTCTCATGTATGTACAATTTAGGTTGTTTTACAGTTCTACCGGATCTGGTAACATAATCTGTACCTATTTGCCTTTCCACAGGAACACAGTTATCATTATCTCTACTAATATCCTGAGAATTTTCACTCGTGAAACAACTAGGATTTATGGAAAATATATTGCACGTATCATGACCAATATAAGAAGGATCTATTTTTTTAAATTCATCTTTTCCGTCACCCGCAAAAGAGGAAGGAGGATTTATATTTTTTAAACTGTTCTTCCTATGTCTAATATGCGCTCTATTTCTCCTATATATAACACCATTCATATCGGTAATATAATGAGATCTACCACAATCTAGATTTCTATGTATTACACCAGGAGTCCAAAAATCTTTGGGATTCTTTTTAAAATAAATGTCATCACCAGGCTTAAAGACTTCATTTCTTTGCCTTGCACATCTGTCAAAGTAATATGTCATTTTGTTTTTATTGTTTTCATGACATTTTTTGTAAACAGAAAATTTTACTAAATTCGGCTTTAATTTCTTACACAGGACAGGCATATTCATACGTAAACTCCTAGACATTAATAATGATGCTGGGCTGGGAAAATCACTTTTAGCTGTGTTACGGTAGTGTAGCAATGCTAAATACACATCAGAACCATCCTGAGCGCACTTACGTAGTATGCTTTTGGATACCTTGACCGCAGCCTCAACCTGGCCATTTGATCGGGCAAAATAAGGACTCGATGTGATATGCTCCACATCCCAGTCAACCAGAAAGGATTTGAACTTACATGAGTTGAAAGGTGGGCCATCCGACACTAATGATCGTGGAATTCCATGGCGAGCGAAGAATGATTTCAAGTTTTTCATTACGTTATCAACGTTGTAATTCTTATGTAAAGAAGCTAGCTCAAAATATTTAGAATAGTAATCTACACAGACAAGGTAATTCTCCCCATCAAAATAGAATAAATCAACCCCTACTCGTTCCCAAGGGAGTTGTGTAATATCATAACACTTCAAAGGTTCCTTATTTGTGTTAGGTTTAAATTAAGCACATACTAGACACTGTTCAATTAAATTTTTAATGTCTGTATTTATATTGGGCCAATAAACTGTTTCCCTAGCAATGTTAAGTGTTTTATTTATACCTAAATGACCACAGTGAATTTTATCTAATATTTACTTTTGTAAAGCCTTTGGGACTATGAGCCTATTGCCCTTAAAGAGTAAATCATTCATTATATGTATTTCACTTTGAATATTCCAATATGGTTTTACATAACAGTTAATTTTGTTTTTGCTTGTTGGCCAACCATTTTTTATATAAGATTTAAGCAAATTTAATGATTCATCTTGTTTACTTTCCCTTAAAATTGACTCTAAATATGACTTTGATACTGAAATATTAGAAAAAATTGAATTGACATGATATTGTAAATCTTGTTCATATTGTGGTATGTTATGTCTAACAAGGTGGTTAACAATAAAACACACTTTCAGTAAGTTGGTAATCACACACTAACTGGGAACGACCGTGCCGCCCGGCTGTATGCAGCGTAGTGACGCGTCGCCCCGTCAGTTGAGCAGTGTTACATATATTTATTATGTATAGTGCTATAGCTATATATCACATCTCTCCTTTTTTCTAATTTTAAGAAATCTATTACAATAACATTACAAATAAGTATAATCATTAAATTAATTAATATAATGCAAATAAAGCGAATCAATAAGTTACACATAGATGAACTATCAACAATTTTATAAAACATTATATATCTTAGGTAACTTATATAACATTTTATGAAAGTAATCAAATCTAAATCAAAATATTTTATTTAAAAATGGAACTTAACCTAACCAAAGTCTACCACCGGTTCAACCCTAGCCTGCCGAGAAGAACCGGCGTAAGAGACTCGGTTGACCAAGTTGATTTAATAATAATATTATTAAATCAACTATATAGGTAAGTAAGATTTATTTTAACCTAATTTAGTAATCTATTCGGCTGCCCCATTGTCATCAATAACTTTCCATTGTCCTTCCACTTTCTTTAAATGTACAATATTTCTTCTATATTCTTGACCTGTTTCCTCGTTTCTTACGTTTACGTCACTTCCTGCAGCGCTCACAACAGTATGGGGTGCCGGATTAAATTCGGGTGTAAGTTTATTTTCCTTAATCAAATTCTTTACATATACTCTTTCGCCTACTGTCACTTCTCTATCAGTAGCTTTCCTTTTCCTATCTTCTATTAATTTACTTTTTTCCTTTTTCTCTTTATCTCTATCCCTAATTTCCCCATCATAATTGTTTTCCAGATCATCTAAAAAAGGTAATTTGTCTCGGAATTGTCTTCCATAGAAGAGTTCGGATGGAGATTTACCTGTTGAGGGATGAGGAGTACTATTATACATAACTATATATTTAAGTAAATCATCTTTCCAATCAGATTTTTCGCACTGACTAATTCGCAATCGTTTAAGGATGTCGCGGTTTTGCCTTTCGACCTCGCCGTTTTGCTGCGGCCAGTAAGGTATAGTATTAAAAAGCATTATTCCTTGGTCTATACAGAACGTTCTAAATTCCTGACTACAGAACTGCCTACCATTATCAGCCGTTATACTAGCCGGGTTTCCGGTCCGAGAAAATATTTTCTTTAATACTTTTACTGTTTCTTGGGAAGATATAGATCTCATTATTTCAATTTCTTTATACCTGCTATAATAATCAATAATTACTAATAGATAATCCCCACTGGGTAATGGGCCTAAAAAATCAACTGCAGTATCTACCCAAGCCTTTGATGTCACACCTCATAACACCTCACTTAGAGAAAAGTTTAAGGAAACAGGAATCTTAACTGTACCTTCTCAGTACGTCCTTTCAAATTTAATGTATGTTAAAAAAAATTTACACTTATTTAAGAAGAAAAGTGAGAACCATAATAGAAATACTCGAAATAAGCATAAACTTGATGTACCAGTGACTAGACTTAGTAAAGTAAAAAAATCGTTTAAGGGCCAATGTATACGCCTATACAATAGGATCCCAGAAAACGTTCAAAATTTTTCTAACAATAAGTTTAAGAAAGTAGCCAAAGAACGTTTGTGTGCAAAAGCTTACTATACAGTAAATGATTTTATGAATGACAGCACACCTTGGGAATAAGGTAGCCCTCTGCAAGGCTATATTTAAATACTATAAAATTACTGTACTTTTGTTATTTAGTTTTAGTTCTGACATTTGTAAATCTTAAAAAAGAGCAATTTTCCATCTTTTTGGTAAAAGATGGCCCCACGCGAGTTTCTTACGCCGGTTCTTCTCGCTGGGCTAGTTCCCGAACCGGTGGTAGGCATCAAATAGTCTCGACGTTCAGAAAACATTTTGTAAAAATTTATTCTGAATAAAATGTTTTGATTGATTTTGATTTTGATGGAAGCTCGCGTCTTTTCATGGGTATTGGTGGGTTGGGAGCTGAGACAAGTGTGCAGCCTTTGCAGCTCTTAACTGTATTTTCAGCATCTTTGTCTATCTTGGGCCACCACACTTTAGTTCGCAGTCTAGCTTTCATATTGACAATACCTGGGTGGCCTTCATGAGCGGCTGCCAGAACAATTTTCCGTAATTTAATGGGAATTACAATTTTGCTTCCTCTTAACAAGATACCATCGTGTAGCCAGAGTTCATGTTGAAACAACTTATAGTGACTTACAGCAGCATCCCACTTATCATTAAGTAAACCATCTTTGACTAGCTTAAAGTTTTCATCGTTGTTTGACGCTTCAGAAATAGACTTCAGTGTTAGTGCTATTGGTCGCGCGTGTTCAACAATTTGGTTTATATGGTACTCGTCTTCTAAGGAATTATTTTGGGGTATAAGAGTCGTACATAGACGTGATAATGGATCCGCTATATTCGACTTACCAGGTTTGTAAATTACTTTATAGTCATATGCCTGTAATCGAAGGACCCATCTTTCGATACGAGCACATGGTTTTGATCTGGTACCGAATATGACTTCAAGGGGCTTGTGGTCTGTGACAAGCTCAAATTTTTTACCGTAGAGGTACATGTGAAAATGCTCGATTGCCCAGACCAAAGCTAATGCCTCCTTTTCTGTTTGACAGTATCGCTTTTCAACGTCTGTTAGACTTTTATTACCAAAAGCTATAATACGAGGCCCTTTGCTATCATACTGAATCAGTACGGCGCCTAACCCGACAGGACTAGCATCGGCAATTACTTGGGTACGATCTTTTGGATCATAATAACCAAGTGTTGGAATTTTTGAAAGGCTATTTTTCAATTCCTCAAAAGATCGTGCCTGTTCTTTTTGCCAATAAGAAGTTATATTAGCTTTTTTATGAACTTTTTGTCGCAGTAATTGCCGAATAGGTTCAGTAAGGGTTGATAGATTTGGTATCCATTTCCCAACAAAATTTATCAAACCTAGAAAACTCTGGATTTCTTCGATGGTTTCTGGTGGTCTAAATGATTCAATAGCCTTAATATATTTGTCTAGTGGTTTAATGCCTGATGATGATAGTTCATGGCCAAGAAATTATTATAAAATTTGGCTTTATGGGACTTTGGGCCAACTATTATATTTGCATCAAACGAACCCAATACTTCTAAAGGCTGTTGAGCTCCATAAGCCATCAAAGTTTTGTCTGTGGATTTTTGTTGATTGGAAACTATGACATTATTATTTTTCATGAACTCCCACGTTTTGTCACTTATGATGTTTGATCTACTACCAGAATCAATTAACATTTTAATATTAGTACCACCTACCTGGCAGTCTATTGTTGCATCATCATCGATGTGGAAAATATAGTCTACGGATGTAGGCTCTTTGCTTTTGACGGCTTCTATATTTTTTTGTTTTTTAAATTTGTTGTCATTCAGATGAAGATTAGTAGTTCCTTTTCTTTTATTGGCCCTTGTTCTGCAGTGTCTCTGAAAATGACCTTTAAAGCCACATTTTACGCAGTTTGCATTTATTGCAGGGCAGGAACTATTATCACTTTTGTGATATTTACTGCCGCATCGGCAGCAGGAATTAACTTCTGTCTTATTAAATCGTGTCTTGTGGTTTGTGTCAATTTTGTTAAGACTAGAACTTATCATGCTTTTGCTCTGTTTATCGTGGAAGTCGGTTAATTGTCTTTCTACGGTTTCTAAAGAATTTGCTTCAGAAATTATTTTTTCGATTGTAGCTGCATCGCCGAGTATTAAAATGTTTTTCCTTAATTGAGTGGAACTACATTTTTCAGTGATTTGGTCGATCAGACTTTCGTCTTCCCGAGCGAAATTACATTTTGAACTTTGTTGACGCAATCGGATCAAGAATTTATCGAATTTCTCATCAGGTTATTGTTTCATTAAGCGAAAGACATGCCTCTCGAATAAGTAACTTTGTTTAGGGGAAAAGTAGTCATCTAATTTTTTTATCGCAATAGAGTATACATCGGACGCATTAGAATCAGTTTCATGTGATCCGGGAATATTAAAATGTATATCTTGTAATGCCATGCCACCGGAATGGAGTAGCATTGCGCGCTTCTTTTTATGATCATCTATGTTTGACGCTATGAAATAAATTTCTAAAGCACGTGTCCATTTTTCCCATCGTAATCCTATAGAGTGCGGTTCACCTTCACAATCAAACGGTTCTATTGTCGTGACTGGTAATTGTTGTGACATATTGGACGATCTGTAATTAAGGGAAATGGAATCTAACTTTAATATGAATATTTTCATAAGTCGATTAAGTATAATTTAGTTACTATTAAACAATTGATATACTAGGTAAAATAACAGTTAATTGCTATTAAATGTTACAATAATATCATTTGTATAGTCTGAAATTCAAATTGTTAATAAAGTTTTAATAACATCTAATTTAAAGTATTAAGCCACGACCTTATAAAATTTTAGTTTTAAACTTGTCAGTTAATATAATATATTATAATTTAAAATACGTTTTACTTGTGAATGCCAGATTGATAATAAATAAAGTTTTTAAATAATGTTTCGTAATTAGTTACTATGTCAATAACATCATTGTTTAGTGAGCCGTATAAAATAAATACCGAGCTGAAGACTTATGTTTTGATAACGATAAACAGATGCAAAAGTGTTTGTGTCACCTGTTTATGGCTTTAGTCTTAACGATTTTGTGACATCGAAATGTTCAATAACACAGTTATAAATGTATTTAGATTATTGCTTCAAGTATTTGAAGAAGAACTTTGTTATTCGAGGTAAGTACACATTAACGATGTTATCGTTGAAACTATGATCGAATATTTCGATAGGTACAGGCATTTAGAATGTTACAGATGTTTGTGGTCATAAACAGTACATACCTAAATAGGACATCGTCAAACATTTATGTGGGTAGGTAGGTAAATATGTGTATGCGCGCCACTTATTTCGTTGATGATAAAGATATACGAGCAAAACTAATGTTTAAAATGTAATTCGCATAAGCGCATGCACATACCTACTGCACTACCTGTTCTATTTTTTTTTTTTTATGACCAAATTTGCTGCAAGCAGCGGTATTTATACATTACTTACTGCGCTTTTACTCGTCGCCAATGTTATGTCTAACAAGGTGGTTAACAATAAAACACACTTTCAGTAAGTTGGTAATCACACACTAACTGGGAACGACCGTGCCGCCCGGCTGTATGCAGCGTAGTGTCGCGTCGCCCCGTCAGTTGAGCAGTGTTACATATATTTATTATGTATAGTGCTATAGCTATATATCACATGGTACATATGTCTCATTGAGTGAAGCTCTTGATAACGTGTCTGCTATATACATATGTTTGCCAGGTACATAAATTACTTCTAAGTCATATCCTTGCAACGCAAGCATCATCAGTGGTCTCGAACCTACCGATTTTTCGGTATTTCTACCGAATTCGACTCTGTGCTACCGAAATACCGAAACGGCATGATTTTTCTACGATTTTAGAGAATACATGGAAATTCTCCCGATTTTTCTACCGATTTAACAATTTTTCAAAATTTTTAGCAACATTAACATATTACTTGACTTAGAAGCTTGTCTACGTATTTCATATCTTTATATTTATATGAGAGTTCAAAAAAACAAATGAACGTTTAGAGAAAATGTAGGTAGTGCTAGTGCCCTGCCCTTGCACCCCGCTTGGTTAGCCTTTTACTCCCGTGTCCCCCGATGTAATGTTTTAAAAATGGCGGCTATGTCTCGTTCGCTATGGTTTGACCAATGACCACTCGTTACGAGTCAAATAAATAATAATCGAATCTTGTTTGTAAACGATCTCCATCGGATTGTATACTTTAACTACGAGGCATACGGTTTATATTAAAAAAAAAAACAAAGATTTGTTGCAAATCTAGGGCTAAGAAACAGAGTAGCGTATGGCAAAAATTTGATTTGTTTTTATTATTCGTTTTTTATATGTCTGAATTCCGTAGTTCAAAAATAACATTTAAAATAAATAATTTATGTTTATACCTAAAATAGTTTTAATTTATATATTAAAAGCAATTAATAAAAATTTATACAAAAAAAAAATTTTAATTAAAGATAAAGAATAAAATCACTTCATTAAACATTTATTTCATTAACATCTAAATTATTAATATAGCAAAAATTATATAATCAGAAATTAATTTAAATAATTTATAAAACAAAATTATAATTATACATTTAATGAATTAAAATAAATTTCACACTAAATTATTATTTTTCAAACTAACTTACTACAAATATTAAATATAAGTTTGACATTAACACTCCCAAAATTAATTAATTTACTATGTCTCCTATACGTCTTACCACCTCGACTGTCAGATCGCAAAAAGCTCTTGAGAGCAGGAAAACCACACTTATATAATATTAGTCGAGAGTGGGGAGCCTGTCGTGCTCTGCCTTCACAATATTTTTGCTTTACACACCTGCTAGTGCAGGTGTTGTTTTTCAGTACACGTGCAATAATTAGCACACCTCCTAGTGCAGGTGTTGTTTTTCAGTACACCTGCAATAATTAGCACACCTGCAAGTGCAGGTGTTGTTTTTCAGTACACCTGCAATAATTAGCACACCTGCAAGTGCAGGTGTTGCTTACCAATGCAAGAAATAACAACAACAAATATTGTTTACTTGATACTGCACGTGCTATTTATCAATTAAATTTATACAAAACTAAGTTCAACTAAATAATTAAAATGAATCATAATTATATAAATCAATCTGAACTTAATACTAAACTTAAACCTAATACGGCCTCTCCTGACGTGTGGATGTCCTCAGCCACCTTCTTCGTTTGGGTAAGAGGCCCCTGAAGTCGCTGTTGCTTCCATCTCGGCATGTGGACTGCGGGATTGCGATGACCTGTCGGCGTGACTGTTTCCTGGACTCGGATTCTGTTCTGTGCATCCCAACGAGTTTTCGTCGGCTGAAAATAAGACAAAACAAAAATTTTACTTCTATGTTAAAGTTAATAACAAAAAATGCTCAATGCTTGAATTAAAATATGTAAGTATGTCGCGGCAGAACAACTGAACGCCCGATACAAAATAACACTCAATAATCACAAGCAGAGCCAACATACATTACTCATAAACTGATTCATCGCTCAATACCTATAGGCAGAGCCAATGCTCAACACACAGGAGCAGAGCCAATGCTCAATGCTTAGGAGCAGAGCCAATGCTCAATACTCAGGAGTAGAGCCAACGTTATATACTCAATAATAGAACAGCATTATATACTCAATAATAGAACAGCACTCAATGCTCAAAAAAAAAACTCACTGTCAAAAAATGTGGCACATGTCTCAGGAGTCCATTCACCTCGCCAAATAACCATATGCTCAGCGGCTGCTTGCGTGGTTTTACCAAACGAACCAGTCAGTAATTTTAACTCGTATCGACTGTGTGGTAGTACTTTTGTCACCCGATAAGGTCCTCGCATACCCGAGTCTAATTTGCCTGTAACTTGAGATGTTTTTATAACAAAAACATTATCATTCAAATTGAATGTATGCTTAACTTTACGATTTTTATTAACATAATCGTTCTGTCTAAGACGATTTCGCTCAATAAGTTCATTGGCGCGATTTCTTTGTAATTCTCTTAACCCCTCTCGATTCGGGTGTACATCATCTATAGCAACATCACGAACTAGCGACCTTATTACCGGGGTGGCTGCTTCGATTCCTATCAACAGCTGAAGTGGTGAAACTTGAGTAGTTTTTTGTTTAGTACTATTTACTACTAATTGCATTTTCCATAAGGAATCAGACCAATTACTATCTATTTTACTAGCTTCTATACGTAACATATTAAGCAGAGTACGACAGTAACGCTCCACTTGACCATTTTCACTATGCATCTCGGGAGTAACGAAATGAATATCACAACCAATACTGTTTACAAAAGTTTGAAATTGAGAGCTCTCAAACATTCTGCCTCGATCACACACTATAAGTTTTGGAGTACCAAATAAGGAAACAGCATTTGAAATTACATGTTTAAGTTCAATTGCGTCTTGCTTTTTTAAAGCGTAAAAGAGACAGTATTTAGAGAAAGCATCAACAATCAACAGTACATATTTACTATTATTTGAAACAGGTAAAGGACCTAGTACATCTAAATGTATGGTAGAGAAAGGTATAACAGGTTTGTGCCATGATGAAATTGGATAATGGGAAGCTCTTGGTACTCGTTTTGAAGATAAACAAATTATACAGTGCTTTATATATTTTTGTACAAATATTGACAAACCCGGAAACCAAAAATGACGTAAAATTAAATCGAGCGTTTTATCAACACTTATGTGATCATGTTGATCATGAAACACACGTAAAAGACTTAGACGATGTCCCTTAGGGATAAAACAAAGAAACCTCGGTTCTTGCCCTTTGGGTACGTATTTATAATAAAGAAGATCATTACGAATAATATATCGGGAAGAGTCTAATTCATTATTTCTAAGTTTCTCAATTAATGTACAGGTTTCATTGTCCGCAGATTGGGCAATTTGAGCCCAATTTTTTGGCTTCGTTATTGGATATACAGTGACAGGATTTCGACTTAGATAATCCGCATGTTGCATCATAACACCTTTTCTATATTCTATTGTAAAGTTAAAATCCTGCATGTATATCCACCAACGTGCAACCCTTGGCAGGAGATCCTTTTTTCGCTCTGTTAGTTTAAGCGCATTACAATCTGTTACAATTTTAAAAGTGACACCTAATAAATAATGGCGAAAGTGCTGTAAGGATTTAACTATTGCTAATGTCTCTAGTTCATAAGAGTGGTAACGTGCTTCTGCTCCTTGTGTGCTCTTGCTAAAATAAGCCACAACATGCCGTTTACCATCCTTATGCACTTGTAAAAGTACTGCACCGAAACCGACAGAGCTCGCATCAGTATGTAATTCAGTTTGTAATATTGGATCAAATATTGCCAATACCGGTTCGCTTGTAAGACATTCAATTAAATATTGTCGTGACGTTTCCTGTTCCGTTCCCCATTGAAATTTAACATTTTTACGTAATAAGGTAGCAATGGGCATCGTTTTAGATGCATAATCTCGTATATAGCGACGGAAATAACCAGCCAAACCTAGTAATTGTCGGACTTGTTTAATATTTGTTGGCACCGGAGAGTCTAATAAAACTTTAATTTTTTGTTTGCTCGGTCTAACCTGACCTTCAGAAATAGTTCGCCCCAAGTATTCAACCTGTTTGGCTACGAACGTACTTTTTCTTAAGTTAATAGAAAAGCCAGCACTAGTTAAGGTATGTAAAACTTCATGTAAATTAACAAGGGCTTCGTCAATAGTAGAAGCTAATATTAAGATGTCATCAATAAAGGCTTAAGCCTTACCAGCTTCTATCTGTGATTTAAGGGTGTTCGAAATTATCCTTTGATACACTACTGGCGCATTTGCAAGACCAAAAGGCATTTTGAGATATTCATAGTGGCCTTCTGGTGTCACAAAGGCTGTTTTAGACACCGATTCGCTATCCAAGATTATCTGATGGAAGCCAGTTGCCATATCTAGACAACTAAAATATTTACTTTTACCCAAACGATCAATATGGTCTTCTATCAGTGGTAATGGATAGCGATCTTTTACCGTGATCGAATTTAATGCACGATAGTCCACACACATGCGATCCCTTCCATCCTTTTTTTTTACGAGGATAATAGGGCTTGCATATGGTGAAATAGATTCACGAATAATATTTTTATCAAGTAAATCTTTAATAATATCTCTTACTTTTAATTTTTCATCAATCGATAATCTGTAAGGTCTATAACAAACAGGTGTTTTGCTTGTCAACTCAATATGCATTTTACCTGTTGTAACTGTGGTTGATGCCGTACCAATTATAAAGAAATCTTTAAATTTATTCACAACAGTCATTAACTTATCGCGTTCAGAACCTTCAAGTTCCGTATTTATGATAAACGATTCATCTGTATTGACAAGCATAACATCCTTTGTACTAATATTATTATTAAGAGTAATTTTATGTTCATTAGGAGTACGAATATAAGTAACACCTTTGCGATTTAAGACGTCTGTACCAATAAGAAATGGAACATTTAAACATTTTTGATTTACAACAAGGAAATCAACTTCTAAAGAAATGTTACTAAATTCAACAATAAGTGTTACACGACAAATGCATTCAATATTTTGTTGCCCTAGTCCACGCAATATTTGAGATACCGGCTCTTTAACATGTTTAAAATATTTCAATACCGATTCTGAAACAAGAGAAACACACGAACCGGTATCGATTAATACATCTACAGGTATTCCTTGTATAACAGCTGTCGTGATGTCTTTGTCTGTCGTATCATCTAATTCAAAACACAAATTCACATTATTTTTATTTCTCATTTCAGATCTTTGCTTAGCAAAACAGACTGAGACATCATGACCTGGCTTTTTACAGAACGTGCATAATTTGCTTGTATTTTTTCCTGCACTTATATCCGTATTATCGACCTTATCCGTCTTAATTCGTTTTGGACAATAACGCTGCATATGACCTGGCATGCCACACGTGAAACAGGTGTTGCTTTTACTACTAGATGGTCTTTTTCGCGAGTTACGATCAAACTGATTACCTGTGGTTATTCTTTTATACTTATTAAAATTGAACTGTGATGAATTGTGAACTGGTTTAGTGTAGATAGAAAAGAAATTAACAAGATCTTTAGGAGATAAATTGGAATTTATAGCCGCAGCTCCAATACTCGGATCAGTTATGCCGCGTATTATAATTGCAACAATTAAATCTTCACTAAGCCCTTTAACGATATTTAACTTTAAAAGCGAATTCCTGACATAATCGGCATATGTAGAATAAGCATTTGAATTTTTATTCATGACATTAAACAAAATATCCGCAACATCGATTCTTCGTGAACAAAGAGGTTTCAGCTCAACTTTAAAATTTGACCAGGTTCTTTCATGAGTAACCCATTCATCTAACCATTTACGAGCATCACCTTTTAAGCAATTTGCAATTCTAGATAGACATTCATTGTCATCCCAGTTATTAATGAGTTTTGCTCGTTCAACCTCTTCGCACCAAGAATCAATATCGTGTAAACTAGGATCGAAATTCGAAATATAATAATGGTTTGATCTGACCTTTGTTAGCACGTTCAATGCACCGATGAGATGTCCTGTTATATCTGCAGACGAACTAGCCGAAGAGCCAACAGGAACATTATTGCTCGTCACAGATGGCGTGGTTGGACTATGTAGTTGTACAGGAGACACAGCTGTCACACCCGGTTCTACAATAGAAGTTACTTGCGCCGATAGATCGGTGCTAATTATTGGTCTGTCATTTTCTAAAGCTGACAGACGCGCTAAAATAGCTCCAATATTGTCTTGGAGCTCGTCTAAGTTTCTGTTTTTATTTTTGTTACGTGTATTCCTTTCAGTCATATTTATTTCAGAGAATGTGATAGGCACGAGCCTATCCCACTTCTGATAAAAGCAATTAATAAAAATTTATACAAAAAAAAAATATTTAATTAAAGATAAAGAATAAAATCACTTCATTAAACATTTATTTCATTAACATCTAAATTATTAATATAGCAAAAATTATAAAATCAGAAATTAATTTAAATAATTTATAAAACAAAAGTATAATTATACATTTAATGAATTAAAATAAATTTCACACTAAATTATTATTTTTCAAACTAACTTACTACAAATATTAAATATAAGTTTGACATTAACACTCCCAAAATTAATTAATTTACTATGTCTCCTATACGTCTTACCACCTCGACTGTCAGATCGCAAAAAGCTCTTGAGAGCAGGAAAACCACACTTATATAATATTAGTCGAGAGTGGGGAGCCTGTCGTGCTCTGCCTTCACAATATTTTTGCTTTACACACCTGCTAGTGCAGGTGTTGTTTTTCAGTACACGTGCAATAATTAGCACACCTGCAAGTGCAGGTGTTGTTTTTCAGTACACCTGCAATAATTAGCACACCTGCAAGTGCAGGTGTTGCTTACCAATGCAAGAAATAACAACAACAAATATTGTTTACTTGATACTGCTCGTGCTATTTATCAATTAAATTTATACAAAACTAAGTTCAACTAAATAATTAAAATGAATCATAATTATATAAATCAATCTGAACTTAATACTAAACTTAAACCTAATAATATGTTATTTTTAAGGAGTTTTTGTGTTATTGATAATAAATACATATATTAAGTATTAACATTAAAAAAAAATTATGTTTACTGCCAGAACTTCAGAAGTAGGTATTACTCTTAGTTAAGTATGACAGCAAATAAGTAGCATAATAGTTATTACGCTGTCATCAGAATAGTTCAACAGTACTAGGAAAAACTGTATCACTTGCGGATAAGTCTTCCTCATCATACTGTCACTAGGTAATTAAGATACAGTAACAAAACCTCCAAAAAAATATTTTTTATAAATTTCTACAGTTTTACTTACTTACACGTTATTTACCTATTATTATTAAATACGGTATTATGTACCATAATTTATGCAATAAGTGGGTGAACTTAAAAGGTAACAAATTAACAATAGGTAAATTTGCGTCGTTTTTCGGCGCCTCAAAATTTGCCTTACGCTACTCTAATTCTAAACCGCGAAATTGTCTCGTGGGGAGTAAACAAATGACGCCATGATGCATACGGCATACCTACTCCCCACGAGACTATTATTTCCAGATATAGATATTTAGCCTTTATTCCTGAGTATTAAAATTGAATTTAAATAAATTATATAAATCCTAAATATGGCTATCCTTTTTTACGACCTTCTGACGAGTGATGTGGCAATGATTTTATCGACATTGAAAATTATATTTTATCGTACCTACCCAGTATAATTTAATTTGTGATGTAAACAGTAAACATATGGGATTGATTTTACTTTTTACTTCACAGGTCAAGCATGAATTAATGTAATAAGTAGGTATTGTGTTCTTGTATATTATGTAGAAACAGATTAATTAGACTTTGGTGAAGAACAACATACCTACGATACGACTTTCTGCATTAACAGCGGTGTGTTTTTTTGTATTAGATGCTACTAATACAAAATTACACTAGAATATTATATTACTATAGGCAAACCAATGCTATCTTCTTTCTTTGCTTTATATAAAAATGAATTGCTGTTCGTTAGTCTCGCTAAAACTCTGCTAGCTGAACCAATTCGGCTATTTTTAGTATTAAAATATTCGTGGAAGACCCGGGAAAGTTTTGTCTTTATTTATGCATAGTTTTGTTTAGTCATACCTACTTAATACTTATGAAAATAACCATTTATAAGATTTTCATGTATTTATTTGACGACCTCCGTAGCGCAGTTGGTTGAGCGCGTTGGCGCTCGAACGAAAGGTCGCGGGTTCGAATCCCGCCGAGGGAACAAAAAGTTTTCAATGTTCCTGGGTCATGGATGTGTATTAAATTTTTAGCACAGGGCCAGATTGACGTGGTGTGAAGCGTCCATAGATATTTATTTATTTATTTATTATTATTACCTATATGAGTACCTAGGTATTTTAAGGTTTGTATAATTTGATATGTATTTTTGAGTTTTAATAAAATCCTAAAACATGTCGATATGATTTTTTATTATTCCATCTCTTTATAGGTATTTATGTACTTATTTAGTCATTGTGCAAGTTACGTTTGTGTGCAAAAAATGTGCTTGTGTTGTAATTTTGTACAAGTGTGAGTTTGTAATGATACGATTTATTTTTTGAATTAGTGATTTGTTTTCATAGTGTGAGTTACCTTATAGTATAAATAGTCTGAGCTTAGAAAAGAAGGCAATTATTAAGTTATAATGTCGTCCGACGAGGAACCGAGTACAAGTGCGAGTGCAAAAAGAAAAAAATATCTACAATATTACAGAAAAGAGTGGGAAGAACAAGAAGAATTCTCAGGCTGGCTACAAGATAGTCGTAAGGGCGTAAGCTTTGCCTATTGTAAGAGTTGCAATAAAGATCTTAATATCACATCTGGAAAAGATGCATTAAAGAAGCATAGTTCTTCACAAGCTCACTTGGTGTCATCAAAGAATATAAACTTTCAACCGAAAATATCATCTTTTACTGTGACAAAATCTCAAAAATCTGATACACCAGTAAAGCAAGGTAAAATATATTTATTTTTTCTGCATACCAGTGATACCACTATTTACATTGTTTTATTTGTCGACCTCCGTAGCACAATGGTTGAGCACATTGGTGCTCGAGCCAGAGGCCGCGGGTTCGAATCCCGCAGAAGGAACAAAAAGTTTTCGTTGTTCCTGGGTCGGGGCTGAGTTTTAAATATGTGTATATATAACATAATAAAAATCTTAAATATAATTATGTGTAGTATAAAAGTATTAAATATGTTTCCGTTGTCTTTTCCCCGTAACCAAGTTCTTCTTATGCTTAGCACGGAGCCAGATTGACATGGTGTGAAGCGTCCATAGATATTATTATTATTTATTTATACTTATTGGTTCTTACCTACGAGAAGCAGTGGATATAGTAACTGTCAAAATCTCCAATAGATAAACCTAAGTACGTCATTTTAATTCTTTAATTTATTTTCAGGTGAAATAAGATTGGCTTCGTTTATTGCTGAACACAATTTACCATTCACTATTATGGAGCACCTACCGAAACTGATACAATCCGTTTGTCCTGATTCGAAAATAGCAGAAGAGATAAAATGTTCTACGACGAAAACTCACGCCATAATCGATAATATAATAGGTAAAGAAAGCTTCGATAATTTATGTAAAGATCTGCGGCAAACTAAGTTTTCGCTTATTATTGACGAGTCCACTGATCTTAGTACAACCAAACACTTGTGCTTAGTCGTAAGATATGCAAAAACACATCGCATCAAAGATAGTTTTTTAGGACTTATTCCATTAGAAGAAGCTAATGCAGTAACCTTATTCAAACACATTGTTAACTTTTTATAAGCAATAATATTCCATATAAAACTAATTTAATAGGATTTGCATCTGATGGAGCTAATGTAATGATGGGACGTAATAACTCTGTTGCAACATTGTTCCAAAAGGAAATTTCAGATATTTTTATATTTAAATGCGTCTGCCACTCATTTCATCTTTGCGCGTCATATTCTTGTACCAAATTGCCACGCTTTATAGAGGATCTAGTAAGGGACATTTACAATTACTTTTCTTCCAGTCCAAAAAGAGTGGCGGAGCTTAAACAATTTCAAATTTTTTGTGATTTAAAAGTGCATAAAATACTCCACCCCTCTCAAACACGCTGGTTATCAGTACATGCAGCAGTAAAAAGAATATTGGAACAAGTGTCTGCTCTAAAACTATTTTTTATAGACCAAATCTCTAATAGAGATCATCTTTTAGCTGCAGAACATATACTACAGAAGCTCCAAGATCCCACTACGATATTATTTCTGGAATTTTTAGATTTTGTGTTGCCATTATTTAACGATTTAAACAAAGAAATGCAAGCAGAACATCCTAAAATTCACAATTTATATGAAAAAATAACTGGAACATTAAAAACTATATTTGATTGTTTTTTAAAAAGCGAATACTTATCATCCACTCAAATTGAAAATGTGGATTTCACGAATCCTAGAAATTTTGTAGATATTAACGAAGTATATTATGGTGCTGCGGCATCCAATACACTGATCAGTACTGCAGGGGATCTAAATCCCGAACAAGTTAATTTGTTTAAATGCAGATGCCTAGATTTTTATTTAGAAGCTTGCAAGCAAATAACCACGCGGTTTCCATTAAAACATAATCCATTGAAAGGTTTAGGCATTATTGAGCCTTCTAATGTTAAAAGTGGCAAAACTTCTTCAATAGTGCCTGTCATCAGGCTCTTTCCTAACATTGTCCAGGGCAATGATTTCCAAACAATTGATACAGAGTGGCGCATTTTAAGAAATTGTGCTCAAATTAAAACATTTTCTGATGACGTAGAACTATTTTGGGATGAAGTTAGTTTGCAATGGGACTCAAATGTTTCCCTTGGTAACTACTTTTATGTTTAATATTTTATCACTCCCCCATTCATCTGCCAATGTTGAGCGCATATTTTCTCAAATTAATATTATGAAAACAAAACAGAGAAATAGGCTGTCTACTGAGTCAATCACTAGTCTACTGCATTCAAAACGACTTTTCATTGATGCTAGGTGTTATGACTTAAAAATTAATTCTAAAATGACTGCGGCTATGGCCAAAGAATATTGGTACAATCCGAAACATTATGAAAATTGAACAATTAAATTTAACTTGAAAAAAAAAATTCAATTGAAAGACGCTTTTTAAAAATATAGTAAATTTTAGATGTTTTTGGTTTGTTTACCTTGATTTTTATGTTATTAATGATGTATAATATAATATTATAAGTGGATTTTTGTTTAATAAACGAATTTGATTGAAAATTGTATTTTTTTTTAAATATACCGATTTTAGGTACAAATATACCGATTTTAGTTGGCAACTTCTACCGATTTCGCTCATTGACGTTCGAGACCACTGAGCATCATTCTCTGCAATCTAGCTGGCACATCGTGAAGAGGTTTTTTAAAGAGATAAATTAAAGGTTTGTAATCTGTATGAACGGTAACAGGACCTCCATAAATATATTGATGAAATTTATTACAACCAAACTGTATAGCAAACAATTCCTTTTCAATTTGAGCGTAGTTTTGTTGAGAGCTTGTCAATGTTCTTGAGCTATATGCAATTGGTCGCTTATTTTGCATGATTACAGCGCCCACTGCATTCTTGGATGAATCTACTGACAAAATTAAAGGTACATTGCAATTATAGTTAGCTAACCATTGAAAACTTAGCAGACAAAACTAATGTCTTAAGAAACTTGTTAAAAAAGGATATACCATTCCTATGGGATGATAATTATCAAAAGTGTTTTGAATCACTAAAAGATATTATTACTAAAGCACCTGTATTAGCTAGTTTTGTCTGCTAAGTTTTCAATGGAAGGGGCTAAAAAATTTAACATGCCTAAAAATCTTTGTAAATCCTTAACATTTTTAGGTGTAGACATATTTTTTACAGCTTTAATTTTATCTGGATCAATTTTAACACCATCTTTGCTAAAAATATAACCCAAATATGTTATTTCTTCTAAAAGAAACTTACACTTGAGCTTGTTTAATTTCAGATTTACCTGCCTAGCCCGTTCTAAAAATAATTCTAATCTCTTATTATGTATCTCAATTGTCTCCCCATATATTAATATGTCATCACACCAAATAATTATGCCTTCAATGTCCCCAAATAAATCAATCATAGTTTTATAAAATATTTCTGTCGCAGTATTAATCCCGAAGGGCAACCGTAGGAATTTATAGCGACCAAATGGGGTCTGAAATATGCACAAATCACTACTTTCCTTTGTTAATTTTATATTATAAAAACCAGACAACGCATCCAAATGGGAAAAATATGTAGCTTTAGATAATTTTGACCTGACTTCATCAATATTTTTAATAGGATAATGACTTCTCAATAGATTTTTATTTAAATATCTAGGATCTAAACATACCCTTAATCCTCCTGCCTTTTTCATGGTAATGACTAAACTACTTACCCATAATGTGGGTTTGTTAACCTTTTGTATAATTCCCAGTTGTTCCATGATAGCTAATTCTTTCCTTAACGGCTCGATGAGAGCAAACGGTACTTTCGTATCGGGGGATCTATGCGCGGCGTGGCATCCTTCTTTAATACAATACTGTGTTCATATGGAAGACATCCTAGACCCTGAAAGATATCATTATATTTGATTACAATATTGTCACATGTTTTTTCATATAGGTTATGTATATTTTTCACAATTTTATTGTCATTTTGACAACTTACAGAGAAGTTTTTTGTTATTAAATTTAACTTTATACAAGTTGGTAAGCCAATTACAGTTGGACAATTCAAACTTGTTATTACAAAAGTAATTGTTTCAGGCTCTACTTTATTATCTAGCCAACAGGCTACATTGGACACTGCCACTATGGGAATCTTATGACCATTATAAGCAAAAATATTATAATTTTTACACTGTTGTTTGTCCATATTTTTAATTTTTAACTTTGAGCTTTTGCATGTGTCTAAAGACATCATATTTATATCTGCTCCAGTATCAATTATGCAATCTACTCTTTTATTGTTTATATTAAGAAAATAATGCCAAGAATTATCATTTTTACTTAAAATTGTGCTATTACTATTACTTTGTGATTCAATGTTGAACAATGTCCCTACAGTAAATCTCTCAGCACTTTTTTTTGTTACTTCATCATCGAGATTTGAGTTGTCTACTTCAGAAACAACATTCCTGACATTATTTTTCTTATAACATAAATTAGTAAAGTGTCCATATTTAAAACATAACCTGCATTTATGCTTCCATGCTGGGCAATTGCGATGAGCATGTGTTGTGTTGCATCTCCCGCACGTTGTTCTGGACCCGGGTGTGGCTGATCTTCTTCGTTGATAATGCGGCACTGGAGATCTGGTTTTTCTTCTATGCTGGTGCGATGAAGACGATGATGACGGAGAGCTGTTCCGACGGTTTCTGTGTATCTTGTATACGGTGGCATCTTCTCTTCTTTCACCCCCATTGATTGAATCTTCACTCTTCTGTGCCATAGTGAGTGTTCTACATAGCAGCTTGGCTCTTTCCAGGGAGAGATCTTGTTCTTGTAGCAGCTTTTGTCGAATTTGTGAGAAGTTTGTGGCCATGTTAGCGATGAGAATATCTTTCACCAGGGACTCACGAAGCGTACCAAACTCACATGAATGACTTGCATTTTCTAGTTCCATCAGAAAATTGTCCAACGATTCGTTCACACGTTGTTTTAATGTGAAGAACCTGTGTCTTGCAACTGTCAAATTCTTCTTTGGTTCAAAGTATTCAACAAATTTTTCCTTAACTTGTTTGAATGTAGAACTGCTTAGGTCCAAGTTGAAGGAGTTGAAGATGTTTAGACCTTTTTCACCCATAGAGTGTAGCATAATAGCAATCTTCCTTTTGTCGTCGGTTTTCTCCATTCCCGACGCCAGCAAATATATCTCGAACGATTGAGTCCATTTTCTGAAGTTTTCAGCATTATTGTTGATGATTTCCGTGGAAATTTCCAGCTTTTGTACCCCGTTTGCAGCCATTGTAGTCATTCTTGTTGAACCACACCCAGCCGGTCTCGAAATTTCTTTTTTCGCCGTTCTCGACGTACCCTCTCTTTGGTTAATATTTTCTTTTTCTTCTTCTGACACCATGTTTTAGTGCCACAGCATATGTTATTGTTATTAGGATCCAACTATACGTCCAATAATAAACACTTCTAGTTAATCGTATTTGGCTTTATTCACGTAGATTATATTTAAATATACATTAGCTATAAATAACTAGTTATACAGATCCAACCTAGAAGGGCCTCCTTAGAGGACTAATCTTATTAGGTACTAAGTTAGGCATCAACGTCAATGTCATCTTTGACATCTAATTGTTTTTTAATCATAATACATAATGACATAGCATTATGTAACATAGAGGTCTTCGAAAGTTAAATGTGCAGCGCCTAATATTCGCGCCAAATGAAATTTAGCTGACTTGACGCCGGCCTCCATCAATCCATTGAAGTGAGGCGCGTATGCTGGGGAAAAGCAAAATTCGAGACCTTCTTTGGTTGCAAAATCAAATAGAGCGTTAGCGTTAGAATCAAGAAATTCTTTTATTTCTTTAGCAGCCGCTACAACATTACCGCCATTGTCACAATAAATTTTTCGTGGCATGCCTCTACGAGCAATAAAACGACGGAGGCATAAAAAAAGCATCTTTTGACAATTCGGAAACCGCTTCTAAATGTATACATTAATACTTAAAACAAACAAATACGCATAAATAACATTTTGTAATTTTACAACCACGACCCTTACGATCAGTGATCATAAATGGTCCAGCAAAGTCAGTTCCAACTACAATAAAAGGGAAATCCGGAGTAATTCTGTCGGACGGTAAATTACCCATTATATTTTTAGTTATTTCGCCTTTAAATCGTCTACAAATATTGCAATTTAGAACTGTCCGGCGCGCTAAGTCTCTACCATTAATAGGCCAGAAACGCGTGCGTAAAGATGCTAAAAGAGCTTGCGGACCGGCATGTAAAAGCTTGCGATGTTCCTACTTCCTGCTCAAATAGCAACTTAGTTAAGTGATGTTTCGAACTCAGCAATATAGGATGCTTCATATCAAAACTATAGTTAGAGTCTTGAATGCGACCACCGACTCGGATTAAACCGTCGTGTATAAACGGGTTAAGTGCCGCAACATTAGACTTAGGATTTAAAGATTTTTCTTTTATTAATAAATTAAATTCTTTAGAAAACGAATTAATCTGAGAAATGTGAATGAGATATTGTAGGCCTTTATCAAGTTCAGAAACTGTTAAAGGACCTGTAATTTTATTTTTAGGGTTTTTACAATTGAATGAAAATCTGTAAATGTAAGCAAATATGTTTTGTATAGTTTTTAATTTAGAATATTTTTCGATATTAAAAATAGAGTGATCTAAATTATTGTTATTTTCTACTAGAAGGACTTTAACCTCTGGTAAATCGTTCGTCTCGATATTAGACTGAAACCGTGATAGAGGCCATTCATTCTCCGGTAATGATAGGAACTCCGGTCCAAACCACCACAAATTGCAATTAGCAACTTCCCTAGGATCCATACCGCGTGATATAAGATCTGCAGGATTGTTTTTAGTGGAGACATGATGCCATGAAGTAGTTTCAGTTTGTTCCCGAATTGCGGCTACTCTATTGGCTACAAACGTTTTTAAGTTTTTAGACCCGACACGTAACCAAGCTAAAACAATACTAGAATCGGTCCAGTAGTACGTTTTATTAATTGTACAACGTAAAGTCTGTGTTACTGTAGAGCAAAGCTCAGCTGCAAGTAGAGCGCCCGAGAGTTCGAGACGAGGTATTGTAGTAGGAGTTGATGCTGGAGCAACGCGTGATTTAGCGCAAAGTAAATATGGTTCCTTACAGCATGTAAATTAAACAAATATTTTCGGAGATATTACAAATTTAAAATTTGCGTTTGCGGCGGGCGGTACCGGCCGGACGGGGCAGTGCGGGGAGGCATGCCTATAAATAGCGCGTCGGAAGCCGCGGTTCTCCCTATAGCACTTTGAATTTAGCAGCAATCGGACGCGTTTACTATCGGAGCTCTCGAGCGAGGAAAATAACAGTACTTGATAAAAACGTGCTTTTCAGCGCGACAACGTATCAGTTATAGTTTTTCGGTAGTGTATTTAATTAAGTATCAGCATTGCACCCGTGCGAAGCCGGGGCGGGTCGCTAGTATTTAATAAAAGTTTCAAGTGGTTGTTAATTAATTGCCTAATATTATTATACCGTGCGCATAAAAGATTCCAAGCCTCAGGATAATTATTATTTGTAACTTGCAAATTACTAATAACTCGAGCAGCTTCACCTTCCAAATATGAATTTAAATAATGAAATTTGTGAATATTTTTGATTCTGGAATTATTGTGGATAAGTGAGCTAAATGTGTCTCTAAACTCGAGCCATTTGTAATAGGTACCATCGAAATTGCTTATTTTAATTATAGGTAAACGAAAACCAATGACCTCTTGATCATCGTCGTCCGCACTAATAAAACTATTTTGATTCAGATCATGGCATGATTTTTTGGAAACTGAATTTTGTTCGATAATTTCCTGGGCAGCAGCTATAGACGTATAAAATGCTACTTCTATAGATTCTCTAGTATCCAACTCATTAGATAAATTCTCCGCATCTATTCCCTCGATTTGATTTTTCACACCGTCGAATTCCGCGAATAAAGCCTCAATTTTTACTAATCTTTGTGCTAGTATGTTGACATCAGTAGATGTAATTGTACTGTTATTTTTTAATTCTATGATTTGATTACTGAATTTAGTAACGCGGCCTTTAATTGAAGCCCGTTTAACATTTAAAACTTTAAGTGATGTCTCCATAGCACAAAGATAGTAAACAAAACAAAGATATGAAAATAATTATAAAAATAAAATATGTACAATACGGCCTCGCTTCAATGAATAGAACAGCTGGCTTTACTGATAACGCAGGAATGCAGATTCAGTAGGCACCATAGGCAGCCGGCGCCGCGTCAGTCGATGCACACTCCCAGTGCGTATGCGTTCTCGGGTATGTGAGGTGGCTGCGGCGCGCTGCGCTATCACCCTGGAATAGAATGTTCCGTGCCTTTGTATTATCGAGAAATAATACTCGTAGGTATATACCTATAGTGAGGGAATGAAAAGTTAATAGGCGAAGTTGTGAAAGTGAGAATCACTAAAATTTAAATATGGGATGAGATGCGAAATGCTTGATAATGGAATATTAAATTATTGTGAATGTTAATAATGCAAGTTTGAAACAACGAGAAACTAAATTAAGTAAGTTTATGGAGTAGAATAAAGAGTTCATGCGCGTGCACATGTAGGCATTTATAACCTTTAATTATAAATCAAATTGGTTTAGCAATTTTAAGTATTGTATAATTGAATGTAGGCAAATAGGTACAAAGATAAACGTAATTAAGACTTTCAAGTCGCAAAAGTAGGCATAAATGCAAGGGTTTAGGGAATCTGAAAGCGACAAACTGAGGTCTAGACTTTCAGATCACCAATGTAGACAAATATGCAAAGTAGGCAATTTGAAAGCGAATTATGGATTGATGATGATAAATTTAGACTTTCAAGTCGCAAAAGTAGACATAAATGCAAAGAATAGACAACCTAAAAGCGACAATTAATAGTCATAGACTTTTAGACTGCAAAAGTAGGCAAATATGCAAAAAATAGGCAAATATGCAAAAAATAGGCGCTTTGAAAGTAATGCTTAGATTAAATAATCTGAAATTATGTACCTAAATGCATTTACGAGCTTAAACAACTGTTACAAACTCATATAGAATGGGGATGAATGGAATGAATGATGTGATAATGGGATAAAAAGGAACGGACTCACTTTGTTTCGGAGAAAGTACCAAATTCCTCTTCTTAGTCCTTTATATTTGTTAGATAATACAATAAATCTCCAATTGTTTCCAATATTTTGTCCAAAATCGCCTCTTCGTTGGCCCAGAATGACTTGGCAAAAAATGGCTGGAACTTTCGAGAGACTTCGATCCGATTCGATACTTTTATAGCTGAAAATCCCTTTTTTTTCACGGTCGCCACTTTATGTACAATAGTACATAAGAGATTAATAAAATACTTATTAATTTAGACAGATTATATTATTGACTTTAAAATACAGTAAAATGCGAATTAAAAATGTGAGCGTCCACTAGTGGGGTTGAAGGCGTAGTGTGTTCGCGTCGGCTCCCGTCGCGAACGTACTCGTGCGCAAGAGTGGGACGCACGTATATGCGTTCCGTGTGCGCCCGAAGATGACGCGCGAACAATGAGTACGTGTGGCAGTGGCACGCCTTTAAATAAGCGTACGAGGAATCCACGGAGGTGTGTCAATTTAGCGTGAAGGAAAATATGTGGCGCTTAATGAAATGTCTGAAAGGAGCGGCAAGAGAGTTCGTCACAGTGCTCTTCATCGGTGCTGCTGACCCGGAGACCTTTATGTCAACTTTGGAGTTGCAGTTCGGCCAACCGGACGTTATTTTGCCGAAGATTCTGCACGAAATACGGAAGCTGCAACCCGTGAGTCTTGAATACCACAAATATATTTAAGTTTTTCAATTAAAGTTAAAAAATAGGTGTCTGTCCCAGGGAGGAGTACTCCTCCCTGGGACAGACGCGGCGTGAATATAACGTCCCTAATTCTGTCCATATTGTTGTCCAAGATCAGTGGTTACTGTTACCCCATATTAAGTGTAGACTCGAAATCCTCTCCAAATTCTTAAGTGAAAAAGCCCTTAAAGAGTCCAAAACATCTGTGTCCCTCTGTGTATCAAATGACTATAATAAGAACCGTAAGTTAAGTGACTCTAATAAAGTTGTGTTGGATCACAAAACCGTAAGTGTAAATATTGTAATTTATCCGTGCATAGTCCGGCAAGGATTGTAAAAAGTTTTTAAAATCGCTGCGCAAAGATAGGTGGCAGTACATAAAGCGTCTCGGTTTGTGCTACAAGTGCTTAACCCGCCATTGGTGACGTGTATGACTGTCTCTGAGACTGGGTGATTAGAAAGAATCGAATTACTTTTTGACCCGCTATCGACGCGTGTTGCGATTCCGAGTAGCTGTCTCATTTTACGTTCCCCACCGTTAGTATTCCCCGCGACATCACCCCGGACGCACGTTCCAGACTTTTGCCCTCAACCCGGTCCGTGAGACCGGCGTCATATTTTATTAAACTTTCTCTAAAAATAACTAATGTAAGTGCTACATTTACTGTTATTTTCTTCATGCATCATAAAGTACTCATTAAATGAATATATTTTTTTGTGTCATTTCATTGGTATTTAACAAAAATATATAATAATTGCTTACTTTTTGTTTTAGAATGTCTTACGAAAGGGAACAACGTCGTCTCGAAGCGCTTCTACAAGAAGTCATACCATCCGATAAAAATCTGTTACAAACATCATCGGATAGCGATGAAGCTGAAAGCGATGTAGAACCAGAAAATTTACTACCAGATATAAATTCGGACAGCGATGAGGATTTTAGTCATCGAGAACCTGCAGGTGACAACAACTCCTCTTTTTATTTGGGAAAGGAGAATTGTACTAAATGGCGTAAGGAACCCAATCGCCCATCTGTTCGCACTAGAATCCACAGTATTATAACGCAGTTACCGGGGCCTAAACTGGCTATCGCAGGTAAAAAGGACCCACTTGACATTTGGAGACACTTCTTTGACGACACCATAATCGAAATAATTATAAAGTACACTAACCAGGGGCCTTATTACGCAACTTGCGTGGCTTTCACGGCTGTGGATATCAACCGTCATTGTGACGCTAAATCTTTTTAAAATACGTTTTAATATCATATAATCATTTAAAAAACCGGACACTTATGTCAAAAAATTGATTCCCACTTTGCCACTCAAAGAACGAACGAAATGCTTATTTGACATTAATTTGACATAAGTAACACACTGACAATTGTCAAATTAAATTCGCTAACGGTATTTTCTTGCAAAGAAAGTTTAAAACTATTTTTTAATAATTCAGGAAATAAGTATTTATTATTCAGGAAATAAATAAATATTGGCAATAGGTAATTAATTCTTTTCGTTGTTTGGATCTTTTATATTTCGTGATTGATTTGCTTCATAGCATTTTACGAAAACGTTAGAATCCATAATCTAACGTTTTCGTAAAATGCTATATAATAAAATATGTAGCTGTAATGTGTAATGCTAATATACTTAGATTAATAATTGGTCTCTCGCGCTTTGACTAGATACCGCGCTGTAAAGAAAAAACAGATTTAAATTAAAAAAACCGTTTAAACATACCCTGTACTTACACGAATATTTCAAGACCAAAAATAGCCGAATCGGTTCAGCCGTTCTCGAGTTTTAGCGATAATCTCGCTAAAACTCGACGAACAGCGATTCAGTTTTATATAATATAAGAAGATTATTAGTAATCAAGTTGTCTGACAAATCAACAAGCTGTAGATTTTGTAATTTTTGTTAGAATGCCAGCACATAGAACTATAACAGACTGCCAGTTCCATATCCTAGTAGAATACATGGAAGAAAATCGAGCTTTTGCATTAGGACGTCTACTGTCCACACCTGACGGTAGACAGCAAATACACCGCCAATGGATTGAGCTGGCTGCCAGGCTTAACTCGGTTGGGTCTGGCACCATAAGGACCGCTCTGAAATGGCGTGATGTAAGTATCATATCCATGAAATATTTCTATCTTTGATAGAAACTAATTATTTATTTTGACTATTTTTGCTGTGTGTTGCGTTAACCTATTTGCGTAGTGTAAAGCTGATTCAAGTTTTAACTGAAAGATTAGTAAAAACTGACTTACAGTGGATTATACAGAGAATACTAGACTAACCTCAGTTACACGGCACAACAAAGTTTCCCATCCATCACTTTTCCCCCAGTTTATATACATTCATTGCTTGATTTTTGTAGTTTTTATAATTTTATAATTAGACACTTGGTCCTTTTTTGTGCAGCTATCCATTGAATATACATATACATGTGATATATTATAATATCTATACTAATATTATAAAGCGGAAGGGTTTTTTTGTTTGTTTAAACGCGCTAATCTCAGGCAAAGAGAATATAATCACTACGTTTTATGATCTCAGGAACTACTGGTCCAATTTGAAAAAACCTTTTTTTGTTGGATAGTCCATATATAGAGGAAGGCTTTAGGCTATATAACATCACGCTGCGACCAATAGGAGTGAAGCGTCAGTGAGAAATGTTGTAAAAACGGGGAAAATTATTCACATTTCAGGACTTTCATTGCGTGTGCTGCATAAACGGTTTCAGTCACTCAAAAACCACGCGAACAAAGTCGCGGGCACAGCTAGTTTGGTATAAAATGTAGGTTTTTAAAGGCAACAGATGCAACTAACATAGAAATAAGCCAAAAACGAAACTAATAAATGTACAATTTGTAAAAACAAAAAATATTTTGGCACATAGTTAGGTTTATATTTTATGACTCACCCTCTGGTAGATTAGTGCATGGATTACTTTTAATTGTGATTTCTTGTTGTCTTGCTTACTTTGTTTATTCCACCTACCTAGTCCTAACAAGAAAACCCTAATATAATCCAACTTTTGACGACTAGTGAACCTGTCCCTTATAAGTAATGCAAACTTGTATTCTTTAAGCTTATGCATGATTTAACATTTCTGCTAGTTTTGGAGAGAGCGTAAGTACGCCGTACGAAAAAAATGCGCTGCAATAATGTTGCATGCACGGGGAACTGGAGGTGGTCCACCCTCAAAAATTAAGCTTACTCCCATAGAGGAGCGAATAAAGGCCATAATGGGAAAGGTTTCCGTGGATGGCCATGCGGGAGTGCGCATTGCAATGAATGTCAGTTAAGTTATAGTATTTATCTGTATCTTATTATATTATAGTATTGTAATAAAATTGGACTTGCTTGCTTTATTTTAAGAAAACTCCGAAACTACTGCCGATTTTGATGAAATTTGCCACAGTTATAGTGGTAAATAGGCTCATTCTTATTTTAGAGCAAATGGTTACCTTATTTTTGTTTTGCTTATAATACAACTGTACATTCAGAAACTGAATACACCCTATTATACTATAATAGGGTGTATTCATTAAATTTATAACGGGTTTTAAGTACTCCAATGCACCTTTCTACTACATTTCTAGTTCTCATATGTGAGATTGTGTAGTGGTCCTCAGGGGAATTTGGGGCAGCACCAAGAATGGGAGTCATCATCCACCTCTTCTGAGCATACCCCGAATCACCTAAATAATATTTGTAATTATTATGGTAAAAAACGACATACTCCTGTACATAACAGGAGAGCTCTAACAAAATCCTAGATTATAATTTTTGAAATGTAAAGAACTAGAGTGGAAGATGATGGGGCTGTGTCAGTTCATACTAATTACTAGTACTACACTGGATTTGTTGGTGACCATACATATTTTTTTTACTTACCCATTAGCCAGCATACTTCTCCCGAAGCATTAATCTCCTGCATGTGTGAGTTCAATATGGAATTATTCCAGATATGGGAATCGTGACTGGCACCACCAAAGCTGGCATCAACATACATTATTTGCATATTTGCATCACACACCTAAAAGAATTAAAGAACTTTGTTTGACTCTGAGTTTTTATAAACTGTAATCCAAACACAATCTTATTCATGTACAGTCGGCTGCACTAACATGGATACATCTACAAATTTGCAAAAATATGTCTACGTTAGTTTTTCAAAAATATCGTCACCTTATTGCATTCAAAGCGATGTAACCAGCAAAGTGTTTCAAAATTATGAATACATTATTTCCATAATGAAGTAAACAGCAGTATTTCAGTGAATAGTATGCTCACTTAAATTCATAATTATGAATACGCGACAAATTTCAATAATATGTAAACATTGTTTACTTCATTACAATGTAAACATTAATTGTATCAATAATATGGATACACTTATAAAATTTTAGCATTTTTCACTTTTCTGCAAATTTGTTTTAAATGCCACAAAAATGTACTCGTGGTATGTTTCAATAATATGTAAACATTGTTTACTTCATTACAATGTAAACATTAATTGTATCAATAATATGGATACACTTATAAAATTTTAGCATTTTTCACTTTTCTGCAAATATGTTTTAAATGCCACTAAAATGTACTCGTGGTATGTTCCAATAAGATGTATACATTCATTTTTTCTTTTTCTTTTCGCACAGCCGTAACTACAAATGGTAGAAACATGAAATTTGGACTACTGAATTCGTAAAAAATCCCTTTTTGCACCTCCGACAAAAACAGAGGGATTTTTCGAGTCAGTCTGTATGTCTGTCATCGTAGCTCCCAAACGGATGAACCGATTTTGATGTAGTTTTTTTTGTTTGAAAGCTTACGTGGTCATGTTAAAACACTAAAGCTATGATTCAACAAAATAAATTTGCTTACTGCTGAACAATTCCAGTATTACTTAAAAAATAATTTTACTTTTATGACTAGAAAAAACACAAAAAGAAAAGAATGATGAAGTTTATTACAGTCAATCAGGCATTTTACCTAAACATATATTTCAGAAACTATTTTTGTTAGGTTTTTACTTCTACCCTCAAACTATATCTATGATTTTTTAATATTATATTAATTTTGTTTATCATACAAAATGTTAGCTTGCGTGTCTGCAAACTACATAAACTTACACTATGATATAAGTTTGACGTATATTTATGTATGTTCGTCTGTTTGCTTGTGGCATCGTAACTACTAAATAGATGGACCGATTTTGATATACTTTTTTTTATTTTTATTCAAAGCTGACGAGATCGCAATAATTCGTCATCAGTTCATTCACTGTTTGACTATTCAGGGGCTAGTTAAAAAAATAATTTTGCTTTACTGACCAAAAAAAACAAGAAAAGACAAGAATTATCCAATTTATTGCAATCGATCAGAAATTTTACGCGAACATAATATTATATTTCAGAGACTGTTTTTATCAGGTTTTTACTTCTACCCTCAAACTATACATAATATGATGATAACGAAACCAGAAATATTTAGTCACGAGTTTGTCCAAGAGAGTTAATTTACAGTCATCGTTCGCACTTCGCAATATTCATTATTCAGTAATTATTTTTATTTTGGTTTGTTTTTTGTTTTTAAGTTTAGGTAATCCAAATGGAGTCATTTAAAACTACAATTTTTATTATTTTAAAATATGGGATGTTTTTCATGTTCGATGTTTGCCCGTGTTAGTTTATATTATTTATATTTACAATATTACTAATATAGAACGATATTAACATTGTTTAGTTTTGATCATATTATAGTTTGAGGGTAGACTATAAAAACCGATGAAAGTATCTTTGAAATATATACGTTCGCGTGTATCAGAGTTATACCTATTACACTAAAGAATATAATCAATATTCTAATGTATGTGTGATTTTTAAATAACCGTCAATAATAATACCCGTCAATATATCACCTCTATTATTTATAGAATTCATTATTGTATATATTGCAATGTAATGAAATTTTGACCAGCCTTTTCTGAAACACAAAATTAACGTTTACATTATAATGAAATAAACAATGGTTACATGCTACTGAAATTTGTCGCGTATTCATAATTATGAATTTAAGTGTGTATACTACTCACTGAAATACTGCTGTTTACTTCATTATGAAAATAATGTATTTATAATTTTGAAACACTTTGCTGGTTACATCGCTTTGAATGCAATAAGGTGACGATATTTTTGAAAATTAAACCTAGACATATTTTTGCAAATTTGTAGATGTATCCATGTTAGTGCAGCCGACTGTACAGCTTCTACATTACCATAATAAAAACAGACTTACAATCATAACATTTAAATCTTTAGCACAGGGCCAGATTGACGTGGTGTGAAGCGTCCATAGATATTATTATATTATATTATTATTAATAATAAAGAATAGTTACTTTGAATTCGTATTTTTATGATTGCCTTGAGTTTTTTGTAATTTGATATTGAGGTAAGGTTGTTGAAGTATTATTATATATATATATATATATATATATATATATATATATTTACCCCCCAAACAATTGGGCGTCCCCTGAAGGAGAAATTGCATTTAAAGTGGCGTCCACCGGCATTTGACGTCCGCATACCGGACGCCACTTTGTTAGGTAGCGGCAGTTACGTCCTTTCGGTCCCAGCTGCCACCAGAACAAAAATCGATGGAAGTCAAAAAGTTGATAGTTCGACTGAAAAAGTATTTGCAAAAGTTTCAAGAGATTCCGCAACGCCCGCGTAGCGCCACTGCCGGGCGTATATTGCGCAGCCGTATACATCTTCACCACTTCACCGAGTACCCGCGTATTTGGCGTCCGGCTATGCGACGTTGCCAAGTCGTACGCGCCGCTACTTTGTTTAATTCTCACTCAAATCACAAATGTTTACTTTAAAAGAATACGCACGTCCGCCGCACCACCCGTGCTGGTGATCTTTTTGCGTCCTTGCGACCGGTGCCTGTTATAAGTATTTTTATGTTAACTTGAAGGATGTCGTCTTGTGGAAGAAATATTTAGAAATGACTTGATGAAGCTATACTGTACTGTAGCTGCTTGATGAAATAGTAGAATTAAGTTGATCACCGGCTACGCACGCTCCCACTCTCGCCTTGGCTTCTCCCTCATTGTCTCTTACTTACTCCCTTTCATTCATTTCCTCCTTCACATTGACATCCGCGCTCATTCCTGTCCGTTTCGGTCCTCTTACTAATAAACGCGCTGTAAGTTCAACCTAGGTTCAACTTTATTTTTGTCTCCGTCGGATCTGTGTATTCTGGCAGATACAGAAATACGAGTAAAGTTGAACTTACCTACATCGCATTTATTAGTAAGGGGGTTGAAGTTACAGTTACATAAACTTTTATTACCGGGCAGACATAAAAAGATTCTGTTAATTTTACTATAGTCTGACCACTACCTCTGTACCGCGCGTTAGGTCGGCTACCACGGTACAGCGGTAGTAGTTAGACTATATTATCAGAAATCCTGTTATTTTTGTGGCGTCCGTATATTGCTTTCGGACGTCCGTATATTGCTTTTGGGCATCCGTATATTGCTTTTAGACGTCCGTATATCATAACTTTTATTTCATTTTCTTGTAAGTAGGTAGGTATAAGTCACGTAAAAAGAACGCTGGTTTGGAGGTATGGAGGCTCATACAACCAGCGTTATTTTTACGTGACGCAACCTCTATTAAATTTAACTTCCTTGATTACTATCAGAAATCCTTTTTTATTTTATGGCGTCGTTATCTTGCTTTACGGCGTCCGTATATTGTCTTACGGCGTCCGTTTATCACTGTTTAACGTCCGTATATTGCTTTCTGACGTCCGTATATTGGTTTCTGACGTCCGTATATTATATTCATTTATTTTTAGGTTTAACTTCATTCATTTCCTCACCTAGATGCCTAATGACTTACTCCCTTAACATCGGTTACGGACTACATCATTTCTATTCTGGAAGATACAGAAATAAAGTTGAGCTTACCTACATCGCATTTATTAGTAAGAGGGTTGAAGTTACAGTTACATAAACTCTTATTACCAGGCAGAAATAAAAAGATTCTGTCAATTTTACTATAGTCTGACCACTACCTCTGTGCCGCGCGTTAGGTCGGCTGCCACGGTACAGCGGTAGTAGTCAGACTATAACAGAAATCCTGTTTTTTTTGTGGCGTCCATATATTGCTTTCGGACGTCCGTATATTGCTTTTGGACGTCCGTATATTGCTTTCATACGTCCGTATATTATATTCATTTATTTTTAGGTTTAACTTCATTCATTTCCTCACCTAGATGCCTAATGACTTACTCCCTTAACATCGGTTACGGACTACATCATTTCTATTCTGGAAGATACAGAAATAAAGTTGAGCTTACCTACATCGCATTTATTAGTAAGAGGGTTGAAGTTACAGTTACATATTAAACTCTTATTACCAGGCAGAAATAAAAAGATTCTGTCAATTTTACTATAGTCTGACCACTACCTCTGTGCCGCGCGTTAGTTCGGCTGCCACGGTACAGCGGTAGTAGGTAGTCAGACTATAACAGAAATCCTGTTTTTTTTTGTGGCGTCCGTATATTACTTTCGGACGTCCGTATATTGCTTTTGGACGTCCGTATATTGCTTTCAGACGTCCGTATATCATAACTTTTATTTCATTTTCTTGTAAGTAGGTAGGTATAAGTTACATAAAAAGAACGCTGGTTTGTATGGAGGCTCATACAACCAGCGTTATTTTTACGTGACGCAACCTCTATTGAATTTAACTTCTTTCATTACTATCAGAAGTCCTTTTTTATTTTATGGCGTCGGTATCTTGCTTTACGGCTACCGTATATTTTCTTACGGCGTCCGTTTATCGCTATTTAACGTCCGTATATTGCTTTCTGACATCCGTATATTGGTTTCTGACGTCCGTATATTATATTCATTTATTTTTAGGTTTAACTTCATTCATTTCCTCACCTAGATGCCTAATGACTTACTCCCTTAATATCGGTTACGGACTACATCATTTCTAACCCGGTGCGATCGTAGAACTATTTCTATGATGAGTTTTCTAGAGTCTTATTATAAGGCATTCGAATCGTGTTAAAATATTTAGTGCGGAACCATTGATACTCTGGTCTGGCACTGGTCAATACAAAGACGCAACCCTAAGAAAGAGATAGATAATAAAACTGAAAATAGGCAACGTCGCATTTCTTTGGCATAAGTCGCCGGACGCAAAAACATCGGCTCTTTAGTCAAAAATCACAAGTATATCCAGGACTTCAGAAAGTCACCCAGGTGGTTCGGGGTTCAAAAGTGTTTGGGCATGACTGCAAGAAGAATATCGTAGAAAATAAAGTTAGCGGAAAACAAAATACGTCACAGTGCTGGAAATGATTTAGTTAAGAAACATTCATAGAAATAATTAAAAAAATATAAGCAGAAGTAGGGGACGTCGTAATAACGCACGACCACCGTGACGCCAAAACGCTTCCTGGATGTATATATATATATATATATATATATAATATGATATCTATTTAAATAGATATCAAGTAGATTATCTAAGGAATGTCAATATTATCAAATGTGATCCAAGACGACCTACCTCCGTAGCGTAGTGGTTGAGCGCGTCAGTGCTCGAGCGAGAGGTTTTGGGTTTGAATACCGCCGAGGCAACAAAACATTACTCGAATACCCCACACACAATCCACTGTGATAATTGAAGTAGCCTGCATAGAGTTGAGTCAACTTATTGTTGTATGTGTATACAGGCCTCCATTAGGGTTATATGATACCTTTGAACAAATCATGGAACAAGTTTTAACAAGAATATGTGGATCTAATAAAAAAGTTATTGTATGTGGTGATTTTAACATTAATTTATTAGACATAAACTCCTCCACCACAATTAGATTCACATCTTTGTTAAAATCTTATAGTCTTTTTAATCTGTTTCATGAGCCGACAAGAGTGTGTGACACCACGGCAACTTGTATTGATAATATTTTTACTAATGTTACTCCATATAAAAAGGAAATTATTAATAAGCTAAGCTCTGATCACTATGGACAGTTAGCTTCTTTTAATATTAAATCTGATAGTAACACCATGGAAAAACTTGTGTTTATTCCTGTGAATACAAAACGTATTGAGAAATTTAGAAGTAAATTAAGCTCAAGTATTCAATGGGATGGGTCAAATAGCTCAGATGAAGCATTTAATAAATTATTTAAGATAATAAAGACCCAATTTAACTCAGTATTTACTTCTAAAACGGTTAAAACTAATAATAAGAAAAGGAACTTTATTGAATGGGCAACAGAAGGAATTAAAATAAGTAGGCAACGATTATATGAATTGTATGATGAAAAACATATTAATAACAGTGCAACATTTAAAACATATGTAAAAACTTATTCAAAAACTTTTAAAAAAGTATGCAAAGTTGCTAAAGCTATTTATGTAAAGAATAAAATTAAAAATTCCAAAAATAAAATTAAAACTACATGGAAGGTAATTGCTGGTGAGACTGGAAACGTCACCTGTCGCAACTCAGATTTTGAACTTTTTCATGAAAATAAAAAGATTACGAATGAACTAGAAGTTGCGACGGTTTTCGAAAAGTTTTTTGCTGACATTCCGGTTTCAACTACAAAACATTTAAATTCCTCACCTATAGAAGCTGAAAAACTACTCAGAGATAATGTAAAGGAATGTGATGTCAATTTTAAATTTAAAGAAATAGATTCCAGAGACATTATAACCGCGTTTAAGATGTTGAATATTAAAAACACTGCTGATCTCTGGGGCATGTCTACAAGAATTATGAAGTCAATAATTGACATCGTAGCTCCTTATCTAGCCATAATTTTCAATGAATGTATAAAAAGTGGTGTTTTTCCTGATTTAATGAAGCACAGCAAAGTTATACCCCTGTTTAAAGCAGGAAATAAATCGGATCCATCTAATTACAGACCTATATCGATTCTACCGACTTTTAGTAAAATATTTGAAAAAATTATCTTAAAACAGTTGTTATTACACTTCAATTTAAACAATTTATTACATAGTAATCAATACGGTTTTACTAAGGGTCGATCAACGACGGATGCTGGTATAGGTCTTCTTTGTAGTGTTTTTGACGCTTGGGAGGGATCGCAGGATGCATTAGGTGTATTTTGCGACCTCTCCAAGGCCTTTGATTGTGTGGAGCATGCTACATTGATCAGGAAATTACAACACTATGGCATAAGAGACTCGTCACTCAGCCTTTTGAATTCTTACCTTAAAAATAGGATTCAAAAAGTGGAGGTAAATGGAAAAAGGTCCACAGGGACCAAAATAGAATTAGGGGTTCCCCAGGGATCCATATTAGGCCCCTTTCTTTTTCTCATCTATATAAATGACTTACCTTACTTAGTTAAGGAAAAACATGAGATAGTACTTTTTGCCGATGACACTTCACTAATTTTTAATGTGAAGCGACAGCAATCAAATTACGACGAGGTAAATAGTGCTCTCTCAAAAATAGTACATTGGTTTAATGTTAATAACTTACTTTTAAATTCTAATAAAACAAAATGTTTGAAGTTTAGCTTGCCCAATGTCAGGCAAGTACAAACCAATATACTATTAAATGATGAGAAAATGAACTTAGTGGACACCACTGTGTTTCTAGGTATAACATTAGATTGCAAATTACAGTGGGGTCCACACATTGCCAAACTAGCAGATAAGCTCAGTTCTGCAGCATATGCAGTCAGAAAAATTAGAGAAATTTCTGATGAAGACACGGCGCGACTAGTATATTTTAGTTATTTTCACAGTCGAATGTCTTACGGCATCCTTTTATGGGGAAATGCAGCCGACATCAATACAATATTCGTGCTGCAGAAGCGAGCTATACGTTCCATTTACAAGATGTCGTCCTTTGAATCTCTGAGAGAAAAGTTTAAGGAAATAGGAATATTGACCGTCGCCTCTCAATACATTTTGGACAATATAATGTATGTCAGAAAGAACTTAAATAATTTTAAAACGAAAAGCGACAATCACTGTAGAAATACAAGAAATAAACACAAGTTAGATATACCTATGATCAGGCTTAGCAAAGTAAGCAAATCTTTTAAAGGTCAATGTATACGCCTATACAATAAGATCCCAGAAAACGTTCAAAATTTTTCCATCAATAAATTCAAAAAAGTAGTTAAAGAACGTTTGTGTGCTAAAGCTTATTATAAGATTAATGATTTTGTTAATGATAGCACACCCTGGGAATAAGGTGGCCACTTTCGAGGCTACTTCTATATTATATAGTATATATAAATTTGTAAATTGTAATTTATTTAAGTTATAACATTGTTATATATATATATTTTTTTTAAAAAGAACAATTTTCCCATCTTTTTGCTAAAAGGTGGCCCCGAGCGAGTTTCTTACGCCGGTTCTTCTCGCCGGGTTAGTCCCCGAACCGGTGGTAGGTCATCATGTAGGACAATTCTAAAAGTGTTAGTAACTAACCTATTTGGAAATAAAAGAATTTTCATTTTCATTTTCATTTTCACTGTCAAAACACTCGCCGTTAAACATGTGTTTGGCGAGATAATAGTGTATTATATTTAAGTGTAATTTTAGATGAATAAATAATTTAAAAAAAAACTTAATAGATAATACTACTTTAATCAGTAAAAAAAAAAAATAGTCTGTGGTTGGAATTCAACCGAGAAGAAGAAGAAAGTCATGAAATATCCAAGCCATACATCCAAGCCGCGAGCTCGCTAGCTGCCGCTTACATTTGACAGTTCAAAGCTGTGTTCTTATGTCAAAATGTGGAGGTAAATGGAAAAAGGTCCACAGGGACCAAAATAGAATTAGGGGTTCCCCAGGGATCCATATTAGGCCCCTTTCTTTTTCTCATCTATATAAATGACTTACCTTACTTAGTTAAGGAAAAACATGAGATAGTACTTTTTGCCGATGACACTTCACTAATTTTTAATGTGAAGCGACAGCAATCAAATTACGACGAGGTAAATAGTGCTCTCTCAAAAATAGTACATTGGTTTAATGTTAATAACTTACTTTTAAATTCTAATAAAACAAAATGTTTGAAGTTTAGCTTGCCCAATGTCAGGCAAGTACAAACCAATATACTATTAAATGATGAGAAAATGAACTTAGTGGACACCACTGTGTTTCTAGGTATAACATTAGATTGCAAATTACAGTGGGGTCCACACATTGCCAAACTAGCAGATAAGCTCAGTTCTGCAGCATATGCAGTCAGAAATGGGAGATATAATACCTACAATATAAATTAACTTTAATACGAAATTTAGACTAATTATCCTTGTACTCTCACAAAATACCGAAATTTTCGCAAGGTTGTTACCTCATCCAACAAAGTCATTTAAATCTGCTTACACACATCACTGATACTGGCTATTCCTTAAGGGAGGCCATTTTAAAGAAGAAGAAGAAGAAGAACTGAAATATGAACTATTGTTGTAGTCACAGATTAGAATAGTACTAATGTGGTTGTAGTTCAATAAGCGTCTCGTAATGGTAACTTAATTCTATGCTATTAACCAATTACGATACATAATAAGTACATATTAACAGCATTTTAGCACTATATACTATGTACTTTTAAATACAGATACCAGAATATAAATAACTATTTACAATAAATAATATAAATAATATAATATTATTAAGTTACTGTTTTGTGTAGTTTCCCTAAATAAGTGTGAGTAAATTGTAACTTATAAATGATTGCCAGTAATTGCCAGTAAATAAGAACCCGGAACTCGCAACGCGGAACTTTCAAAGCGGAACCCGAAATGCGGACACCGCAAACGCGAAAATCTTCTCTTATCAATCTTCGTCTTCTTAAAACACGATTTAAAAAATTAAAATATCAAAAAAACCGGACACTTATGTCTAAAAATTGATGTCCATTTTACCACTCAAAGAAGGAACGAAATGCTTGTAAACAGTGCATTTTGACATAAGAACACAGCTTTGAACTGTCAAATGAAATCGGCAGCTAGCGAGCTGGCGGCTTGGATGTTTCATGACTACTTTCTTCTTCTTCTCGGTTGAATTCCAACCACAGACTATTTTTTTTTTACAGATTAAAGTAGTATTATCTATTAAATTTTTTTAAAATCATTTATTCATCTAAAATTACACTTAAATATAATACACTATTATCTCGCCAAACACATGTTTAACGGCGAGTGTTTTGACAGCGGATTGTGTGTGGGGTATTCGAGTAATACTTTTAAATACATTACTCTAATCTATGACTTTGGTGAATTTAATTTCCCTAGCTAGGTAAAATTAGCCCCACTTATAACGATTTTTTATTTTATTAGCCATAGCAAGATGACTGGCAAGACAAGCACATGGTGAATGCAGCCGTAAGGTGATGGTTCGTTTATTGATAGAAAACTAATGACTATGACCATAGCCTGTGCATCATGAACGACCTTATAAAAAAATTTGGATAATTAATAATTATTATTTAGGAATTTAATTGTTTAAACTATTAAAACTATTTGGATTTACAAAAATATTAATTCAAATAGTTTAAGCTGATTTAAATACAGTATTTATAGCATTTCATAATTTTTATTTTTTATTTGTAAACAATATTGTTACCATGACAACCATTAGACGTTAAAGACGTTAAAGACTGGCCAAGATCGAGCCGAGGCGTTCCAAATCGATAAAAAAAATTTAAAAAAAACGGTATACAGCAAAATGTGATTTGATTTGAAATCCAGAAAAGCCAACAACGCCTATAAGAAAACTTACAAAAACTTCGACAGTTACAACAAAAGTAGGAATACGTAATACTACAAAACAAACATGAACCTTTTAATTATACTCTCCGCCATGGTAATGTTATCGAATGTGAATGAAATAAGCGCTATTACGCTTTTCATGTAATTGTTATTATCATTCGTCGACATCCTTGTAAGTTACTTTACCTTGCTGTCAAATGTTTCCGGTTGGCCTACATTAAGAGGAATAACTGTAGTAGGTACTCTAGATGCGAGTTCCGCATACCGGTTTTCGCGTTGCGGGTTCCACGTTTAGAGTTCTACGTTGTAGGCTTCACGTTGCGGGTTTTTGTTTTTCTTTAAACTGAATTTCATCACAAACTGTTGTATGCTCAACGAAGTGGGCACATGTCAGCTAGTCTTACGTTTTCGTAAAATGCTATGAAGCAATTCAATCATGAAATATAAAAGATCCAAACAACGAAAAGGATCAATTACCTACATATTATAGTTGTAAGGGTGTGCCCTATTTGTGGTCGTTAAATAAAAGTTACACTTCAGACTTCATAATATATTATCACGTATACATATTATCTACATAGGTACACATAGGTATTGGTACATAGGTGCCGACAGGGCAACATACCCTTACGGATACTAAATTATAAACTGAACAATAAAAATATTAGTCTTAAAGACTAAGCGGGGCATCTCATTACAGGCTACATCCTACATCACACATGCATACAAATGCGTATGTGCATATCTGCATACGCTGCACGTAACACGTTACATAGTCAATACTTACTTATTTTCTGAGTTATCAAAATAGGTTTTGGACTTTCCATAGGTCCATTTTTTGCAAGGAAATAACATTAAATAACAATAATATGCCAAATTAATGTCAATTATGCATTTCGTTCGTTCTTTGAGTGGCAAAGTGGGAATCAATTTTTTGACATAGGTGTCCGGTTTTTTTAATGATTATATGATATTAAAACGTATTTTAAAAAGATTTAGCGTCACAATGACGGTATCCACAGCCGTGAAAGCCACGCAAGTTGCATATTATGGGGCCTGATTACGCAACTCCGTGGGCATCAATTCTCCGTGGATATCTACTTCTTCTTCTTACGTGTCCGGCTGTTACAAAACCGGACGAGTGAACTGAAATATGAACTATTGTTGTAGTCACAGATTAGAATAGTACTAATGTGGTTGTAGTTCAATATGCGTCTCGTAATGGTAACTTAATTCTATGATATTAACAAATTACGATACATAATAAGTACATATTAACAGCATTTTAGCACTATATACTATGTACTCTTAAATACAGATACCAGAATATAAATAACTATTTACAATAAATAATATACAATAAATAAGTTGTAAAGGGCCTATGAGATTCCATGATTGGAAATTTTTACAATAATTTACAAACAATAGGTATTTATCATTATTAACTTACTGTTTTGTGTAGTTTCCCTAAAAAGTGTGAGTAAATTGTAACTTATAAATGATTGCCAGTAATTGCCAGTAAATAAGAACTCGGAACTCGCAACGCGGAACCCGAAATGCGGACACCGCAAACGCGAAAATCTTCTCTTATCAATCTTCGTCTTCTTAAAACACGATTTAAAAAGTTAAAATATAAAAAAAAACCGGACACTTATGTCTAAAAATTGATGTCCATTTTACCACTCAAAGAAGGAACGAAATGCTTGTAAACAGTGCATTTTGACATAAGAACACAGCTTTGAACTGTCAAATGTAAGCGGCAGCTAGCGAGCTCGCGGCTTGGATCTATGGCTTGGATATTTCATGACTTTCTTCTTCTTCTCGGTTGAATTCCAACCACAGACTATTTTTTTTTTTACTGATTAAAGTAGTATTATCTATTAAGTTTTTTTTTAAATTATTTATTCATCTAAAATTACACTTAAATATAATACACTATTATCTCGCCAAACACATGTTTAACGGCGAGTGTTTTGACAGTGAAAATGAAAATGAAAATGAAAATTCTTTTATTTCCAAATAGGTTAGTTACTAACACTTTTAGAATTGTCCTACATGATGACCTACCACCGGTTCGGGGACTAACCCGGCGAGAAGAACCGGCGTAAGAAACTCGCTCGGGGCCACCTTTTAGCAAAAAGATGGGAAAATTGTTCTTTTTAAAAAAAAATATATATATAACAATGTTATAACTTAAATAAATTACAATTTACAAATTTATATATACTATATAATATAGAAGTAGCCTCGAAAGTGGCCACCTTATTCCCAGGGTGTGCTATCATTAACAAAATCATTAATCTTATAATAAGCTTTAGCACACAAACGTTCTTTAACTACTTTTTTGAATTTATTGATGGAAAAATTTTGAACGTTTTCTGGGATCTTATTGTATAGGCGTATACATTGACCTTTAAAAGATTTGCTTACTTTGCTAAGCCTGATCATAGGTATATCTAACTTGTGTTTATTTCTTGTATTTCTACAGTGATTGTCGCTTTTCGTTTTAAAATTATTTAAGTTCTTTCTGACATACATTATATTGCAAATTACAGTGGGGTCCACACATTGCCAAACTAGCAGATAAGCTCAGTTCTGCAGCATATGCAGTCAGAAAAATTAGAGAAATTTCTGATGAAGACACGGCGCGACTAGTATATTTTAGTTATTTTCACAGTCGAATGTCTTACGGCATCCTTTTATGGGGAAATGCAGCCGACATCAATACAATATTCGTGCTGCAGAAGCGAGCTATACGTTCCATTTACAAGATGTCGTCCTTTGAATCTCTGAGAGAAAAGTTTAAGGAAATAGGAATATTGACCGTCGCCTCTCAATACATTTTGGACAATATAATGTATGTCAGAAAGAACTTAAATAATTTTAAAACGAAAAGCGACAATCACTGTAGAAATACAAGAAATAAACACAAGTTAGATATACCTATGATCAGGCTTAGCAAAGTAAGCAAATCTTTTAAAGGTCAATGTATACGCCTATACAATAAGATCCCAGAAAACGTTCAAAATTTTTCCATCAATAAATTCAAAAAAGTAGTTAAAGAACGTTTGTGTGCTAAAGCTTATTATAAGATTAATGATTTTGTTAATGATAGCACACCCTGGGAATAAGGTGGCCACTTTCGAGGCTACTTCTATATTATATAGTATATATAAATTTGTAAATTGTAATTTATTTAAGTTATAACATTGTTATATATATATATTTTTTTTAAAAAGAACAATTTTCCCATCTTTTTGCTAAAAGGTGGCCCCGAGCGAGTTTCTTACGCCGGTTCTTCTCGCCGGGTTAGTCCCCGAACCGGTGGTAGGTCATCATGTAGGACAATTCTAAAAGTGTTAGTAACTAACCTATTTGGAAATAAAAGAATTTTCATTTTCATTTTCACTGTCAAAACACTCGCCGTTAAACATGTGTTTGGCGAGATAATAGTGTATTATATTTAAGTGTAATTTTAGATGAATAAATAATTTAAAAAAAAACTTAATAGATAATACTACTTTAATCAGTAAAAAAAAAAAATAGTCTGTGGTTGGAATTCAACCGAGAAGAAGAAGAAAGTCATGAAATATCCAAGCCATAGATCCAAGCCGCGAGCTCGCTAGCTGCCGCTTACATTTGACAGTTCAAAGCTGTGTTCTTATGTCAAAATGCACTGTTTACAAGCATTTCGTTCCTTCTTTGAGTGGTAAAATGGACATCAATTTTTAGACATAAGTGTCCGGTTTTTTTTTATATTTTAACTTTTTAAATCGTGTTTTAAGAAGACGAAGATTGATAAGAGAAGATTTTCGCGTTTGCGGTGTCCGCATTTCGGGTTCCGCGTTGCGAGTTCCGAGTTCTTATTTACTGGCAATTACTGGCAATCATTTATAAGTTACAATTTACTCACACTTTTTAGGGAAACTACACAAAACAGTAAGTTAATAATGATAAATACCTATTGTTTGTAAATTATTGTAAAAATTTCCAATCATGGAATCTCATAGGCCCTTTACAACTTATTTATTGTATATTATTTATTGTAAATAGTTATTTATATTCTGGTATCTGTATTTAAGAGTACATAGTATATAGTGCTAAAATGCTGTTAATATGTACTTATTATGTATCGTAATTTGTTAATATCATAGAATTAAGTTACCATTACGAGACGCATATTGAACTACAACCACATTAGTACTATTCTAATCTGTGACTACAACAATAGTTCATATTTCAGTTCACTCGTCCGGTTTTGTAACAGCCGGACACGTAAGAAGAAGAAGTAGATATCCACGGAGAATTGATGCCCACGGAGTTGCGTAATCAGGCCCCATAATACGCAACTTGCGTGGCTTTCACGGCTGTGGATACCGTCATTGTGACGCTAAATCTTTTTAAAATACGTTTTAATATCATATAATCATTAAAAAAACCGGACACCTATGTCAAAAAATTGATTCCCACTTTGCCACTCAAAGAACGAACGAAATGCATAATTGACATTAATTTGGCATATTATTGTTATTTAATGTTATTTCCTTGCAAAAAATGGACCTATGGAAAGTCCAAAACCTATTTTGATAACTCAGAAAATAAGTAAGTATTGACTATGTAACGTGTTACGTGCAGCGTATGCAGATATGCACATACGCATTTGTATGCATGTGTGATGTAGGATGTAGCCTGTAATGAGATGCCCCGCTTAGTCTTTAAGACTAATATTTTTATTGTTCAGTTTATAATTTAATATCCGTAAGGGTATGTTGCCCTGTCGGCACCTATGTACCAATACCTATGTGTACCTATGTAGATAATATGTATACGTGATAATATATTATGAAGTCTGAAGTGTAACTTTTATTTAACGACCACAAATAGGGCACACCCTTACAACTATAATATGTAGGTAATTGATCCTTTTCGTTGTTTGGATCTTTTATATTTCATGATTGAATTGCTTCATAGCATTTTACGAAAACGTAAGACTAGCTGACATGTGCCCACTTCGTTGAGCATACAACAGTTTGTGATGAAATTCAGTTTAAAGAAAAACAAAAACCCGCAACGTGAAGCCTACAACGTAGAACTCTAAACGTGGAACCCGCAACGCGAAAACCGGTATGCGGAACTCGCATCTAGAGTACCTACTACAGTTATTCCTCTTAATGTAGGCCAACCGGAAACATTTGACAGCAAGGTAAAGTAACTTACAAGGATGTCGACGAATGATAATAACAATTACATGAAAAGCGTAATAGCGCTTATTTCATTCACATTCGATAACATTACCATGGCGGAGAGTATAATTAAAAGGTTCATGTTTGTTTTGTAGTATTACGTATTCCTACTTTTGTTGTAACTGTCGAAGTTTTTGTAAGTTTTCTTATAGGCGTTGTTGGCTTTTCTGGATTTCAAATCAAATCACATTTTGCTGTATACCGTTTTTTTTTAAATTTTTTTATCGATTTGGAACGCCTCGGCTCGATCTTGGCCAGTCTTTAACGTCTTTAACGTCTAATGGTTGTCATGGTAACAATATTGTTTACAAATAAAAAATAAAAATTATGAAATGCTATAAATACTGTATTTAAATCAGCTTAAACTATTTGGATTAATATTTTTGTAAATCCAAATAGTTTTAATAGTTTAAACAATTAAATTCCTAAATAATAATTATTAATTATCCAAATTTTTTTATAAGGTCGTTCATGATGCACAGGCTATGGTCATAGTCATTAGTTTTCTATCAATAAACGAACCATCACCTTACGGCTGCATTCACCATGTGCTTGTCTTGCCAGTCATCTTGCTATGGCTAATAAAATAAAAAATCGTTATAAGTGGGGCTAATTTTACCTAGCTAGGGAAATTAAATTCACCAAAGTCATAGATTAGAGTAATGTATTTAAAAGTATTACTCGAATACCCCACACACAATCCGCTGTCAAAACACTCGCCGTTAAACATGTGTTTGGCGAGATAATAGTGTATTATATTTAAGTGTAATTTTAGATGAATAAATGATTTTAAAAAAATTTAATAGATAATACTACTTTAATCTGTAAAAAAAAAATAGTCTGTGGTTGGAATTCAACCGAGAAGAAGAAGAAAGTAGTCATGAAACATCCAAGCCGCCAGCTCGCTAGCTGCCGATTTCATTTGACAGTTCAAAGCTGTGTTCTTATGTCAAAATGCACTGTTTACAAGCATTTCGTTCCTTCTTTGAGTGGTAAAATGGACATCAATTTTTAGACATAAGTGTCCGGTTTTTTTGATATTTTAATTTTTTAAACCGTGTTTTAAGAAGACGAAGATTGATAAGAGAAGATTTTCGCGTTTGCGGTGTCCGCATTTCGGGTTCCGCTTTGAAAGTTCCGCGTTGCGAGTTCCGGGTTCTTATTTACTGGCAATTACTGGCAATCATTTATAAGTTACAATTTACTCACACTTATTTAGGGAAACTACACAAAACAGTAACTTAATAATATTATATTATTTATATTATTTATTGTAAATAGTTATTTATATTCTGGTATCTGTATTTAAAAGTACATAGTATATAGTGCTAAAATGCTGTTAATATGTACTTATTATGTATCGTAATTGGTTAATAGCATAGAATTAAGTTACCATTACGAGACGCTTATTGAACTACAACCACATTAGTACTATTCTAATCTGTGACTACAACAATAGTTCATATTTCAGTTCTTCTTCTTCTTCTTCTTTAAAATGGCCTCCCTTAAGGAATAGCCAGTATCAGTGATGTGTGTAAGCAGATTTAAATGACTTTGTTGGATGAGGTAACAACCTTGCGAAAATTTCGGTATTTTGTGAGAGTACAAGGATAATTAGTCTAAATTTCGTATTAAAGTTAATTTATATTGTAGGTATTATATCTCCCATTACCTGGAACAAGACACAACATTTATGTTAAATTGTTAGTAAACAAGACAGACACGTACAAATCTATAATTTAATGTTATTAAGGTTAATAAAATTACACAGAACATCAATAAAAGGGGTGTGAACTAAGGCCAAAAGTGATTGGAAATCAGAAGGACGAGGAATATTAGGGGGAAGTGAATCGTATGAAGAGGATAAACGATTCGGACAGCTAAAAAAGATATGTTCGAGCGTCCCTTCATCTAACCCACACTCACATAAAGACGAATCTCTTAGCCTAATTTTAGTAAGGAAGACTGGAGTACAGGAGTGACCGAAACGCATACGACAGACTGTAGAGGTAACTGATTTTTTTGCCTTTCTGCATTTATAAAACCAAGGCTTCACCAATACCTGATTTTACAAAGAAAAATAGAATTTTCCCTTAACAGTTCCCGACACAGCCCAATTCGCAATCCAGTCGGAAGTCAGATGCTCCATAGCCAAAGGGATTAGGTCGCTGCAGTAAAGTTTGAATTGGTCAAGACCACCTGAGTAAGTAGCTTGTTTAGCATAATAGTCTGCACTCTCATTACCTGTGATGCCGCTGTGGCCTGGTATCCAAACCAATTCAACTTGTGTATTTTGATAAAGGCATTTTAGGAGTAGATGTCTAATTTTGGAGATAAAAGGAAATTTAATTTTGGGAGTAAAGGGATTAGCTAGTATAGCTTGAAGGCAACTACGAGAATCAGAAAAAATCACCGAGTTGTTTAACCGATGGGACTGAATGAATGATAAAGCCTCCAGTATCGCAATAGCTTCTCCAGTAAACACTGATGACTGGGATGGCAATTTAGAGTTTAACACCACATTTACTTTAGGTATCCAAACTGCTGTCCCTACATTTCCTTAAGGTGATAATTTAGAGGCATCCTTGTAAATATGGTACCAATCTTTATATTTAGTGTTAATTATTTCTAAAAATTGTTGGTTAGCGCTCTGGGTACCTTTTATAATGCCAGAATTAAGGGAAATTTTTGGAATTTTTATTAGTGCCTCATATGGTACTTCAAATATGGGAAGCATCTTACTTTGGTACACTGGGCAGGGCATGTTGGTGTATTTTAAAAAGCTTTTAATTAAACAAGGAGAGGCTTTATGGGTCCAGTAGGAAGAAGAATTGACTAATTGGGAGAGTGAATGAAGTTTAGGAATTAAGGGATGATCTGATAGTTGCAAGGCTTTAAAAAGGAATCTATCGGAAAGGAGCTGACGACGGAATTGTAAAGGGGTTCGGCACTTTCTACTTGGAGGGCATTAATGGCAGTGGATTTCATAGCACCCAATACCAAGCGTAGACATCTAGACTGAATTTTGTCCAATGCTTGAAGTGCTGATTTATTGCAAGGTTCAAGAACAATAGAACCATAGTCTAAGTGGCTTCGAATTAGGGCGTTGTAGACCAGTTTTTGTGTGTATGGGTGCGAGTCCCACCAAACCCCCGAAAGACACCTAATTATATTTATGTTTCTTTCGCATTTTTTGAATATATGGTTAATGTGCTGGATACCTGACATTTTAGTATCGAGGTAAACGCCTAGAAATTTTACTGAATCTGAGACTGGGAAAATTTGATTTTCTAACGAAATTTGAATGTTAGGTACAACCCTGCGTCTGGAAAAAACAACGGCTGTACTCTTATCCACTGAAATGCTCAAACCATGATTGTTCATCCACTCACATAGATAGTAAAGAGCAGAATTAAGGCGAGCAGAGGCATCAGATGCCTCTGTATAAGGATATGTCGTCCGCATATTGGATTATATTACAAAAGGAAGTCACGGATAAGTGCAAATTATGGGTGTATATGCTGTAAAGGATCGGACTAAGGACGTTGCCTTGCGGCAAGCCTTTCCACAGTAGTCTATGAATGGGATTTGTATTATGATGCGAAACAATGACAGTACGGCATGAAATAGAATTGCATATGTAATTTACTATACAGCTCTAGCATAGTCTGCCTGAGCAACGGAAGAAGTACATTGTCGTATGCGGACGACACGTCCAGAAACACCCCCACAAGAGACTCCTGTTTCGAGAAGGCTATTCGAATATCCGATACTAAAGTACACAAACTGTCCATGGTACTGAAACCTTTACGGAACCCAAACTGACTTCGCGAAAGAATGCCTCTGCTCTCCAATATTTCAGTTCACTTGTCCGGTTTTGTGACAGCCGTCAACGTAAGAAGAAGAAGTAGATATCCACGGAGAATTGATGCCCACGGAGTTGCGTAATCAGGCCGAAGTATATTGATACCATAAAACATAGATATAACAGGGAAACATATACCAGATCGACGAACCTCAACGAGATACAATGTTTTATAGGATTGTTATTATTAGCAGGAGTAAATAAATGTAACCATCTAAATGGTGACAAACTGTTCCGGACGGATGGTGGTTCGGTAGAAATATTTCGATTATCGATGTCTGCTCAGAGAAATTTTTGAATGTTTAAATTTCTGCTGCGAGTTTTGCGATTTGACGATGGTCATACGAGGTTACAGAGAAAAGCACTTGACAAGATTTGCCATATCAGAGATATATTTGAGAGATTTATTTTTTACTTTGACGACAAAGGTCGCGGGTTCCAATCCCGCCGAGGGAACAAAAAGTTTTTAAAAAATGTTCCTGGGTCCTGAATTTGTATTAAATTTGTCTATAATATAATAAAAATCTTAAATGTGTGTATAGTATAAAAATATTAAATATATTTCCGTTGTCTGGTACCTGCATAGATGCATTATAGACTAAAGAGATTATACGATAACGAAACTCAAAAACGATATTTTAATTACGTCGTACAAAAGGTACCTACAGGAATTTCTGTAACGAAATATTTTAAAAATGTAAACGTCTACTGACGTTTACATTTTTTAAATATGTTTTAATTTTTTTAAATATAATGAGAGTTACGAATTAAAAGCTGCAATTAAAAATAATAAAAAATGTGGGATGTAATTAATTTGATAACAGACAGAGTTAGGAAAAAGGAAATACCACTTGAACTTCTTAATATCAAGACATCCCTAAAAGAGTCGGCAGATTCAGTAAACGAATATTTTGCTAACGTGGGAGCAGATCTAGCAAGCAAAATAAATACAAATACACCTAATATTTTACCAATCACTGGTCAAACAAAATCTTACTGTGCCTCTTTCGTACTTCTACCCACTACAGAAAAAGAGGTTGATCGATTGATTCTTGATTTGAGATCTGACTGCGGAGCTGGGTATGACGGAATTACAGCCACTGTTCTAAAAACTATTAAAGATCTCATTGTCCCACCACTAATTTTTATATTATTATCTCAAAACTTATAGAGCGTATTATTAACAATAGTTTAAAAGTAATTGATACTTAGAATATAAAAAAAAATCTTGCTGATGAACAATTTGGATTTAAAAAAGAAATATCAACCAGTGATGCGATCCATAATTTAACAGAGCATTTAGTAGATTGCCTTGACAAGAAAAAATAAATGTCTATCTATATTTATTGAACTCCAAAAAGTATTCGACACCGTTTGCCCTCTTAAATTAATCGACATGCTATAGAAAATCGGCATTAGAGGCACACCACTCTTGCTTCTTAAAAGCTATCTACATGGCAGATACCAGGTAGTGCGTATTGGGGATACGTTCAGCAATGACCTTCTTGTCAATTTTGGAGTTCCTCAGGGAAGTATTCGACCCTTTTCCTATGTTACATAAACGATATGTGTAATCTAAATATTACAAACTGCAAAACAATTGCCTACGCTGATGACACTTGTCTCACATTCCACGGTATTTTTTTTAATTAAATCAATAAAAAAATTACATAAAAAAACTTAATGTACACAGTGTAACATAAACCATTACTGGTTTTTCCGCACACTGCTAAATGCTAGTCGTCGATTACAGGTAATCTAAAGTAAGTATTTAATATCTATACTAATATTATATAGCGGAAGAGTTAGTTTGTCTGTTTGTTTGTTTGTTTAAACGCGTTAATCTCAGGAACCACTGGTCCGATTTGTAAAATTCTTTTTTTTGTTTGATAGTCCATTTATAGAGGAAGGATTTAGGCTATATAACATTACGCTGCGACCAGTAGGAGCGAAGGGTCAGTGAGAAATGTTTCAAAAACGGGTAAAATTATTCAAATTTGAGGACTTTCGTTGCGTGTGCTGCAAAAACGGTTTTAGTTACTCAAAAAATATGTATTAATGAATTATTCCTTTTTAATAATAAAAAAAAAGTTTGTGACAGTAAATGTCTATCTCTTAAGATTTACTAAATAACTAACAGGATCAAAAAATGGACTATACAGCGGTTTTTGGAAAAAATATTTATACCATCACGGTATTAATTCTTATCATTTTAAATACGTTAGTTAGATTAAGCATTTCATGAAGACTATATTCGCCCTTTAAATCATGCAAATGTAATGAATACTTTAGGAGATATAGCAAAATTAAAATCGTTTCGCCGTGATTCGACCGGGCGCCGGGCATCGTGTGAGTCGTGACGTGTCTCGCGTCCGAGCCGGCATGGTAGGTACTTAGGCAGAGACCCCACGCATAATATATTTATTGAAACTATTATTTTTCATTAAATAATTTATTAGAAATAATTAGTACTGAAATTACAATTACGCACACAAAAGATTACGCATGAATTAGGTACGTGATAATTTTTCACAAAAAAAAACCAATTAATGACATTAAAATAACGTGAAACCCGAGTTATCGAATACACAGCTTGGTTAAAAATGCTATTAAAATGTACCTAGGTCATCTAAATCTAAATAACAGGCAGTGGGTACCGGTAGTTTGAATTAGACCACGCACAGCCGCAAAATGTACCCCCAGTAATAATTGTGTTAAAAGTATCTACGGCGTATGTCGGTACGATTTTTACCCGTAAAATGGTCACAAATATTTTGAGATGCTAATTATCAGACAAATTAAATACGTTAGCCACTTTTAAGCATTTCATACACGTAATAATTACTGTTTACACCATACAGTTTATATGAATATCTTAGGAAATACATATATTGAAATGAAAAATATACGCACCCAACATTATTCAAACGTTTCGTCTTCGATTAACAATATAGTGTATTCGAATATCAAAGGGTTTCGCACCAAAACGCATATCAAGTTTCTTTGACCAAAGAATATATTTTGATAACTCGGTTTTCAAGGAGTTTTATTGTCTAGCTCATAGATTAAAAATTACCTATCATTTATTGTTTTGCATATGAACAAAATAATAAATGATGGGTAATTTTTAATGCATAATGTTTATGTGTAATTTAATAATTAGTAGGGATTATACTGTGCATCCAAATAATATTGCCGGGCACGTGACTTACTGGATCGGGATCAACATTGAGATGATGCTTTATCCGAAGCAAGTATTAGCGATAGTCCTCAGCGATTGCGCTATTTGTTTGTAGTCATGCGAGAATTCTGTGCACTTTTTAATGCTAAACAGCCTATGCATATGTCTGACTATTCAAGATATAGTTACACCTAAGTTGGGGTCTTAATATGGCATGTCCGAGTCATTATTTGACGGTTAACTTCATTGGCCTACTTATTTTGCCTATGCACGTCTAATACCGTGTATAAAGAAGCATTTACTATAAATTAGTTTTTTAAATACCTACCCAAACATAAAATATATTTAAAAAATACTGCCCTAAATCACTTTGACACGCGTACGAAGTCGCGGGCACAGCTAGTTTATATAATATATATTATTATTATTCTTGATATTAACAAAGGTTTATTAGTATATTTTAATTGTAAAAGCAAGTAATTATTCGTAGCCCGTATGACATATTCTTATATTGTACTAGCGACCCGCCCCGGCTTCGCACGGGTGCAATGCTGATACTAAATTAAATACACTACAGAAAAACTATGAACGTTGTATATAAAAACATAGCGGCCCGCTCCGACTTTGCACGGGCATAAAATATATATGCCTATGTCACTCAATGAAAACATGATTAAAATCGATCCAGTATTTTTGATTCATTTATTACTGCCCTTGGCCTGCACGCATTAAATTTGGAGTAAAACAATTCCTCTTTCCCTATACTTACTATTAAGATTTCCTGCTTTATATTAAAAACACCTAAAAAATAATGATTAATTGCACACTGTATTTAAGGTACTTAATTCGATAAGGATTAATGCCGTATTGCTTAAAACAGCTTCGTAAATAAGCCATTTTTTCACGTAAAAAGTAAACAATAAAAATGGTTAATGTGGGTTATCCCTAAAAGATAAACATATACCATCGCGAACTTTTTTGTAGACCTTTTTATGGTGTACAATACTGTAGTACATTAATTTGATCTAACTCGTAGGGTTTAGGCAGCGTTTTTGCTAAAATAGGTTAATTTACGACATCACGTTAGAAACCTCTAAAATTAGCAATGTTGCCTTAGTATATTATGCATGTATTATACATATAAACCTTCCTCTTGAATCACTCTATCTATTAGAAAAAACCGCATCAAAATCCGTTGCGTAGTTTTAAAGATTTAAGCGCACATAGGGATATAGGGACAGAAAAGGCGACTTTGTTTTATACTATGTAGTGATAGTGATTATCTATGTAAAGAACTACGAGGTACAATACCGCCACAGCTTACTTTTTTTTTAGTAACTATTAGTAAATTTAATATCTAACATGTGTGTAGATTTAATTTATAATTAATCATATGTTAGTAGTATCATATCATTATCAATCAGTATCATTATACAGGGTTACCTCGTAAGTCGACCTAGATCCTTTATGGGGCTATAGGTAGTTAAGATCATTCCTGACTGATTTGACTATGAAACACCCTATCCTAAATCCAATGGTTTTCAAGATAATTGTTTAATTTTAAGAATTTTCATAAAAAGTCCGTTTTTGCCTTTTGTTGTATCTCTTTTTTGTAATCTGAGCGTTATGGTATGTTTTTTATACGTTTTATTTTAGAAGATGAATTGTTCTATCCATTTCAATAAAAAAATACGATTCCAAAATAAAATATGTATATTAGTGAAAAATCAAACAAAAACAAAACCTAATATTTGTTTTTCTTTAAGGGATACTTAAAAAAATCTATGGAAGTCTCTTTGCAGATGAAGTTAAAAACATCTTCATTTTATCAGCTATCCAAAAAGGTAAAACATTATAGGGTCACATCAAAACCTCATAAAAAAAACTTAGGTAAAAGGCCCCCCAGGTAGCAAAAATTCCGGTCTTTTGTTAAGTATCATTGTTTGAAATGGGTTATGTGCGAGCGGGATGCCATACGTTTTATGTATGTAAGAGCAAGAAAAAAGATACTTTGCGTTACTTTGGATGACCAAACAAAAGATTTCAAATATTATTTTGCTTAGTCTGCTCATTTGGTTCGTCCGTGGTAGATGCGATTTTTGCTCTGTGTTTGTTTTTTCTCTCCTCTGTTTTTTTGACTCGGCTTCTATTTCTGGACTGATGCTGTTTCTTCTTCGTGATTACCTGTGCTTGCTTTGTGGACTTTGTTTTGTGTTTCTGATTTGGAACTGTTGAAAATGGTGACCTACACGAACGATAAATATGCTGACATGTTATTGTGTTACGGATATTGCGGTGGTGATCAAGAGCTCGTGCCGAATACACACGACGGTATCCCAACCGCCGCGCCCCAGATGTCAGTGTGTTTGACGGAGTTTACCGACGACTTAGAGAGACTGGTTCCATTTCGAGACGACGGTCTGACCTGGGTCGTCCACGTGTTAATGATGACGACGAACAAGATAATGATTTAGATCGGATTCAACTACAACAACGAATGTTGGTGCTCGAGATCTTGGATGCTCGCAGTGGAAAGTGTGGTTCACTGTCCAAACAGCTGGTTTAGGCTAAAATGTACATTACGGTCGGTCGAGTTGGCGGCTGCAATTAAAAAATATATATATATGGCGAATAGAGCTATATGTAAGGAGTGACTAACCAAAATTAAAAGTTACGTAAACTCGTAGTTTTTTAGTTATTGAAAAAATAAAATTCGTATTTTTGTATGAAGATCCCAGATTAGGATCCCAGAGGCGATTCAGTTTGAATGTGTGGATGGGTATAGTTTGTAACCATTTAATTACGTACGAAAACTTTTTGGCTGAAGAGATACCACAATTACTGCAGGACGTGCCGGTAGAAATCACCCAAAATATGTGGTTCCAACACGACGGTCGTCCTGCACATTACCGAACATCAGTCCGTCAATTGTTAGATACGACATATCCCAATAAGTGGATTTGGAGAGGTGGACCGACACCATGGCCATCCAGAAGTCCCGACTTAACCCCCATTGACTATTACGTATGGGGACACATGAAGACTTTGGTGTATGACGACCCCAATCCCATAACGAACGTAGAAGTTTTACGCCAAAAGATTATTGATGCAGCTGATAAAATGCGATCTACCCTTACTTACGACTGGAGTTGTTAAAAGTGCTTTAAGAAAAAGATTAAGAATTTGTGTCCGAAATAGAGGCGGACATGTAGAACATGAACTGTAAAAACAATTGATAAATATTTACTGTTTACGTGGTTTTTTTTCATTTTTAGAACTTACTAATAATTTTATTACCATGCCCGGGGAGGCTATCATCTAAGTTTTTTGTAATGAAAACTGCTTTTACCCTGTAATGTTACCTTTTTGGATAGCTGACAAAATGGAGATGTTTTTAAGCTCATCTGCAAAGATGTTTTTATATTTCAATAGATGTTTTTAACAGTTTCGAAGCCTGACGTTGTAATAAAATACAATAGGAGGTATAGACCACCAGGATCAATGCTGGCATACTACTCGTGTGAGCATAAGGCCGCCTTTACACCTGTGAGTTTTACTTACGTAAGTCACTTCCATAAGCGACTTATGATAAATTTTCAAGTATAGTAAATTTTCAAGTATTTTCAACACTTATTGTAATTGACTTATTGTAATTTCTCACAGCTTATGTAAATTGAAAAATTACAGGTCTAAACAGGTTCGAGTTTGTTTACGGAAGCGACTCACAGCTTATCAAACTAAATTGATAAGTTAAGAAATTACGCGTGTCAACAATGTCCGGTCCAAAACAAAAACAAATTAAAAGCTGATCACCGGACGAGGTAGAAACCTTGATTTCTGCCTTTGAGGCACGCCCCATACTATAGGACTGCAAAAATAAGGAATACAAAAACCGCATTGAAACAAATTTGTTACATATCGAACTTAGTGAGATATTTGTCACCACTCAAGAGGAAATAGTATTAATGAAAAGAACAATTTAGCCAAGAAGTGACAAAGTTAAAAAAAAGAAGAGCGGCAGCGGTGCTAACGTAGTTTATGTGTCAAGTTGGCGGTATTTCAAAGCCCTGTCTTTCTTGCTGCAAGGGAAGGAGTACCAAGGAAACACGACTGATACTTTGGTAAGTTTATTTTAAATTTTATACCTAAAAAAATTATATTATCGCAATTGCTGCCACTGAAGGGTTATTATGGCTATTGGTATTCAACCCTACCACACTATCAGTAGGTAAGACTTCAATATTGTCGCGGGATAAATATCCCTGAGAATTATTGCTTGATGTTAGAAAATTATGAAGGACTACGATTGTCGATACCAAACCTTGAACATTTTCCGGGCGTAGTTCTATAGGCTTTCGTAGTATACGAAATCGGCTTGCCATTATGCCGAATACGCTTTTTACCATACGTCTGGCTCGAGAAAGGCGACAGTTGTAGAACCTATAACTTAATGAAGCCGTATCCATATTTAAATCAACTTTAAATATGGATACGGCTTCATTAAGTATTTCGACAGAGCAAATGCATCATCTGCAAGTAAGACACACGGTACATCGATTTGTCTTCCGTGAAGTGGTTGTGGTGGCGATAGGCTCAGGCTTCCTGACTCTAATGCCGCGTATAAGGCCGTGTCGTGAAATACACCACCATCAGATGTACGGCCAACGTTACCGAAATGCATGTAGATTATTTTATAACTTGCATCAACCACAATCATTAAAACAATACTGTGCGAGCCTTTATAGTTAAAATAAGTGCTGCCACTATGCCTAGGAGCTTTGATTATGACATGTTTACCGTCGAGTGCCCTAATACAGTGTGGAAATTGCCAAATGGTTTCATATCCTTCTGCTATTTTAAGCCATTCTTCTGGAGTTGTGGGTACCTGCAAGTAGAAAACGTGTTTTAAAATAGTTTTTAATATTTCAGACTGATTCGTCAACCCCAGCCGAAAATCTGGAAATGGCTGAAAGTCAACTGTCATCAGTCGCAGATGGACAACAGCCGAGTTCATCAAAACTAAATAATAACTTGCCAAATCCCCCATTAAAAAGAGGAAGGAAGATACTACGTCTTTGCTTAATAAGTGTGCTCAAATTATAAATCAACCAAAAGACGACGATCAAATATTTGCGGATTATGTAGCTTCTGAGCTAAGAAAATTAAGCAAAGAGGGCATAAAAAGCTTCGACGCATAATACAAAGGGCAATCATAAACATACAAGACGAGGAAGATGGACTGGTTCCACCAGCTCCACCATCTGGGAATACATCCTCTGGAAATAATTATGTTTTAATTACCCCCAGTTCCGAGAGTGAACAGCTCCAGCTGACAACAGACAATGTAAATGGTTCCCAAGAATATACTTAGATTGAATTTGGTAGATCTCATAACAGACACTCCAATTTATCAAACAAAAAAGTAATGTTCTACTGTTAATTCCTCATTTTGTTGATTTCAACGAGAGTTAATAATTAAGATAATAATTTGAATTGTCCAATTTGTTATTTTTAATAAGCGTTCGTAATTAAATTAAACAATACATCAAGGTAAGAAACAATTCTTACCTTGATGTATTGTTTCAATTCAGTGTGAATTGCTAAACATACTTCAGGTATAAACACTGAAATTGAAGATGCTGACATTCTGAACAACGTCGACGATTGGTAGGAATCACCTGAAAGTAGGGAAAAATTAGCTTAACAGACGTCTAATTTGCATATAATTTTCTCAGCTGGTGAAATAGCCGGTCGAAAATGTGTATCTTTTTTTTATGATTGGTGCAACTTTTTTCAAAAGACATTCAAAAGTCGTAGATCTCATTCTTATAAAATTGAAAAACTGGTCTCGGTCTTCCAGTCTTAACTCCTTCAAAATATTTTCAAACGCACCTTTAGCAATTTTTCTTTCTAGCCATGGTTTTATCCAACATTTTCTTTTCTTTTGTTTTCGATTACTGGATAAAATAATTATGTAGGTATGCAGCAGGTGCTTGAACATGGCGACTGTGAGAATGCATTTTTACCCGACTTCGGCGAAGCCAAAAGGAAGTGATAATTGTATTGTGTTTAGTATTAAAAGATAGGTCTTAGTAAGCATATTACAAATATGTATTTTAATTTTTAATTAATGATTAAATTTTATTGTTAAATTCAAAATTAACGTTTAAAATGCGGTCGTACAAATAGTATCTAGGAGTTGTTTAGTTATTTTCTATTTGTTAATTTACCGTTAGTTTAGTGAAAATATAAATATGTGGAAACAGAAAAATGTAAAATAAAATAAAAGTTTAAAAATACTATAACCCGACTTCGCAAAAAAGGGGTCTAAAAAGAATATGGTCTAAAACAGATGTGGTCAATACAAAATTATAACCTCAAATTATAAGAAAAAATTCGCTGATCGCTGAAATATCGGTTAAACGCCATCTAGCGATAGATAACTGAAATAGCTACAAAGGTGCAAGCCAAACCATATATAAGTTAAGATAACTATCAAAAGAGGGCAGCACCATGGAAGACATGGTTAAAATATTACAAGTTATAAAAAACTACTTATCGAAACAAAAACAGAACATGAAGGAGAAGGAAAAGAATATTAAAGCATCCATCAATAACAATATAGATGATAAATTCAGCCTAATCGAAGCTAAAACGAGATTTTTAGAAACGAAAATCGAACAAAAACCAAAAACAATTGATATGATCTAGAAAAACAGGGTAGACGATGTTACAACAACAACTGTTAGCAGAAAAATAGAAATACTAAAAAATGGGAAATTACTCAAAACTTCAAATATCTACCTTAAAGAGGATTTTCCACCGAGTGTACTACAGAAGCGTAAAGAATTACAACAAAAGCTGGAACGAGAACGACAAGCTGGAAAGAAAATATTTTTGCACTATGATAAAATCGTAGAAGTAAAAAATGGAGTATCGGAGCATAGTGGAATCAACATATGAAATAAGAGGCCTATGTCTATGTCACCTGAAGAGGCACGGAAAGAAACTATTATAATAAATGGTGAAGGAGTAAAACAATCGACAAAAAAGAACAAAACACAAATCACAACCAATTTTCTACGCCCGTCGCAACTCACAGTTCATAAGCAATCATTTTTTTTTACGGGCATTGGCCCACCTCACATTCCCACCACTGCAACTCCTGTAAGCCAGGATCAACAGCGGTAACCAACCACGACAAACCCTTTGATATGATCTCAGGGGAGCCCGAGGGACAAGCTAAATCTGTCTTGGGACCCACAACGAAGTTAATCGGAAGAAAAAAGGAGGAGTAGGAAGTATTCCAGTTTCCCTCCCCAAGCAAAGTGGGAGACAGTACAAAATTGTAATGACACAAACGGCCAAAAAATTAAGGGAAAGCACCACGGGAATATATATTATTATGTCATTGTAATATATTTATGAGTTTATGTAATTTATGGGGATTAATTATGATGTTGATGAATGTTTCCAATAATAATTATGGCAGAAACGCTTGAAAGCACGGAAATTCCTAGCGCTGTCCACGAGGTCACCGTAATATGCGACTCCAGATTTACAAATTAGGCTGTTAAGCATTGTAGTTCTTTCTTCTCGCCAGAGATCACACTCCCATAGAATGTGATGCGCCGTTTGTTCGAAAATGTTGCCTTCGGTCGAACACTCGCATAGAGGTGATTCCACCAATTTGAATCCGTATAGTTTCGCTTTAAAATTACCATGACCGGTCAGGAATTGTGAAACGCAGTGATCAATATTTAGCCAGTGCATGGAGAGCCGTTCGCGTACACATGGGAAAAAGTTGTACAGGTGGCGCCCTTTTGTGGAGTTTTCCCATCGCGTCTGCCATTCGGAGATTAGGTATTGTATTGAAATATCTATTGGTTCGAATAATCTTAATATTTTGTTTCTGTCGCGTGCGTTTAAAAAATACGGGCCTGTTAAACTTTTATTACGATAATACATGGCTGCCCGACGCTGTATTTCAAGGTCGACGGGTAAGACCCCAGCGAGTACTGGCAGAGCTTCCGTGCTGACGGTACGGTAGGCCTTGCATAGAAAGATTAACGCGAGACGTTGGCTTTGTAATAGCTTGCGTCTGGCAGCACCGATAGTTGCCCTGTCGGCCCACACGGGAGCCCCGTAGCATATACTACCTAGATATGTAGCCGAATAAATTAATTTTAGGGTTTTATATGAAAGACCCCATGTCGACGTCGATATTCTTGTAAAGGCATAGAAATTTCGCTTTGCTTTTTCACCTGTCTGAATAATGTGTTCTAAGAAGGTAAATTTATTTTCCAAAAAGAATCCGAGATAACAGAGTGACTGTTTACGTTTAATATTAATATTGTTTAGTTTAATGCATGGAGTCGACTGTAGCGTTCCTTTTAGAAGTATTTGATAAGTTTTATGCGCGGCAAATTCTAAACGATTTCTATGGCCCCAGCTTGATATTAAATTAAAGCATTTATTGGCCTTTATTTCGATTTCGGAGCGTGAATTAGCTTGAATTACTAGAAGCCCGTCGTCAGCGTAGCCTATTAATGTACACAATGGTGGAAGGGGGAGGCTCAGTAGATCATCGAAGCCTATGTTCCATAAATAAGGAGAAATTACAGAACCCTGTGGGCAGCCGCACGTTAGAGTCTTGGAGTGAGTGCAATGACCGAGTTGGAGTTTAGTTATGCCGTTCGAAAAGTAAGAGTGTAGTAATGATTAAATATTAGAGTAGCAGCCTCGATTTTTTAGTTTTAATAGTAGCATCGGCCACCAAGCATTATCAAAAGCGCCAGATATATCTAATGAGATCGCGACGACGTATTTCGTTTCCGATGAATTTACTGTTTTTCTAACTTCTAAGGCTGCGTCCACAGTTGACTTCCCGGCGGTGAAACCGAACTGCTGATTATGAAAATTAGGGCCACCGGAGAGTAGGCGAGGTACGATAAGTCGTTCTAGCAGTTTACCTAAGCATGGAAGTAGTGTTATAGGACGGTAAGATTTCGGGTCGTCTGTTGGCTTATTTCCAGCTTTTGGAATTAATTTTATACTTCCGATACGCCAAATTTTTGGGAAAACTCCTTCTGTGATACATCTATTAAACACAAGTAATATCGAGGAGCCAGCCGCTAAGCACGCTTGTTTTAACATGATGTTTGATATTTTATCGGCACCTGCGGATTTTTTAATAGGTAAAAAATTTACTATTATGGTGAATTCCTCAAGTGAAGGCAAGTCTGAAACCGGGCTATTGATAGGGTCTAACATTTTACTTCTAATCTCGCGGTGATGATCATCGTCCGCATCAGGATTATCGTCTGGTATTAATACGTCGAGGTAAGCCTTAGCCGTGTCTTCTAAGTTGCACGTGTAAGTATTGTTTAATTTTTTATTAGAAATAAAGTTTGGCGCATTACTACTATTAGGTTTTAATTCGTGGTATAACGAGGACCAGGGACCCTCTCTATCCAATCTATTCGCGGCATTTTTCAGCATATTATTTTTTGCTAGGGTAACGGCGGCGCGATAACGTGACCTTGAAGTGCGTAGGTCAATTAGTTTTGATACGTATTCGGTATCGGAGGGTCCGAGGCCGGATCTTCGCAAGTTATTAATTTTACGCCTAGCCCGTCTAAATTCGCGACGAAGATTATTTATGTTATTATTCCACCATTTACAATTATCATCTCTTTTAAGGTGTTTTCGGCCCAAGGCAACATCGGCGCAGTAAATGAAGGTATCTGTCATAAGTTCAGCGCACTCAATGACGTTCAGTTGTGAGCGAGTGAAATCTCTGGAATGTGCGGTAATTAGAGAACGAAATAATTAAGCAATCATTGTCAACCGAAGATATTCAAAAAAACTAATAACCCACCCTCCCCTAAGCCGGCTGGTCACCGAGGGGGAATACGACCAAAACCCTCCGAATTTAAAAAACCTAAATTTTTCGGTGGACGTGGCGGTCTCCAGACGGTTATACTGCAAATGAAATAGATTTTATTTTATTAAACATGCATTTTATCAACATCGAAGTTTTAAGAAAAATACTTTAAACCACTATTATGAGGTACCCTTGAAATAGATGAAAAAAAGAAAAGTAGAAGAAGTTTTACTAAACATACACCTAAACTATCATCAGAGAGAGAAAAAATAGATTAAGCCGGGTACTCATTAGCGAGCTGTAACCGTAACCGTTGCATGCACTGTAACCAAAAAACATAGTGTGTACGTGGTTCGCGAACCGGGTACGCGTCGGGCTTGCAGCGAGCCGATGTTTACAGCGTACTCATTTCTGAACCTGTAACGTGGCACGTAACTGTAACCGTTACTGTTACCAAAAACATAGTGTGTACGTGGTTCGCGCCAATCGCGCAACCAGCGACGAGCGCCACACGAGCGACTCGCAGCGAGCCGACAATTGTCGGTTTTTGCCGCGAATCAAAGGGCGCTCGCAGTGCGCTCGTGGACGTCAAGAGGATAGATTGTTGCTAGCCGCTACGATCCATCTGTACCTAATTTTTATTTCTCTTGACATGAGTGAATGGTCAGAGGAGAAATGTGCCCTTTATGATCATCGAGAAAGGCATCTATAAGTATGTATGCTGCACAGGCGAGAGACACTTCGTCCGACATTGTGGAGTTACAAACTGAGGGCAGGGCAGGCCTCCACGTTCGTTACACTCCCCGTACACACTAGAACTTCGTTACTGTATCTGTTTGGTTACAGTTACAACTCGCAAAATGAGTAAGCTCGGTGAAAGCGTTCGGGCGACAACACAAGCCTAAGCTGTAACACGCGTACACACTAGAACCTTGTTACTGTATCACGCAGGATACAGTTACAGCTCGCTAATGAGTACCCGGCTTTATAGACAGCTACTCAAAGAAAAAATTAACAAATATGTAGACATAAACCTGCCCACAACACAACTCTATAATATCCTTGAAAAATCAATAAAAGATAGCTTAGATCAAACAAAAAACACAAATTATAAGAAAAAAAATTGTATATCAACAGAAACAAAGGAACTTATTAAAAGAAGACACCATTTGCGACTTTCAGAAAATAAGACAGTAGAGGAAAAAGCTGAACTAAAAATGTTGTATAAAGATATAACATTGAACATCCAAAACGAATATGATAATTATAAATTAAATACATACAAAAATGTATAGATATTGTCAGAACTGGTTTAGCAACATAGCAGAACCTCCATTTTTATCTCTGTCATCTATCCATTTTCTCACCCAAACTCTTTTCAGTTTGGATAATTATCCAAATAACTGGTATGTTAGAAGAAGAATTATAATTCTTCTTCTAACATACCAGTTACTTCTTGCATTATGACAAACGTAAATTTTCTGAACAAATTACTAAGTTTTATTTTTTGCTGTTTTCGAGAACCAATTTATTTTTCCGCACTGACTTCACAAACGTGTGTACACCGAAAGAAATATCCTCGACTACTGACGAAATACTGACTGCGTCTAAAGGCTGATTTACACAGGGCAAGTAACTGACTACAAATTCGAGGCAAGTCAGTGCTGACCCGAAAAAAACCCTGTGTAAACTGATTTGAAGTCAGTACAGTGGCTTGAAGTCAGCGCTGACTTGAATATTCGGACACGAATATTTTAAAGTCAGTTGGCGCCCCCCGCCAACCGCGCACCCCCGCGCCAGCCAAATAAACCCCGTGTAAACAGACAAGTCAGTGCGTGGTTAATCACTGCCGCTGCGTTGTAGATTGACCACGTTTTTTTCGCTGGCGATAAAAATGACTCGTAAGCTTAGCGAAGACGAAACCTTAAAATTGGTGCAATTATATGGCGAAAACGAGTGCCTTTGGTATATTAAATCCCCAAATTACCGCAATAAAGAAATGCGGTCAACAGCGTTGCAAAATATGGCTCAACAAATGCAAATCAAAGGGCTCACTTCTACTGAAGTAAAAAATAAAATTAAAGCCATAAGGGCTACATATTATTTAGAGCTCGACAAGATACAAAAATCCACCAGATCTGGCGCTGGTGGGAACGTATATGTCCCGAAAGTCAAGTGGTGTCAAGAACTGGACGGCTTTATAAAAAATGCTTTTGTAAAAAGGAAAACAATGGTAAGTATGTCCTTACATATGAAATTGGCGTTTTGTCGTACTGGCCACTTTGATCTTAAATATATCCTCTTTGGTTAGGAATTCCAAATTCAAATTTAAACAGCTATTTACTCATGCATTTGTGCTTTGAAAACAGTAATTCATTTGTTTTTTTCTCTTTTGCTTTTTTTTCTGCGTCACTCATTTCACAAAATGGAAAACTTAAAATATCGCATTATTTACGACTACGAGTTCCACCGTGGCACCAGTGCTGCAGAAACGGCTCGAAGGATTAATGATGTGTATGGGGGGTGGTGTCGCAAAAGAAAATACGGTGCGTTTTTGGTTTCAACGCTTTCGTTCTCGAAATTTCGACCTGCAGAACAAGCCCCGTGGACGGCCGGAGATCAAGGTCGATAATGATGAATTGAAGGCAACGAAAAGCCATCCAGACGCCAGTTCGAATCTGTGACAGCTCCCAATCAATCTGGGCCTCCGCGATCAAAACGCTCCAAAATATCTCAGATGGCCACCATGATAAAGGACTTAAAAAGTGTGTCAAATGATGTTAATATGTCACCATCTGAAGAAGAGTCTGACGCTGATATTTTCGGTAAACATGTGGCGGCTCAACTAAAAAAACTGTCTGAAGAACAATCTGTTATTGCACAAGAAGAGATCCAAAAAATATTATCTTAAACTAGATTGGCTGATATACAACAAAAGAAGTATACAGAAAATGCACACTCTTCATCCCCTAACTATTTTATCCCAAGTCCGGCAGCAACTACAACAAGCAGCACAAGTAGCATGGGATTTTACTCCCTGGAGCCCAACCCAATGACTGCATCAAGCGACAACACCATAACATTTTACCCGCCAGAGGTTGCCGAGCCTGCCACTAGCAAAAGCTCTTTAGGATTTCAGTCTTCCGATCGACCAACGAACCCCACATTTGTAAACCCCAGGCAGATTATTATTACACCCTCAGGTTTGAATTACGGCACCACGATCAACGAAGAAGCTGAAAGTGAAATAACACTGCTGTTAACACGATTATGCGTGCCTATGAAAATTCTTAATACTATTTTGATGTTGTATTTCTTAATTTTCTAATAATTTAATAATAAAAATTTTCTTACCATAATATGTGTTTTTAGTGCCGTATATATTGCCAGCACACTTCTGGTATTAGTTGAGAAATTTCTGGTTTTGAGACACGATAAAAGTGACTAAGGAACCGATAGTTCATTCCTGAAGCCAAAAATGTCAGCGTTATTTCCAGTTTAATTTTGGCTGGTAAAGCATCTCTCATGAATGTATCATGTCGTTGAATAGAGCTCGATATCATTGACAGCAATTCGTCAAAATTCTGTGGTGACATCCTTATAGCCAGTTTGTACTCCGCAGAATCTTCAAATCGCAATTGCTTCAGCAACAAAGCAGAACCACCAGTTTCGTTTCTATCGTCAATCCATTTTCTTACCCATTGTCGTTTATTTTTAGTTATCTCATTTTCTACCATTTTTATTAACTCATTCAACAGCAAAATTGATAAATTTTTCAACAAATAATTAAATCGTCGTTTCAGTTGTGTAGTGTGTGTTGTAATTCTCAGAATTGTATTTTGTAAAGTAAGCTATACTGGTGGCGTGGAATATAATAACTCCTGCGAGAGTTAGTCGTCTGCCCACCGTCCACTAAAATGGTCGTTAAATAAAGTAGTTCAGTACATCAAATATTTTATTGGAGATCCCAGTCAATGTACACTAAACTGGTGACCCCGACGAAAAAACTTTTGAAAAAAGTTTGTAGTGAAGGAAATCGGCGTAAATAGTGACATTGGCTGTGGGTGAGTTTTGGATCAAGATCAAATTCCACGCTGCCTATGCATAGATCAGCATAGAGAGACTAATATGTATACACCTTTACAGCAATCACGTAGTGGCAGAAAAATTAAAAGACCTGTGAGGTTTGTGGACAGTAACTAGGTTAACGATGCATTGGCATTTTTATTTTGTTAGCATGTAAGTACGCGGAGATTGCGTCATGTCATCTCAGCACATATTTATTGTTATAAGTTATAGTTAGGAATATATGTATTCATTCTGCCTTAAGTTTCGGCTCGAGAAGTTAATTATATAGTAGTATATAAATTTGATTATAAACTCTCAAAGTTAAAGTTAACAGTGACAAAAGTAAAAATTATTTAACAAAATGGGAAAGACATATTCGGTAGAAAAGAAAGAGGAGGAAATTGTTATCGCTCAAAACGGAGCAAATCATGCAACAGCATCTAACGATAAATATAAATTGGAAGTGTTGAGCATCACGGTGACCGTCATGGCGGTCATCCTCTTTGTGTTTTGTGCCGTTGTTGTGTACAAAGTTTGTGTTACAAGTGCAAGGAAAATGTTAAGGAAAGAGTTAAATTGTAATCAGGGTACTAATTTAAGTGTTTTGTCACAAAATAAACTCCCAAATATTAATGTTTGCTAAATTAATTTTGTTTTAAAGTTTGTTAAAATTAAAATTTTCTAAAATTTTTTTTTTTTAGAAGGGGGTGTATGTAGTGTGTGTTGTAATTCTCAGAATTGTATTTTGTAAAGTAAGCTATACTGGTGGCGTGGAATATAATAACTCCTGCGAGAGTTAGTCGTCTGCCCACCGTCCACTAAAATGGTCGTTAAATAAAGTAGTTCAGTACATCAAATATTTTATTGGAGGATCAGTCAATGTTCACTAAAGTTGTTTTCGCGAATTCATTTTTCCCCCTGACTTCACACACGTGTGCTCACCGTGAGAAACGCACCACTACTACTTACTTCATGTAAACAGTTAAAGTCAGTCGCGGCGCCGATATTGGCGCTGCGACTGACTTGTCTACTGACCCTGTGTAAATCAGCCTTAAATAGCACGAGTCAGTTTTCGGCGTCAGCGCTGACGACAGTTACTGACCCTGTCTAAACCTGCCTTCACTTTGATTTGTATTCTATTGTTGTTTGTAAACTTTGATCGGTGTTTATTGTATCACAACCTCCAAATAACTTATTCTTTATTAGTTAATACATACTTAATTCATAGGTTAGAGTAATACTTATAATATATAGAAGTTAATTATTGTATAGTTTATTTTTTATTTATAGTATAATTTAGATTTTAGAATAATAAATAAGCAATGGCAGAAAAGCGCAAGAGAAGCCAAAACTTTTCTGCAAAGGAAAAAGATAGGTTAGTTAAATTAGTAGGCTCGCACAAAGCTGCTATTTTAAATACAAAAACAGATGGCACTTTGAATGACGCTAAAAATAAAGGGTGAGGGGAAGTCACCGAATCATTTAAAGCAACCGCAACTACATTCAGGTAAATGTTATGATTCCATATTTTAATTATTCTAGTATGTAGTATACTTATCTTCGAACCAAGCATTATATCAAGATGTTGTGCATAATAAGTTGAATAATAATTTTGGATTGCTTTTTTATAGTGTGTCTATTATGCATAATACATTAAACATTTATATATTTATTATTATTCACAGAACAAAAGAATCTCTTATGAAAATTTGGGATAAAATGAAAAGCGAAAGCAAAATATAATATCAGACATCCAGACGAAGCCTTAATAAAACTGGTGGTGGTCCTATGGACATAAAATTTGATACAGTTTTGGAACAAGTTTGTGCACTGCTTGGAAGGGCGTGCACAGAAATAGAAGGAGTTAAAGATAATAACTTTGACGACAATATCCTGAACTAAAAAGTCCCAAGATTGGAGACTTCCACTGTCTCAACAGATTCAGGAATTCCTCCAGTTGTGGTAGCTGATCCAATAATATTCTCCAATCCAATAATAGTCTCCAATCCAATTATCGATGAACCGGTTACATTAGAAATACCATCAACATCCCAAGCTGTAACTATCCAAGTAAGTTTTTTTATTTAACTAAACAATTTATGATATCAGAAACACATTTTTTCGAAAAATATTTTCTTATTTCAGGATTTTACTACAAGAGAAATTCCTTTGTGGTCAAGAAGAAGACCACAAATTACTAAAAATACGGAGAGAGCTGAAGTTATGTCCTCATTATGCTCCAGCTATAAAAATGTTAATAAAAAAAGAGGATATAGAAGAGTTAAAAAAACAGTTACTTGAATAAAATAATTTTAAACAAAAAAACAGACTTCAAAAGGTCAACTAAAAAGCAAAAAATAAATTTACTTCGCACAAAGTAATACTTATTTTCACTTAGGTAAATAAATTTATTCTATAATTTTGAAGTCGGTGCCAAGTTCAGCGTTCTTTCATAATTTGTTTTTATTTAATATTAGTTTGTAAGCCAGTACTTTCGTAGGTTCATAATATTATATATAATAGTTACTTTGATAGATAGGGTAAACCACCCTATTACTGGCACTCTACCAATTTATTGGTACGCTCAAGTTTTTTAAGAAAATTAAGATTATAAGTAGCCAGACTATAAAATTTTTAGTAAAAATTAAACAGTAGTATCATTCTTTATTCAACTGACAACACATATTTTTTATATCATAAAACATGGCGTTGCATTGACAATCTGTTTGACAAGCCGGGACCTGTGCGACAAAAATATTAAAAAGAATCGTTTTTTAAAGGTAAGAGGTATTATAATCTTTAAGCTATTAAACTTTTTATTTTTAAAACCAGCCAATGATTTGGCTTTTTCGACTTCTGCTTTTATTGAGCAGAATAATAGTTATAGTATTAACGAATTGGAATATGTTCCAAATACTTATTTAAATTAGATAATAAGACAATGGAGGATGTCTCTTGCAGAAATAACTTAAGTTTAAGATTAAATATACAAAATCCTACCAACAATGTAAAAATTTCAAATATATTAAATAATAATAAATCCTGTATGATAAACCTGGTGCATCAAAATTTACAAGGAATGGTAGGTAAAGAACTTGAAATTGAGTTATTCCTAAAGGAATCTAACGTTGATATTATTTGTATATCTGAACATTGGTTCAAAAAACATGAACTCATTTTCAACTTCAATGATCACCAGGTAGCAAGTTCGTTCAGTAGAGAAAATGCCATTAGAGGCGGCTCTTTAATATTAATTAAGAAAAACTTGAGATTTAAGGAACGTAAGGATATTGTGAGTCTCTCAACTGAACGAATAATTGAAGTAGCCTGCATAGAGTTGAGTCAACTTATTATTGTAAGCGTATACAGACCTCCTTCAGGGTTATACGAAACCTTTGAACAAATAATGGAACAATTATTGTCAAAGATATGTGCATCTAACAAAAAGTTAATTATATGTGGTGACTTTAACATTAACTTATTAGATTTAAACTCCTCCACCACTGTTAGATTCTCATCATTGTTTAGATCGTATAATCTTTTTAATTTATTTCATGAACCTACACGAGTATGCAACACAACTGCTACTTGTATAGATAATATATTCACCAATCTTACACCATGCAAAAAAGAAATAATTAATAAGCTCAGCTCTGATCACCATGGACAGTTAGCTTCTTTTAGTATCAACTGCGATACTAACTTAAAGGAAAATCTTGTGTTTGTTCCTGTGAATACAAAACGTATTGAGAAATTTAGGAGTAATTTAATTTCAAATATTCAATTATTGGATGGGTTAAACAGCTCAGATGAAGCTTTTAATAAATTATTCAAAATTGTAAGAACCCAATTTAATTCAGTGTTTACTCCTAAAACGGTTAGAATTAATAATAAAAAAAGTAAATTTGTTGAATGGGCAACTGCAGGAATTAAAATTAGTAGGCAAAAATTGTATGATTTATATAACGAAAAGTGTATTAATAATAGTGAAACATTTAAAACTTATGTTAAAAATTATTCAAAAACCTTCAAAAAAGTATGTAAAGCTGCTAAGGCTATTCATATAAAGAATAAAATTGAAAATTCTAAAAATAAAATTAAAACAACATGGAAGGTAATTGCTGGTGAGACTGGATACGTCACCTGTCGTACCTCGAATTTTGAACTCTCCTTTGAAGATAAAAAGATTACTAAAGATCTAGAAGTTGCGACGGTCTTTGAAAAATTTTTTGCTGACATTCCGGTCTCAACAACAAAAAATTTAAATTCCTCACCTGCAGCTGCTGTAAAATTACTCAGAGACAATGTACAGGAATGTGATGTCAATTTTAAATTTAAAGAAATTGATTACAGAGAAATTATTAACTCGTTTAAGTTGCTGAATATTAAAAACACTGCCGATCTCTGGGGCATGTCCACGAAAGTTATTAAATCAATAATTGACATCGTAGCTCCTTATCTAGCCATGATTTTCAATGACTGTATAAAGAGTGGTGTTTTTCCTGACCTGATGAAGCATAGCAAGGTTATACCCTTATTTAAAGCTGGAAATAAATCTGATCCGACAAATTACAGACCTATATCGATTCTGCCGACTTTTAGTAAAATATTTGAAAAATTAATTTTAAACCAGTTATAAGTACATTTTAATATAAACAATCTTTTACATAATAGTCAATATGGTTTTACTAAGGGTCGATCCACAACGGACGCTGGTATAGGTCTTCTTTGTAATATTTTTGAAGCTTGGGAGAGGTCGCAGGATGCGCTAGGTGTGTTTTGTGACCTTTCCAAGGCCTTTGATTGTGTTGAGCATGCTACATTGATCAGAAAATTGCACCACTATGGCATAAGAGAATCGTCACTCGACCTTTTGAGTTCTTACCTTAAAAATAGGACTCAAAGGGTGGAGGTAAATAGTAAAAGGTCCAATGGGACCAACATAGAATTAGGTGTCCCACAGGGATCCATATTAGGCCCATTTCTTTTTCTCATCTACATAAATGACTTACCTTATTTAGTTAAGGATAAACATGAGATAGTACTTTTTGCTGATGATACTTCACTAATTTTTAATGTGAAGCGACAACAGTCAAATTACGACGAGGTAAATTGTGCTCTCTCAAAAATAGTACATTGGTTTAATGTTAATAACTTACTCTTAAATTCTAATAAAACAAAATGTTTAAAGTTTAGTTTGCCCAATGTAAGGAAAGTACAAACCAATATACTATTAAATGATGAGAAAATGAACTTAGTCGACACCACTGTGTTTCTAGGTATAACGCTAGACAGTAAATTATAGTGGGGTCCTCATATTGCCAACCTGGCAGATAAGCTCAGTTCTGCAGCATATGCAGTCAGAAAAATTAGAGAAATTTCTGACGAAGATACAGCGCGACTAGTCTATTTCAGTTATTTTCACAGTAGAATGTCTTACGGCATCCTTTTATGGGGAAATGCAGCCGACATTAACACAATATTTGTGCTGCAGAAGCGAGCAATACGTTCCATTTACAAGATGTCCTCATTTGAATCTCTGAGAGATAAGTTTAAAGAAATAGGAATACTAACCGTTGCATCTCAATACATTTTGGACAATTTATTATATGTAAGGAAAAATTTAAATAATTTTAAAACAAAAAGTGACAATCATTGTAGGAACACTAGAAATAAGCACAAGCTCGATATACCTATGATCAGGCTTAGCAAAGTAAGTAAATCTTTTAAAGGGCAATGTATACGCCTATACAATAAAATCCCAGAAAACGTTCAAAATTTTTCTATTAATAAATTTAAAAAAGTAGTCAAAGAACGTTTGTGTGCTAAAGCTTATTATAAGATAATTGATTTTGTTAATGATTGCACACCCTGGGAATAAGGTGGCCAACCATGATGGCTGCTTATATTTATTTACTATATGTACTCTAACTTTTATAATATTAATAAGTGTAGGCTATAGATTAAGTTACATTGTAAAAAATATATACTGTTAAAAAAGATCAATTTTCCATCTTTTTGCTAAAAGTTGGCCCCGTCCGAGTTTCTTACGCCGGTTCTTCTCGGCGGGTTAGGGTTGAACCGGTGGTAGCTTGTTTTTCTTGTTGACTTTCCGAAAATAACTTTGTAAGTTTCATTTGGAAATAAAACGTTTTTTATTTTATTATTTTATTTTAAGAAAAATGCAAAATTTGTGGCGTTGTTCTTATACACACTAAATTACTATTACATATACTAATTGCCTTTTTTAAACATTATTTTATAATTAAAGCGTCAATTTATAGTTATTTGTTGTGTGCCAACATTTGGTTTGTGTAAAATCGCTTAAACCATTTTATTGGCACATGTGCTAATAATATGGTATTAAAAAGAATTTTAGTTTATTAAAAATTATGCCTTGTTTGCTTCTAAATTGAATTTAAGTTGTATTTAAAATATTTTCTAAAGTTTTGGATACACCAATCCAAAAGCTGGCCCACTGCCAATTTTGTAAAATCCATTTATTTAGGTTTATTTAGGAGAGAAAGACCTTTACCAAAATAACAACACTTTTTTTTCTATACAAAATTTAAACAAAAATAGCTTTTTCTCAAAACTATCAGTGTGTGGATTGGTTCCCTATTGCAAAAGTAGGTCCATTTACACTATGATATAAGTTTGCGTTTGTGTATGTGTGTTCATTTGTTTGTCTTTGGCATCGTAACTACTAAATGGATGAACCGATTTTAGTCTAGATTTTATTCAAAGCTGACGTGATCGAAAGCGTGCTTAGCTAAAATTCGTCATCAGTTTATTCACTGTTTGACTATTCAGGGGCTAGTTAAAAAAATAATTTTGCTTTTCTGACTAGAAAAAACTCGAGAGGACAAGAGTTATCCAATTTATTGCAGTCAATCAGAAATTTTACGCGTGCAATTATATGTATTTTAGAGACTGTTTTTGTTAGGTTTTTACTTCTACCCTCAAACTATGATGAAAACGAAATCAGAAATATTTAGTCACGAGTTTACAACAGAGTTCATCTACAGTCATCGTTTGCACTCAGTAATTTTAATTTATTTTTGGTTTATTGTTTGTTTTTAAGCTTTCGTATCCAAAAAGGGGTCATATCAAACTACAATTTTTATTATTTTAAATATGGGATGTTTTCCATTATGTCCGTGTTAGTTTATATTATTTATATTTACAATATTACTATTATAGAACGATATTAACATCGTTTAGTTTTGATCATATTATAGTTTGAGGGTAGACAATATAAACCGATTGAAAGTCTTTGAGATATATACATTCGCGTGAATCGCAGTCATACCTATTACACTAAGGGCCGATTTTTCAATCGTCAGATAACTTTTATCTAAGGAATAAATATGTGACTTTGGCAGATTTTGTATGGAACAAATGTCAAAGTCACATGTTTATTCAACAGATAAAAGATATCTAACGATTGAAAAATCGGCCCTTAGAATATAATCGATATTCTAAGGTATATTGTATAATTTTTAAATAACCGTCTATAATGCCCGTCAACATATCACCTCTATTACTTATACAATTAATCATTGTATTTATTGCAATGTAATGAAATTTTGATCAACTTTTTCAGAAACACAAAATTAACGTTTACATTATAATGAAATTTGTCGAGTATTTATAATTATGAATTTAAGTGTGTATACTATTCACTGAAATACTGCTGTATACTTCATTATGAAAATAATGTATTCATAATTTTGAATTTTCGTTCCAAAACAGGCATCTCAGACGTAGGAATAAAGGGAGCCAAGCTAAAATGGGACTGGGCAGGAGTCAGGACACATAAGTTGCATGCACTCCGAGCGCTGGGCAAAAATATGCACCTACTGGGTACCAGAGGATGGACGACGTCGCCGAGGCCGGCCCAGAACAAGGTGGCGCGACGAGCTGGACGCATACCACCCAGGCTGGCCAGCGGAGCGGTGGCGCAGGAAAGAAATACCTGGAGGACACTGGGGGAGGCCTTTGCCCAGTAGTGGAACAGTTTAGGCTTATAATAATAATAATAATAATAATTTTGAATCACTTTGCTGGTTATATCGCTTTGAATACGATATGGAGAATATATTTTTGACATATGAAGGTAGACATATTTTTGCAAATTTGTAGATATTGTATCCATGTTAGTGCACGTGACTGTACCTATTTAAGGAAGTTAAATAGTCGTAAGCCAAAATTATTCTATTTTTTGTTTAAGCCTAGCAGATTTTGTTTGGTTTTTTGTTAATATTTTATAGAAAGTATGAAACCATATTTAAAAATAAGCGTTTTAAATGTTATGGTAAGTTTCTTTATAAATAAATGTTTATTTTCTTAAAGTAAAGGCTTTTTTACTGTATGTGCTAGCAGTTAGGACCCATTTTTTGATCTAACAAAAATAGTGTCAATAATAGGTAATAAGTACTGCCAATAAAAGGTATAGCTATGCCAGCAACTGGTATTGTAGGTGATTTTTTAAAATATACACTCTATTAAATAAAACGATTTTATTTATGAATGAAAAGTACTTTAAAATATTCTTCCTCAAAGATAGAAGACTAATATAAACGTTTTTTTCTTTGATAAAATATAATTTTACATGCAAATTTTACCAGTTTAATGGAGTCCCTGCTTAAAGGGGTGATTTACCCCTAGTTGTATTTTTTTTTTCTGGTCATGTTTTTTTGTGATTGCCTACAAAATATATTTAGTAATTTGATATTGTAGTAAAGTTGTTGAAGTACTTACTTGGTACCGACTTCAAAATTATAGAATAAATTTATTTAGTTAAGTGAAAATAAGTATTACTTTGTGGGAAGTAAATTTATTTTGTAGCACTCATGCGGGATAAGTAGCATCTTGGCGCACGCTGTTGCGGTTGAAAACGAGCCGTTTGCCCATTCTAAAATTTTGCTTTTTAGACCTTTTGAAGGTTTTTTTTTGTTTAAATTTATGTTATTATTTATTTTATTTCAAGATTTTTAGTTATGGGTAGACTGAGTAGGGATACTTACCGCCAGAGCAGCGCAAAAATTATATATATATCAAGTTGATTGACTATAAAATGATATACAAATTTTAATAATATCAAAGTCGGTACCAGCCAAACTGGATGATTTCTATATTACTCTTTTACTATTTTTAGTCGATTTACATTTTTTTATTTGGCTTAAAAAAAAAATTCCCTTTTTAATAGTTACCTATTTCGTCATATTGTTATGATGGTATATATGGATACCTACTATCTAGTGAAGTCAGAGGTGGTGTTGAGTACTGTAATTGATTTAGTGGCATATGCTTGCAGCGATGTCGTAATTTCGTAACTTGATAGTTGATTCAAAATTATGTTTGTTTTTAGTCGGATATGCTTATGTTACTCTAAACAAATACAAAATTACTATGAGTGTTCCTATAAATTTCGAGGAGTTCTCTCGATTCCTCACAACACCATCATCAGGCATCCACCTTGATAACTATGAGACCAAGTTCGACTGTAATTGAGGTAGTGGCGTATGCTTGCATTTCTTTAAACAACGCTGAAATCTTCAAACATGTATCTCTAAGGACTTAGAAGTTCTGTTCAGTACTTTAGGTCCAGGATATGGTGCAAAACCTTAATATTTGGTAACATATACTTGGGCTACTTCAGAAAAAATCAAAATCGATATATTATGTCTCCATATAAATTTTGAGGAGTTCCCTCGATTCTTCACGGATCCCATCATCAGGTCACCACTTTGGTGACAATGGGACTGCTTGTGAGGCATGTGTGAGAAGCTTGTCTAATTTGTCCATTCTCTATTAATTCTTCCAAATTTGGTATTGCCTGATCATTAATCGGATAATGTTCCTTTTTTTAAATATAAATATTATGTAGGATACAACAAGCTACTTTAACATTTACTGCTGTATCAAGTTTAAGGCGCAAGCCTACAGCTAGCACAGGAAATCTTCTTTTTAAAACACCATACTGTCGCTCCACTGTGTTTCTTGTTCTAATGTGTGCTTCATTGTATTTTCTCTCACCAAAATTAACTGGATTTAAATATGGAGTGAGAGGATGACTCTGCAATTCAAAATTGAACAAATATAGTAATACAATTACCTTCTCTTACAACTTGAAAAATTATATAATTCAAGGTGCTAATGTGGCATATTATACTGCACTGATGTGAAACAAAATAGCATTTTGTGTATGATTGTGTTGTCCGAGTCGGTCACAATAATTGTGAAATCTCTCAATTGTTGCAGGTGGTTCTACAGAAAAGAATTAAATAAATAAATAATGTTATATTAAAGTCTTTTATAGTAACAAATAAAACTACAAACATTAAAATGATTTTACATTAAATAATGTCTAATTATTTACTATAATTTTTTCAGACTCGTTTTCCTACCTTTAATGGATACCCACTATCACCTAAAAGGTATGATAGTCCATAAATGCCTTCTTCAAACTTGCGATACCTACTACTATTTTGATATAGGTATGTATAGTGGAGTCGGGTGTTTATCCTGGCCAACGGGAAACAACATCAGTGATCAGTATTGTATATACAGTTGTAGTACTATGAATTAGTTAATTACTCATTTTATAACAATTATAATGTAATAATATTATAGTGTTAGTGTTAAGTACACTACTTTTTAAACCTAGGATAATAAATAATATATATAATATACACAAAAGTGTATTAAAGCATTAACTTTGTTTTGTTTTTTAAGTTGAGATAAGACAATAAATATTACCAGGTGATTGTATTTTGACGTGTGTACAATCTATGCAGCAAATATTATTACATTTGGAAACCGAGTAATTTTATAAAACTGCCCTTTCACTGCTGAAATTTCTTCTGGTGATTCCGGAAATCTTATAAATTCCTTTCTTAATAGCGGCCCATCCACTAACGCTCATTCCTGCCGGAATCTACAATACTTAAGGGCCCCACACATTAACAGTTCGCCGGCGGATATCAGCCTGTCAGTTAACCGGAAAAGATCACAGACACACAGTTCCCCTGACGATTTTGTATCGACGGTCAATGCGAACCCAAAGTATGTGGCCGTTTGCCGTCACAGGTCTGCGTCGACAGGTGTCGGCCGGACAGTCCTTGATCTCAAGGGCGAATCGAACACACACTAGCTGGTGGCCTTTCGGTCCTAACCACGGGTCAGTTAACCGCCGACAGTTCTTTGTTTTTCGACATCGCGTAAATTTATAGGCAAAATCAAGGCAAAATGGACAACAAGCCGCAATTTATTACACATTTTATAGAATTATACGGACGTTTTTCTTGTTTATGGAAAGTTAAGGACGATTCTTACCACAACAGGAGTTTGAAAGATGACGCTTACGCCAAATTATTAGCATATTATCAAACCACAGTACCTTCAGCCACAATTGATACGGTGAAAAGAAAAATTAATAATTTAAAAAGTTCTTTCCGAAAAGAATTAAAAAAGGTTTTTTTACCTATCTGGTTTATCCTGTCATTTTGTTTTTTTTTTTTTTGCACACTGGTACACAGTAGGAAATATATTTGGAAAACTAATTTGGATCAACTTCGTATTTAGTTTAATTGTATCTATTTCTACATATTTTTAGTTTATTTTCTATCTAACTTTTTAGGTCAAGAACCAAAAGTCAGGATCGTCAGCTGACGACGTATATATGTCGCAGTCATCTAATTAAATCAGCTATTTCATTGAGTGACTAGCGTTTTTATCGAATGACGACATTTAATTGAAAGACTAAAGGACAACTCGTCAAGTTGTTTATTGTAACGTCCAATGTCTTGACTGAACATTGATTGAACGTCATTTAGTCATGTAGTCATTGACTGAACGTCATTTAGTCCGATTTTTTAACCGACTTCCAAAAAAGGAGGAGCTTTCTCAATTCGATGAATAAGTACGTTTTTTTTATGTGTGTTAGCGAATAATTTTCCGATTTTTTAACCGACTTCCAAAAAAGGAGGAGCTGGAAAAAATTTAGTATAAATCCCTCTTAATTGGGGGGTGGAGGGAGGGGGAAGAGGGGAGGGGGAGAACCCCCCCTACCACTCCCACCTTTAGGGGACTACTAGTTTGGAAGATATTTATGGTTGAAGTTTTGAGGTTATGTCTGTGTTTCCGGGATATTTCCAGGAGTAAAACAGGGGAGAAAGGTGGAGACGGCGGTAAGGGAACAAAGGAAATCACCCCTACCCTCCCCTCTACTCAGCAACCACTAGTTAAGAAAATATTTACAGTTGTAGTTTAGAGGTTAGATAAAACAGACAAGTTCTACGTGGATTCGGAGTTGATAGATTTGTTTTTGGGACAATGTCGGTCTGTCACGTCTCCGGCGCTGCGGGAAATGCAGCCCCTTCGCCTATGCGTAACGAATGACAGCTACCAACACTCGCCTTAGGCAGCTCCGGCTTTCTGGTCGCCTTCGGCGACCAGCCTCCGCCGCCACGGCGAGAGCTGGTTTCTGTATTTCGTTACGGCGGGCGGAGGCTGCTCTCCCTCCGCGCCTCCGCGCTTAAATATACACTCTAGGGGTTGACAGACAAGTACTACGTGGAGTCGGGGTTGATAGATTCGCTTTTGGGTAAATTCAGTCACCTGACTGATTTTATGTCCGCTCTCATATAAGGGCTATGTTACAATCCGCTAACTAATTGGACGTTGAGTGACGATTATACAATCAATGTTCGGCCTAGTCTTTCAATTAAATGTCGTCGATAGAAACGCTAGTCAGTCAATGAAATAGCTGATTTAATTAGATGACTGCGACATATACATCAAATTTATGGTATTTTGACTTGTTGATGTTCACCGCAGATCAAGAAATGCCACGGAATGGGAAGCGACAGCATCGTTGATGAAAATGAAACAAATGAAAATGAAACAGTAAGCATTTTTTAAATATTTATTTTAATTTATAAAATTATATTGAAATGATACAGCTCTGTCATGCATAAAATATTTTTTGTATTTGTCACGATTAATTTTTGCGTTTTCACATACATTTCTGCTGTGCCTCTGTTGTAAACTGGTCAGGGGATTATCTTCGCTTAAATTTCCATGTACAACCCTACCAAAATCTAAATCTTCAGTAACCAGTGCTCGAGTAGGTAGGTAACTGGCTCTTTCTTTTTTCTTAAACAAACTGTGCAGGCAACATAAAGCTAAAACTATGTAATCAATTCTGGTTTCATATTGATTTCTGTATGTAAAACTCTAAATCGGCTAGATAATATGCCAAAAGCATTTTCTACTGTGCGTCGAGCTCTACACAACCGGTAGTTAAAAATGCGCTCTTCACGAGTTAAATTTCTTTGTGGGTAGGGTTTAATAACATTTTCATGTAATGCAAAAGCATCATCGGCTACAAATACAAAGTTCATATTGTTTTTACTCATATTGTTATAAAAACTAGTATATTCAATAACACCTCCATCTGATACTCTTCCATTACAGCCTATATCAACATATAGAAATTCGTAATCTGCATTTACAATTGCCATCAACACAATACTAAAATAATGTTTGTAGTTATGATAGTAAGATCCACTGTTTGCTGGTTTTCGAGTTCTGATGTGCTTATCATCAATAGCACCTCCACAATTAGGAAAATGCCACTTTCATAAACTCTTGCAATCTCTTGCCATTCTTCGATAGACGATGGTAACTGAAAAAAGAACATAAAAACAAACTATTACTATATTTCAGGTTTGCGAAGATTATACACAAATGCCATCGCCGTCTACTTCATCATCATCACAATCGCTGCTGCCACCAAACTCGCCGAAGCCTTCCTTACAATCACGACAATCAACGCCTACAGTGTTATCCAAAAATTCGTCAGCAAATAAAAGGAAAAGTGTATTACTTAATGAAGCTTATAAAGCCTTAAAGGAAGACGATGAGTATGATGGCATAGGACTGAATGTAGCGTGTAAGTTGCGACGTATGAACGAAGAGCAAAGGTTATATGCAGAATTATTATTGATTAATAAAGTACTATTATACGGAATGAAACATAGGCTGCAAGAAGAAACTAGTCTTTCTGATCTTGTTCCCACATAGTCGCAATTTAAACGTTCTTCGTTTTTAACACAGGTGCCTTCAACATCTACTGAAACTATTTTACAACGTCAACCAATAAACCCATCTTTATCTCAGTCAATATTACAAGTATCTCCTGTGGATGTTAGAACTTCCGAGACGATTATGATTAATGAGCATTACAATGTGTAATGACACTGATGATATAACGCAGTATGTACTTTTTAAAAACCAGCAATAAATATTACTGTATTTTTTTTGTCAATAAAGCGATTAACAATTTCTAATGTTGTTTGCTTACCTTTATACATAAATCCTTTAGCACTAAACAAATATATTTCGATGTTTCCGGGATAATTACACCTAGGGATTGAGGTGAAATTCTTGTAGGAAATTTTAAATCCTCAAAGCTTTGTCCTGTTGCCAAAAACCGTAAAGTTGCTACTAATCTCTCTTCTACGTTTATAGACTGACGCATTTTTGTATTCATTTTACTGATGTATGGTTTAACCATGGTCAATAACATGTTAAAGGTCTCTGAAGATTTTCGCAAGTAATTAAATAGATCTTCCTTGCGATTGCCTCAGTTCACGTACTAACGTCATATGCGATCTTGATTCTCTTCCACGCATCCAATTCTTCATCCAATATCTTCTTTCTGATGATGATAATAAATGAAGTATCGTTTTTTACGTAATATTATCACTTTATGAGCTGATACGATTTCAAAACTGTCGACAACTACGCGCAACTGTAAACGAACTGCCGACTGCCGCCTGCTAGTGTGTACGATTGCCGGCACGCGGCATTGCGGTGTGAAACTGTCGACTGCTGCCAGCTAGTGTGTAGACTCTATTATAATAAATGACGGTATTATAACCCCGCGACCCGTCCCGTCGTGAAGGACGCGACGCGCTCTGTGATCAAGTTACTGCCTGTTCATTAGTCCGGCGTGATTGAGCGCGCGTTTGTAATCATTTTGTTTGTGTCTGTCGTCTCGGAAGGAAAATGGATTCCCAACAAGAAATCGACGATAAAGCTGACATTATAAATGTGCCCAAGCACATAATAAAAGAACTAATATGTACCTACAAATCTCACCCTGCCTTATGGCAAATTAAAAATAAAGATTTGTACGGCAACAGGAGTTTAAAGTACAAAGGGCATCAAGCTTTGGTCAATGTATGGAAAAAATATGATGAAGACGCTGACGTTAAAATGGTAAAAAATAAAATTCAGTCATTGCGGGGGTCTTTTCGCAAGGAATTAAAAAAGGTATACTGTGGTGTAGTAGCGCCACGAAAGTATAGATCCAAAAAGTAAAACTGCTGAAACGATGGACACAGTAAACCCGTTTATGGCCAAAGAAATACAACTGGCTGTATAACGTCTTAAAAATAACAAAAGTGCGGGATCAGATTATATATCAAATGAATCCTTAAAAGTCGGAATAAATATTCTGGCCGGTCTAATATCACATATATTCAACAATATCTCAATTGAAAAAACCGTTCCAGCACAATGGACAGTATCAGACATCGTTCTACTCTACAAAAAAGGTGACCCTATGGACGTCGCTAACTACAGACCTATTAGCCTGGGGGTCTACCCAAGATGCTTTATCGTTTGTCGCTACCGAAGTACGCTAATTAAAAATGTATGGAATTGACTTTTGCGTACGACTAATGACGTCCTTAGTCGTCATCGATATTTGTAGTCCTACTCAACCAACCATTTTTGTCGAATACGTTAACAAAAAACGATTGCGTTTTCAAATTTACGATATTGTTTTAAGAAATGGCTACCCAACTTACACATTTTGACATTTTGTCGAGCGTTATCTTATACGTTATCGTTTCAAGATAACGAAGTATAAGGAGGTGCTTTTAACTCCGATATCGAACAATATGGCGGATATTTATTTATCAGCTGTTATTCTTGTTTAGAGTACATTAGAGCATAGATTAGAGTAATTTGTTAATAGAGTTTAGGTGCTTTGCGATTATTGTTGGCCGCACAACACGAATAAACCTAGTAGAGGCGTATACACACAGTAATTGAAGGCAATAGAAGACATTCCCGACATTATTTGTTATCTCCCGATATAAAACATTGATAACTGATTCATAAGCTTCAAATTACTTGTAAAACATTAGAAACTGAATAAGTATTATGTTAAATTGTTGTAGAACTTAGCAGTGTTTGGCATAATTAGTTTAAAACTGAATTACAAGCAACATCAAAAGCAAGTGAAAATCTGTAGGTACTGCAAACTGTTAAGTGAAGACAAGATATGAGATTTTGGCAAAATTACTAAGCTTTGGTTGGCAGGTACTCGGATTTGCAAACATAAAAACCAATGCTAAAGACTGCTAAGTGAACGAGATGATAATGAGAAAGAAATACTTACTGTATTAAAAGTATTTTAGAACTAGAATTAGGTAAATAGAATAATTCATCATCAGGAATATGAAAGCATTCATGAACAACATTGTGGCCAAATTGAACTGTAAAAATTAACAAATATAAGTATACTAAACTATTTCTCATTATACTGACTAATTAAGAGTAAAATAAATACAACAATAATAATTGTTAATAAAACATTTTTTTCCAGTATTTGTAATTCATTTAATTCGTTTAAAGTTAAGCAAATTTACTTGTAATATCTTAACGACTCACATGACGGTTCCTATCCTACCTAGGATTAGAACCTAGCCTACATGTTCCATAACGAGGTAGGAATTAAACACCCACAGTCTGAAGGTAAGTAATAATTATGAAAAAAAATAAAAACGCACCAGGCAGTATAAGTAAATATTTATTAATATGAAATGTCAATATTGAAAATTTGAGTGTCGCACGTCATTCTTTGTTTATTTTTCTTTTCAATGCCTTATCGCTGCAGGTCAGCATATATTATTATTATAATTAGGATCCAATTACACGTCCAATAATAAACACTTCTAGCTAATCGTATTGGCTTTATTCACGTAGATACTACATATATTATACAATATCTTATAACCAGGTACATAGGTTCAACCTTAAGGGCCTCTTCCAGAGGACTAATATAAAGACTATATTAAGCATCAGTGTCAAATGTCATATTTGACATAACAATGTTTTAAACCTAATTCATAATGGTATAGCATTATGTAACAGAGGTGAACTGGAATGAATCTGGAATCAACATAAATAACAAATATCTAAGCCACCTTAGATACGCAGACGATATCGCGATATTTGCAAACAACTGAACTGAAAAATGCTTAATACTTTTCATCAAAAAAGTAGAGAGGCTGGCCTGGACATCTTTTCTTTATCCTGCCCTTATCCCACTCTAGATGGGGTCGGCACAACATGTTTTTCGCTTCCATTCATCTCTATTATTCGTCATCTTCAAAATTAATGTCCAGGCTGGCCTGGACATCAATTTTGAAAAAACTAAATTAATGACCAATCAATCCAATAAAAATTGGAAAATATATTTATCTCGGCCAACTAATATCGTTTTATGATACAGATGGAGAGGAGATAGAGCGAAGGATTTCCATAGCATGGAACCGCTACTGGAGTCTTAAACATATCTTTAAATCAAAAATGCCAATAAAATATAAGAAAGAGCTTATGGATACGTGTGTCCTCCTTTCACTAATTTACGCTTGCCAAACATGGTCTCTAACAGAACGTAATGCGAAAAAGATCCAAGTATGTCAGAGAGCCATGGAACGAAGTCTACTGGGGATAAAGCTAAAAGACAAACATACAAATACTAAAATCAGATAGCAACTAAGCTATGGGTAATGCGATAGAGCATGTGCGAAAACTCAAATGGAGATGGGCCACATTGCACAATATGTACAAGGATGGTGGACGAAATTGACAACCACATGGAAAGGACCAATGTCCGGAAACCGTCGTTCGTACTGTTGCCGGCAACAATTGGATGAATATGGCACAAGACAGGGAAAGGTGGACTTTGGAGGAGGCCTATACCCGAATGGGGGTTCTAAAAGATAATTGAAAATAGTATAAGTTTGTAATTATTCAAATTCAAAATCTTATTAAATAGTGAAATATGTATTAAAATAAAGTTCAAAATTAATAATATTAAATAGTAAATCTAATTATGAAAATTTTATCAATAAAAATAAGTATATATGTTACTGTAAAAGCCCGAACCACGGTAAATCTTAAGATTTAAGTGTAAGTCTTAGGATTTACCGACATGAGTTGGTAAATGTTAGTATTTCAGAAAATACGATGATTTTTTCGAGCTTTTACCATTCGAACTCAGTATATGCTAGGTTTTACCACTGTCAGCTGGTAGATGTTGGTTTTAGGAATAAAACAATGACTAATTCTTAAATATTTACTTTTATAAACTATTAGACAAAACAGGTACCTACATAGTATTATGAAGGTATACAAACTAATACCACAAAAATTTTCCGGCCCTCATGCAACGAGGAAAAGAAATCATCCTCCCTCCTTTACTGAAGATATTTAGAGCGAGCTACGCGTGGGGCTACATGCCACAAACATGGACAAGGGTGAAGGTCTCTTACATAACGGGGTGACACAGACAAAGCTCTACCCAAGTCCTACAGGCCCATAAGCCTCACCTCTTTCATGCTCAAAGCGATGGAGAAGGTTGTCAACCTGCACATAAGAGACACCTACCTAATCGAAAGACCTCTGCACGAAAGACAACATGCCTATCAGAGGCAAATCTACCGAAACGGCTTTGATGGATTTGGTAGATCGCATAGATAGAGCTATAGAGGATAAGGAGTTCGCACTATGCTCTTTTCTAGACATCGAAGGCGCATTCGACAACACCTCAACCTCTTCTATTACTAACAGCCTGGCCTTAAGACAATAGACTCTAGGACCATTAGACGGAACAAATCCACGCCATACTAATACCCTTCACCAAAAAGAGAAAGCTAGAGGGACTTAAACCATCCACGCTATTTGCACCCTAGCGTTCGCAAGTGAGGTTAAATACCTAGGAGTCATTCTTGATAGGAGACTAACCTGAAATAAACACATAGAGCACATCACAAAAAAAGCTAAATGTGCTCTAGGGTCCTGCCCTAGAGCACATTTAGCTTGGAGACTAGTTGGCTCCAAATGGGGCCTCCGACCAAAATCAATGCTGTGGCTCTGTACGGCAGTAGTGAGACCGATGGCCACACATGGTTGTGCAGTGTGGTATAAAAAAGCTGAACAAGTAAGCAGCATTAAGACACTGAATAGTTTTCAGAGACTAGTCTGTATGATCATCACGGGAGCGCTCTCGACGGCACCTACCGCTGCACTTGAAGCTCTGATCGACGTAACTCCACTACATCTGCATGTTCAGATGGAGGCAAAGAGAGCGGTCCTCAGAGCCAGAACGGCAGGCAAGACGAGATGGGCCTCCACCCTGATGAGACAGCTAGACGCCTCTGTATTGAAAACACCGGTCGCGGCTATGCCATCAGACGCCATGTCTAAGGTGCACAGCTCTTCGAAGTTCTATCAAGTTCTCATACCTAATAGGGCGGACTGGGAAGGAAAGGTTCCAGTAAATATCCTTGTTTTAAGGAGTATCACAACTACTAATTGTTATTATAATATGCCGTAGTACTTAAAAGTAATACCTAAACAAGAGATCAAGCAGATTGCATCCAAAGTATCATCATTAATCAATCTTTAGACAAGTCATGCAGCCCCACAGAAGTCTCCATCACTAGACAAGCTATGGAACAACTAGATGATAGACATTATACAATCGTCCTCCCAAAGCCCACGAAAGTCGAACTTCAAAACGGCAGGAATTTGTATCCCTATCTGGCAGCTACTTAGCAACCATTCCCCATTAATGTTCCCTACGAACAGATACCTTTAAGATAACCAATAGTGAAGATGAAGTCAAGGGACAACCGCTGAAGATTACCGAGCTACGAAGTAATTTCACCGACGATGAAAATTTTTAGATCCCACATATTACCCTTAACTCATTGAATCCCGATAGGCTACATGTGGAATTCTATTTTCCAGTTTTGTACCATACAACGTTGTCTCTCTATGCACTTGTATCCGGTATATTTATAATTTTCGTCGTCTTATTTCTTCGACGATACCTGCGGAAGAATCCTGTTACGCCAGAAGAGGAACCAACGGGCAACCCTGTATATGCTGTTCCAGATGGCTCCGGAAAACACAGAATTCCAGCAACATCTTCCCGCAAGGTGCTCAAATAGTTGCTGCTCATGGGGTGGAGGAATTACATACGGTACTCTAAAGAAGATTGCTGACGCTGCGGCACGTGTATGGTCAACGTGCCGGCTTCGAGGAATCGTTCTGCTATTCCAGCATTTTACCGCGATTTGCAATTTTAATGTATTAATTTAATTCCGTCATTCTATTCTGATATAGCATCAATCACGGATATTATCTATGTAAATTAATTATAAGTTATATTATAAGTATAGTAATAAAGATTTAAATAATTTTCGTTTTTTTTTTGGGAGTTCGGGCTGCCGAAATCATTATTCGCATATTGTGATATATTACATACATAATTATTGTTTTTTTATGTTGTTGTTAAAGTTTATTTCATAGTTCAAATTATATTAGACTATTATTATTTGAGTTTTCATTTATTGTCCCATTGTCGTATACACATTGTACCTATTGTAGTGTACGGCTTAGTTTGGAGGTAAATTAATGTAGTTGAAAAAACATTTATCTTTATTTTTAATTATTTCAGGTACATAATGGCATGGTCCTATATGAGAATACTTTTAAAAAAACAATGATATGGATAGAGCACCTTGTAAAATATGTAACAAGTCTTTGTCTCTTGGTAGTGCCCTCCCAAAAAAACAAACCACAACTAATATTAAGAATCATTTGGCAAAAGATCATGAAAATGAATGGGCAGCTTATTGTAAGATAAATGAAAATCGTCAGAGTGTGATGAAAAAAAATCAGAAACCTACGGATCTTCGCTAAATAAAAATAAAACACAAAAACGACCCCAAATTACCTTACCAGAAATAATTGAAAAAAAAGTTGCACTGCCGTGGCCAGATAATCATCATATTTCATCACGTATTTCATTTCAGCGCTGTTTAGCAGAGAAATTAAAGGGGAAATTTCATTTTAATCAACACGTAGGTACTAGCACTAATCTTCAAAATTCCAGCTAAAGCCTTTATATCAGACAAGATTAAGTGAAAGAAAAAACTGCGATTTAAAAAGCCTAATAGAGAGTATAATACGAGTATTATACCGCAAAGTTACGTATTACCTTATTACAATCACGTCTTGTTTTAGCCTTTCTTAATATAATTATATTGATGATTATAGATTTATAAACAGTTTTTTTTTTTGTCTTTATTTTTTAGTTTTTAAAAGAGATATTGTTTATTTTTGAAAAAAAAAATATTTCAGTAGGTTTGACCCATTATTCTAATTAAGCGATAGAAGTGAACATTACTTTGGTAGCTCTAACCTACCTTTCGTCATGAAATGAGGCTGTGCTTGTTACAACGTTTATTTTTTTCAATTTTTATTCCTATTTCTATATATCCTATAGTTATAGGATAAGTTAAATAAAATTTAAGACATTAGTACCAACTGTGATTTGTGACTAATTTGTACCCTTTAGGGTACAAATTAGTTAAAGACTTATTGATAAATAATTATTCCAAGTGATTGTAAGGGATCTCGATTTATTTTGTAATAAATGATTATTAATTTTGAATGTTTTTATTTAACATTTCATTAGTGAAAATTTTATGATTTTTAATTTATTTGAATTACTTACAGTATGTTCAGCAGTGGACAGTAAAAGGCTGAAACGACGACGACGACGACTACGACTTACAGTATTGTTAAATTATAAAGTCTTAATAGTTTTTTTTATTTAGTAACATAAATTGCACTGTAATTTACTTATATATACAATAATAAACAAAAAAATTAATGGTAAAGTGTTACTATAATAATATAAATCAAAATAAATAAAGCTGTACTTATTAAAATTAACTTTTTTTTAAAGGTATGTCATAATATTAACATAGATCTATCATAGAAACTCATTACATACTTAAAAAAACTCAGAACTCAGATTTCATTTAGAAAAAACACTGACTATTTTCTAATATTGGCTCCCCTATAAAATTTCATAACGTTTAGTAACGGTTTTACTTTAAAGGTGCGATTTGTCCAAGTCTAATGTATGAGGAATAAATATATTTGTTTAATAAAATCGTAAATAATTCCATTTTTTTTTACTCGGCCAGAGCGGCCTTGGTCAAAAAAGTGTGATAATGGTGCCAATGCATATGGATGGTATGTATTTTAAATAGAATTGTTGATCAATATAATATTTTTGTAAAGCAAAAGGCCTAGAGTTTGGAGAGCGGGGGAGGGGTATTTTTTGTAACCAGTTATCTTTATGTGGATGCGCCACTGTGCATTAATTAATAGATAAATGAGCATGTATTTTGGAATTAGTCGTCAATAATGCGTTAACAAGATATTTATTTTAACGTGAGATACCATGAGAACCCCATGCACTTGGGCAACGTCGCCATGATATAAAAATATCATCTTGCCAAGATGTATCAATTGATCTACATTTCATTTCTGTTGGTGGGTGGGGACGATTCCGCCTATGGTCCTTTAAAAACTAAATAATGATTTTCTTTCAACACTTCCAATAAATTACATTTCTCCCAAGTAGGTATTTTCGAGAGTTGACAACCCTACTACTGCTGCAAACGTGAATGGGCTATTTTGATAATAATCAATTCGGTATTATGTATGTATATATTATGGGCCATAATTTTACTCTTGCCATCCACAGCCATTATTTATGGCTGTTGATGGCAAGAGTATGGCGGCAGATACGGTGCCACATCATCGACATCTACTTATTATGCTGATGTTATATTTTCCCCAAGGCATACACCAGAACCCCAAACAGTGTAAAATATCTAAAATTCCCCTTATATTTTTATTGCACCATAACATAGATTCTGTCGTAATTTAGTTATCTTTTATTTATTTTATTTATTTATTTATTCTTCATGTACAATAATTATTCTAAAATTAACTTATACTAGGACTTTTATAAATGTACATCGCACATCCGGTGCAAGAATGACACAATTGCAGTTTTTTGAAAATTTGAATTAAGTATGCCAAAAGTCTTGAAAATGTATTTTATATCCGGTGCAAAAACGACAGAACTCTAGTTCAACTGCTTACCAGCAGAGGGTATTTGTGCCATTCGGGAATCCCGCCAATTTCGCGAGTGGTGGTGACAATAACGCCCTATTGGTCAGTCGCGCGCGGGGAGCCGCCGAGAACGCTTGTGTCTGGAGCCTTATCGACGTAAAGGTAATTATGACAAAATATTTGTATTTTTATGGCGCAACAACGACGCAACTGTTATTTCTGTCGTTTTTGCATCATGTTACTGTTATTTAATACAGTGCAACAATGACATAAGTGACCATTGCGTTTATTTTGTACCTATGCCTATGCACCCTACGACGCAAATGACCTTCGTGTCGTTGTTTTCTTATACTTATTGCCAATGTTTACGTACTTACCTACATCTTATTTTACATAAAATGACGTTGCTTATTTCTTGAAATGAAATGTTATTGCCTTTCAGCTTAGAATGACGAGCCGTGCACAGCGATTAGCTCTATTAGGCAAGCAAGGTTATGTAGCTCCACTATTTTCACAATGTGATGCCGAAAACATCCCGCCGATAGATGATGAAACTCATAAAAATGGTAAGTCGAGTTAAGTTTTCATACTAACGTTAACGTTATTACGCATACAAATAAACATAGTATTCATAACTTAGTAAAGTCTTAGTGCGGGTCGGGTTATCTAGAAGTTAGCAAATCTAAATCCTCCCAAATTTCGCAAACAACTTTGGCATGTTATTTTACTAAAATAACGAAGTAATTGCAATACCACCATGTACTTACACAAAATATATAATAATAGTACTACCCACTTGATTATATGATTTCGGCCTAACCTACTTTTATATTATTTTAGACTTACAGACAGCGAAGCCGAAACCACAGAACTTCCCATCCACAGACGGCTCTTTGGAACCAACTGTGTCAAATACATCTGTACACTTTAGTGTTGAAAACGGACTAAACCCGGCAGTAGTTTTACAAAATAGCGAATCGTTTCTTGAGCTTGTTAATATGGAGCCAATAGCACCACTTGCAAGGCAGAAAAATCCTTTACAAGACTGTTCTGGAAATTATGATGGTATATACCTAACACTGAACAATATAGCATTTCTTTTATTTTTCATAAACACTCGCTCATCCCACAGCCATTCATCCATCACTTAAACTTTATTTATTTTTATTATTATTACTTTAGTGGGTACCTAATCCTTTGATTAGGTTAGCCATCGCAATAAGTTTTAGGAGAGTGATATTTACAACTTCTAAGCATTCTTTATTTATGTTTTAGGTTTAAGTTTAGGAAATATATCTCCATCAATGCTACAAGATACTAATGAATTTCCATTTGATATGGATACCGCCACTAGTAATATTTTACTTGATAAAGACCATCTTTATCTGTTCAGGATGATTTTTCGCCAAATGAAAGTGGTGATGAATATAAACCTGTAGAAAGAAAACGCAGACGCCTAATATCATCAAGCTCAAACTCATCATCAAGCTCAAACTCATCATCAAGCTCAAGCTCATCATCAAGCTCAAGCTCATCCTCTAGCACCAATAAATCAACTACTCAATGCAATGGACCAAACAGAAATGACAGAATCACTTCTGAAAATAGTCAACAAATTGAGACAAATAATAGTAACACTGATAGAATTGACATCACCAGTAAAAACAGGAAAAAAGAAGGCAAGAAATCCACATCTTTGGAAGAGAAATCAAAAGAAGGTGCTGAAAAATACAGGCAATGAGTATGAATCCAGTTCTGGCAAGACTGTTAATGCTAAAAGTATGAAACCACCGTGCACAGATAAATGCAGACTTTCTTGTTCTAAAAAAATCTCCGAAGAATCAAGACTTCAAATATTTAAGTCTTATTGGGACTTAGGATGTTTACAAAGACAGAGAGATTTTTTAAGCTCTTGCATCACACCTTTGATACCTGCTTGCCGACGTATAAGGACCGATGCAGTGAGACCAAGAAAAGCCAATTGTGGGTTCTATTTTATTAAAGATGGTAAGAGTATACGTGTGTGCAAGATGTTCCTTTTGAACACTTTAGGAATTGCAGAAAGAACTGTACGTACAGTTATTGACGCCAAAGTAAGCGATGTAGGAATTATTCCACAGGATAAAAGAGGCAAACACGGCAAACAAACTAAGATGGATGATGAGATTAAAGAATCGGTTCGTTTGCACATTAATTCTATTTCAAGAGTGGAAAGCCACTACCTAAGAGCAAACACTTCTCGAGAATTCATCGATGGTGGTTTAACTATTGCTCAACTTCATCGTCTGTACAAGGAGCAGCGGGCATCTGCAAATAAAGAAGCAGCCACTTACGATACATACGCTCGTATATTTAATACTGAGTTCAATTTTTCTTTTTTCTGTCCAAAGAAAGACCAATGCGATCTTTGTGAGTCGTATAAAAATGCCGATGAGGAAGGTAAAAAAAAAGTAGAGCAGAACTTCCAAGAACATTTAAAACAAAAAAGTCTAAGCCGGAAAGAGAAGTCAGATGATATAAGATTGTGTACGGAAACAGGAAGTAATGTAGTAGTCGCAATTTATGACTTGCAAGCAGTTATGCCAGTGCCGATAGGAGAATCTTTAGCATTCTTTTACAGATCTAAGCTCAATTGCTATAATTTCACGGTACCTAATTCAAATTCAAATTCTTTATTTACACACACATAAAATATATACCTACAGACATTATTGATACATAATTAAATAATATATACCACGTCGATCTAATCCCGTGCTAAGTATACACTTCCTGCATTCGTCCTTGGCGAGTCGAAGATGTTCAGCCTTGCTTTAACTTTAAAGGTAGTTTAGGTTTTATGTTCATAGTTTAGTTTACTTACGTTCATTTCTTTTTAATTTTCAGATAACAGACATGAAAAGTAAGACCACATCGTGTTATTTTTGGCATGAAGGACTAGGTAATAGAGGCGCCATCGAAATTGGGACTTGCGTATATAAATTCCTCCAAAACTTAGCCCAAAATAACCCAAATTGTGATGTTATATTTTATTCGGACAACTGTTGTGGGCAACAAAAGAACCGGTAAGCATTTAGAGATTAGAAAGTACTTTATAAATACTCTGCGTTTAAGTCAAACAAACACCACGCGAACAAAGTCGCGGGCACAGCTAGTTTGAAATAAAACACAAAATCTAAGCGATTAGCAAATAATATAAAAAATGCCCGAGCTGCAATATCAGAACAAATTATTAAGTCTTTCATTGAAAATTTGAAAGAAGAGTCTTTTTTTAAAGTAAAAATTCTTTATTGACACCAAAAAAATTTTACAACATTAGTGTTATGAGGCCCCTGACCCCTGCACTAGTGACAACTGTATTGCAGAGGCCAGTGTCTTCGCCCATATTAATTAGGTACATTATAGGTATTATGCCATACAGATTTGTAAATTAACTAATAAATAAAAGGTGAAAAGTGACTATTATTAGTCATTAATTCAGATAATGAAAAACAAGATATGATGGAAGATAAAATGAAAGGTATTCCACCGGAGAATATCTACAACTATGATGAAAGCAATCTTACCTTGGTAAAAAGCGAGTTATTTGTAGACGTGGTGCAAAGTATCCGGAAACTGTAGAGAATGCCACAAAAGTATGTCTCAGTTATGTTTTGTGGGAATGCTGCAGGAGAAACAATTCCACCTTATGTAATTTATAAATCAGAACATTTGTGGTCCACTTGGACAGAAAATGGTCCCAAGGGAGCTGGTTATAATAGATTAAAAAGCGGCTAGATAGATAGCATTACCTTTGAGGACTGGTTTCTGTCTCATTTACTGCCAATTTTAAAGAAAAAAGAAGAACGCATGTCCATGGGATCGCGATTTGTAAGCCATGTCAATGGTTTTGGACAGATTAATCTCGTGCCGTTATGAGATCTTCAGTAGATGAAGCGAGACTTATATCTGCGTCACTGCTCTCTGTGGAGGATCTTTTACGAACTATGAGTTTCCTGATTTTCTTCCTTTTTTTCTTGGAACTTGATTGATTCATGCCCGAGGGGCCAGCTTCTTCTCGATCTAAAATATCATTCGCGCGAATGGAACGAACAGCAGGAACATCGAGCTTTTTCATTTTAATTTGATTCTTTTGAGTTGGGGTATCATTACTTCGTATTTGCGTCAGATTTTGCATGATTGCGTTGGAGATCATATTCCAATCTATAATTTTGTCTTGGTTTGGTAGTCGGCTCAAAGGTTCTATACGATTTGAGGATATATACCCGTTTTTTTAAAACCGTTTGATAGGTTTATTTGGCTGTCATTCATACCCCTCCCCCCCGGACCTCGACTACGAGCAGACGTGCCTAAAATCATACACAGTTTTATTTAAAATTAAAATTAAAATAGTGTTGCAAAGTTTATTCCTCAAGAAAAATAGGATAGCATAATAGCTTAGGAGTTACCGGAACGGAGTAGACGCCATTGCAACGATCGCAAACCACACCCTCCGGCATCGGCGTACTAATCATCAACGTCCCGACCCCGTCCACACCACCACGATCTTCGCCGAAGACAGACGAGGTACGCGACATCATTATTACCAAAGTAAAACTCCACCCCTCCTCTGACGCAATCGCCGCCATTACAACCGTCATAGGAGTCCGAGCGTGCTTTCTCTGTCGCACACCGCTCCCACTACCACCGAAGCCAACACGACGTACGCGTCACCATCTTCACCGACGGCATAGCTCCACCCCTTTGTGCATCGCCATTGCCTCGGTTTTATGCGCTCCAGGTACTTCGAAGCATGAGGACATACGATATTTTCGAGGAAGTGAAATTGTAAATTCCTTTCCTAAGCATATAAAATAACCAATAGAGTGATACTTAACGCCCAGTAATTAGCCACCATCGATACAAATTTTAACTTTAGCTCTTCTCGACAATTCTGTTCCCGTAGTTAATCCAAGCTGTAATTTTATTTAATATTAAAGCAACAAAATGCCGATAAACCGCACACCCCCGTCCTCACCTATGCCCTCACCTTCGGCGTCCAGCGAAGTGTCTGAAAAACCAGGATCGGTACTAATTGACCCAGCACAAACCCAACACCAAACACTGCCTATCACCACTACTGAGACCAAGAAAAAGAAGACAACAGCTAAAACCTCTAACAGCTCTACGATATCTATGCAAGTCTTTACGAGTTTCGCGAAAGACCAAGAGAAGAGAATGGAATATTTAATTGACAAAATAAATAACATTATAGCACAAAATAATTTAATAATTATTATCGCGGAAGTCGAGGGATTCGCAGGAATACTGTTAACGTTATTAATGAAAGTCAAAAGCCTCGACTAGATCACTTTCTTCGTGAATAAAGAAAATCATTAAATTTTAGATAGCAATAATAGTATTTGTTTTATTCATTTGTTAATTTCACCGTGCAATAAAACTTATTCATTCAGGCGCGCCGTTATGTGCTATATTATATAAACATATCATCGAATTAGGTATTCCATTCCATAAAGAGAATGTAATTATAAACGGACTAGGTGGAGAAGTTCAAACTATAGGCTATGCTTACATTCCATTATCTTTTAATGATCGTGTGATTAATCATAGGTTCCACGTTTTCGATTCCTTACCAATTTTGGCAAACAGAATTTTAGGACGAGATTTCTTAAAAATGAATATAATTCGATAAAAAGTAAAAACTTTGTTTTCAAAATTAAATATAAATGGATTAAATGAAATAGAATTTCAGAGTATTCAGAGTATTTGTGCGAAATATGCAAATATTTTTTATTTGCCAGGAGATATATTAAAAACAACTATATTTACACTCATAATATTTCGTTAAAGCCAAATGCTACTCCAGTGTTTTCAAAGCCTTATCGATTGCCTATTAGCCAAAAATAAGAAATTCAAAAACAAATTAGTAACATGCTTAAAGATGGAATTATAGAGCCAAGTAAGAGCGATTGGTCGAGCCCAATATTATTAGTTCCTAAAAAAGTAGATGAAACCGGAAATAAAAAATGGCGTTTAGTAGTAGGTTACCGCAAATTGAATGACAGAATAGAGAATGGATACTTGTCTATTCTCTATTCTGTCATTCAATTTGCTCCCAGATATAACAGAGATTTTAGAGTCGCTGTGTGGAAGTGTTTATTTTACACATTTAGATTTATATCAAGGTTATTGTTCACGCCACAACTAAGTGACGTGACGTTGCACCTGAATCAGTCGCATTTAATCTGTCACGTGAGACACGCGCGTGCACGGACAACATACATGTTACATACGTAAAAGGGAATCTTCCTCAGCTCAAATAACTTTAGTGACCAAGTGATAGTGATCTCAAGACTATTGTGTTGTGTGTGATAAACTCAGCTCGTCTCCGCATCCTCACCTCAACCAACTCGCAGCAGCCGCAAGGTACCGTAACCCTTTACCTATACCACCCTTTTCCCATAGTCGAGTATGTAGATATTTTACCCTACATATCCTTTTGGTCCCTTCGAGCCTTTGTGAACTTTCTCTGGCCCTCAGGCCATTTCAGCGTCTTTTTACCGACTTTTTCCTCGCCCGCGCATGTGCGCCGCCGGGTAACATTTGAACATACAGTCCACTGAGCTCATATTTTGCCCATAATCCCATAAATCTATTAATATATTATCGACATAAGTAACCTCCGTTAATTTCCCGCCCCCCTACGTCGATATTTTTGTATTTTTCTCCAAAATACGTCCGCCATCATTGTCCACAAGGGCAATTGAATCTACATTTTTCTCAATAAATAAGTGCAATCACATAATTCTCAGCTCATACTATACGTTTAGCTTGCATTTAAATTAATTCTCAGCACATATTTTAGCCCAAAATAATTTTATAAAAAAGTTACAGAAACAAAAAACCCATCATAAATCTCATAGTTTGTGCCCTATGACCGTTGTATTAAGGTCTATTATATTTCAGTTCGTGTAATATTTATATTGTTGATAATATCCAAGTATATCAAGTTGTTTACGATAACTTAGCAAGTTTTTTACATATGTTATCGAGATCTTTGGTACGACGTGAACGCCTATAATACAAATACCTCGGCTCCGTTAAGAAACATCTGTTCTTAATTACTCGTTCATTTCAATAACAATCTATCGGCCCATTTAAACGTTTTATGTCTCGGTTGATTACATAATTTTATTGTTACGGTATACCTGTGCCTATACTAACATTACCTCAGTACATTAAGTAATTTATTATTCAAAATATACTTTCATTCTAACATAGTTTACACATTTTGTTTGCTTATTTAAGGTTAATTTACACAACATGCCTACCAAATCTCAAGCGGCCGTGTTTGAAGCAGCTAAGTCTTTCAGTCGGCTCAGGGAGATTGCTATGGCCCTGTCCAAGGGCGACTCAAAAGAATCGCATCACAATTAAAAAAAAGAATTTAATGCACGTTTTAAAGAGATATCACAACAAAAAACTAGACTGGAGAATATCTACCATGACATCTTGGACGAGCCTAACTTGTCTCAAGATAATGAGAAAATTTACACTGCAAATTATGATAATTCGCTTTCAGATTACTATTATATTTTGACGGCTGCCGAAAGTACCCAACACACTTCGGGGTCTCTTCAACTCACTTCCGCCATTTTACCAAAAATTTAACTACCGAAGTTCAGCTCACTTGTCGAAGACTGGCCTTCTTTTATCACTATTTTTCGTAGTTTGATGGATGACATGGCAACATTGTCTGACGCGGTTAAGTTACATTATTTGCTCTCATGTCTGTCGGGGGAGGCGTTAAGCATGGTCTCTCATTTAAAAATAACTAATGAAAATTATAGTGTTGCGCTCGATATTTTAACTCGTCGATATGAAAATTGTCGCGTGTTAATCGATAGATTTGTCGTTATAATACTCGGTCTGCCCAATATACATATTCGTTCCAGTATTCGTGCGTCGTTTCTAACTCCTCTCATTTCAGCCCAAAGCGCCTTAATAAATTTAAATTTACCTACGGATAGCAATTACGTATTTCTATCTATAGTGGTTCGAAAACTACAAGGGGAGCTCCGCACACTATTCGAGAGGAAATACGGTGCCTCTGATGTTCTGCCCACATTAGGTAGTTTAATTTCTTTTTTAGAAGAGCACGCGCGCTGCATCGAGACAGAATGTTCGACGCCTGCGTGCAGTGTTGAATCTCAAGGTCAAGCGGGACCATATCGTCAACAACCCCCATCCCCACGATCTCCGCGCAGTCCCCGCTTTAGACCTATCAGCCCCGCGTATCAGCGCTCGCCCTCAGCACATGCCATGCATGCCGGCCCATCTTATTCATCTCACTCTCGTCAGCACTATACACCCCCCTCTCCCCCCCGACAGGTTCAGCACGTATATTCAGCACAAGCCGGTAATAATTATTCTAAGTTTTATTGCCCATACTGTAGGTCAACTAACCTAACCTAACAAATTGATAGCGTGTCCCAAGTACAATAATCAACCCATTCAAGGACGTTGGGACTTTATCGAATCTAAAGGTGGATGTCGCAAATGTTTAGGCCCGCATTATGAAAACGAATGTAGGTCGACTGGCGCCTGCAAGGAATGTGGTAGTCCGAATCACCACACCTCACTTCATCGTCATGATGGCCCGCGTTCGCCAACTTCATCAGCTCATTTACTTCCTGCTCACCTGCGCGCGCAGCCCCGTCGTCGCAGCGAAAATAATATTCATTCATACACATCTAACACAAATCATACGATCGTCCATCAACAGCCCTCGACATCTAACCAACCTCATTTATCTTCGTCTCACAATAATAGTAAACAATGACTACCTACTATCACGGAGCAACCAGAGTTGGAGAATCAGCTCAATAACTCAAATTCTAATATATCTTTTCATAAATCCGCACATACATCCGCACATAATTCCGCACATAAATCCGCACATAATTCCGCTCAAGTTAACACTACTCACCACGTTAATAACTCATCACAAACGCCTATATTATTACCAACGGTTATTTTAAATATTTCAGATAAATATGGAAACTTTCACAAAGCGTGCGCATTGCTTGATTGTGGTAGTATGATAACAATAATTACTCAACGTTTAGTAAAAACTAAGTGTTTTTACCTACAACCTAAACAATGTTCATTAAAAATCACAGGTGTAGGTGATCAGCACATACAAAATTCTAAAGGTCATGTTACAATAACCTTTCGGCCCACACGTAGCGACATGCCTTCTATCACAACTTCTGCTCATATTTGAAGGATGTCACAGGTTATTTGCCTATGCAAAAAGTTCCCGATGTCGTACAAGACTCCGACACTCAGTTTATTCCATTAGCAGATCAAGATTATCATACTCCTGCGGCTATGTGTTGGATGGTACTAAGTTAGCTTTGGGCCCGGGAAGCCCATAGCCTTTGGCACGATTTTTGATTATGCGCTTATAGGTCCCATTGAACAATTGTACGATAGCTCAGTAGTCCAAGTTAACTCCGCCCATATTGTTCATTCCGCTCATTCTCATTCACTTCAGGATATAAATAAAAGTTTAGAACGATTCTGGGCGTCAGAAGAACCCCAGTCGCGCCCAATTATCTCCAACTCACTCCACGAACAATGTGAACGCATATTCCGCTCAACTACTACTCGTAATCAAGCGGGACGTTATGTTGTAACGCTCCCGTTTCTATCGAATGCTCCTCGGTTAGGTAATACTCTACTATTGCACTTCGCAGATTTCTCAATTTAGAAAAGCGATTACAGTCCGATCATTCATATCGCACAAAATATATATATAGAATTTATGAATGAATACATAAACTTAGGTCACATGACACCTTGCCATCCTTCTACATTTACTCATAAGCCTCATTATTATATCCCTCATCACGGTGTATTTAAATCAGATACAGATAAACTCCGCACAGTATTTGATGGCAGTTGCAAGTCAACCAATGGTGACAGTCTAAATGATTCTGCACACAGGCCCTGCTCTTCAGCGCGATATTGTAGATATTATTATGTCATTTAGGATTCATCGTGTAGTATTTACCACAGATATAAAAATGATGTTTAGAAATATTCTAATTAATCCTGATCAAAAACATTATCAGCTCATACTCTGGAGATCGTCTCCTGATCGGCCCTTACTCACATATGCGCTCAACACTGTCACCTACGGATTGCGTTCAAGTCCTTATCATGCTATCCGCACATTATTACAATTAGCTGATGACGAAGGTCATCGCTATTCCCAGGCTGCTCATGTATTACATAACTCAATATTCGTAGATGATATCCTCTGTGGTCATAACTCCATAGAAGAAGCTTCAGCTCTTCAAACTCAGCTCATTAATTTATTATCTCTTGGTGGGTTTCAGCTCAGTAAATGGAAATCTAATCAAATCAAATCAAATCAAATCAAAACATTTTATTCAGAATAAATTTTTTCAAAATGTTTTCTGAACGTCGAGACTATTTGATGCCTACCACCGGTTCGGGAACTAGCCCAGCGAGAAGAACCGGCGTAAGAAACTCGCGTGGGGCCATCTTTTACCAAAAAGATGGAAAATTGCTCTTTTTTAAGATTTACAAATGTCAGAACTAAAACTAAATAACAAAAGTACAGTAATTTTATAGTATTTAAATATAGCCTTGCAGAGGGCTACCTTATTCCCAAGGTGTGCTGTCATTCATAAAATCATTTACTGTATAGTAAGCTTTTGCACACAAACGTTCTTTGGCTACTTTCTTAAACTTATTGTTAGAAAAATTTTGAACGTTTTCTGGGATCCTATTGTATAGGCGTATACATTGGCCCTTAAACGATTTTTTTACTTTACTAAGTCTAGTCACTGGTACATCAAGTTTATGCTTATTTCGAGTATTTCTATTATGGTTCTCACTTTTCTTCTTAAATAAGTGTAAATTTTTTTTAACATACATTAAATTTGAAAGGACGTACTGAGAAGGTACAGTTAAGATTCCTGTTTCCTTAAACTTTTCTCTAAGTGAGGTGTTAGGGGCCAGTTTGTAGATTGCCCGAACAGCTCGCTTCTGCAGCACAAATATATTATTTATATCTGCAGCGTTGCCCCATAGCAAAATGCCATAGGACATTATACTATGAAAGTAACTAAAATACACTAGACGTGCTGTACTTTCATCTGAATATTGTCTAATTTTACTAACTGCGTATGCTGCTGAACTGAGTCTGTCGGCCAGCCTAGCAATATGAGGGCCCCACTGAAGTTTTGAATCTAATGTTATACCTAAGAATACTGCTGTATCCACTAGTTCCATACGTTCATTATTTAATAGCACATTGGTTTCAAATTGCCTTACATTTGGCAATGTGAATTTGACACATTTTGTTTTTTTATTATTTAGTAAAAGATTATTGACACTAAACCAATGTACTATCTTTGAGAGAGCATTATTTACTTCGTCGTGGCATGTATTTTGTCGTTTCATATTAAAAATAAGAGACGTATCATCAGCAAATAATACTATCCCATGTTTTTCATTTATGAGGTATGGTAGGTCATTTATATAAATTAAAAATAAAAAAGGACCTAAAATAGATCCTTGTGGGACCCCCATCTCTATTTTAGAGCCTACAGATTTTTTTCCATTTACCTCAACCCTCTGAGTTCTATTTGATAAGTATGATTTCAAGAGGGCGAGTGCCTGACCCTTTACCCCATAGTGGCCTAGTTTCCTGATCAATGTTGTGTGCTGCACACAGTCAAATGCCTTGGAGAGATCGCAGAATATTCCAAGAGCATCCCGCGATCCCTCCCAAGCATCAAAAATGTTACTTATCAAATCGGCGCCTGCATCTGTTGTAGAGCGTCCCTTTGTAAACCCGAATTGTTTATCATGCAAGATGTTATTGATATTAAAATGTGCTAGCAATTGATTAAGTATTATTTTTTCATATATTTTACTTAGCGTTGGTAGAATAGATATAGGTCGGAAATTAGATGGATCCGACCTACAGCCAGATTTAAACAGAGGTATTACTTTACTATGTTTCATTAAATCAGGAAAAGAGCCACTTTTTATACAATCATTGAAAACAGTTGATAAGTAAGGTGCAATAATATCGACTATCGATTTGATAACTTTCGTTGATAGGCCCCATAAATCTGTAGTATTCTTAATATTTAACAAATTAAAGTTTTTTATTATGTCTTGGGGCCCTATTTCTCTAAATCGAAAGTCGACTTCACACTCTTTTACATTTTCTTTCAGAAGTAATTCAGCATCAACGGAAGAGGCATTTAAATTTTTTGTAGTTGAAACCGGAATGTCAGCAAAATATTTTTCAAAAACAGTAGCAACTTCAATGTCAGATTTAATGATTTTATCATCTATATTCAATTTAAAATTTGAGTTGCGACTGGTGACTTTTCCAGTTTCATTTGCAATTATTTGCCATGTAGTTTTTACTTTATTGTTTGAATTTTTAATTTTATTTTTAATGTGAAGAGATTTAGCTGCAGAGCAAACTTGCTTAAATATTTTAGAATATAATTTTACATAATTTTTAAATTCTTCACTTTGATTAAATGTTCTTTCATTATAAAGTTCATACATTTTGAATCTACTTTTCAAAATACCCGTTGTTGCCCATTCACTGAATTTACTTTTATTGTTAATTGTTACTGTCTTAGAGGTAAAAATAGTATCGAAATGATATTTAATCAACTGAAATAGTTTATCAAATGCCCTATCTGGGCTATAATGAAATTCTAATTGACCAATGTTAGCCTTTATTCTACCTCTAAACTTCTCAATACGTTTAACATTTATTGGTATACATGTATTTCTGTCTTTTTTTATTTGTTTACATTTACTGTTTATATTAAAAATTGCTTGCTGTCCACAGTGATCAGAGCTTAGCATGTTGATAATTTCTTTATTAATTGGATCTATGTTACTAAATATATTATCAATGCATGTAGCAGAGTTGGTACTGATCCTAGTGGGTTCTAGAAATAAATTACTTAGATTATATGATTTTAACAAGGATGTGAATCTAACTGTGGTAGAATTACTTTCTAAAATATTGATATTGAAATCACCACATAATAGTATTTGTTTGTTAGATTCACATAATTTTGTTAATAATATTTCCATATTTTTTTCGAATGAATCATATAATCCTAATGGAGGCCTGTATACGCTTACAATAATAAAGTCTCCCATCTCTATGCAGGCTATTTCAGTTGTTCTTTCTGTAGAGAGGCTCACTATGTCTTTACGTTCTTTATATTTTAAATTCTTGTTAATTAATATAAGCGAACCACCTCTTATCGCTTTTTCTCTGCAGAAAGAACTTGCGAGCTGGTGCATACTAAAATTTAACAAAATTTCATTTTTCTTGAACCAATGTTCTGTGAGACACAAAATATCTATATTATTATTATTTAAAAATAATTCAATTTCTAGTTCTTTACTAGCCATTCCTTGTATATTTTGATGCACCAGCTTAAGTGAATGTTGTTTATTATATTGAATAATGGTATTTTCATGATTACTTAAATCTATAGTGCTAGAGACTTCCTCTGTTGTCTTAAAGTCTAATTTAAATTATTATTATTTGGAACATATTCCAAGCTGTTACAATTTGTCATATTATAACTAGACTGCTCAATAGAAGCAGTTGTTGTCTTACTAGCCAAATTCTTGGCTGGGTTTATATACAAAAAAGTTAATAGCGCACTAGCTATCAGTCTTGTAAAGTAAAAAGATAGAAAATATCTATCTAATGTCAACTTACATAATTTATAATTTAAAATATTATTAATGTCAATAATATTAATCTTATTGTCATATTTATTTAATAATATGCAGTTATTATTAACAGCAGCATACAATTGGCTGTTAAGATTATGTCTAATTTGATTTTCCCGTGGCAAATGCTTTGTGTAAGGAAATGTAAATAATATAATTTTGTTAATATTCTGAAGTTTGTTTAATAATTCTATATAATTATCCATTTTTGTCTTATTGACATTTCCTCGTCTCCCCACTAATATTATAAGTGTTGTATTTGGACAGTGAGCTGTACATAAAATTTTTTTAGCTATTTGTTCAAATGTTGCACCTGGCATACAGGTATTATATACAGACTGTCCATCATACAACTTGTTCAATTGCACCCCGACTCCTCGACCAAGCTCATCGCTGTAAATACTGATTAAGCCTGAGCTTGAAGCAGATGATGCAATCCAGATTTCTTTCATGGAGGGTTTAGTAGGAGTCTCCACACCTACACTATAAGAATTATCCATTGAATAGCTTACTTTGCAATTACACACAGAGTTAAGTCTCAATAAAGACTCAACCCTTTCTTCATTGTAATGTGAAACTTCCAGTAAGGTATTCAACGCAGATAATACTCCTCAACTCTTGCAGCGTTTCCCAGATGATCAATGTGAAATGCCAGGGACTTCGACATCAGCTCAGACACTACTTCTGTTAAGGTCTTAGGTATTAGATGGATTCCGCAATCCGATGAATTTACATATCACATTACATTACCACCAATTACTAATATAACAAAGCGATCCATTCTTAGCACGGTAGCTTCTCTTTATGACCCAAACGGTTGGATCACTCTAGTCATATTCCGCGCAAAATTACTTTTACAAAAATTATGGTTACTCAAACTGGACTGGGACGACTCCACTCCAGACAATATTACTCAGGACTGGCAACGCATCTCTCATGATCTTCGCCACATCTCAACCATACATTTTCCCAGACACTCACTTCATACTCAGCAACATTTCCGAACAAACGGCGCATCACATTCTATGGGAGTGTGATCTCTGGCGAGATGAAAGAACTACAATGCTTAACAGCCTAATTTGTAAATCTGGAGTCGTATATTACGGTGACCTCGTGGACAGCGCTAGGAATTTCCGTGCTTTCAAGCGTTTCTGCCATAATTATTATTGGAAATATTTATCAACATCATAATAAATCCCCAATAATGGCATAAACTCATATATAGATTACAATGACATAATAATATAATAATATATATTCCCGTGGTGCTTTCCCTTAATTTTTGGCCTTTTGTGTCATTACAATTTTGTACTGTCTCCCACTTTTCTTGGGGAGGGAAACTGGAATACTTCCTACTCCTCCTTTTTTTCTTCTGATTAATTTCGTTGTGGGTCCCAAGACAGATTTAGCTTGTCCCTCGGGCTCCCTGAGATCATATCAAAGGGTTTGTCGTGGTTGGTTACCGCTGTCGATCCTGGCTCACAGGAGTTGTAGTGGTGGGAATGTGAGGTGGGCCAATGCCCGTTACAAAAATACTCACTTCATGGCTTCGCAGATGCCTCAGAAAACGGTTACGCTGCAGTCGTATATTTACATGAATTGAACCACGATGGATCAACCAACGTTCAACTCATAATCGCGAAATCTAAGGTAGCCCCAATTAAAAATAAACTTACAATTCCTAAATTAGAATTATCCGCGGCTACACTTCTATCTCAGCTCATGTCTCGTGTCTCTCATCATCTTTCTGCTTATCTTACAATATCTCAGCACGTCTGTTGGTCAGACAGCACCATTTACTCGCGTGGATTAAAACTACTTCCCATCGGCTACAAACATTCGAAGCTAATAGAGTAACCAAGATTACTGCTAACTCACTCTCACTCATCTGGCGTCATGTACCCACACATTTAAATCCTGCTGATTGCGCTAGCAGAGGAACCTCAGCTCTCACTCTCTCTTCTCACGCCCTATGGTGGTCTCCTCCTTGGCTCAAGCTGCCAGAGGATACCTGGCCCAAGAGGTCATCAGCTCACACTAGACAAGAATTACCGGGACTCAAACCTAAACAAGTTACATGCCATTTCACAATTCCTGGTATTGATAGTGATCTTCTCACACGCTTCAGCTCACTGGGTAAACTCATAGGCGTCACAGCTTACATACGACGTTTCATTTCCAATTGTAAATTATCAGCACACTCACGAGAACTAGGTCCACTCACTGTAAAGGAGCGTAGACAAGCTCTGCTCTTCTGGATCCGCTCTGTTCAACAGATATCATTCGCAGAAGACACCTACCGCCTGCAAATTAATAAACTCTGTACAGTTAGGTTACAACGATTATCACCCTTTTTGCAGGACGGTCTCCTTCGAGTAGGTGGTAGACTTACTCGCTCGGAACTCACATACGATGCTCAGCACCCATTCATTTTACCTAGCTCTAGTCCGCTCACAGACTTTATTATCGATCACTATCATCGCATACATTGTCATCCTGGCATCGATACACTACACGCTATATTACGTCAACAATTCTGGATATTATCAGCACGCCGCATCATTCGACATAAAACGTTTAAATGCATAAAATGTTTTCGTTGCCGCGCTCAGCCCGAAATGCCTGTCATGGCTGACCTCCCAGCCGACAGAGTTATATCTCAGCCCGTATTTAGTCACGTGTCTACGGATTTTGCCGGCCCATTTTTACTCAAATCAAGTCAACTACGAAATGCTAAGTTACTGAAAGGTTACTTTTGTATATTCGTTTGTCTCACTACAAAAGCGGTTCACTCGGAACCCGTATCAGCACTTTCTACAGATGCATTTATAGCTACGTTACACAGATTCTGCTCACGTCGCGGTGTTCCCATTTTAATACGTTCAGATTGCGGCACAAACTATGTAGGTGCTAGGAATCAGCTCCTTGAAGTTCAACAATTTCTCAATGACAATAATGACGCCATTTCTCATAAACTCTCAGCTCAAAATATAACATGGTTACTCTATCCGCCCAAGGCCCCATGGATGGGAGGCATCCACGAGATAAATGTTAAATCTACAAAGCAACTTCTATACCGTGTAATCGGTGAACAACGCCTCACATTTGAGGAATTCTCAACTCTGCTCACTAGAATCGAGGCCGTGTTAAACTCTCGGCCTATCAGCCCACTCTCGTCCGATCCCACGGACTATCAGCCCCTTACAGCCGGCCATTTTCTCATTGGCCGTCCGCTCACTGCTCTTCCAGAGCACACATTAGATGACAGAGTCATATCTCCCCTCAAGCGGTTTCAACTAATACAATCACTCTCTCAGCGCTTCTGGGCTCTCTGGACCACGTCCTACCTCCATACCCTTCAAATCCGCTCCAAATGGCTTTCCTCTTCCTCTCCGCCCAAACTTGGGGAACTTGTTCTGCTCAAAGAAGATAACCTGCCTCCGCTCCAATGGAAGATGGGAAGAATCACACGTTTACTACCTGGGAAGGATGGAGTCATCAGAGTTGTGGACGTGGTCACCTCACAAGGCAAGCTGCGGAGACCTGTCGGCAAGATTGCCCGACTCCCACTGGATTCAACTCAAGATTCAGCTCAACCTGGGGATCAGCTCATGCCCACTGCCGGGCCCCCCCAGGATGTTCACGCCACAACTAAGTGACGTGACGTTGCACCTGAATCAGTCGCATTTAATCTGTCACGGGAGACACGCGCGTGCACGTACAACATACATGTTACATACGTAAAAGGGAATCTTCCTCAGCTCAAATAACTTTAGTGACCAAGTGATAGTGATCTCAAGACTATTGTGTTGTGTGTGATAAACTCAGCTCGTCTCCGCATCCTCACCTCAACCAACTCGCAGCAGCCGCAAGGTACCGTAACCCTTTACCTATACCACCCTTTTCCCATAGTCGGTAGTATGTAGGTATTTTACCCTAAAGTTATTACAACGTAAATGTAGATAAAAATAGTAGAAAATTTACAGCATTCAACTCAGGTCAATATCAGATGACCAGAATGCCAATGGGTTTAAAAAAGTCCCAGTTCATTCTCTAGAATGATGAATTTGGCTTTGTCAGGACTAAATAACGAAAATGACGTTATTGTTTTTGGTAGAAGTTTAGAAAATTAGAACAAAATTCTACAGGATGTATTTGAAAGACTAAATAAAGTTAATTTAAAATTAAATCCTGCAAAATGTACATTTTTTAAAAAGCAAATTTCATATTTGACCCAAAGGTCATTTAATATCGAATAAAGGAATAATGCCAGATCCTGATAAAGTAAATTCAGTTAAAAATTATCCATGTCCGCAAAATGCCGATGTACTAAAAAGATTTGTCGCGTTCACAAATTATTATAGAAAGTTTATACCGAAATTTGCTGAAATAGCTCAACCTTTAAATCAACTTTGTAAAAAAAAATCTAATTTCCTTTGGAGTGAAAAATATCAAGAATCTTTTGAAACACTTAAAAAGTGTTTTATTTCGCCCCCTGTGTTAGACTATCCAGATTTTTCAGAAGAAAATCATTTTATACTGGAAACTGATGCGTCTAATAAAGCGATTGGTGAAATTTTATCTAATAAAAATGGCAGACCTGTAGCTTACACTAGTAGGACTCTAAAATAAAGCCGAATCAAACTATCTTGTTATAGAGAAAGAGTTGTTGGCAATAGTTTGGGCAGTAAAACATTTTCGACCTTATTTGTATGGTCAATATTTTAAAATCAGAACGGATTTTTTTCAACATTTTTTTTCTTTTGGATGGGTGGTGTATAGTAGCATCGTATGCTATATAACCCAATTTATTAATATAATAAAGACAGTCTCATTGCAACTCTCGGTGTAATTACTTGTCTCCTAATCGCACCCTTACAGCTCAATGGGACCCAGCACCATTTTTAGTAAAGAAGAGGAAAACATTTTAGAAATCTGGATCAAAGAAATGTTAGATAAACATATCCCCGTCACAAAAGAGGAATTATTGGACAGCGTCCAACGTATAATAGTCGACAAACACCAAGAAACTCCTTTCAAAGATCACAGACCTGGCAAAAAATGGTATACATCATTTCTTAAACGTCATCCTACGATCGCTGAACGTGTAGCTCAAAATTTATGTACTACAAGAGATAATGTGACCCAAAAAGGCATAGAGAAATGGTTTTCAGATGTTGAAAGTGATCTCAAAGACAGAGGCCTAATTGAGATTCTGAAACATCCCTAAAGAATTTTTAACACAGACGAAAGTGCTTTTTTCTTAAATCCAAAACCAGGACACGTTCTTGCTAGAAAAGGCGATAAAATGTGTATTCTTCTTCAGGCGACAATAAGAAAAATCTAACCGTTTTGATAACAGGAAATGCTGCGGGAGAGAGGCACCTACTCTAGTTATATTTAATTATGCAAGAATACCGTCATTAGTTTCAGAAAATTTCCCTGATGACTGGGTCATTGGTCGCTCAGAAAGTGGATGGATGTGCTCCGGAACATTCTACGAATATAATATGACAAATGTTTTTCATCCTTGGTTGATTAAAAAAAATATTAAAAAACCTATATATATATATTTTTTGGATGGACACAAGTCTCATTTAACTTTGCACCTATCCAATTTCTGCTCTGACAATGGCATTGAAGTCATAGCACTCAACCCAAATTCCACACATATATTACACATATATACAACCGATGGATTTGGCTGTGTTCAGGCCTTTAAAGTCCTTATGGCGTGAAGCGGTAAAGAATTGGAAAACTCAACATTTGGGACAAGTCTTTATAAAACAACATTTTGCTCCGCTCTTGAAGACGGCCGTAGAGAAAATTTCTGCCGAAACAGTGCAAAATGGATTCCGCGCGGGGAGCTGTACCCATTTGGACCAGAGTACGTTGACATGGCCAAAATTAAAAGTCAAAACCGCAAAAAGACCCAAGATTCTACATACCAAAACAATTTTTTGCAAATATTAGAGAATAAAATAAAAACGACTTTGTCTACAGACAAGCTAATGTTATTCAAAGATCTATATTACAAAAGTCTAGAGAAACTTTTACCTGATGAAGATGTAAGTATCTCTATATTTGATTTGGGCCACTAGTCAAACTGATGTAGTGAATACAGAGTCTTCAATACCCGATTCAGTAACGAATAATCCAAATGCCAATCCATTCCTGTTTTGCTTTCTAATACAAATGATTCCGAACCCGGCACTTCTTCACATATCAATTGTTTGTCCAAAGATCAGTCAACATCCACAGTATCGGTGGATGAGTCAAATCCTGCGCCAGAAACTAATAACCCAAATGACAACGAGTCTTATAAAGAAATGCGAACCATTCCTGTTTTGTCTAGTAATGATAATTTAAATGATTCTCAACCCAGCACTTCTACACAAACAGATTACTTGTTTATAAAAACTTCAGATCTCAATTCTTCGAATATGAAAAATGTAGGTCAAGACATTATCAAATCAAATCAAAATCATTTATTTGCTTAAATAAGGTACAATATGGTGTTACAGGTTTGGTAAATGCCTTTGAGTAGCGTGCAAATTTTTATTAAAATACAATTTATTAAAATTTCGTTTATGCATTAGGTGTTATTTTTTGTGATTATTGTTGTTTTGTTTACATGATTATAAAAAATTACAATTACTGATTTGTTAATGTTATTATAATAATAAGTCACTAATAATAATAATAATAATAATCCTTACACATTTTATAGGTGAGTCAAAATTAAATTGCAAAAGAAAAGTTATTTAACTACTTACATTTACATACATAATATATCTATTTTTCATTATTCATTGATAATTCCTTACCACAATGCAGTCAAAAACACCAATTAAAACAGTAAATTTTGGTACTTCAAACTACGTGGATTCCATCTCCTTTTAAACGAAATCTATTTTGGCCTGAAACTGATGAAACAACAAAGAATAAAAACCGCAAACTAAAAGAAAAAATACCATTTACAGTAACAAGCCCTGCATGGAAGGCCTACAATGCTAAAAAAGAATAACAGAAACAAATGGAAGAAAAAGAATTGCGTGCTAAAAAAAGAGATGAAAAGAAGCTTGAGAAACTAAACAAGGAGAAAAAAGGGTTTAAACAATCCGAGTCTTCAGAAGCTGAAATGGAAAGATATAGAAAAAGACTTGAGCAACTTAGCATGAAGAAAAAAGGGTTAAAACAAAAAAATATGTCCGAGTCTTCTGACACAGAAACTGAAATAATTTACGCTGAAAGTGATGAAAGTATCTTGTCTGAAGGATTGGATGACGTACCGTTGAGTACTTTAGTTCCTTCTCCACAGAAACTATCGAAGGGAAGTTACGTCATAGTTTTATATGAAGTCAGCACGATGACATTTTCAACAGAAAACACCTATAAATGGCCAGAGAAAGAAGACAAAACGTGGTACCGAAGAAAAGACATCGTGGAATATATAGGTAGGTACGTCCTCCAATACTTATTAACAAAAGAGTATTTTACAGTGTAAAAAAGATGCAGAAATACTCAAATTTTACTTTTTGAATTGTTATTTCAAGATTTTATTACCAAAGAGTTTATGTATCAATTTATGGATTTTTTTCAATTTATGAAATTTTATGGATCAACCAAGTAAATGTTTGTAGTTACCTATTGTTGATTATATATTTTATAAGTGCATGGTAAACTCACAGAAATATATTTTTATTGTTAAAAAAGGTAGTTTTAAAGTTTTATAAAGTTGCTTATTTATATATAGATTAAGAAAAAGTATACCTATGTTATTTAATCAATGAAGAATAAGTCTGAATAACAAAGGCTGATTAAGTTTATGTTTGTTAATTACTTATTAATATTTTAATGTGAATTCTCTGATGTTTATCACATTTTTAATATAAAAACATTGTCAATTTGATAAATTTACAAATAAAATTTTTTTTTTCTTTTTCATTTAATTTCATTTTAATAAAAAAACATTTAAACATGACATTCATCATTATTGGATGCCCACGACTAAGTTTATATTATGTTCGTTACTGGGTGTCCATCACTAGGTCATTGTCTATTATTTATTGGGTGTCTAAAACTGGTTTTTTGCTGTCCATAAGTGGTTGAAAAACTTGAATTTTTATTAATTAAATAAGCCGACACCAGCTTTGCAATAGGTTTGCAGTAAAACATTATAAATATTGGATAAGAACCGGACTTTAAACTCTAACTTTCACTATGGTGTTCACAAATACTTTTTTTTTTCTTAAACTGTCCATAATTGGGGTGTTTACGTTACGTTCTTTTGAGTTGCTTTACCGCAATAAAATTGACTGTCGGCATCATCAGCGAACTTTCTAAGAAATTCGTTCTTTTGTTTACAAATTGGGAATGCCTGCACGTGTAGACTTCTTTTGATATATCTCAAGATATGTATAAATTTAGTAAATTTAAAATACAACAAAATTACTGGTGCAGCAAAAGACGTCAGACGAAAATTAACTTGGCAAGTCGTAGGCGCATCTTTTGAATTACTTCTGGTTTGCTATCTGTGGTAATCAGACGTGTGTGCTCAACTTGTTATTTACCTTACTAATAACTTTCGCTTCTGTTACTGGACCCTCATATTGCGTTGTGAAAATTTTGGCTTTGAACTGGACTCCGTGATCAGCAGTGGTATTCTCTAAGAATGTTTATCGTAGCTCGACAGCTGAATCCGCTGTAAGTATAAAATTGTCCATACTGTGAGCTTCGAAACTTGATACTCACCGCGGATTCAGCTGTCGAGATACGCAAAATATTCTTAGAGAATAGTACTGCAGCTATTGTGACGACTTCAGCCTGTGCATACGAATCTTGCCGTGAACCTTAAGTAGGATTTTTATTTTTACTAGTCATGGATTTTCCAAGTTCACCCATACCTGGACGATGGTCCAAAAATAATCCCATCCAACCAACCCAAGAAATCCCATCGAAATATCGTCGTATTAAAATATTTTTAAATTTTAATATTCTCGTGATACGTATAACCCGACTAATTACAACGGTTGTCAACTTCGTACAATTCCATGCGCAAAACATTCTATTCATCTTAGCAGCGTTAACAATATTCTAGAAGCCGTCTATGCATACCTACGACATTGTAATTTGAACTTAGAATATTTCATTTTACATTAGCGTAACTTTAAAGTACTATACGTTTAAGGTTGATTTTCGGTTGTTAAAGATTATATATATATATTTTTTTAGGTATATCGATACTTAAGTTTCAAACTCCGTTCTTACCTAGCTTATAAACAAATTATATAAATTAAAAATGTCCGTGTATCGTACTCGTAAGGCAGCTCGTGCTTCATTATCTAAACTTAAATCTAGAAAGATGATCGATCCGAATGAAACGATGGATGTATCGATTTTACGTAAACAGCGCTCGATTCCTTACAGCCGTGTCACGGCGACCCACGATATGGCGCTGCGAGCGAAAGATATCCATACTTCGGAATCTTTAGATTTATTTCTTGCGCATTATTCTACGTTAGATAAACATTTTGATCTGTTTGAATCGACTCACATGGATATTATTATTCAATTACAACCGGACGATGTTGAGATAGAGGATAGTTATACAGGGTGTAAAAAGAGCAGTCACTATTATGGCATGGGGTTATCACCAGGCATGAGGTATATCCACTGGTACTAGTCATTTGCTTTTAATCCACTGTTTTAAAAATTTAAAAATTTTCAATAGGCAATGTATAACGTGCACAAGCTCACGCGCGTCCTCACGCGCGTTAGCGTGGTGAGGGCGGCGGGGTTCCCACCGCGCACGCCTTGTTTGTTGATAATCACTTCATTGATTTCAAATAAACGTAAACACAATAAAATAAAACTAAAATTAAGCCATCTACGCAGAAGTATTTTTTATAGTGCCTAAGTGTGTGGGCAATACACAAGGACACTCTCTTCCTTTTAGTCTCATAGCCTGCATTGTCGTAACTAAACTTAGAAACATTTATTTTTAACGCGGGAATCGAACCCACGACCTCTGAACTACTTGACAACGGAGGCGTTAATACTTTAAAATACCTACTAATAATAGCCAACGCGAGTTAAAATTAAGCCGTTAAGATCGAACTAATTCGATTCTCGATTGTGTAACTGGGGCCAAACTCTCCAAACTGATTCGATTTTGATTCAGATTCAATCTTGCCACGTACTCCCGATGAAATTGACATTTGTTTATTTTGATCTTCAGTCGATTGATATGGTCCTTGTACAAAAAGTTACGATCTAACGATTTACTTCTCGTGGTTAGTTTCAAAGTATTACACCAAATAAAATACCAAAAGCCGTTGAGATCAAACTGATTCGATTCTCGATTGTGTCGGGGGTAAGCCTGCTGATTGATGTTTATTCGTGTAAAAGGTAACTAATAACTAATAACTTATAAACTGACCAACCTCAAGTTTCTTTTTCTCGCAATATTTGTGTTTTAAATCCTCTTCTTCTTACGTGGTAGGTACTTAAATGTATGGCGAAGGCTTTAGACACACACAAACACAACAAAAATAGTGAAAAATAAATAATACTAATTAGTAATCACAAAAGAAACGCCTAAAAGAAACGAAACCGTATAAACACACAAATTAAAACATTTAAAACAAATAACAATGATAATAAATTGATCGGGGACAAATAATTTTCAACCATACGGGTTACCGCCACGTGCGAACTGTCTAATGAAAAAATATTTTACGCAAAATACTAAGGATGGCCCCAAAGCACTTAAAAGTATCGATAGGTTTTGATATCGATAAATTATTAGGTACCGTACCCATTTTATTATTCATACGTGAATCATTTTAATGGTAAGTAACATAATTAAATATGTTTAAATAATACTTCATTAAGTTACCGTATACTCACATGAGGTAATAATGAGAACATATTTAAATCTTACTTACAAACTTTTTTAATCTATTTTCAATTAGACTTAAATAGATATGAAAGAAATTCATATAAACTTAGCTGAATCAATCTAAAACAGTAAGTTACTTATTAAGTATTAAAAAATATCGACTAGTCGAAGTAAATTTTCATAGATCGCTTCACTAATAGTACCGCCACCCCCCGTGCCCCTTGCAACGATCGGCGCGTGCGACGGCCGGCGGCGCCCTTTGTTTGTTGTTTGTCGCGCGGCAATACGACCTTTAATACGAAGTGCAGAAAGTAGAAAATAGCATTTTCTAAAAGACTTGTTTGTCGGTATGTTTTGAACGTCGACACAAAGTATTATCGAATTCAGTTGTATTTTATATCTTGAGGTGAAAGGTCGGTTAATTTTTTTTTTGTTAGGTATTTTACTATTACTTAATAAGTGTTTAAAAGCGTAAAATGTTGTGATGTGTCCATGTAATAATAATGTGTTATGCTGCTCGGATTGCTAGGAACTATTATTATCGAAATACGATTTTTAAAAGTGAGACGTGACATTGGAGATGCGACTCAGTGAGCCATTAACCCATTTAGTTTATTATGTTTTAGTGTGCATCTGAATACCTACCTACTTCATTCACGTAATTGTAAATATTCGTAGTTTTACATACTTAATTAATCTGAACTGTGTAGGTACGTAGGTATGTTACGTTTTATTTATCTTTCAGGATTCTTCGCTTTTATGCATCGTCTGTATAATCCATAAAAAAGCGATGATTGAGGATTGACATTATGAAGTTAGTTAGTATGTATGTACCTACACTGGTTTTGTTACAAAGGAATGAAACATGTGTTATGGTAACAAATTCGAGCGAATGTACGATGCAGGCGATCTAGGAGTTCATAGTTCAAAACATCTCATCCTTCCCCTACGGTGACCACACTAAGTGTAAGATCGACTTACGCCAGTTCTAACCCAGAGTTAGTTTATAACTAACACTTAATACAGAGTTATTTGGAGCAAAGCTAATAGTATTCGCATGTAAATTACAATAATTACGGTAAGTCAGTACTATGAGTCTGACCGCCAAGCGCTGATGTCGCTGGGTCAGCTGGTGTCAGTGAACTATTGTATAATACTAGTGAACAGCTGAGAGGCCAATAGCGCGCGCATCGCGATCATTACGTATTGAGGCAAAAATTATAAAAATTAGGAATTTAATGCAAAATGTTGTTCTAAACAGTTTACCCTTGCTACTAAAAATAATATATCGAGGAAAAAAATTTTTTTTTTTGAAAAAAAAAAATTACATTTATAGAATGAGTAAAGGTCCTATAATCTTATCCCAAAGTTATCGTGATCGGTCTTTTTACACCCTGTATAGTCCAACACACAAAAAATGCATTATCTCGTTTCCACTCTAGCCGGTGACGCCTTTCCAAGGCGCATTCTACGTGGAGGGCTATCGGACACTCCTTGCGCGTTATCGAGCGGGAGCTTGCTTTTACGTGTTGGAAAGAGATGCAGAATATTAATATAAATTTATCTAAGCCGCTTGAATTGCGTCGTGCGCTTGATACATTTAATGAAAATCGCACAATTCTCAATCGTATTAATTTTATTTTATGTTATCTATTACTATTTACTAAACTCGACTCGAGGACACGTTGTGAGTTTGAACAATCAACTACTTCGGGTGAGTTACCGTGTTATACTGCCTTGAAAGATTTTATATATTCGAAATGTGAAGCACTCGTTCTCGACTCACATTTTCATCATCAGCATCAGCCCATTAGTGCTTCAACTATCAACAAGCCGCGTACATCCGCTGCTACTCGAATTGCTACTCAAAACCGTCCGTCTGTTTTCTTATCGAAATCCGATAAACCGCGCGTTACCGCTTCATCGCCGCCAGCGACGTCCCAGCAATAGTGTGGATACTGCTCTGGTGAACATTATATTACTAAATGCGAGTCATTTTCTGCTTTACCGGTATCTGACCGTACTGAATATGCGAAAGCGCGTAACTGGTGTTTCAACTGCCTTAAGTCATCACATCGTGTTAACAATTGCCATCTATTTTTAGATGCCAGTCGTGTCGCCAAAGGCACCACACTCTATTACATGATAACTCAGAGGGGTCACATGAGAAGGTGCACGTTCAGCCATCCGTTTCTAATCCTGAACGTGCGCTTACGAGCCTAGGTGACAGCTCTGTTGTGCTCTTGTCAACAGCGATTGTTTTAGTGAAAGACTCGGCGGGCAACTACCGTGATTTGCGCGCTCTTATCGACTGTGGTAGCCAGACTCACTTTATAACCGAGCAGGCCGCACCTAATTTGGGCCTTCATTTTAGAAATTCCACTCGTTCAATAAGTGGTATCGGTAAATCTTGTTCATCATCATCAGGCGTAGTCAACCTCGTGATAGGTTTAAATAGGGTAGTTGTACCATAATAAAAACACACACCTATGAATGAAACACCTGAAAGTTTTTAGCATTAAATAAGAATTACGTCAAAACTACTACATTGGTAACTTATTTTTATAGTGGCAACTCTAATATTTGAGTTGAGTAAAGCTACCACTTCTGATTGGTCGGTTTCAAATCAAAGTGGCTACAGTTTTTGCGTGACACGTCTACTGCACGCTCCGTATTTTCGGTAAAATAATAAGGAAAACGCAAAGCAGAGGTGGAGTCAATCGTTGATTTTTTACCACTGTGAGTAGATGATGATTGTTATGATTGTTATTTGTTTTATAAGAAATTATATGTTTTCTATCGAATAACCATAATATTTTGTCATCACTTTAGATTTTTGAGGTAAATTTCGATGTGTTTACATTAAGGTTCGTCAAATATACGGTGGTCCTATGAATGAACTATATGTGTTCATGTCTCGGGCATCTGTAATTTTTAGGACATTGGATTTTATGCTTTAGTACTACAGTAATACGTTTGTGGATTCGATTGAAACCATTACATTTTAAAAATACCATCCAGACCTATATATGAACGGGGTTCAAAGTTTCCGTTTATGTTTAGGGCATTGCACCTATCAATGAGCAATATCATAATTTCATTGTTCATTGTTGTTCATTGAAGGCTCAAATGTCCCTTGAAGTGAACACACTTACCCAGGCACTTAGTGTTGCGGCTACGTCGCAACGGCGCGAGCGGGGCGAGCGGGGCGTGCCGGGCGTGCGGGACGCGCGGGGCGTTCGCATGCGCCTGCGCACACAGCCGTGCGATAGATTTTAAAACACTTTATATAAACCAACCATCCGATGTAGACGACCTTAGACCTTCATAACAATATAAAGTCCACTGTTATTAAGTCTTTCATTTAAATTCTATCTTCATTTCATCTGGGAGTCTACAAAATGGTCCTTCGACGGTCAAAATAATTCCACCACGGGACGTCACAGAGGATAAATACCAAGTTGGCTAATTTCGCTGGAGGATACCTACAGGAAGACATATTTTCTGCACCGAGGATACCTTTGGTCTTGGAAGACAGCTTGGATTATCAGCAAAACACCTTGAACTGCGAAGTTGCTTGCCGACGCAGCAAAGTCAATCGGAGGACGTAGCAGTCATTTCAAGGGCATTTGATTTTGTGAGTCCGTTCCATATCTTTTCCTTTTTCTTAATCCCTAGTCTTTTATTTGGATCTGGCATTGAGATCTCTTCATAATTCATTAAAGTAAAATCAGTTTGATATTTTTGATGTTATTACATTTAAAGATTAATAATATTTCGTTTTTTTCCTTAATAATTAAATACATTATAAATACTTTATATTAAAAGATATTACATCTCAGTTAGTGTAATCAGTTCCTTATTGCAAATTCTTGGTAATTTCTATGCCTAACTGATAAGAACCGCAGGGGTTTTATTGCCGCCTCGGTCGAGCGCCACGTGCACCGTCATAAAGCGCATCGCATTCAGTAATATTCTTAATATTGCAGTCTTTAGACGTATTGATTCTTGGTTTATATTTAGGTAAATAATTATTTTCAAAATGAGTGATACTCGCATTAAAGAGTTAATTAAGCATCGTGGTAGTCTTAAAGGGAAGCTTACCATATTTCAAAACTTCCTAAACAGTTTAAGTGACTGTGATAGTTTCAGTGAAAACCATTATAATGAGTTGGAATGTCGTGTGAATAAAGTTGAAAGTATTCATTGTGATTTCGATAAATTTCAGACGGAATTGGAGCTGTTATCGGATGATGTGGATCAAATGCTGCTTGAACGTGAGGAGTTTGAATCCAAATATTTTTCGCTAATGGCATCAGCACGAACATTGATAAATAAGTACGATCGTCACCGCAATCGTACATTATCCGAATCTGAATCGGTTGTCGACCACGTGGATGCCATGCATGATTTCATCAGACTTCCTAAAATCAATTTGCCGAGCTTTGATGGCGACTTTCAACACTGGCTGGAATTTAGAGATACGTATCTTTCACTTATTCATTCTAACTCTAAATTAAGTGATATTAATAAATTTCACTATTTGCGAGCGGCTTTAAAAGGCAGTGCTTCGCTTATTATAAAAAACTTAGAATTTACTTCAAATAATTACGCTATATCATGGCAGTTACTTTCAAATAGGTATGATAATGAGCGTCTCTTAGTTAACAATCATGTCAACGCCATTTTTAATTTGCCTGCTATTCAAAATGAGTCTTGTTTTGCTTTAAGAAACTTAATTGATGTAATAAATCGTAATTTATGTGCTTTAAATTCACTAGGTCAACCCACAGATCACTGGGACACTCTAATAATTCATATAATGACAAGAAAATTAGACAGTGTCACATATCGTCAGTGGGAAGAACAAAGAAATACAATAACTTCTACGCCGACATTAAAACAATTTTTAAACTTTTTAACAAATAGATCAGATTTATTAGATACTTTACAACAAGAACAAAAACAAAGAAATATACATACTAATCAAAATTTTCAATTTACAGACTATAATAGAAATAAAAACAATCATAAAATTAATAAAATACAAAATACAGATTTTAACAAAAATACTTTAACATGTCCTATGTGTAAACTTAACCACTTTTTATTTAATTGCCAGGATTTTAGAAACTTGGACGTTGATACACGTCTACAAAAAATTAAACATTTTCAAGTTTGTAAGAACTGTTTAAAACCAGGCCACATAGACAAACATTGCAAGTTGTCGCACTGCAAGTATTGTGCTAACAAACATAATACTCTTTTGCACAAAGACGCCGAATCCCAAAACACAGTTGCTTTATCAACAAATTTAGAAACTAAATTAACACCGCACGTATTGCTTTCCACAGCTATGGTGAGAGTAGCTGATGCTGGGGGCAACCTACACCCTGCCCGCATCTTACTCGACAGCGGCAGCACAGCGCATTTTGTAACTCGACATCTATGTGAGAAGCTGGATTTGGTACGTCATAACGTAAGCTCCACTGTGACAGGTATTAATAATCAAACTTCCTTCAGTGCAGAGTCTTGTAACCTTACTATACAATCATTTTCGGGAGAGTATAAAGTTAATTTACAATGTTACGTTTTGCCTAAAATAACAAATATGTTACCATCATGTAACATAAATGTAAAATCATTAAAATTGCCTCTTGATATACAATTAGCTGACCCCTCTTTTTATATTTCTTCTCCTATCGACATATTGGTAGGAGCCGATATATTTTGGGACGTCTTATGTTCTAATTTCGTTGATTTAGGTGAGCAACGTCCTAGGTTGCAACAAACCAAACTCGGTTGGCTAGTTTCGGGCAAAATTGGCTATAAAAACACAAATAATTCAAAATCAAAAAAATCATTAAATTGTTTTAGTGTGCAGACTGATGAATTGCTCACGCGTTTCTGGGAGTTAGAAACAATTCCTTCCAAATATAATTTATCTTTAGAAGAACAAAGTTGTGAAAGAAGTTTTGCAGAGAACACTCGACGTAATGATGATGGTCGTTTCATTGTAACTATACCTCTAAAACAGTCATCAGAGGTTCTCGGCGATTCTTATCAGGTAGCAAAGAATAGATTTTTAGCGCTTGAACGTAGGCTAGAACGCAATCCAATTTTAAGAGATAGGTACATGCAATTTATGAAGGAGTACCTGGATTTAGATCATATGAGCCCATCTTGCTCTCCCAACGCGCAAGCAATATCATATTACATGCCACATCATGGCGTTGTTCGGGAAACAAGTACTACTACGAAATTGCGTGTAGTATTTGATGCCTCTTGTAAAACTTCGTCTGGAAAATCGCTTAACGACATTCAAATGGTAGGACCTGTCGTCCAAGACGACCTACTTTCAATTTTATTGCGTTTTCGTCAACACAAATATGTTGTTTCAAGTGACGTTGCGAAAATGTACCGAGCCATTTTAGTAGAGCCTTCACAACGTCCTTTACATAAAATATTATTTAGATTTAATACTAGTGACAAAATCCAATCGTTTACACTCAATACTGTCACGTACGGTACAGCTTCCGCACCATACTTGGCAACTAAGTGCTTAGTATCATTGGCAAACCAGAGGCCTGTTAAGCTAGAAAGGTCAAGTCAGCAGAATCACTCGTTTTATATCTCAACATTTAGTGCTCATTTAGTGCTAATTAAATGCTGATAACAGACATTTAGTGCTCTGTTAGGTAGGCCAAAAAATAGAACACTGCTAACTTTTCATTAAGCTAGCAGAATACCATTCGTCACCGCGCTATAATACAGTTGCAGCGAAAGGCACACGAGCTAATCATTTAGTGCTCATTTAGTGCTGCTTAAGCGCTGATAACAGATATTTGGTGCTGTGATAGTTGGACCAGAAATGAGCATTCTGCTAGCTTTATATTAAGCTAGCAGTGTACGATTCGTGACCGCGCTTTAATACAGTGAGCAGCGTGAGGCAAATGAGCTAATAATTTAGTGCTCATATAGTGCTACTTAAGTGATTATAATAGACATTTAGTGCTGTGAAATTTGGACCAAAAAATGAGAACACTGCTAACTTTTAATTAAGCTAGCAGAACACCATTCGTGACAGCGCTATAATACAGTTGCAGCGAAAGGCACATGAGCTAATAATTAGTGCTCATTTAGTGCTACTTAAGCGCTGATAACAGATATTTGGTGCTGTGATAGTTGGACCAGAAATGAGCATTCTGCTAGCTTTATATTAAGCTAGCAGTGTACAATTCGAGACCGCGCTTTAATACAGTGAGCAGCGTGAGGCAAATGAGCTAATAATTTAGTGCTCATTTAGTGCTACTTAAGTGATTATAATAGACATTTAGTGCTGTGAAATTTGGACCAAAAAATCAGAACACTGCCAACTTTTAATTAAGCTAGCAGAACACCATTCGTGACAGCGCTATAATACAGTTGCAGCGAAAGGCACATGAGCTAATAATTAGTGCTCATTTAGTGCTGCTCAAGCGCTGATAACAGATATATTGGTGTTGTGATAGTTGGTCAAGAAATGAGAATTCTGCTAACTTTGTGTCAAGCTAGCAGTGTACGATTCGTGACCGCGCTATAATACAGTGAACAGCGTGAGGCAAATGAGCTAATAATTTAGTGCTTGATTAGTGCTGCTTAAGCGCTGATAACAGATATTTGGTGCTGTGATAGGTGGACCACAAATGAACATACTGCTAGCTTTTTATTAAGCTAGCAGAATACCATTCGTGACAGCGCTATAATACAGTTGCAGCGAAAAGCACATGAGCTAATAATTAGTGCTCATTTAGTGCTGCTTAAGCGCTAATAACAGATATTTGGTGCTGTGATAGGTGGACCAGAAATGAGCATTCTGCTAGCATAGCTTTCATCAATCACCTTTTCATGGCCATAACTAACATACCGTTAAAAAAAATTTCGAAATCGGTCAAGCCGTTGTCGAAGCGCACACGATGTAAGAATTTATTAGGTAATTTTTTTACACTTTGGGCTACATTTTTGGGGTTTTAATAAGGAACCCTATTTTAAAAAATATATAATATATCCTATATTCAGCGCTAGTAGTGTAGCTTTCCAACGGCGAAAGAATTTTTCATATTGGTTTTAGTAGTTTCAGAGCCTATTTCATTCAAACAAACAAACAAACAATCAAATGTTTCCTCTTTATAATATTAGTATTAGTATAGATAAATCTGTTTACTTATACCACTAAGTAGATATATAGCAGCACTAATTGAGCACTAAATTATTAGCTCATTTGCCTCACGCTGCTCACTGTATTATAGCGCGGTCACGAATCGTACACTGCTAGCTTAATATAAAGCTATCAGAATGCTCATTTCTGGTTCAACTATTATAGCACCAAATATCTGTTTTCAGCGCTTAAGTAGCACTAAATTATAAGCTCATTTGCCTCACGCTGCTCACTGTATTATAGCGCGGTCACGAATCATACACTGCTAGCTTAATATAAAGCTAGCAGAATGCTCATTTCTGGTCCAACTATTATAGCACCAAAGATCTGTTATCAGCGCTTAAGTAGCACTAAATGAGCACTAATTATTAGCTCATTTGCCTTTCGCTGCAACTGTATTATAGCGCTGTCACTATCAGTATTCTGCTAGCTTAATAAAAAGCTAGCAGTATGTTCATTTGTGGTCCACCTATCACAGCACCAAATATCTGTTATCAGCGCTTAAGCAGCACTAATTGAGCACTAAATTATTAGCTCATTTGCCTCACGCTGCTCACTGTATTACAGCACGGTCACGAATCGTACACTGCTAGCTTAATAAAAAGCTAGCAGAATTCTCATTTCTGGTCCAACTATCACAGCACCAAATATCTGTTATTAGCGCTTAAGCAGCACTAAATGAGCGCTAATTATTAGCTCATATGCCTTTCGCTGCAACTGTATTATAGCGCTCTCACGAATGGTATTCTGCTAGCTTAATTAAAAGTTAGCAGTGTTCCCATTTTTTGGTCCAAATTTCACAGCACTAAATGTCTATTATAATCACTTAGGTAGCACTAAATGAGCACTAAATTACTAACTCATTTGCCTCACGCTGCTCACTGTATTATAGCGCGGTCACGAATCGTACACTGCTAGCTTAATATAAAGCTAGCAGAATGCTCATTTCTGGTCCAACTATCACAGCACCAAATATCTGTTATCAGCGCTTAAGCAGCACTAAATGAGCACTAAATGATTAGCTCATGTGCCTTTCGCTGCAACTGTATTATAGCGTGGTGACGAATGGTATTCTGCTAGCTTAATGAAAAGTTAGCAGTGTTCTATTTTTTGGCCTACCTAACAGAGCACTAAATGTCTGTTATCAGCATTAAATTAGCACTAAATGAGCACTAAATGTTGAGATATAAAACGAGTGATTCTGCCGACTTGACCTTTCTAGCTTAACAGACGTGCAAACCAGTGCTCACACCCAGAAGCTAAATTTGCTCTATGTAGAGATTTTTATGTTGATGACTTTTTGAGCGGCGGAGAGAGCATTTCTTCCGTCATTGATATGTGTAAAAATGTTGACCATACCTTAAAATCAGCTCAATTTAATTTAAGGAAATGGCAATCAAATAATAAAGAAATTTTAAATTCAATAATAGAAAACTCAAATCGAGACGAAGACATTATTAATAAAACTCTTAATCTTAATGACGCTTTGCCATGTAAAACTCTTGGCTTACATTGGGATTCTTGTTTAGATATTTTTTATTTTCAATTAATTTAGAACATAAATTAAAAAAGATTACAAAACGAAGTATTTTAGCGATAGTTAGTCAAGTTTTTGATCCACTTGGTCTTTTAGGCCCGTGTACTGTTTTATCTAAGATACTTATTCAAAAGCTCTGGATCGATAAGTGTGATTGGGATGCTGAAGTATCTAAAGAAAATCAAAAGGTATTTTTAAATTTCATAGCATCATTAAAGGTACTTAATAATCTACGCATTCCTCGTTGGATTAGTATTAATAATGTTGTTTCTTTACAACTACATACTTTTTCAGACGCTTCCGAGCGTGCATATGGAGCATGTATCTACGTGAGAGCTATTGACTTAAATGGTGAGATACGAATTACTCTTTTAGCATCTAGAAATAAGGTAGCTCCTATAAAGCCAACAACAATTCCGCGCTTGGAGCTGTGTGGCGCAGTTCTAGCCAGCAGACTTCACTCTAAAGTGGTATCGTCTCTGACTTTAAAATTTCATGAGTCATTTTTTTTGACGGATTCCACAATAGTATTGTCATGGCTGAATACAGCTTCTAACCAATTAAAAACGTTTGTTAGGTCTCGTGTAGGGGAAATACAAGACTGTACTGCTGGTCACAAGTGGAGCTACGTTCCGTCTAAGCAAAATCCAGCAGACCTAGTTTCACGAGGTGTGACAACCGATTGTTTTAGCCAGTGTTCTTTGTGGTGGACTGGTCCAGAATTTTTAAAACACAAAGATATTATTTTTCCTATCATATCTAACATAAAGTCGAATTTAAAATCAGATATTTCATTACATATTTTAAATTCAAACACTAATAATACAAACATTAATTTACTACTATATTTAGTAAATAAAAAATCAAATTATACAAGGTTAATTAGAACATTTGCTTACATACTAAGATTTATATACAACTGTAAAAATAAAATCAAATTAACTAGTTGTCTCTCTACTGCTGAGTTAGATAAGGCAGAAAACTCTATATTACAATTAGTGCAACAAAACATGTTTCCAGATGAATACTTAACAATTAAATCTGGTAAACATTTACATAAGAAAAACAGATTATGTTCATTATCTCCATTTATAGATAGTAATAATTTACTCAGAGTCGGTGGGCGACTTAGTAATTCATATTATACCTATGATGTTAAATATCCCATATTGCTTTGTAGCAAACATCACTTAACACAAATAATTTTTCATAAGGAGCATATTAATTTGTTACATGCAGGACCTCAGTTGCTTTTGTCTCACATAAGACAAAAATATTGGCCGCTGGGGGGGAGGAACCTCGCTAGGCACGTCGTGCATAGCTGTGTGCGTTGCTTTAGATTTAAATCTAGGCCCATGCAACTTATGATGGGAGACCTACCTAGTGATAGAACACATTTAGAGTTTCCTTTTATGCAAACTGGTATTGATTACGCCGGTCCAGTGTTGATAGCCGACCGCAAAGGTAGAGGTGCTAAGTTGATGAAATCATACATATGCATTTTTGTTTGTTTTGCAGTTAAGGCCTTACATTTGGAGCTCGTCTCGGACTTATCAAAGGAGGCTTTTTTGGCAGCTCTGTTTCGCTTCATATCTCGTCGTGGGAAGCCGCAAACTATTTACTCTGATAACGGCACTACCTTCGTCGGCGCTAGTAACGAAATCCAATCATTTTTTAATTCTTTTTCAGACGATATTTTAACTGAAATGTCCAAAAATGGTATACATTTTAAAACTATACCTCCCTATTCCCCCCACTTCGGTGGACTGTGGGAAGCGGCAGTAAAATCTGTCAAACATCATCTTAGACGTATACTATCATTAACTCATTTAACTTATGAAGAGATGTCAACATGTCTTGTCCAAATAGAGGGCATCCTCAATTCCAGACCTTTGACGCCTCTTTCCTGTGATCCTTCAGATCTCACCTGTCTTACTCCTGCTCACTTCCTTATCGGACGCACCTTGTTATCTGTCCCTCGTCCTGACGTCACTGATGCAAATATCAATCGGCTGCAGCGTTACGAGAGGATCGAGAAATTAAAACAACATTTCTGGGCTCGTTTCTCATCAGAGTATGTTTCTCTCCTTCAACAGAAGTCCAAGTGGCACACTTCGAGTGACAGTTTGCGGCTCGGCGATCTGGTGTTGGTTCGCGACAAGAGTCAGCCTCCTCTCCTGTGGCAGTTGGGACGCATTACCAAGCTGCATACAGGCATTGACAAGATTTCCCGTGTTGCTGAGATCCATACGAAGAAAGGAGTCATTACGCGGGCATACAACAACATATGTCCACTTCCTATTTATTCAAGTTGAACACCTTCAACTTGGCCCGGGCAGTATGTTGCGGCTACGTCGCAACGGCGCGAGCGGGGCGAGCGGGGCGTGCCGGGCGTGCGGGACGCGCGGGGCGTTCGCATGCGCCTGCGCACACAGCCGTGCGATAGATTTTAAAACACTTTATATAAACCAACCATCCGATGTAGACGACCTTAGACCTTCATAACAATATAAAGTCCACTGTTATTAAGTCTTTCATTTAAATTCTATCTTCATTTCATCTGGGAGTCTACACTTAGTAAATGTTTTTAGATGTCGTGTTGTGCTTGAATCAACATTATAATAAACGTAGGCCTCCTCTGATAATTGTTTTCCAAAGTTTACTTCTATGGCTCGAAGCGGGTAATGGGATTTAGGTAGTTAGTTAGGATTTAGGTAGGTACTCGTTGTGAGGCATTTTTAAATATTGAGGTCGTTATCAATTGTTGCAGGTCTAAATGGATAAGAAAAAGAAATATGTTAGGTTCCAATACAGTGAAAAAGAACTTGAAGATGCCTGTGAAGCCATTGTTTCTAAAAGGTTACCGCTTAATAAAGCTTACAAGCAATATAATATCCCGAAGTCTACTTTGCACACTAAGACTACACAAAAAGTTCCTATGCACAGAAAACTAGGACCTTATCCCCTCGTCTGTAGTTTGTCATTTTTCAAAAAACCGTGCTGTGTGGAGGCTCCTCTGGGTGGTCTCGAATTACGTCATCCGCGCGAGGATCAAATTACAAATATTTCAAATATTTTGTTTATGAGCTTATTTAGATTATATAAACAATATGTCGTTAAAATCGCTATGAAACAAGCTAACATATACTTATGGATTGGTTTAGTTTGGCCTTATAATGTATAACTTATTCCAAATTGAAATTAGGTAAAACTTTTTTTTCCCTATTTTTTGGTATTAAAGTCGTTGAATTAAAAAATATATAAAATATTTTATCCTAAAGTTTTTTTCGTCCTCAGGTTTATTCATATTACTTCCCATTATTAGTAAAAAATAAGACACATTCCATTCATTGTTTCTAAACCACAAGCTTTATAAAAACGCGGTACTTGAACGGGCTCGACCGAGGCAATAAAAAAAGGTCTTGTTTACACTTCAATTCCGAGAACTCCATTGTCGAGTGGCCGGGAATGTTACTCATTGTTTATTATGGTTAATAATCTTATACACAAACGAAAGTTGAAGCGTTAAAACTGTTTTGTTTATTAGAAATCAAACGATGAAAAAAACACTAGTTAATACGAAAAAATTTCAAATCATGTTTGATGCAATAACAATTTTTGTATAAAATATTTACGAAATTCACATTATAATGCATGAAATATTCTTTGTTTATTACTTACCTATCCAATTAATAGCACAAAACACAATTCACAGCACAAAACAAATATATTTTAACAATTTTCTAAAAGACGGTTGGTGTAAAAAAACAACAATGAGCGACGTCATTTTCATACGGCTCGTATTTCATACTAACAGGTTCCATAGATTAAAGCAAGTTTTTAAAGGACAATCTATATATTTTTTTAAAAATTGCCGCATCTGTGGCAAAGAAAAACACAAAAAGCCGTCAACTGTTGAGAAATCTATTTTAGTATCGCCATAGTATCGCGCACCCGACTCTAGGAGTCGGCTCCACAGACAGCGGTTTTTTTGACAGCGCTCCTAGAGCGGGCCCCACAGACGAGGGGTTATACTCAATTAACTGTGTTAGAAGATGAAAAATTTGCAGAATGGATTATAAAAAAAGCTAAAAGTGGCTTTCCTATGCACCCTACGGAATTGCAATCAACAGTAAAAAAGTATTTAGATGCAAACAACAGGAAATCTAATTTTGTTGACAATAAGCCTGGCCGAAAATGGCTTCACCTGTTTCTCGGCAGACATCCTGAAATAAGCAAAAGAAACGCAGAAATCCTCCGCAGAAAGGGCTCCTGCTTCTGTTACTGAAATGTCACTGAGAAAATGGTTTAAAGAGCTTAGTCACTTTGTGAATGAAAATGATGCTGCTGACATATTTGACCACCCAGAACGCATTTTCAATGCCGACGAAACTGGTGTTCAAATGTGCCCCAAATTAGGAGCTTTACTGACTACGAAAAATTTTAAAAATAATCAAGAAACCGCGGACGACAGTTCTATCCACAGAAGAGTAAAAGAGGTTAGAATGGCATTGTAGGCGGGGCAGACGCGCCGTACATATGATCAAATGATCATATGTCATATGATCAAATGATCATATGTCAGCCGAAACAAGTTTCATCAGTCAACAGTCACACTCTTACTGTGACAGCGTACGGAGCTCCATAAAAAGTCGTTAAAAATGCCGTGTTGCGCTGTTTTAACGTGTCGGAAAAGAAGGCAAGTGTGTAGTGTAGCCCGAGAAGGAATTTCTTTCCACCGGTAAGTCCAAAAACTTTTAATTTTATGTAATATTAGTAATTATTTCCGTAGCATTATGTATTTCGTGATCGAAAACGATACATTCGTATTTAGGCGCAAAATTATCCATTGCTTGCTATACGTAGGTACTATTTTGTATAATGTGTTCGCGAGTGCGCAATGTATTGCATTCACAGCGAACAATGCGTAGTCCGAATCATAGCTTCAATTCTAGGTACTTCGTGAGTATCGATAGTGTTGTACCAAGATGTAAACAATGTCGATATAAGAAAATGATATTATAATTTAAGCAACTCTCTTTATTGATAATTACCATCAATTATTGTTTATTTAATTTAGCTTTCTATTAAGAAATAAAAGAAAATTTCATACAGACATTATTATATTTATATTGTTATATCTGTGATTAATGTATGTTATTTTTGCCTAGTAAATAAATAAATAGATTATTAAGAACATTACATTAGTCGTACGGTACCCTGTCACCCCTCAAAAATTTAACCGAACTATTGCAAAAAATGTGAAAATAATTTTATCGATATTAATTATCGACCTTCGGTCGCCCTAACGTGTATGAGAAAAGTGCGCGTGTGTAAGTGTACATCTGATGCATTGTTTACGTTAGTGTGACAACCAATTACAAATTAGCAATCTAAGTGCGTGAGGTTTATTTGTGTGCGTAACGCTCGTACGTATTGGGTTACTTCCTTGTAGTGGAATTAAGAGTGGTAGACAAAGCGGCGACGCGTGTTCCAATACTAATTCAAAACTATTTCCATTCTAACCTCTTTATCTGTTCTGTGGTTCTAGCAGCCCAGAATATTATAATTTTGTAAAGATTTTGATAGCTGGAATAAATGACAGATTTGATTATCTAGAGAGTGAGGAAACTTTTATTTTATCAACAACACTAGATCCGCGTTATAAATTGCGTACGTTCTTTCTACAATCCACAAGCATTGAGGCGAAAAGAATACATATCTCCTTAATTACAAATGGGGATACACATGTTCCTGTCGAGCTTGTAGAGTCACAAAAAAAGCAAGATGAAACTTTCTCAGGAATCTGGAGTGCTTGTGACAGTTTGATTAAAGAAGCAGAAGAGGAGGAACCTTTATCAAACATGTCTGTCATCCTGAGCAAGAAGAGGTGGAATCTTATACGAGATGTCCAAATATTCCAATGAAACGAGATCCAAAGAACTATTGGAGCAATGAAGATAAATACCCAAAATTGAAAATGCTTGCACAAAAATATTTATCTTACCCAATGATCTCAGTTGCCTCAGAATGTCTTTTTTCAACTGCAGGCCTCATATAAAATGATTTGCGCAACAGATTATCTCCTAGTAATTTGAATAAACTTTGTTTCCTTTACAAAAATCTTCCTAAAGTGAACTTTGATTATTAATATTGATTTACTTTTGATTTGATTCCTTGATAAATGTTACCCAAATAAATGTTGATATGATATTTTACCTTTTTTTTCATTATTTTTAATTTACATTTATGCCACACTTTACAGAATGGAGTGTCTATTTATTATATACAGGGTGTTTTGCACATGGACCGACATGATTTTTTGGGGGGTGGGGGGGTCATGTGCTATTTTCCCCCGTGAGACCCAATATCCTAAGTCTCACGGTAGTCTAGATATGTTTTTTTTTTAATTTTTTTGAAATCTACCCGAAATCTTGCCTTTAAATCGTCCTAACTTTTTTGTTTGTGGTTATAATACCACAAAACAAAGTATGCTTGTATTTTACAATGTTTTCTAATTCTAAATAAATCATTACATGTTACAATTGATATCCACAAAAAAACTTCTGAGCTTTCAAAGTGGTAAATCGGTGTAAATGTTATGAAAAGTGACAACTTATCAATTCATTTAAAAAAAACTAAAGTTCATTTTGAATTTAGCTTTTTTTTAAAAAGTTCTTTACTTATTACCCTTTCTAACGATATGCTACATGATATAAGAAACCATTCTTAAAGTGGTCAAATTAAGCTTCGTTTGCCTGAACACGCACTCTAACAATGTAACTGGTTTGAACAATGTAACCAGTCAACGCGGATTATCAAGCAGCAGGTAAAAAGTTAGTCCCTTTCTTACTGCAATCTGCTTTATAATTACTGTAATCTGCACAATTTGCATCACTGGGAGAAAAGGGGCCAAAATCCGCACAAAAAAAGGCAGACTTCCTTTCAGCGAAAATTCAGCGTAAATGTTTGGGCTGGTGTTATTGGGCGAAATCTTGTCGGCCCATATTTTTTGCCAGAACGACTCAATGGAAACAATTATTTAGAGTTTCTTCAAAATGATTTACCTGAACTGGTACTACCAGTTTTAGAAGATGTGCCAATTGTTTTTCAAAATGATGGCTGTCCGGCACATTACCAACGAACGGTACGAGAGCATTTAAATAATGCATTTCCAAACTCGTGGATTGGTAGAGCTGGCCCCATTCCATGGCCAGCACGGTCCCCAGATTTAACACCCCTGGATTTCTACGTATGGGGACGTGCAAAAGAGTTAGTGTATGCAACAGAGGTGCCCACAAAAGAAATTTTAGTGGAACGAATAAACACAGCATTCGTAAAAATGCAAGAGGAAATGCGGCTTTTAACTACAACCTCGGAAATAAGAAAAAGGTGTCGTGCATGCATAAGGTGTGGAGGCGGCCAATTCGAGCAAACTTTGTAATTTTAATTTAATAAAAACAACTTAACATAAAAAATGTATTTTCATTATCTTGACCCTAGCAACAAAGTATCTCTTAGGTCGACCCCTGATGTATTATTTCTGTCATGTAGCATATCGTTAGAAAGGGTAATAAGTAAAGAACTTTTTAATAAAAAGCTAAATTCAAAATGAACTTTAGTTTTTTTTTAAATGAATTGATAAGTTGTCACTTTTCATAACATTTACACCGATTTACCACTTTGAAAGCTCAGAAGTTTTTTTGTGGATATCAATTGTAACATGTAATGATTTATTTAGAATTAGAAAACATTGTAGAATACAAGCATACTTTGTTTTGTGGTATTATAACCACAAACAAAAAAGTTAGGACGATTTAAAGGCAAGATTTCGGGTAGATTTCAAAAAAATAAAAAAAAAACATATCTAGACTACCGTGAGACTTAGGATATTGGGTCTCACGGGGGAAAATAGCACATGACCCCCCCACCCCCCAAAAAATCATGTCGGTCCATGTGCAAAACACCCTGTATATGTAACATAAGTAGGTAAGTTTTATGAATATAAAGTACATCATTCTATATTTACTGGGTGTATTTACTACTAAGCCATCGATATCGGTATCGGTATCGTATCGGCAAATTCATGTATAGTTACATCCTTAGATCCAACAAAAGCTGTTAAAATTTGATTCTCTTAGAAATTAAACATCAGAAACTATTTCAAATTATTGGATCAATACTTTAAGACAACTGCAGGTTCCATTAGATAAACTAATTGCTTTTTGTGGAGACAATACTAATACCAACTTTGGAGGGCTAGAACGACGAGGCCAATGCAATGTTTATCATAAAATGAATGAAGAACTCGGAAAACATTTAGAAGGAATTGGGTGTCCAGCCCATATTCTCCACAATACTGTATCAACTGCAGCTGGAATCTTGTCTGTGGATATCGAAGTCATCGTCCTAAAAATATTTAGTTATTTTTCCATATACATTGACAGGACTGAGAAACTAAAGGAATTTTGCTCTTATGTTGATATAAATCATCAAATTTTACTATCGCACTCAAGAACAAGATGGCTTTCGCTAATGCCCGCCGTCGCACGGATCCTCAAACTTTGGATTCCACTAAAAAATATTTTAACGCCGAAGAGAGACCTCCTAAAATTATTCCAGATTTTTTTAAAAGTCCGATCAGTGAAATTTATTTTCTATTTTTGCAGTCCAATCTCAATATATTTCAAATAGCAATAAAAAGCGTTGAGAAGAAAAAAGTGTCAATAATTGAAATAAAGCAGATTTTACAGAAACACAAAATTCACTGACCGAGAGGAAGTCTGCCAATTTTATAGGAATGCAAAGTAAAATACAATGAAATAAATTAAAAAATGACAATCCTTCGCTTGAAATGATGACATTGATCACGAAGTTTGAGGAAGAGACAGTGGCTTTTTATAATACAGCTTTTGAGTATCTACCAAAAGTGGTCCTTTTCATTTGATAAATATAAAGTGTTTGATTGGATGATGCTATATGAAATACCAGAATGGACAGCAGTTGAGAACACTATTTTATACCTAAATGAAAACGGTGTAGAGATTTTGGGCGACAGTTGCTTTCAACAATACTCGTATAATTATTTAAAAAACTTTTTGGAATCTACAGTTGACACAGAAGAGCGGAAGGCCAAAAATTCAGTCGAAGAGAAGTGGATTTACTTTTTTAATCTGACAGAAAATCCTGAAAGAAAATCACAAATGCTCAAATGGTGTTAATATTTGTTTGCAATACCTGGCCACAACGCTTTTGTCGAAAGAATATTTTCATTGATGTCTAGCCAGTGGACTGATGAAAGAAATCGCCTGCTGCCGGAGACTGTGGAGTCAATTTCCGTACGCTTTGAACGTACAAGACGAAAGGACGGAAAGTATTTTAAAAATAAAATCTTTGATTGATTTGTTCAATGACACAGTTAACGCAGTATATTACCCTTCAAAAGAGTTTACAATTGACGAATCTCTTATTTTGTGGAAAGGGAGACTATTTTTTAGTCAATATATCAAAGGTAAAGACCATAGAGGCATTAAGTTATACATATATATTAGCCGATGCCATTTTTATAATTTTAAAAATTCATGTCTACGCAGGGTCCCACCCTGCGTAGACATGAATTTTTGACATAGAAGTAGGGGGTAAAAATCATACAAAAAAAGTGGTACATCTGCTTATGCAAAAATATATTGAAAAAGGGCATGCCTTATATTTGGACAATTTTTATACTAGCGTGGGGTTGGCGGAGGAGCTAATAGGCAAAAACACTTACGTGACTGGTACCCTACGACCAAATCGTATCGGAAATCCAAAAGAAGTAAAAACGACCAAATTAAAACCCGGTGAATCGTACGAAAGCGTACATGGCGGCTCTTAACCGTTTCGTTTCACGGCGTGGTAAACCACGGTCAATCCTATCCGACAGTGGCACAAATTTTGTCGGTGCTTCTAATGATATTTATAAACTGTTACAGGATTCAAATGCAATTTCGACGATTGCCCAGGAAGGCATCTAATTCACTTTCACCCCTGCTTAGGCTGCCTTCACACTAGCGTTTGTCCAGCGAAAGCGTTCGATGAACGTATGCGCAGCGCAGACGCCGCGACAACGCGGCGCGTGCGTCGCGTTGTCGCCGCTTCTCTACTGGAACAATCGGTACGCTGCGATAGCGCCGCGTGTGCGCGACGTATGCGCCGCGTTACTGCGGTGTCATGTACAATCCTGTTCGTATCCGACCTCTCCTCACCTCCCGCTCCCCTGTGCACGCGTTGATTCTTTCATTCGTAGACAAGCGCCCGAAGTAATACGACGTAAAATGAGTTCAACAACAGAAAGTACTTTTGACATCGAAATGTTTATTCATGCTATACAAGAACGTCCTGTAATATGGGACATTTCCTTGAATGTGTACAGCAACCGCATTTTAAAAAGAAAAGCTTGGGAAGAAGTTTGTAATCAATTTATTCATGATTTTTCAACGAAAACTTCAAAACAAAAAAGTGAAGAAGGTAAGTTTATATTTGTATATCGTGGGTAACGTCAAACAATCAAGTACACGGTGCAATAAAACAATTAAGCGCTGGGGTTGTACCACACGCATTATCGATATTTTGATTGACTATACCAAAAGTCATGAAGAAGTTGACTGCCTCCATGGCTCAATGGTTGTAGTATGGGACTGCTGTGCACGAGGGGTTGTGGGTTCGATTCCTACACGGGACATATGTATGTACTTTGCGTGATCCATGAAATATTTGTTCCGAGTCTGGGTGTACTTTGTGTTCGTTAATCATATGTTTGTAAAGTCCCCCGCGACACAGGGCATGATCTCCAGTGCGGGAGCTGTTTTTAAAAAAAAACTCAAATAAAAATAAACTCAATTTATTACTGCAAGTATTGACAATGTGTGTGGAGCATGACATGTGTGGAGTTAGGGCCAGCGCCCATATGGTGGAGCGTAGCAATGAGTATTTTTCCCTGTCAAACTATTATCGACATTCTGTTCTCATTTAAATAAGATCCAAAATTATTTACACGACAGACGCGCAGACTCGCGGATCTGCGCGTCGTAATTCGCGTAATTCATTTTAGATATTATTTCAATGAGGACAATGTCGTTAATAGTTTGACAGTGAAAAATGCTCTTGGCTGCGCTCTGCCATATAGGCGTTGGCCCTTAGGCTTAATTGTTTTATAGCCCCGTGTGCCAGTTTGGTTGACGATGTTTATAACATCAAGTCATTCTATGTTGCCATGGTAACGATCCTACATCGGAAACAAAATAATCAGCAACTTTATTCCTGACAGCATTGCCGCCTGATGATTGAATATCTCCATTAATAAGTGGATTATCAAATAGTCCAATGACGCCCGGTATGTCTTCTTCGATAACAGTGTTTGGTGTGTTCTTTCTAGATCTAATGAAGTTATGTAAAATGCAGCAAGTTTTAATTATTTCTTCAGCAAAACTAACTCCAACATTTAAGGGTCTATGAAAAATTCTCCATTTACTTGCCATAATACCAAATGCACATTCTATGTATCTTCTTGCACGGCTCAACCTGTAGTTATATACTCTTTGCTTTTGTGATAAATTGTTGCCTGCATATGGTCGCTGCATGTATGCTGATAAAGGGAATGCTTCGTCCCCCACAAATGTTAAAGGAAGTGGATCACTACTCTCCGTCAGCTCAGCTAATTTGGGAATATTTAAATTGTTCTGTTCAATGTCTGTTCTCAAGGAGCTATTGTAAAAAATAGTCGAATCCGAACTCTTTCCATAAGAACCAACATCCACATATATAAATTTATAATCCGAATCACATACCGCTAATAAGTTTATTGAAAAATATTTTTTATAATTAAAATAAAGGGATCCACTATCACATGGTCTGATTATTCTAATGTGTTTACCATCAATTGCCCCAATACAATTAGGAAAGTTAGCATTTCTTTTAAATCCATCCGCTATTTTTATCCATTCATTTGCTTGGGTGGGAGGTGTGCAAACATGATATAAGTTTTTTATAATCGCTTGGCAAGTGGTTCGCACAATGTTTTGAATTGTTGATAGTCCTCTTCTATATGAATAATGAAGTTCTGTTAAAGAACATCCAGTAGCTAAGTATCTGAAAAGTATAACAAATATTTTTATCATTACAGCATTACAATTACAAAAGAAGTGGAAAAGCATCAGAGATGCTTACACAAGATCAAAAAACAAAAAAGTTAAAAGTGGCTCTGGTGCATGTACTAGTCGAGATTATATATATTCAGATATACTTTCTTTTTTAAATCCATTATCAGAGACTCGACCACCACCTTCACTTATAACTGAAGACACATCTCAATGTCATACTACGCCAATGCAATCGAATCGAAGAAAAAGACAGGCAAGAGATGATATTAATGAAAGAGATGATGCACTTATCGATATTTTAGCTGAGAGGATGGCGAAGTCAAAAGAAGAAAGTAATCAACCAGATCGTCTATTTTTAATGTCGTTAGTGGAAGAATTTGGAAGCATCCATCCAGATTACAAAATGGATGCGAGAGTAGAAATATTAAATACTATAAAAAAATTTAAGCAAATGTCGAGAAGCTCGGTACAAAACAACCGGTGGCAGTATAGTAACCCAGGTGACTATACTGCCACTGGTTGGCAGTTATCTTCTTCGTCGACCCATATTCAAACATCAAATAGAGATTATATGCCGCCAACTCATTCGCCTAACTTCCATAGTCAACATCCATCACAAAATGTGACGATTCCCCCACAACCATCGCCTTCTGAACACAGTGGAGAAGCGTCTCAAAATTCCAGTCAATTATTTGATGACTTGTATGAATAATATTTTCTTTTTGAATTTTAGTCGCCGTTCTTAATAAGTCCTTATAGTGTAGGTATAATACAGAAAATAAACGTACAAATATAAAACTTGTTTTATTTTTTAAATTAAATATACCTACTCACCTTAAAGTAATGACAAGTCTTTCTTCAGGCGATACACAAAGCCTCAAATGTGTATCCTGATATTGTATATCTCTTTGTATTTTTTGTAACAATTCATCAAATATGGGTTTCGCCATTCGAAAGTAAGAATAAAAATAATTTGAATCATGTTTTATGTGTTTAGAATAAAGCACAAAATAATCACTTTCACTTGACCGTACACTCCATAATGGATTCTCCCATATCCTTTTATTTTTATTTTCTCGTTTCCGCTCTAATTTTCTTTTTAAAAGCAAAGCCATAAAGAGTGTTTCCTCGTCGGAATCCATTTTGTTAATGATAATACCGAAACGACAACGAAATTGTGTAACGTCTGCGCCGCGCTAGCGCAGCGTTTAATTAACTGCAGAGGAAACGTTACGACAACGCGACGTACGCACCGCGTTGTCACGGCGTCTGCGCTGCGCATACGTTCATCGAACGCTTACGCTGGACAAACGCTAGTGTGAAGGCAGCCTTACTCACCGCATTTCAACGGTGTCGCTGAGGCGGCCGTTCGATGCACCAAGTATCATTTAAAAAGGTTGCTTAAACTAACAACCTAACATATGAGGAGATGGCGACACTGCTAACTCAAATAGAATCTATTTTAAATTCCCGTCCCTTGACACCCCTCTCTAATGACTCCTCTGACCTAACTGCCCTTACTCCTGCCCACTTTCTAATTGGACGATCACTTTTATCAGTTCCGCATCCGCAAGTCTCCGACGTCAATATTACACGCCTGGAGCGCTACAAGCGGGTGGAACTCTTGAAACAACACTTCTGGGGCCGCTTTCATAATGAGTATGTTTTGCTACTCCAACAGAAATGCAAATGGAGCGCTGCATCTGGTACGCTGCAGGAGGGCACTCTTGTTCTAGTCAAAGACAAGACGCTACCTCCTCTACTGTGGCTGCTGGGGCGAGTCGAGAGAGTGTACCCGGGCGGCGACGGCGTCGTGAGAGTTGCTGACATCAAGACGCGCAAGGGAATACTGCGAAGAGTCTTCAACAATGTCTGTCCACTTCCAATTGAAGTTGACACTTCAACCCGGGCAGTATGTCTAAGCAAGTAGACATCGCACTCGGCCGGGCGGAGACGATTGCCGGGTGAGGCGGGGAGGCGCGGCGGTGTCGACCGGAAGGCGCGAGCGCAGCGCGAGGGCGCGGTCTCTTGCCATCGAACCATCGACGCGGACGCACATATTATTTATCAATACACAAAGTTATAGCCCTTTGCCTTTTATTTATAACTAAAGTGACACGGATAGGATCCCTAACAAATGGTTAGGGAATATTTCAAATTATTGGATCAATACTTTAAGACAACTGCAGGTTCCATTAGATAAACTAATTGCTTTTTGTGGAGACAATACTAATACCAACTTTGGAAGGCTAGAACGACGAGGCCAATGCAATGTTTATCATAAAATGAATGAAGAACTCGGAAAACATTTAGAAGGAATTGGGTGTCCAGCCCATATTCTCCACAATACTGTATCAACTGCAGCTGGAATCTTGTCTGTGGATATCGAAGTCATCGTCCTAAAAATATTTAGTTATTTTTCCATATACATTGACAGGACTGAGAAACTAAAGGAATTTTGCTCTTATGTTGATATAAATCATCAAATTTTACTATCGCACTCAAGAACAAGATGGCTTTCGCTAATGCCCGCCGTCGCACGGATCCTCAAACTTTGGATTCCACTAAAAAATATTTTAACGCCGAAGAGAGACCTCCTAAAATTATTCCAGATTTTTTTAAAAGTCCGATCAGTGAAATTTATTTTCTATTTTTGCAGTCCAATCTCAATATATTTCAAATAGCAATAAAAAGCGTTGAGAAGAAAAAAGTGTCAATAATTGAAATAAAGCAGATTTTACAGAAACACAAAATTCACTGACCGAGAGGAAGTCTGCCAATTTTATAGGAATGCAAAGTAAAATACAATGAAATAAATTAAAAAATGACAATCCTTCGCTTGAAATGATGACATTGATCACGAAGTTTGAGGAAGAGACAGTGGCTTTTTATAATACAGCTTTTGAGTATCTACCAAAAGTGGTCCTTTTCATTTGATAAATATAAAGTGTTTGATTGGATGATGCTATATGAAATACCAGAATGGACAGCAGTTGAGAACACTATTTTATACCTAAATGAAAACGGTGTAGAGATTTTGGGCGACAGTTGCTTTCAACAATACTCGTATAATTATTTAAAAAACTTTTTGGAATCTACAGTTGACACAGAAGAGCGGAAGGCCAAAAATTCAGTCGAAGAGAAGTGGATTTACTTTTTTAATCTGACAGAAAATCCTGAAAGAAAATCACAAATGCTCAAATTGTGTTAATATTTGTTTGCAATACCTGGCCACAACGCTTTTGTCGAAAGAATATTTTCATTGATGTCTAGCCAGTGGACTGATGAAAGAAATCGCCTGCTGCCGGAGACTGTGGAGTCAATTTCCGTACGCTTTGAACGTACAAGACGAAAGGACGGAAAGTATTTTAAAAATAAAATCTTTGATTGATTTGTTCAATGACACAGTTAACGCAGTATATTACCCTTCGAAAGAGGTAACAATTGACGAATCTCTTATTTTGTGGAAAGTTAGACTATTTTTTAGTCAATATATCAAAGGTAAAGACCATAGAGGCATTAAGTTATACATATATATTAGCCGATGCCATTTTTATAATTTTAAAAATTCATGTCTACGCAGGGTCCCACCCTGCGTAGACATGAATTTTTGACATAGAAGTAGGGGGTAAAAATCATACAAAAAAAGTGGTACATCTGCTTATGCAAAAATATATTGAAAAAGGGCATGCCTTATATTTGGACAATTTTTATACTAGCGTGGGGTTGGCGGAGGAGCTAATAGGCAAAAACACTTACGTGACTGGTACCCTACGACCAAATCGTATCGGAAATCCAAAAGAAGTAAAAACGACCAAATTAAAACCCGGTGAATCGTATATAGTAGGTACACAACAATAAAAAAAATGTAGTAACCAAATGACAAGATAAACGAGACGTACTATTTGTAAGGTACTGAACACAAAAGTCATTACCAAGAAACAACTAGTCACCGTGTACGCACAATAAAATATAAACCAGCCGTACAAATAAAATATTATAAATATATACGGGCAATAGATCGACATGATCAGATGCTGAGTTATTATTGTTGTGAGCACAAGTCCCTGCGCTGGTACAAAAAAATAATAATACACATAATACAAATATGTAAACGGATATTTCCTTTACAATGTAAAAAACGCAACAAACAAAACCTCGCTACATAAATTTAGAATGAGTGTATTGGAATAATTATTACCGATGCCCAGTGTATTAGAACTTTCTCGGCCACTAACTTACCAAAGAGAGGATAATACCTTTGGAAAACGATGCCAACTATGCTGCCTTGAAAAGGCTAAACGCCCAAACTTCACTTTGGTTTTCGCGTGCGAACGACCTACAGCGAATTTAGTTAAAAAATACTTTTTCTTTGATTTCGTGTTTGAATTTCTTGGAAAATGAGTGGGTAAGTAATAATTATACAATTTTTAATGCATGTAGTGTGTATTTCATAAATATTTTGCACAGAAATTGTTATTTCATCAAACTCTAACGGCCATTTTGCGCACCATGACCGCACATTTTTACTTGTTACAAATAATTTAAACAACATTGTGACAAACTATTGTTAACAATTAGTTTGTACAGTATCCTTTTATTGATATTAAGCATTAAATATAACAATTACTGGAAGGATTTTGAATCGTGTTCAAATGAAAAGAGTTGGTACACAAACATATATAGGAGCGCTCTCAACAGACAGGTAATTTGATTTCAGTGACACTTAGCCGCCATCTTTGCGAGTTTTATTCCGCAAATAGAATAACGTGGATAAGACTTTCGCAGTAATATTTTTTTTAGATTTTTGGGTGACATATATTTATTTATTTATTTATATTATTTATTTATATTATTTATTTATTTATTTAATATAATTTTTATTTACTTCAAAGGTAGAAATGAAGTTTACTTTTTTATTTACTTGCTAATGTCTTGTTGTTTTTATAAAATTTTATTTGCATTTTATTTGTATGTGCTAAGACGTCCTCGCATGCGCGGTGTACGACGTGGAAGGAGTGTCCTGGTGAGGGGTGGACGTGGAAGCGCCAATGCCGAGCGACCGGGACCACACCTTGTTGAAGAGTTAGCTTTTTTGCATTACGCTTTTTTTAATATTAAAATCTCTTCTAATAATAAAAAAGCGTCCATAGATATTTATTATATCTATGGACGCTTCACACCACGTCAATCTGGCCCCGTGCTAAGTATCCGAAATATTTGTGTTACAGGTACCAGACAACGGAAATATATTTAATACATTTAGTATAACAATACTATACACATAATTAAGATTTTTATTATATTATACACAAATTTGATACATATATATATGGATACTGCCTCTCGTTTTATATACATGATATTTAACAAAGGATTAACTTTAACATTGCTTCGTGAAACACGCCCTTATTCTGTTTATATTACTCTCAAAAAGGTTTAATTCTGGTTTTTAATTTCTTTTATTTCCAGGACGAGTGTTGCACCGCCCACCACCGCCGAACCGACCGCCTCCGAACCAACCGCCACCGAACCGACCGCCTCCGAACCGATCGCCTCAACATCGACACCATCACCTTCACCCTCACCTTCACCGTTACACCACCACTCTCACCATACTGGGTGCCTTCGCCGGCAATGTAAGTCACAGACTGTTCCATTTACATGTAAAGTTATGAGTACTACAACCCTGCCTTTTCCAGGTTTCAAGAATGTGAGACCCAGTCTCCACCGGCCTCTCCGATGCAGCCACCTCGACGGCGTCTGCAATATTTGCGAGATGAAGATGTCGAACATCTCGTAAGTTTTGGTAAGTGCCTGGCGACTTAATCTGGGGGCACGGTAGTGGGGGCCAAGCCAGTAAAATTAAAGTTATTTAAAACACAAAATTGAATCCTATATATCATTTGTTATAGGAAGCGACGAATCGGACGACAGCGCCGGAGAGGATGATGAAATTGCAGGACCAACCATTCCAAGGGTGCTTCAGAGCCTAATGGAAACACCCTTGGAAGCTGACGAGAATGATGTCGGAGACTTCGCCGGCGGACCTGAGCCCGCTGAAGTCTTCCTCCACGAGACGGAGCAACCATGCGAATTTCACTGGGAACATTTTCCTAATCCTCCTCTCCAACCGGAGTCAAGGCGGAAAATGTTCACAGTGGAAAACGTTGGCCCCACTACCCCGTGTGCCGATCCATATGAGATTTTCACTAGCATATGGGATCGGCAAATAATGAAACATATTGCCGTTGAAACTAACAAATACGCTCAGCAGGTGGCATCTCAGCTGTCCGAGACCAACCTTCTCTTCCCCAGTAGCCGCATCGCCCGTTGGCGTGAGATACCACAGTCAATGAATTATATGCCTTTTTCGGCATCATTCTGGCGATGGGGGTAGTGGTAAAGTCGAGGTTGGCGGAATACTGGGGTTCCACCCCTGACATATTTTATACTCCTGGCTTTAGCGAACACATGTCAATCGATCGTTATTTGCTGTTAAGCAAATGCTTACATTTTAACGATAATGATGACATGCGTGCGCTAAACCTAGACTATACGGAGGCAAGATTATTTAAAATCAAGGCAATAATGTTACACCTCAATTATAAATTTCAGAACTTGTATACTCCATCGCAGAATATATCCCTGGATGAAAGCCTTTTGAAGTGGAGAGGCTTGGTTCTGCCAGCTTATCCCCAATAAAGCAGCTAACAGGGGTATAAAAACATATGAGATTTGTGAATCTCAAACTGGCTACCTATGGCGGTTTGAGGTTCACGCTCATAAAAAATCTCCGAATGTACCACCACAAAGTCCACTGGAGGCGTCTACCCCGTCAGTTGTGTTAAGGTTAATTCAGGGACTGGAACACAAGGGGTATACGCTCTGGATGGACAACTTTTATCAGTCCCTATGTCTGGCTCGACGTCTCAGATCGTTGGGCTTTGATTGTGTGGGAACTCTGCGGACTGATCGTAAATTTGTCCCACAGGCCCTGCACCGCCTTACTAAAAGAGATATGCAAATGGGGCAGATAACAGGTCTAACATCAGGAGATGTGGATATCATGGGTATGGAGAGATTTCAATAGGGTAGCTATGATCTCTACATACCATGGCAATACGCAACAGACTGTCGGAGGGACCCCAAAACCCATCTTGATATTGGATTATAATATCATGATGGGTGGGGTGGACAAAAAAGACCAGCTTTTGGCCACGTATCCCATTGAGCGGAAACGCTCAAAAGTGTGGTACAAAAAACTTTTCAAACGATTATTAAATGTATTAGTTTTAAATTCATTTATTATTTATAAGCATCATCATTCAACTCATGATCATAGAAATTTCCGAACCACCCTCATTAAATCTCTTCTTTCAAAACACACCATTTCTGCACCGGTTTTGTCTCAATCCACACGAGTGAATAGCAATAGAAAGAAGACGAAGATCATCATCGAGTTCTTCATCCAGCTCTACTTCGTCATCGAGCTCTTCCTCATCATCAAGTTCTTCATCTTCTGGGAACACATCAGCAGGGCATAGTGATTCAATGTTATCGCAGAATCAACCTGTTATTTCAAACGAAGATAACCGTTTCAGTGCTGTAAACAATAATAATTTACAGGATTCACCTATAAATAGTATACAAAACGATGAACCTAATTACATGGATCTAGAGCACGATTCTCGGGCAGTGGAAAAAAGCTCGAATATTAGTGTATTCCGCTCGCACGCGCGGTAAATCTCATTTGCATGAGCGGGACAGACCGATAGTAAAAACTGAGTTCGAGCCCTGAGAATTAGGGCCCAAAACCTAGAATCTCCTCCTATGAAACCAAAAAAAGGCAAAGAAACCCATTGTCATGGAAGAAAAACAAACGAGCTCAGTTAAAGAATTCAGGTCAATTATATTATATTTCTAGAACGGGCAAGATCATTTCGACAAAAGAGATGAAGCCCCCTTGTGCTAACAAATATAAAACAAATATAAATGTTCGGAACATTTTTCAGAGGACCAAAGATATGAGATTTTCAAAATGTATTGGGATTTATCTTCGCTTCAAAGACAGCGTGATTTTTTGAATTCTTCAATAACTGTTCTACAATTGGCACAAAGACGCCTGAAAACGAATGTAGAAAAAAACAGAAAACCGAATACTTACTGTTCTTTGATATCTAGTGGTAGGAGTGTCAGAGTATGCAAATTATTTTTGTTGAATACCTTGGGCACTTCTGAACGTACTTTACGTACAGTCATTGAAGCTAAGACAAGTATTGATTCCAAAGGAGAAGCACCAATTGACAAACGCGGTCGTCATGAAAATCATAAAAAAACCTGTTCTGAGGTACTAGAGTCTGTTCGAATTCATATTAACTCAATAAATAGAATTGAGAGCCACTATCTCCGTGCCAATACTAAAAGAGAATTTATTGATGGTGGCTTAAGTATTGCTGATCTACATCGTGACTACAAGAGATTAAGCGAATTAGAAAACAAAGAGGCTGCAACGTACGATTCATACTTTCGCATATTTAATAACGAATTTAATATTCCTTTTTTTATCCCAAAAAAAGACCTATGTGATGTCTGTGAACAATATAAAAATGCTGTTGGATTATAAGAGGATAAAGAAAAACTAGAACCTAACTATGCAGAACATTGCCGGCAGAAACTACTTAGTCGAAAAGAAAAGAAGACTGACATAGAATTAAGTAGAAATAGGGACAGTAATGAGGTAGTGGCAATTTATGATCTTCAAGCAGTTATGCCGGTACCAGTTGGCGAGTCGTCATCTTTTTATTATAAATCTAAATTAAACTGCTTGAACTTGACAGTATGTACCATCTATCATTCGAAATATTTCTTTATGCTTCGCAACGAGTTTAATAACATACTTTTTTATAGGTAACAGATATAAAAGAAGACCAAACTTATTGTTACTTTTGGCATGAAGCTATGGGAGGTAGAGGAGCAATAGAAATTGGTTCCTGTATTTTTAAATATCTACAACGAGTAGCTGTTAATCACCGACACACAATCACATGCCAGTAACATAACATTTTATATAGTGGTGGTCAACAAAAGAATAGGTTCGTATTATATTTAATATTACAAATTTTTTAGTAGTAATGTGTCGTGTCTTGTTTAATATATATTTCTTTTTTTTTCAGATTTTTATTTTCTATGTATTTGTATGCAGTCAAAACTCTTGAGATCAATAAAATTACACATAAATTTTTAATAAGAGGTCATACTCAAAACGAAGGAGATACAGATCACTCTATAATTGAAAAGGCAATAAAAAAGCAAAATCTGGTGCAATTTATGTACTAGATCAGTATGTACAAATAATAAGGTCTGCAAATAAAAAAGGTAACCAATTTAATGTCGAGGAACTAAATTTCGATGATTTCTATGATGAGAAAAAGTTAACGGACGAAATCAAACTTAACACTGGCAAAGATGTTGAAGGGAATACGATAAAGACTTCAGATATAAAGGCTATTGAATTAAGAAAAGATAATGATGCAGTATACAAGTATAAACTTAAGTATGACGATGACTGGACTGAAGCTGAAATAAAAAAAAGAGCCAAAGATCTGTAAATCAAAATATAACTAAAGATATATTTGTTATTGACTTAATTCTCTGCGACATTAGCGTGAGTATTTTTTTTTTTTTTAGATATGAGCGTAGAGAACAACAAAATAGTCATAACCGTGTTGACAAATGGAAGTTCCAAATCATTTCTCACATAAATAATACCTATCCTTATTGGATTAGAATTATATATGTATATACGAACTCCGTAGCGCAGTGGTTGAACCCATTGGTCCTTGAGCCTGAGGTGGCGGGTTTGCATATCGGCGAAAAGTTTTCTGTTTTGCTGTGTCATGGATGTGTATTTAATATACATACCTACATATTCTTAAATATACTATGTAGGTATAGTATAAAATATTAAATATGAATCCCTTGTATGGTCCCCATCACACAGGTTCTTGTATTTATTATTATAATTATCAGAATAATATTTTCATAGAATGTATACTACACACACCGGCATATTTAGCGGAACACAAAAAAAAAGGTCCACAATTTGAAAAATATGGTTTAATTTTAAAATCTACTTACTATACTTTTTTTGTAATTTAAAGTTTATTTGTTTTATTTAAAATGAGATCATATTAAGAACAGATTTTGCGAGTAAAGGCTATTTGTGAAAAAATTTTGTTCAAGTTCAAAAATGTACCTACATTTTTGAACTTTTCATTGTAACCGGGAAAAGTGAAAATAAATATTAAAATAACAATTAATTAAATTAGAAAAATGGTGATTAATATCGCGTATTTCCTCCACGTGCTCTTATTAAAGTTTCTACCCGTCTAGGCATACTGAGAATTATGTTATCGATGGTCTCCTGGGATAGTCTCTGCCATTCCCCAACTACGGCGATTCGCAGCTCATCCACGTTGGCAGGAACTGGAATTCTGGACTTAACTTTTATTTTCAGCAAGTCCCAAACGTGCTCTATTGGGTTCATATCTGGTGATCTCGCCGGCCACTACATAACAGTTATATTCATATCATTAAGATAAGCCTGGGTTACCTGAGCGGTATGCGGCCGAGCATTATCCTGCATAAAAACAAAATCGTCACCGATATATGGGGCAAACGGTACGACATTTTCTTGTAAAACTTCTCTGATATAGCGCTCTGCAGTCAGACTCCCTCTGTCAATCACTACCAAGTCTGTGCGAGCTCCCAAACAAACGCCCGCCCAAACCATTATTGATCCACCACCGTATGCAACTGTATGTTCTAAATTTGTCTAAATGTATCGTTCTCCTTTGCGTCTGTATATTCTTTGCCTGCCGTCAATTTGATTTAAGAGAATTCTGCACTCATCACTAAACAATACCTTACTCCATTGGTCCGCGTTTCAAAGTCGATGTTCCTGAGCGAAAGTTAACCTGTTTCTACGATGATTTACCTCGAGCCTTGGAGCCTTGGCGGGCACAAAGCAACCCAAACCAGCTTCTTCGAACCTTCTTCGTGCCGTACGCTAACTTACGGTTACACCCCGCACCGCTTCTAACAAATGTCGGGCTTGGACGGCCGTCAAACGGGGGTTTCTACGTACAAGAAGCCGAATGAAACGATCATCCCTACTCGAAGTGCGTCTTTTTCTGCCTTGTCCTGATCTTCTCACATAAGTACCGGTCTCCCTGAACCGTTGGATACTGCGATGGATCGTTGAAACTGGTCGACGAAGATCTCTGGATATCACTCTGTATGTTTGACCATTTCTTCGCATTTCGAGTGCCCTAGCAATCTCCGTTGGGGCTAAGTCAGGCATTATTCAGTCCTCAACTCCAAAAAGATACGCGATTAAAAAAAAACTAACAAAAAACAATATTTCAATGAAATTTTAAATCAAACTTAAAACGAAGAAATTATCGAAGTTCGCTCCAAATAAGGTGTATTTGAATAAAATTTAAACAATTGCATAAAATGTGATGTTCAGTTGTTTTCTTAATTTGAAATTATTTATTTTTAAATTGAATGACGTATAAACCAGCCAGCAACCTTACATGATACTGAAATCAAACCTTTTTTTTATGTTCCGCTAAATATGCCGGTGTGTGTATAATAAAACAAATACCTAGTATCGATATTGTGCTATTAGTACCCCATCACTAATTCCTAAGCTGGTATTTAATAATAGTCTAATAAGTACGTATCAGCACAAGATGGCGGACCCGGCACAATCCTGACGTCACGACAAGTATAATTTCCAATGTAGCGATATTGATAAGTAAACCACTGTCTTGTTTTAATTGCATACTTTAGAAAAAGACGTCACTATTTTTACTATTTAGTTTTTTAAACTATAAACATAATAAAGTATCTATATGTCATTGTAGCAGTTCCATTAGATTCCTTATTCAGAGTAGTACACCCAGTCACCCGGTTTATTGTGTAAAATTTGTTTTATTTGATAAAAATATACATTTCAAATATGCGAGTCCCAGGGACTCATAGAAGTTGTTTACGTTAGTAAATTTCACCTAGTGAATTGAGGGTTAAAAAATAATAACAGTGTCAAAAGAATAGCTTAAGATTATCTAATTCACATCGAAGTGAGCCGGATTAAAAGAATATTAAAACCCTTTGATGTGACATTGGTTAAGGTTTTAGGTAGGGTGGAGTCTCTTAGTATCGGCCTCCTCCTAATATCGGCCTTTCCGAAAAAATTGAACATAACTACAAAAATTGTGGTACAATAATGTTTTAGTGCCACAGCATATGTTATTGTTATTAGGATCCAACTATACGTCCAATAATAAACACTTCTAGTTAATCGTATTTGGCTTTATTCACACGTAGATAATACATTATACAGTATCTTATATATAGGTAACTAGGTAGATACAGAGACCTCACCTCTAGGGGCCTCCCTAGGGGACTAATAATTAATCAAGCTATCTTAGGCTTCAATGTCAGACGTCATCTTGACATCTTATTGTTTTAAATCTAATACATAATGACATAGCATTATGTAACAAATAATATTTATTTTTATGCGAAATGCGACTCTATGTCCATAAGCATAACCCCTCATAATATGGTTTGGGTGCCTCTACGTTTGAACGTTCAGTTGGCCACAGAGCACGAGCAAGTACGGAAATGCGTCGTCTCGCGGCAGTGCCGAGTCAAATTCCCGAGTCGACGCATTGCGTTGGTAAGCATTTAAACGGAATTAAACATATAAATGCGGCTTATTGTACTTTTTCATGAAGTAGAACAGTTAAAGTACCGTTTAGACAGTACATTTTTACATTTATTAGTCTCTTTTATAAAATAATCACGGGGCCGAGATTGGGAATATGAATTATTGTTAAATTTTAATATCGGCCGGGCGGCCGATATTAGGAAATTTATACAAATCGTCAAAATACATGTTAGGCTATATTATATATTAACAGTAATATTAACAAGGTTAAAACTGAAAGAACAGCTCAGTTAAATCACTAGATCCTAACGTCGGCCGTCTAAAAACAATTTTGCTCACCTGCGGCCGATATAAAGATATTCGATGCGTAATAACGGCCATCTAAGTATTGGGTACTTATCTTATTTTCTACTACCCTCAAACTTCACAATTAACACAGTCGTGATTTTAATTATAGGTAGGAATGTCATCAAATCAAATCAAATCAAATCATGCAGGAGCAATCAAAACTCAAAAAAGAAAAACGTTTGCAATACGACCGTAGTAAAATAAGAGATGCACTAAATACCGTCAAAAATCAGAGCATGAGCATTAGAGAAGCATCTCGACAATATGATATTCCTAGGTCCACTTTACAAGACAGACTGCATGGAAGAATAGACCCAGACTGCACAGTTGGAAGGGACACCGTATTAAACCAAAATGAAGAAGAAGAAATTGTTCAATGGTTGATAAAGATGGCTACATGTGGTTTTCCCAGAACACGAAGTAACGTAATAAAGAAAAAAAAATGCCATTAGCTATTTCATCTGAAACCTGGAGGCAATACATTAAAGAGAAAGACGATAAAAAGGAAAATATAAAATATTGTGAAACATCGCGAGGAAAGAAAAAAAAGAATTGAAGAGAATAAAGCAGAGAGAGAAAGAAAAAAACTGTAAAAAAGAACAAAAATAAAGCCAAAGAAAACAAAAGCTGTAAAGAAGTGATTATTAATATATGGCATAGTAATCGCGAAACTGAACTCACTGATTTACTTTCTCAAGAAACAAGTCTGGAAAACGAGAAACTTCTTTGTGCTGACTGAGTTTAATGGTTATTTTTATTATTGTTTAACTGTTTTTGAAGTTCCTTTATTTAATTCTTTTAAGAATATTGAATATTGCCCTATTTCATTTAGTGTAGCACAAGTTAGAAAATTTCTAAGACTAAGACGGAAAGAAAAGACTAATTAATAATAAGTAAGAGTTATTAGGTGATTTGTACCTGAAATGAGTATACTTATATCATTTTTTTCAAAATTTTGTAGTTTTATTATGCTATCTTCACTTTAGAAAAGGTATGCCGATATTAAGGTCACATGCGGTGGACATTACGGCGTTGATGGCCGATATTAAGGGAAATCAGTATACTCGGAAATAAACGTCTATATTATTAAGAGTGACAACAGTTTCGTAATTTTGTGCATGTTATTATAATGTCTCACTATCCCTCTAACCAAAAAGGGCATTGCAGGAAAGTTAAAGCTATTAATGCTAAAATTACAACTGTCAAACTTCAAAAAAAGTTGACAAGGCCGATAATTGGGCTACCACCCTAGGTAACTGCAGGTGAAATATTTAAATATGATAAGCTAAACACTAAAAGAAAAGTAGGCATATCTATTTGTATCTATTATACAACACAAAATGCGCAATTGGATATATTGTTGTCAGAACACGAAACAAGAAAATGTATATTATTATGTTAATTTCCTAATTTTAAGAGCTTTGAACGTACAAGACGAAAGGACGGAAAGTATTTCAAAAATAAAATCTTTGATTGATTTGTTCAATGACACAGTTAACGCAGTATATTACCCTTCGAAAGAGTTAACAATTGACGAATCTCTTATTTTGTGGAAAGGGAGACTATTTTTTCGTCAATATATCAAAGGTAAAGCCCATAGATACGGCATTAAGTTATACATATATATTAGCCGATGCCATTGGTATAATTTTAAAAATTCATGTCTACGCAGGGTCCCAAGACGTAGAAGTTGGGGGTAAAAATCATACAAAAAAAGTGGTACATCTGCATATGCAAAAATATATTGAAAACGGGCATGCCTTATATTTGGACAATTTTTATACCAGCGTGGGGTTGACGGAGGAGCTAATAGGCAAAAACACTTACGTGACTGGTACCCTACGACCAAATCGTATCGGAAATCCAAAAGAAGTAAAAACGACCAAATTAAAAACCCGGTGAATCGTATATAGTAGGTACACAACAATAAAAAAAATGTAGTAACCAAATGGCAAGATAAACGAGACGTACTATTTGTAAGTACTGATCACAAAAGTCATTACCAAGAAACAACTAGTCACCGTGTACGCACAATAAAATATAAACCAGCCGTACAAATAAAATATAATAAATATATACGGGCAATAGATCGACATGATCAGATGCTCATTATTGTTGTGAGCACAAGTCCCTGCGCTGGTACAAAAAAGTAATAATACACATAATACAAATATGTTAACGGATATTTCCTTTACAATGTAAAAAACGCAACAAATAAAACCTCGCTATATAAATTTAGAATGAGTGTATTGGAATAATTATTACCGATGCCCAGTGTATTAGAACTTTCTCGGCCACTGTCACAGGGAAATATACATTTACCCGCTAACTTACCAAAGAGAGGACACACAAAAAGTAATAAAAGGGTTTCTGTTATATCCGGCTGTCCCGATTGCCCTGGATTCCCAGGTCTGTGCCTTAATTGTTTCAGGGAATATCACAAATATTGTTTTTTTTTATTAAATTAAATAAACTCTTAAGACAAGAAATATATATATATATATATATATATATAAATCTTTTTAAACAATAAACACTCTTTCATTTTACTAAAAGACCTTCTCACGGAATCGGTTAAAATTAAACAAGATTAATCAACCTCTTACATAATCCGAAAAATCAATCTTATGCATTATTTAAAAATCAGTCTCCTAACTTACATGAATATAAAATCAGTCTTAAAAAATAATAACAGTGTCAAAAGAATAGATTAAGATTATCTAATTCACATCGCAGTGAGCGGGATTAAAAGAATATTAAAACCCTTTGATGTGGCATTGGTTAACCCATTCATTGCCACCAACGCAACATTTGCGTTCATCGAAATTACTATGTAGTGCCACCAACGTACCGTATGCGTCGAGTATACTCTGTTACTTTTTTTGGAATTCTAATGAGATATCAGAAATTTATTTATAACTTTGGCAACATTCATTACTAGAAACAATTTTTACACATGAAAACATTGTCGGTTTTCACTTTTGATTGTCATTCTTGTCTATTTATGCCAAAAACCGTTTGTGCTCAAAATACGTTTTTCACAAGCATAATTGTTAAATAATTTGTAACAATTTTTAACATATTTTTGAATAAGGTGATCAAGGTAAGCAATGTTCATAATTTAACTATAATTTCCTAGTGTTCCATCTTGTAGTTTTTGAATAAAATCACGTGCACGCGATATAAAATCACGTGCATACGATGCGTTCATAGGCATGGCGATAAAAATCTTCATTGGATGGTTTATGCATTAGAAAATATTTGTATCTATACTAATATTATAAAGCTGAAGAGTTTGTTTGTTTGTTAGTTTGTTTGAATGCGCTAATCTCAGGAACTACTGGTTCGAATTGAAAAATTATTTTTGTGTTGAATAGACCATTTATCGAGCAAACCTTTAAGCTATATAACATTACGCTGCAACTATTAGTATTATATATAGTCGAACAAATAATGGAAAATGTGAAAAAAAACAGAGAAAATTATTCATTCTTGAGGGAAAATAATTATTCCACGCGGACGAAGTCGTGGGCACAGCTGGTTTTTAATGTATGTCCAATTGGGATATAATGTACATTACGAACACGGGGAGCACAAGCCGAGCGAGCGTAGCGAGCGTGCCGCGGCAGCGGCTGGCGAACTGCTAGAACCGAATATTGCCCGTTTCACTCTTGTTGTTGATAATTTTGTTGAGCTGTGTTCGTAATGTACCTATAATTGTACCAATTTTTAAGTATCTGCAATTTTTATTTGTTTCAGAGTATTTTCATAATTATTGCGAAGAATATTGCGAGGTATATAACATTATAACATTATATATAGGATTATAACATTATCTACCATGGTAATCTTGCTGGGCGTCGATAATTATTTTAGTCGAACAGACTTCTCTTTATATTACCAGCAAAGACTAAAGTGGCCATGGCAATTGACGCATTTTATAAAACGTGACTTATGTTTTGGCTGTGGGCACAGCACAAATCAATGTTCAGTGCAACATTTTATTTTTACCAATGATGACGAAATGCTGAAGAATTTGATTCTAAGTGATTATTTTTGGTGTCAAATATGTGATTATTCTATTTATGAACACTATCCCACTGACGAATGCTTTTTTTGTAACTAACCACTTGCGACAATTTACGTAATTAAATATAGCTCCGAAAATAGAAAGGATTTTACTTTATTGCATGCATTTAGTAAACGAAAAAAATGCAATTTATAACTTCGATCTACTATATCTATGCTGTGCTATGTTGCTCAATATCAGTGGCTAATTTAAAACCAATTGCTCTGGTGTAATATTTTACTGTAACTAATTTTAAAGGGTGCTAAAAGACTACTAATGAATGTGTGCTAAAGTGTATGAAACTTACTTGCGCAGACTTTCAGCGATACAGGGATTTTAATAAACACCAAAATTTATTTTCAGTAGCTTCAACGATGAAACGAAGGAGTAATTATTTATTAGAGCTTGCTTTGAATGAAGATATCGATACCAATATTATAAATAATAATCGGTTAGTGAAATATAATATTATATAGCGAAAGAGTTTGTTTGTTTGTTTAAACGCGCTAATCTCAGGAACTACTTGAAAAATTCTTTCAGTGTTGGATAGTCCATTTATCAAGGAAAGCTTTAGACAAAAGTATCTCCTAAATTAAAAGAGATTTATTTCTTTCAGTTGTACGACACCAAGACGACGTTACACAGTACATGAAATACCGTCTCCACAAGCGTTAGTACCTATTTATAGGAATTTACACTACGTATAAATAAGAAATGATTATTATACTATAATGAAATAAATCGCTTTTATTTTTTATTTTGTAATTTTCAGATTTGAAACCGTAACAGAAACAGAACAAAAAGAATATAAGCCGTCTAAGAAGTTAAGTCGGGCTAAATCACTTTTTACTGAGAAACCGCTTGTACATTTAGTAGATGAGTCATCATCAGCGTCATGTCATACCTATCAAGGTACAATCGATCAATCAAGTACATCAAATACACGCCATGCAATGCATATCGATCCCCAACCCTCTACTAGTAGTCAATTACCTTTTTCACATCCAAGAGGTGTTAAAACAAGAGTGGGAATAAGGAGAAATTTAGGTATCAAAATACTCAAAAATCAAAAAAAACTTATACATAATCATAAAATAAAACTAACTGATTTGGAAGAAAAAAGTGATGGCCATGATGAAGTTATAGATAAGGAAGAAGTAGTTCAAGACGAAAATGAAAAAGTCATAAGAGGTTCTAAATAAATTACATTGAATGATCTGTTTTCTGCAAATGAATTTGAAGAGGAAGAAAAACTGGACATAAAACTACCACCTCAAAAGGTATTGACTGAAGAGGAGCTTATTAAAATATTGGAAGATAGCGATTTAGAAGAAGAAAATAAATATGAAAATATGTCAGATATTAGTTTATCCTCTGATGCGAGTGAAGACGCACCTCATGAGTATATTAATATGAGTCATAACGACACAGTACAAATAATTAATGATCAATTAATTGATGATGATTGGAAAACTGAACGTGGTCCTACTGTGGAACATATAACTTTTAATGGATACGAAAAAAAACTCAAAATACTTCCTAAATCAAACGAACCGTACGATTATTTTAAATTAATTGCAACCAATGAGTTTTTTACTCTATTAGTTACTAAGATTAACAATTATGCTTCGAAGTTACTATTGAATTTACTCGATCCTAAAAGTAGACTAAAGTTATGGAAAGATGTACCTAACTGTTCAAGAACTTAAAATTTTTTTTGGTATTTTGTTTCATATGGGAACGATCAAACTAAACAGAGTAACAGACTATTGGAAAAAACACCCGCTGTTTAGTTTGCCTGTTTTTTTCAAAATTTATGAGTAGGAACAGATTTTTGTTAATAATGAGGACACTGAATTTTGAAAACGACATAGACAATAACATGCTATCAAAAATAAGCGATTTAACTAATTATTTTAATGAGCGAATGGAAGAAATTTATTACCCATCAAAAAATTTGGCTATTGACGAGTCTATGGTTTTGTTTCGCGGTCGGTTAATATTTCGTCAATATCTGAAAGGGAAAAAACATCTCTACGGCATAAAACTTTATATTCTTACCGATGAATATGGAGTCGTTATGAAGACTATTGTATATGCCGGAGCTTCAGATGTTGTAGTAGGAGGTGCTAATCATACTGAGAAAGTAGTTTTGAATTTACTTTCTAATTATATAAACAAAGGGTATGCCGTATATATGGATAACTTTTATAATTCTGTCAATCTTGCACAGAAATTATTGACCTTAAAAACATATTGTTCAGGAACTTTACGCGCGAATAGAAAAAATAATCCAAAAGAAGTAATACAAAGAAAACTGAAACGTGGTGAATCCATAGCAAGATTCAATCGTTCCGGTATTTGTGTTCTGAAATGGAAAAACCGGCGGGACGTTCTTATGATTTCTTCGCAGCATGGATCAGACATGATTAGTGTTACAAATCGACGCGGCGTAACAGTTTCGAAGCCTGACATAGTAGTAAAATACAATAGATACATGGGAGGTATAGATCATCAAGATCAAATGCTGGCATACTACTCGTGTGAGCATAAGACCATACGGTGGTACAAAAAATTAGGTGTGCATGTATTCCAGCAAATGCTGTATTGTATAATGCGTATACCTTACACAACATTTTTTCTACTAAGACAAGTTACTATAATTTCCGGCTTGAAGTTATAATGAAATTATTAGATATTAACACGACGCGAGAACAATCAACACATACAATGTCAAAAAATAAAGTGCATGTTATACAACAATGTGCTCGTTAAAGTACTGGCGGCAAAAGTAATAAGACACTACGACGTCGCTGTAGGCAGTGCTGGGTTTCAAAAAACACGAGAAAAGATACTCCATATTTCTGCCCCGACTGTCCAGAACAGTATGGATTTTGTATAAATGATTGTTTTAAGGAGTATCACAACTACTAATTGTTAATATAAAATCAAAGTCAAAACTTTTTATTTCCTTATAGGTTATAAAATAACACTTATAGAATTGTCCTACATTAAAGGGAAGCCGATAGAAATTGAGCACTACAAACGTTTTGGTACTGTTTAATGGAAACTTTGGCATATTGATTTATTTTTTATTAGATTTCATTATTTCAATATACGCATCCAAACGGCTTGGTACGCACATTTCCATGTCAATCAAAACATAAATATTTATTTGTTATCCTGAGTTTTATTTATATGTACCTAGTAGGTATTATCATTTTTATTACAAGAACATGTTACATAACACCATCCAAGCGCTAACGCAAACAGTGCGTTGAATGGCACTTACAATTTGGATTCTTTTACCAGTGCCACTAACGCATTTGTGGCGTTTACCAGTTTTTTGTGGGTTTTTATTATTCAGGGTGTTTTATGAGCTAAAAAACACATTATATATAATAATTAACATTATATATAACATTATTATAATCTATTGTAATCTTAAAAAATATTAAGTGGCACAAATATGTTGTTTTTAAAATTTGAGTGGCAATGAATGGGTTAAGGTTTTAGGTAGGTAACTGCAGGTGAAATATTTAAATATGATAAGCTAAACACTAAATGAAAAGTAGGCATATATATTTGTATCTATTATACAACACAAAATTGGAGATATTGTGTTGTCAGAACATGAAACAAGAAAATGTATATTTATGTTAATAAATGTAACCGCTTATGTAATGTTTTCTAATAAATATTATTACCCAATTCAAAACCTAGTTTTACTTAACCCCTGTCTGCTCTATACTGCCCTACCTATGCTTATTTGGTATTAATTATAATACTAAATAAGCATTTATTTTTTTAAGTAAATCGAATATTTGTTTCATTTTTATATTTCTGTCATATGGGTTGAAGCGCAATAATTCGTTTGAAACCAACTGGCCAAAATATTTACATCCATGGATGTCCAATACATGAGGGACATTTTCTTTCTTATTTTCTATGCAATTTACTTTCTCCATAATTATTTTCTCTGTGCTGGTTGCCTTATTCACCATATTTTTTTCTGTGCATGTCGAAGCCCATTCCCAGTTTTCTGAGTGTTCCCAGCGTTGTAAATAAGTTTGCGAATTCTGTTCATCATCGTCGCATTGAGTCTCAACTTTTGTCTCGGGAATGTACTTCCTTTTTTTCCGTAATTCTTAAAAATAAATAATGACACTATTAATAATAATTTGGATTTTTTGTAAATATCAATTTCATTAAACTTGCCAATATTTCATTTGCATACTATAATTGTTAAAGTTTTTAAGAGGAAATCCAAAATAAGATTTTTAGATCTAACTTAAAATCAAGCAAATCCTTAGAAAATGCAAAATAAGTTAAAAAGGTTTAGCACTACTGCATTACAAATGTCACTTACCGTCCATTTCCAGAAATACACTTATTTTACCACTTCTAATCACTTATAACACTGTGCAAGACCGTTCACGTTAGATTTCTAACGTAAGCTAAAAGTATTGAAGCTTTGAACATGTAAAAAACGGACAAAATACTGTTTTCTTTTCTGCATGGCTGAAGGCACAGATGCGTGTCATCTAATCGTATGGCGTTGGGAACTAAACAGCAAAGAATAAAGATTATTATTATCGGGCGTGTTCCTTAAAGCGCTCTTTTTACACTGAACGCTCAGATCATTCATAACGCACACAGTCGTTTCTTTAGCACATTATTGAAATTTTCGATCTGAACGTTTCAACAAACTTTACTGCTAGTGGAACGACTGACAGATGTCAAAATTTAACATTTCCTTTTTATCTCATAAATTCTATTTATATTTTAAATTAACAATAATAACTACATTATAAAAGAATCTATAATAAATTTGCTCGATCCATAACTTAAAAATAACATCGAGATCAGTGAAATCTAAGTAAACGTCAAAAACAAGATGGGATCATTCTGAGCGTTTTGAACAGTTTTTGACAGCTGACACCTGCTTGTGGAACACGAGTAAGAACAGTTCAAAACGATCATAATGATTCTTTAAAGTGCTAAAGAAACGCGAATCTGAACGAAAAAAACGTTATTTTCGTTTACTATCAGGGCCCTGATGAATATGTCATAATTTTGACGTTTTAACTTTTTAAATCGTGTTTTAAAAAGATGTAATGTCACAATGGCAGTTGATCTCGAGAGACGGGAAAGCGACCGGAGTTACGTAATCAGGGCCCAGCTCCTGGAACACAGGGATCGTTGCTGAACAGTGTCACGATATTTTTGTTCTTCTTCTTCTTCTTTTTTTGGAATATGCCTCCCCCTCAATAGGAGTTGCCAACGTCAGAGTATAAAAAGTTAGCAGTACAGTGGGATGTTATGAACAACTTCACGCGAGTCTCGTGCAGATACAAGTTAAATAAAAATTACACGCTGGTATTTCACAAGATGTTTCTTAGCCTTTGGAGGGCTTGTTGTTGTGAGGAGTGAAATAATACTCAACTCATGTAGAACAGTGAATATTTTATTTACAAAAAAATGCTCTATTTATACAAGAAAATTAGCTTAATTATTATTACATAAATGGATGGATTTACAAAGGTGAATTATGATTGGTGGACAGATTAAAAGGTGAATCGTGATTGGCTGCGCGGTAGCGTATATCGCTGTCGCGCTATATGTCGTATGTCAATATTTCCGTCCTGCTCGCCGCGGAATGCGCGCGGCGCGTGGAACTCGCGGATTGCGCGGGACGCGGGGCGCGCGAATAAATACCGCGGCTCTGGCGGGCCGCGTTCACTTTTCGGCGGGAATTCGTGAGGTGAGCTGTGTCGCTGCTGGTCGACGCCGCGTTGTTGCTAGGTGAGTTTTGAAGGCTGAAGACTGAAGAATGAAGACTTGAAGATTGAAGCATAAAACTGAAGCATGAAGATTGAAGACTGAATATTCGTGCTGTATTGCTGTGAAAAATTCTTATTAGAATGTAAAAGTCCTTTTCGGGACTGAAGAGTGTTTCAAGATTGAAGACGGAAGATAAGTGTTACATTTCAGTCTCGAATAATTTACATAATTATTCGAGCGGTTTCTTTCGACGACGAATTCGCTTTTATCAAAGCGTTTCTGTTTCAATCGTACGAACGTAATAAGTGTTTTGTTCAAGACGCTGTGGTTTCAATGTTTCAAGGTTAAACGTGCGTTACGTCGCCACAAGCCTTTTATGAATTTTATTATGATTCGAAATTAAATAAGTGTTCAAAAAAGAAATATATGTCGGAGGAAAACTAAGAATAGGATCGATCGAAGAAGGAGGAGGAATCTCTTGGCGACGGGATCACGCCTGGACGTGTTCAGTGACAGTTGGCTATGACAGCTCGTTTGACAAGTGTCACTTATGTCAGCGATGACAGATGGCATTGTCGACGGGACACCGGAATGGGGGTGATGATATTCTATTGGGGGTGACCATTGGAAGACCGAAGATATCGTGAGAAGCTGATGTTCACACACGTTAGCCAATATGTCAGCTGACCTCGTCACGTCTTGAGATGAATCCATTTGCATCCACGATCTGAGTTAATGTTTTAGAGTGAAACTAAGTTTTTGTTAAACTGAATATAAGTACTGTTTGTGCGGCTTATTATTTCCTGACGATACCAAACAATCAAAAGACGCCCACATTTAATCTCCCTCCGAAATCAGAAGTGGGATATACCCGCAAAATCAAGATAGATGGTTACAGGGTACCTACAAATTGTTGGATTGGATATTATGGCCTTGCGGATATTCAGATCACGTTGAGACGGAACAGATTATATTACGGAGCCTCCACTACCAAAGGCAGCATGGTATATAATGCATAACAGAAAGACGATTGATGGGATGACAGCGCTGCTGACGATGGTAACGTGCTGACAATGGGAATGTGTCGATTTACAATGAGAATGTGACGATTGACAATGGGAACGTGACGATTTACAATAGAACCACGATAATATGACAAGATTGACGTGGCTAGTCAACGACAGGTCTTGGTTATAAGCTTGATGGCTTTGGTAACAGGTGGTAGCAATCTTTTTATTCCTCGTTATAATTTGGAAGCCTTCAAAGTAAATACAATTTCAAAGTTTCCATGAAATTGCTTGCCCAAAAATCTAAATAAACTTTAAAGTTTAGTGTTCGTTTGTATTGCTGTTTTGTTTTATTTGTAGATGGACAATACATTGGGATAGTGCTGGACTGGACGATGCATAGCCTTGCATAGCTTGCATGCTTGCCCGATGCATAGAATGAGCTTTGCTGGGTAACCAACCAACGCAGATGAGCATTGTGTATCTTATGGACTATTCTACTTGCTTCGCAAAGATGTGAACTGGTAGTATGAGTATCATTACTTATTTCATTGTAAAGTTCAGAATTAGTCTGGTTTTATAATCACAGTATTAGTAACAGAAAAGAGATTCAAAGTAAAAGATCTTACAGTATTTTGATACTTAAATTATGTGAGTTTTAAAACTTGTTATTATACTAGCTATATTCTTATTAATAGAGTGAAATCAACACAGTTAATAAAGAAGAAATCAAAGTTTGATTTTAATGATAATAATTATTATTACACAACAAGTAAAGGTCTTATGCAGGTGAGCACAAGTTGTAAACAAACAGGCTTATACAATAACATTGACATGATCTTTGTAAATATTGTTTACATGATAGTAAGTAGGTAGACAAGTTTGTAGGAGCGAGAAAGACTATTCAAAAAGAATTAAAAATTTATTTAAAGTTACAACTTATTAAAGTTTAAAACTTAATTAGGGTTAACATGCAGAGCTTTTACAAGTTATCTTCTGTCGGGGCACAACCAAGCAGAAATTCATGCCACGATCAAATGTCCCCATCGGGAGCATTTACAATAGTTGAAACAAAATACAACAACACATGTGTGTTAAATAAACAAAGCTTTGGTCATAATTAATCTTGGGATGCAATTAATGTGTCATCCCTTAGTTTTTACGTGAAGTCCGTTTTAAAGTCAAGTGCTGAGGGCTTGACAAATCTCTAGTTACAACAAATCTTAAGAGTAGTCAATAAATCAATAAATTGATCATGGGGTCTTGAGGGTTAACATAAGTAGGTAGTTTGAAACTACATACTTAAATGTAATTTTCATTGGTGAGTTTAAAACAAAGAAAAAAAAAAAAAAAGAGTATCTTTAAATAATGTCTTGTACATTGTTATTTATTCCTAAGCTGGCTATAAAAATATCTGTTAAAGTAAATTTGGAATACATATTACCTACAGATTTAACAGACTTTTACTTTTTAGAACATTATGCAATATGGAATAGTTTAAAATTCGTCCAACAGGATAATATTGTTTGTGATATGAGTTTTATGGAATTAACACATTTTAATTTCATGTTTCAGAAGTTACTGTATGTAAGCTGGTACTAATGGTGAACAAGGCATCACACACTCAACGGTCCAAGAGTCTCAGAGGCCGTGGCAGTCCACTGATGCGGTGGAAGATCAGAAAGTTCATTGAGTGACTTCAGTTAGCTTCGACCAACTTGGTGATTTTGTAAAAGGTTGTAAACGCACTAGCGAGTCTTCAGGTATTATGAATGACGAATGAATTGCCTCCGTGGTCTAGTGGTTCAGAGCTTAGCTCTTGACCCGTATTTGTGGGTTCGATTCCCACGTTGAAACAACAAAAAAGGTTGTTTTTAGGATTGGTTAGGACAATGCAGACTGATCACCTGACTGTCTGACAAGAAAGATGATCCATGCGTCAGATGGGCATGTAAAGGGTCGGTCCTGTGCCTATTCTCTTGCCGGACGTGTCGACTTACCGTTCCGCTGGGTTATGAAAGTAAAAGGAAGAGAGAATGCTTGTGTGTATTGCGCACACACTTGGGCACTATAAAACAGCTCTTGCGTAGCGGGCCTGGTTTGTATGAAATTTGCTACCGACACCGAAATCGGTGAAGGGAGCTATTATTATTATTATGAATTACTCTGGGGTCCAGTGGTTTAGAACCTAGTACTCGACTTTGTGGGTTCGATTCCTGCGACAGTACAACTAAAAATGTTTATTTTTGTCAAGTTTAGTGAGGACAGTGCAATCTGATCACTTGTTATTGTGTGACTCTAAAGTAATAGCTTATTTTCATTCAATCAGTTAGATCATTGAAAGGAAATTAAATTAATTTTACTGCATAGTGAAATCTAACATTTTAATCTCATTGTTGTTGCTGATATTTAAACCGCGATAGTTTTGTTCTTGAGATACAGCCTGATTAAAGACAGACAGGCACAGCGAAGTCTTAGTAAATAAATCCCTAAAAGAACTTAATTTTAGATAGTCTGAACATTTTTTTTGTGCTGTTTCATTTTGTGTACAGTGGATCGAGCTTCGAGCAACGCTAGCGACGCAACACGACGCGACGGAGCGCGGCGAGCGATGCAGCGCAGCGCGGTGGCGCGGCGGCTAGACGACTGTCGTCTGTACTTCGTTGAAGTATCACATTCGAAACCAAAATTATTTGGTGAGCGTAATTGTTTATCTACTGACTGTAGTGTGATACTGGCGGAGTCGGGGTCTTCACAGACCATACGCTGTGCATGTGAAGCACACGGGTAGCCGCGGTTAACACAAATGTGTTAAGCGGTTGACGTATGTCGGCGATGGAGCCGTGTCATAGAAGTCAAATTCTGATGACAATATTTGACCTACCAGGCATCATTTCGCAGCAGCAACCATTAAAAGTCGGTATCTCTTGGGGCAACTCAAGTAGGACGCGGAGCGCAGCTGGCGTGTGATGCTGGAAGGTTGGGGTCTACACAGACCACATGATGTGTATTCAATGAGTGATGCACACGTGTTAGCCGTGGGGAGAACACGTCGTGTTACGCGGCTAACGTATTTCGACTAAAGAGCCCTGGTCATATAGGCATTACCTGAGACTTTGCGTAGTTTATTGTTGTGCATTAAAGAAGTTAAAGTATCTGTTGAGATTACTTTTAGAGATTAAACTAGCAAATTGGCCTAAAATTGTAGAGTCAGGTTAGGCCGAGCAAAAGGCTTGTGATATTGCAGCTGGTTTTTTTTCTTTTACAGGAGCAGCACACGAGGACGTGTGACTGGTCAGAATGGCCGTGTCGGAGGAAAACTAAGAATAGGATCGATCGAAGAAGGAGGAGGAATCTCTTGGCGACGGGATCACGCCTGGACGTGTTCAGTGACAGTTGGCTATGACAGCTCGTTTGACAAGTGTCACTTATGTCAGCGATGACAGATGGCATTGTCGACGGGACACCGGAATGGGGGTGATGATATTCTATTGGGGGTGACCATTGGAAGACCGAAGATATCGTGAGAAGCTGATGTTCACACACGTTAGCCAATATGTCAGCTGACCTCGTCACGTCTTGAGATGAATCCATTTGCATCCACGATCTGAGTTAATGTTTTAGAGTGAAACTAAGTTTTTGTTAAACTGAATATAAGTACTGTTTGTGCGGCTTATTATTTCCTGACGATACCAAACAATCAAAAGAAGCCCACATTTAATCTCCCTCCGAAATATATATATAATACATACCTTCCCGAATTACAGAATAAATATATAGAAGAATAATCAAAGTTTAATGCGATTTAAAGCTACAAATGAACATATAGTGTCTACAAAAGGAGTAAATACATAGGATAAAATAAACTTGAGATTAATGGGTCGAGGGATATGAGCAGGAAGGAAGTCATATAACGAAAGATTTTTAGGACAGCTAAAGAAAATATGGTCGGGGGTGCCCTCATCTAAGCCACACTCACACAATGAGCTATCCTTGACCCTAATTTTAGCTAGAAACACTGGATTACACGAATGACCAAGGCGAAGGCGGCAAACTGTAGAACAAACAGTCTTACTAGCTTTCATGTATTTGAAGAACCAAGGTCTACTAGGTATAGATACTTGTATTTCAGCATAAAATTTACCTTTAGTTCTACTCGACTCAGTCCAAATATTATTCCACTCAGAAGTCATATGAGACTTCGCCAGAGGTAAAAGATCTTGACAAAATACCTTAAAATTATTTAAACCACCAGATTTAGAAGCCTCCTTAGCATACAGATCTGCACATTCATTTCCCGTTATCCCGCTATGCCCGGGAACCCAAGCAATTACAACCTGAATATTACTACAGTTACATTTAAATAGCAGTTCTTTTATTTTAATTATTATAGAGGACTTCAATTTGCTGCGAAACTGGTTAGACAAAATAGCCTCAAGGGTACTTTTAGAGTCCGAAAAAATGATTGACTTATCCAGTTTGTGAGATTCAATAAAAGAAAGCGCTTCAAGGATAGCTAAAGATTCGCCAGTAAAGACAGAAGTGATGGAAGGTAGTTTGTTGTTAAGAATTACATTAAACTTTGGGATCCAGACAGCGGAACCAACACAAGATGATTCCGAAAATTTTGATGCATCTGTGTAAATAAGAGTCCAATCTTTATACTCATTCCTGATTAATAAGTTGAATTGAGCATTAGCAAAAGAAGAACCTTTTATAATTGGCAAATTTAAAATTACAGTTGGAGAAAATATGAGAGAAGCAAAAGAAGAGTCAAACAGGGGATGAATAGGAAATTGAACGACTGAGCAAGACATAGATTTGAGTTTTTGATAACTTTTTAAAAGACAAGGCAAACATTTATGAATCCAGTATTTAGTAGATGAAAGTTGTAAAAGAGAAGAAAGTTTCTTAATAATAGGATGAGAGGAACATTGATAGGCTTTAAATAGAAATCTATCAGACAAATATTTTCGGCGTAAAGCCAAAGGGGGCTCCACACACTCCACCTGAAGCGCATTAATTGGGGACGGATATTTTTGTTCAACGCCACAGTTAGAAGTTAGCAAAATTAGACATCGCAACTTCTAACTGCGGCGTTGAACAAAAAACACAAATAAAGGAATCGACTACTTTGAAAACATTTTTACTATTTGCTGATTATTTTTAATTTTTGCACAAGCACAATATTTTAATAATTTAGATTTTTTAAGAACTGGGCGGCGATTCTCAGGCCTCGAACTTAGTTCCGAATATTAGTATATCCCGCTCGCACGCGCGGTAAATCTCATGTGCATGAGCGGGACAGACCGATAGTAAAAACTAAGTTCGACGCCTGAGAATTAGGGCCCTGATCTTAGATAAATTCTTCATCTATGGAACTGATTAACTTTGAGTTTATTTGTAAAAAAATTAATCTATACATAGATGAAGTCATAGATGAAGAATCTGATGATGAAGGGCCTGTTCCAGGAGACGCTCTGAACGTTCAGATCATTCATAACGCTGACATTGACAGCTGACAGTGCCTGTGAAAACAGTTCAAAACGATCCTAAACAGTGCTAAAAAAACGCAAATCTGAACGAAAACAACGTTATTTTCGTTTACTGTTTTCTTTAGCACTGTTTAGGCTCGTTTTGAACTCTTTTCACAGCAGGCACTGTCAGCTGTCAATGTCAGCGTTATGAATGATCTGAACGTTCAGAGCGTCTCCTGGAACACAGGGGAAGAATCATCATAATCTTCATTTAGGACCTCAGGGCCCTGATTACGTAACTCCGGTCGCTTTCCCGTCTCTCGAGATCAACTGCCATTGTGACATTACATCTTTTTAAAACACGATTTAAAAAGTTAAAACGTCAAAATTATGACATATTCATTTTTTAGATGTAACGTCACAATGGCAGTTGATCTCGAGAGACGGGAAAGCGACCGGAGTTACGTAATCAGGGCCCTGAACAAAGATCATATGGAACTGTACTAATAGTTCAATTTCACACGGCAATAATAGTAGACTACCTGTCTCTTTCTTACAACAAGAGTTTTAAGTAAGAAATAAGTATCTACACTCTTTTTATCAACGCCCCCTTCATTGGCTTTGATATACTTCTGCTGTCACGGACGCCATTTTACATGTCACTTTGTTTACATGTCAAACGTTGTGTAAGATTTTTATGGTTGATTGATGGTGATTTAATTACTGCGCAAAACTGTAAAATAATTCTGAATTCATTATATTAGGTAACACGAAGTCCTCTGTTGTAAGTTGTGGCCTATGCAAAATCACCGGTAAGTAGCTAACATTTATTTAAATTGTTGTATATTGTTTAGTTTATTTGATATAAAGTGTTTAAAAAACAATTTCTTTGAGTTAGCTCAGTTGTGGGGTATAAAATCCGCAATATTCTTAAAAAAAAGAAAGTGGGCAGCCCTAATCCGCCATGTTTGTAGTCAGTTTTGTTTATTTAGGTAAGCAGGCAAAGTACATGCTTATGCCAGTTCCATAAGATTCTTTATTCTGAGTTTAGGACACAGACGACGACTAACCCTGTGTTGGAGTACCTGATAGTAAACGAAAATAACGTTTTTTTCGTTCAGATTAGCGTTCCATTAGCACTTTATAGCAACATTATGATCGTTTTTAACTGTTTTGACTTGTGTTCCGCACGCAGCTGTCAGCTGTCAAAAAGTGTTCAAAACGCTCAGAATGACACGTCATTTTGCATAATTTTACGCATCTTGTTTTTGACGTTTACTTTGATTTCACAGATTTCACTGATCTCGATGTTATTTTTAAGTTATGGATCGAGAAAATTTATTCTAGATCCTTTTTTAATGTAGTTATTATTGTTAATTTAAAATATAAATAGAATTTATAGGCTAGAAAGGAAAATTTAAATTTTGACATCTGTCAGTCGTTCCACTAGCAGAACTTAGATAAAGAATTCTTCATCTATGGCCGTGTTCCAGGAGACGCTCTAAACGTTCAGATCATTCATAACGCTGACATTGACAACTGACAGTACCTATGAAAACAGTTCAAAACGACCCTAAACAGTGCTAATGAAACGCAAATCGGAATGAAAAAAAACGTTTTTTTCGTTTACTATTTGGTCCTGGAACACAGGTACACAGGGTTAGCCTATGAATGATCTGAGCGTTCAGAGTAAAAGACATAGATAATACAGTTTATAAGTAAAAGAAGTGCTTAGAGGAACACAAGGATGATTTAGATACCTGGTAAAAGAAGTGCTTAGAGGAACACAAGGATGATTTAGATACCTGTAATCTGTATTATTATTCTTTGGTTAAATTCCTATTTCCTTTCAATATGAAATTACCTATGGATAAAATTTACGTATAAATAATATTATAATAAATAATATTTAAATCAAAGAGAATATAATCACTACGTTTAAATATATAAATGTATTATTTTGTGTATGTATAACAGGTCATTACCATTTAAATATTAAGTTACATTTTATTGTAACCCTGTCACTTTCCTTCGAATGAAGCAATATTTCAATAATTTCTGTAATTAAATTCTATTGTGTGTTAAGTGTAACTAGTTGCTAAATAAAATTAGTCATGGCTTTTTTAGAAAAAGAATGGTTTATTGAAGCACCATGGGGAAGAATTTGCGGTAGGTATATATTTTCCAAATTATAACATTTACAAGTGTACTTTGCACCCTCATAAGTCATCACAAACTCCCTTAATAATTAAAAAAACATTAATTCATTACATTCAGTTGTTTTTTTTAAGTGGTTGCTTGGGGCAACTGCTTAGATCCCCCTGTGCTGGTTTGCCATGGACACTTGGACTCTTCTGCAAGCTTCAGGCCACTTATACAACTACTGCCAAAACAGTTTTATTACATTGGTAAATATTTTATTGAATTAAAAAATCTTAGGCTGCATACAAAAGCTCTATTTTGGGCACAATAGAAAAAATCTCCACTGTGAATATAATCCATGATGAACTCTGTTGTAGTGGTAGCAAGCGATGGTACATACTTTCACAGTATACCTAATCTACATATTATCACTCATTTATTTTATACCTTGTATATTTAAGTAGGTACATATTACACAAGAAACAATAGTTCTATGAACTCATTCATATTTGTGGCAATGAATAAATATAAAATACACAATATACTTTATATTTTGAAATCAATATCCAAATTATAAGTCAGTAAAAACTTGAAGCTTCTTTCTTTTTATATATACACTTTTTCAGGAATGGAGTACCCTGGTTCTGGGCGTTCAGACCGTATGCCGCCGGGGCTGATGATGAGTACACATGACCTGATGTACAGCATGCATGTAGTCATCAAGCACTTCAGATGGAATACATTTATATTGCTCGCACATTCCATGGGCAGTTTTCTTGGTAAGGCTTTTCTGTGAGTTAAAAAGGTTTCTTTGCCAATGGACACATACCATTTCTTCTATTTAAATTAAAAATAATAAGACCTTTATTCTGTGAAATTTACAGTTTTAAATATTAATATTGTATTATTATAAAAACTTTTATCACAGTGTGCCTCTTGGCATAGGCCTCCGATGATCTGCTCTGCTCTCTGCTGTTAGCAACCTGTCTCCATTTTGGTCCTGCTGTATACTAACCATCTTTGGAATTGTCTGCCTCTGTTTCTCTTACCTTCCCTTGGCCTAAATATTGTGCATGTGGTCTGTCCAACACCACTTGTATTTAGCTTATAATCGGTGTAAAAAGAGCAGTCACTATAACTTGGGGATATGATTATACTACCTTTTTTCATTCTAGAAATGTATTATTTTTTACAAAAATTTAATTTTTTTTTTGGTTTATTGTTATTTTTGCGAAAAAAAAAGAAATGGTGAAAAGTAAAAATTTTTAGTTTATGACAAAAAATTGAAATAAAAAAAACATTTCCAAAATGAGGAAAGGTAGTATAATCGTATCTCAAAGTTATAGTGACTGCTCTTTTTACACCCTGTATTTAAATTAATACTAAATTGATGTTTATCATAAACTAACTCAAAATTAATAAAAAAATTCTTTGAGAATATAATTTTGGTGCTCAATGAAATTGTGATTTGAGACTGTCTCGAATTTGTAGTAGATATAAGATTGAAAAAGTAGAATCAATCTTCAGAATCAGATCATAATAATTATTTGGGTGACAGAAGTATTTTAGTTTGTCAAAACGATGACTTATTTTGCACAAGTTTCTCTTATACCTATTTTCTTAGGTTATCTCTTATAAGTTTTCTACAATAATTAAAATGAGACAGTGTACACATTTGCAACACCAGAGGAATTGCAAGTGCATTGCCGGTCTTTAAAATGTCACTCATTCATTAATTGTTTTCTTATTTTAGGCAAGATGTACGCACACACTTATCCTGAGAAAATCAGTAGATTTGTGCAACTGGACCCAATCGCAAGCCATCAGCACGTGTCCACTGAAAAATTTGCAGAGTGGTAACTTTTTTGTTCATTATTTTTACATTGTAAATTTTTTTAATCATAAGAAAATAATTAATATTAGCTATAAAGGTGAAAAACAATACCGATTTTATCCTTACACGGAAGTTTTGCAATAAATTAATACTCACTACAATTACAAAATATTATTTTCAAAATTCTTTTATCCTCTGCTTTGTCCTAAACATAACTCATGTCAACATAATATCTATTACATATTATTATTATATACCGCAACACCAGATAGACGTGGTGAGAAAGTGTCCATACATAATAATATACTTACTTATTTAATGACCTCCATAGCGCAGTGGTAGAGCGCTAAAGCGCGTTGGTGCTCGAGGAGTCGTGGGTTAGAATCCCACCGAAGAAACAAAAAGATTTCTGTGTTCCTATATTACCTATATATGTGTATACCTAAAATAATAAAAATCTTAAATATAATATAATATGTAAAGGATAAAAGTATTAAATATGTTTCCGTTGTATGGTAACACAAGTTCTTCTGATACTTAGCATGGGGCCAGTGTGAAGTGTACATTGATAATAATATAATTCTATGATTTAATAGATTTATTAAATCCCTTTTTTCAGGTACAAAAAGAAATTCACAGACTACTTTGACAATTATAAAATGTATAACTTGCCTATGGAGACGGCGCCTAGACATAAAAAGGATGAAGTAAGTAAATAAATTATATGTTAGTCTCGCTAAAACTCGAGAACGGTTAAACCGATTCGGCAATTTTTAGTCTTGAAATATTCGTGGAAGTCCCGGCGAGGTTTAAACGGTTTATCACAAACTGTTCGTATGCTCAAAAGGGGGCACGGGTCAGCTATAGTATCTAAGGTAATAGATTTATCAAGATTTATGTAAAATTTTCAGGTTATAGAGAGACTTATGAGCTCGCGTGCTTTGAGTCGTCAAGCGGCGGAGGCGACGCTCGACAGATGGTCAGAGCTGGTTGGCAATGGATACATAAGGTAGATTCCGTTCCGACTCAATAAGTTGAAAATGTAAACAAAATATTGAGATTGGACAAAACATATATGCCACTGTATTTCTTCCCTGTCTGGTGAATAAGTTACATTTAAATAATTATAATAATAATATTATGCTCTTACACCAATTCCAATAATGATGTAGGACGGTGGTAGGCATCACATAGACACGACGTTCAGAAAACATTTTGTAAAAATTTATTCTGAATAAAATGTTTTGATTTTGATGTCCGGTTTCTATGACACCAGGCCTAAGTCAAGAGTGTGTGCGCAATACAGAAGCACTCTCGCAGCTCTCGTAAAACAGACGCCGGGCCGACTTTTCACATGCCTATCCAGTGCATGGATCATTTTACTGTCAGACTTCCTAACCAAAATTGAAACGATGGAATCGAACCCTCGGTCTCTCGGTCCCGAGCCAACCTCAGAACCACTGAGGCACTAGGGAAATTTAAATTCGTATTATTAATTTTCTTTAAAAATAATTTTATTATTATTTTGTTGCCATGGGCCTCAGATACCCAAAATAAAAGTATTTTATTTATTTATTTCTTATAGGCGTCCATCTTTTGCTTTGTTTCTGGGTCATATTCAATGAGAACTTGAGTTTAGATATATTTATAGTGAAAACTAGAGCCTGTGGTAAACTTTTTAAGTATTTTCAATCTCTTCAATAATTTCATGTGTACAAATTAACAAACATAATTCTTTTAACACGCTTTTAATTATAAGCTTGGGTTGTATGTACGCTATGTTTGAGAATAATTTTCACCAATTTCTAGAATTCTGATTAGTCTGTAATTTTGCATATGTATCCCGGACAAGGTGTGTTTCATTTTTAGTTTTTTAAAACTGTTATTAAGTATATAATTCACGTGTCAATATTGACATTTCAGGTTTACCTACGATCAACGAAACAAGAATATCACCTTTCCACCATTTTCTAAAGAATTCATAACGAACAGAGACCTCAGCAGTAAAGTGCCGACATTGTTGATAGTGTCAGCGGAGACCAAACAAAATGGCGGATACAAAGGGTACGAGTATTTATTCGATGAATCGTCATTCCCGAACAAGAATTATAGAGTTAGAATTGTCTCTGGTAACCATGATGTTCACATCAATAATCCTGAATTGGTTGCGAAATATGTATCGCCATTTTTACTCAATGGCCTCAACGGGATCGATTCTAGATCGAAACTATAATGTGGCTGTGAAGAAACGGTTTGTACACGGTGTGACAAGAAGAGATACTATAACTTTGATTATATTACCTTTGTCACTAAAGAAATGTTTTTTTCTTAGATTTGACGAAAAAAAATATTCTAGAATGAGAAAAGGCAGCATAATCACAATCCAAAGTTATGGTGACTGTTCTTTTTACAACCTGTATACTCTATTCCTTGTGTAGAATTTTTTTTTACAAATAAAAATTGTTAAATACTAGCAAATTAAATATTAAAATTGTTAAATGCTAGCAAATTAAATATCTAAATTGTTAAATACTAGCAAATCAAATATCCAAATTGTTAAATACTAGCAAATTAAATATCTAAATTGTTAAATACTAGCAAATTAAATATCCAAATTGTTAAATACTAGCAAATTAAATATCTAAATTGTTAAATACTAGCAAATTAAATATCAAAATTGTTAAATACTAGCAAATTCAATATCCAAATTGTTAAATACTAGCAAATTAAATATCAAAATTGTTAAATACTAGCAAATTAAATATCCAAATTGTTAAATACTAGCAAATTAAATATCAAAATTGTTAAATACTAGCAAATTAAATATCAAAATTGTTAAATACTAGCAAATTAAATATCAAAATTGTTAAATACTAGCTGTCCCGGCAAACTTTGTACCGCCTTATAATTACATTTCTTGACGTCCATCGGCGCCACCTACCGGATTTAATTAATACAATAGAGCATGGAAATCGGATTCTTTGAGTTTACCGCAAACAGACAGACGCGACGTAAGACTTGCTTACAACATATAAAAGGGTAGATACATTAATTAAATTGTATCGATGTAATTTTTTTAAATGTATAAAATTATATTATAAAAAGAGGTTTTAGATTATTTAGACAAAAAATTAGGCAACATGTCTATTTCATCTTTTTATAAGCAAACATTTGACCAAATTGATGCAACATATCTTTCTTTAATGCATTGTAAATAAGTGGCATTTAAATTGGTACCATAGTTATGTGTAGGGATGTTATTGTTTATAAAAATATTAAATTGAATATGAACAGAGTCAAGTCAATTATGTGTGTATAATATTATATACAGTTTATTAATTATTATTATGGTAGGGTGTTTTTTATTACTTTTCCGGAGAAGCGGGGTAGATATGTAGGTATATAAAAAGACGTGTGGCACTCGGGGACTGCCGCGGTAAAGCTATTGCATAGTATATTTTATGGTTCAATAAACTTAATATGTAATTTTTAGTTCACAATGTTAAACCTAGATGGCGTTGTTACTTGCAGTTGAAATATATAAGTATTGTGAAGGATTTTTACTGTTGTGTGGGACTATGTTCGGAAATATAATTCTTATTAGTAATATTAGTAACGAGTTTGAGTTATTATTCGCAGATTCGAACCCCACTACCCAAAGGGCCAAGTGAGTGTTGTTTAGGGGTGTTGGGTTTTTTTCGTTACGGAATTTCTGGATTAGGTCCCCACGCTCAAGGCCCGCGATAGAAGCTATGCAATAGGCATATTTAGTTTCAATACCTAGGTAATGTGCAGGATGCTCAAAACAATACATTTCATACTTTGCCTAGGGTATTCTATAAAATATCGAATGCGCAGCTGGTAATGTATATGTGGCAGTTATCTAATTGAAATCGCTATTTCATTTTCTAGTATAAATAATAAAACATAAATACATCTATTTTGTGTAGTTTTGTATGTTTTATCAGCTAAATTAGTAAAACGATGACGTACAGCATGTTTAAAACTTACGTTCATTATGTCGTTCGTACTCAGTCAGTTTCACCTCAAATTTTTATTTTAGAGTAGCCGGCGGTGACGTAATAATAGATAAATCCATGCTGTCATACTATTTTATAACGAGAATCGCACTTTAATGGAGATTTAATGAAAAAAATATCAACACAGTGCAGTGCCAGCTGATTGACGCCATAATTGTTTTGGCGACTACTAGCGCCGCAGTGAGAAAAATATTCAATCACCTGACTGATTTTAATCCGCTAGTTAATTGGACGTTGAGTGAAGATTGTTCAACCAATGTTCGGACTAGTCTTACAATTTAATGTCGTCATTCGATAAGAACGCTAGTCACTCAATGAAATGACGATTTCAATTAGATGACAGCGACATATGCATTACCTGGGTAAAGTATGTAATGGACAATAATATATTTATACATTGCCTGGACGACCCAGGTATTTTTAACCGACTTTCAAAAAATGTTTCTCATTTCGCCGCATTGATGTTTTTTTTCTTGCCTACGTATTGTATACTATTGGGTAACATAGATACTTATTGTGCATTTATATTTAAGTTTTAATTACGACGACGAAGTTCAAAGACAAAAATTTCGTTTCACTTTTAAAAGTGAACAACTATATTAATGTTACATAATACTTTAATTTATTTTCTTTTTATACTGTAATATTCATAATATAGAACTGAAAAACATTAAAATAAGTACAATCTATATTTCTATATTCTTAATTTTTACGTTTTGAAAAAGACAAAAAGTGAAATGATGTAACACAATATTATGTAAAGTTCTTCATCTTAAAAGTGAAACGAAACGTTTTTTTTATTTGTCGGTTCTCAAGTGAGGTTAGGTTTAAGACTTGTTTATTAATAAGGGCCTTAAGATTTGTATGGCCGTAGCACCAGCAAACGATGATTATTTCTACTCCGGCGCCAGGCTTTTTCTGTCACTTCGCCGCCGCTGGAAAGTTTTGCCCGACGTCCATGTATAAATGCCATACATTTTTGTTTTCGATCTATGTCGTCATTAGTGTTTAAATTGAGTTGATTATATTTTTAATAATGTACTGTATAATGTACATATGGAAAAAAATATTGTTAAGTTCTAAAACGATGAATTCCACGTAAGAAAATTGTTAAGCGAAACTCTAGTTGTGTATAATAGATAGGCCACAAGGCCGGTTTATACACAGTGTTATATACACATTAAGTCATGACTCATGAGGCTGATCTTACGCTGACCGCTTGCTGACCGATGGCTCTGACAGGGCAAAATATGTAAAATTCTATGAGGCCGGAGTCGATCAGCGTAACTACCGAGTCTACCGACACGTGCAATTTATGCACTGGCGTAGCGTAAAATATATATATTTTTGCTCGTTATACTTGCGAAAAAATGTTAAAAAGTAAAAAAAAATGTTTTGAACAAAAAAAATACATTTCTAAAATGAAGAAAGGTTGTATAATCGTATCTGAAAGTTATAGTGACTGTTCTTTTTACACACTGTATACTTAGCGCGGGAAAAAGAAAAATATTTTTTTGTACTTTTGTTATTTCTGAAATATAAAAAAAAAATACGATTTTTTTTTGCTTACGCACGTCGGGGGCCACGCTTTGCTGGGCGCCCATTATAATTGATACGGCAGATACGGCGGTAGCTACGCCCCTGAAACATTTCACGTGTCCGCGCTGACGATCAGCGAGCAGTCAGCGCGACAATAACATCAGCCTAGGCTCATATTTTTATAATGCTATACCAATAATTTTATATAACTATAAAATGTGTTTTTTATGCAATTGTAAAGTTGTATTATTGTTAATCGTGATGAATATATTTTTAAAGATTACTATTTTTCGCGTTTTTTTAGGTCTAAGCTGTTTCAAGTAACTCCCGTATCGTCCTGCATTGAGCGACCTGATGATAAAGTCACAACTTAACGGGCACTAGTGGTAAAAATCGTGCCAAAACCGTGCTACTTGGTTCACCTAAATATAAGCTGAAGGTTTAATTAAGCGCTTAAGGAATAGAATGACTTTATTCGGAACAACTTCTTAAGATTTTCGTGCTGTATTAACTTTACACTTGCACCTCATAAAAAAGCGGCCAAGTGCGAGTCGGATTCCCCCATGAAGGATTCCGTAATAGCTAGTTTCACGATTTAAAACGTTTTAAAAAATCTAAGTATTAGATATCGTTCAAACTTCAAATCAATTTTCGGTGGAAGCATGGTAATATACCTACATCATATTATTTTTTAATTTATCATCCCCTTATTTTAGATTTCAGTGGCTCTCGTGCAAACTATTAAGTTTAGAATATAAAATAGAAAAAGTATACACGTATGGGTTTTCACTTATAAGTATAAGGGCTTCCACATAAAACCGCGATGCGATGCGATACGCTGCTTCATCTCTTTTTTACACTATGAAAATAAGAGATGCATCATCATAACGCATCGCATCGCGGTTTTGTGTGGGAGCCCTATGGGGCTCCAAAAATTTAATGCAAAAGGCATTAAATTCTAAAATCTAAAATCTATTTTTGTGTGAAGATCTTAACGCGGTTTACCAAATACATCTACATATAGTACGTTCGAGATAAATTTAACCCAAACGAAAACAAACCCGTCTATGACTCATCCATAGACTAGTCAGTATTCCAATTGGACATTAATAAAATGATTATTGTTTGATAAGAATCCGTAGACTTCAAGCTTATATTCTACAATCGGCAGTGTCAAAATGGCGTATTTTTTTATGTTTAAACATTAATTATGATGAAGTGCCGCGACGAGGCGTATAAGCATGCACGCTCTACTCAAAATGATTCACATGTTCGCTTCTATAAGGATCTTAAGCGTGAAGTGTCATGCGCGCTTATTAGAGAAAAGATAGCTTATTTTGATACATATATCAACGCTAATATTAAGTCACCGCATCTAATGTGGAAACACATCAAGGATAATATAAATGCACATTCATCTAATTCTGACTTAATATTACCTTAAACCACCTCTTTGATCCCGATCTTATTAATACCTATTTTTTAGATGTTCCAGGCACTCAACTAGTTCCTCAGTTAACGCTTGACTTTTTTAACGATAACTCATTCAGTTCATCCAAATTTAACTTTTCTTTTGTTAGCGATGATGAAGTTCACAAAATAATAAAAACTTTAAGATCAAACGCTGTAGGTACTGATGGCATAAATTTAGATATTATGTTGTCCTTGGCTTGTAGCTTTCCTGCTTGCCTGAGTGTCGCAACTAAAATAATCAATACCTCTCTACAAACTGGCACTTTTCCTGAGTCATGGCTTAAGGCAATCGTAAAACCGCTACCAAAAAAGGAAAACGTGTCTGAACTAAGGGACCTGAGACCAATTAGCATCTTGCCATGTATGTCAAAAATATTAGAAAAGGTAATAAATGGCCAAATGAGCAGGTTTCTTGAGGATAACAAAATAATACCTATAGTGCAGTCCGGTTTCCGCAGCCAACATAGCACGACAACTGCGTTAATCGACGTCGTGGATAACATAATCTCGTCACAGGACACGGGAGCAGCTTCTATTTTAGTATTATTAGATTTTTCACGTGCCTTTGACACTATTAATATACCATTGCTGCTAGCTAAACTAAAATTTTACGGTTGCGAAGCAACCGTTATCACTTGGTTTTCGAACTATCTGTATAACCGGTCACAGTTAGTCGAGCTGAAAAAACATAACGGGACAACAACACGTTCCAACCCGTGTAGGGTAGTCAGAGGGGTTCCCCAAGGATCCGTTATCGGGCCCCGCCTCTTTGCGCTGTATTGTGCTGATATCACAAAAAATATTTTGCATTGCAAATATCACATTTATGCAGATGATGTACAGCTGTATATAACATTTAAGCTGTGTAATATTAGAGAGGCTGTAGACAAGTTGAACGATGACCTAGCGCGTATTTATGAGTGGTCTAATACAAACTCTCTTGTTCTGAATCCCAACAAATCAAAATATATTATATTATACAATTTAAATATATTATATATCTAGCAATATCCCGCGAAACAATTATAACCACAACCTGCAAGCAGATGAGTGAGTGTACGCATAGGCATGCGTTTGATGCACCTCCCTCCTCCCACACTGCTTATGCGTACACTCGCAAGCAAAAAACATGAAAACACCACCACCACACAAGCAATAATGTTAACACGATCGTGCAAAGTCCCACCACCATGCAGGTTGCAAAACTCGACGCGCGTTTCGCTCCGACCCCGGAGCATCCTCAGGATGTTGACTCTGCGAACAATGTTCGTTAAGTGATGCCGCCCGCCAAAACACCGCCTTATATTCCCTACAGCTACTACCCCTACCAACTAGTACCCCCACCAAACAAGTTAATAAGAGGTGACGAAGTAAGGTTAGTTTGGTCATTCAACAATGCAATTCTATTGTTGTTCTTTACTTTAATTATTTCTAACTGTTCCAACACGCTCAGTCGAAAGCCTTTATCACATTTATGTAATATCTTATAGGAATGACCATCTGGTATATTGTGACTACTATCTAAAAGATGTTTGGCAAAATGTGATTTATCATGATGACCATTTCTATAAGCCGCGATATGTTCTTTATACCGAGTCTCAAAGTTACGTCCAGTCTGACCTACGTATACACTGTCGCATTCAGGACAATCGATTCTGTATACACCTGATTGATACTTTAAATCAATCCGGTCTTTATTATTACATAATTGATTTTTTAAAGTATTATTCGTCCTAAATGCGACATGCATATCGTTATTTTTCATTATTTTGGATAAACGTGCAGATACCTCACCCATGTAGGTCAAACTGGACTTATATCTAACTACTTCCTTATCAGAGGTCCCTGCGTACAAAAACTTAACCAATTCCTTTTTATTTTTAATATTTAACATATTATCAATTATTTTGGGATTGTACCCATTCGCCTCAGCAATTTGATAAATTATGTTTAACTCTTTTTGGTAATTTACTCTACTAAGAGGAACAGAAACTAATCTGTGAATATAACTATGAAAGGCCGCGTGTTTGTGTTGCCAAGGATGACATGAGGATGCATGAATAGTAGTATTAGTATACGTCGGTTTGCGAAAGATCCCAAAATTGTGTTTATTATCAACTCTAGTGATAGATAAATCTAGAAAATTGAGAGTATTATTATCTTCACATTCTAGTGTGAATTTTATTTTAATATGTTTTTTATTAAGATTTTTAAGAAATACGTCCAGTTGTCTCTGTGTACCCGTCCAACAAAGTATGCAGTCATCTACATATCTATAGTAATATAAAATGCTCTTATTATTAACAATATTTCTCTGTTCAAAATCGTCCATAAATATTTCAGCCAGCAAAGGACTCAGTGGTGAGCCCATTGCTAGACCGTCTTGTTGAACAAAGAACTGATTGTTAAATCTAAAGTAGTTTTGTTCCACGCAGACTTTAGTAAGGGAAAGCAATTCATCACCTTCACCAGGAGGTAAACGTTGTTCCAATGCATTACCCAAAATACCCAACGTTTCCTCACACGGGATATTAGTGAATAAACTATCTACATCAAGCGAGACTAATTTGCAACGGGGTGGCAAAGTCACATTTTTAATATGATCTACTAATTGTAAGCTATTTTTTATAGCATAAGGTGGTCTAAATGAAAGCTTTTGCTTAATAATGTAATTAAGTGACTTTGCTAACTCGTATGCTGGTGCACCTATGTATGAGACAACTGGACGCATAGGAATATCAGTTTTGTGAATCTTTGGCAAGCCGTAAAGTGATGGCGCGCGAGGATTCATTGGAATAAGTTTCCTCTTTGCTGATTCGGTTTGGAAAAAGTGTGAATTTTTGTTTATGGCTAATTTAACCTTAGCCACAAACTTATTTGTTGGGTCAGAAGATACCCTTAGAAATTGGTCACAACGAATCACGTTATTAACTTTCTCCGAGTAATCGTCGCGCCTCATCACCACTATTGTGTTACCCTTATCCGCTTTAGATACAACCAAGTCATTATTAGTTATTGTTTGTTTTAATGACTTCAAAGCAACTTCTTCAGGGTTTATCGAAAAACCGGAAGGAGTACCCTTGATTTCATTAGCTAGTAGACCCTTAACCATATTGTCCTTCTTATTAATCAAAACTGCCATTTCCGAATCTACCGCAAGCATTTCCAAGGCATTTTGATTAATCTTAGGAGAAATATTATATTTAAGACCCTTTTCCAGAAGTGTCATCTCATCCTTGGCAAACTGGACATTGGTTAAGTTTTTGACGCGAGGGTGGAAAGAAAAAGGTTCAGACTGTGATTCTGTATAGGATTGTACATTCCTCTTTTTATTTACTAAAGCCTGAAGCTTTTTCTTTTGACTAACATACTTAGCATGCACTTCGATTGATGCGAAACTACGTGCTTTTTCATCCAAACAATCGAATTCTAAGTTATGTAATTTGAATGAGAGCTCGGTATAAAGAACTTTGAGATGTAGTTTTAAATTATCTCTAACGGTAAACCAATGACGCGTCTCTTCGTTAAGCCAGATGGACTCTGCTTTTTTAATAGCCGTATTGGCGGCTCTACTGTGCGTGTTGGTTTTAACATTAATATAACTGGGAACAACATTAAGATGTTTGCATTGTTGATTGAACCAAATATTTTGGGCGGCAACTCGATGTAATTTTGTTAGCTTAATATAGAGTCGTGCCTGTACGGTCATGCTCACCGATTTTAAATAGTTAATGGAATCAGGCGTTACTTTGCGGAAATCCATAGCATACAATTTAAATATATTATATATCTAGCAATATCCCGCGAAACAATTATAACCACAACCTGCAAGCAGGTTCAATCAACAATGCAAACATCTTAATGTTGTTCCCAGTTATATTAATGTTAAAACCAACACGCACAGTAGAGCCGCCAATACGGCTATTAAAAAATTATCTGCTTGCAGGTTGTGGTTATAATTGTTTCGCGGGATATTGCTAGATATATAATATATTTAAATTGTATGCTATGGATTTCCGCAAAGTAACGCCTGATTCCATTAACTATTTAAAATCGGTGAGCATGACCGTACAGGCACGACTCTATATTAAGCTAACAAAATTACATCGAGTTGCCGCCCAAAATATTTGGTTCAATCAACAATGCAAACATCTTAATGTTGTTCCCAGTTATATTAATGTTAAAACCAACACGCACAGTAGAGCCGCCAATACGGCTATTAAAAAAGCAGAGTCCATCTGGCTTAACGAAGAGACGCGTCATTGGTTTACCGTTAGAGATAATTTAAAACTACATCTCAAAGTTCTTTATACCGAGCTCTCATTCAAATTACATAACTTAGAATTCGATTGTTTGGATGAAAAAGCACGTAGTTTCGCATCAATCGAAGTGCATGCTAAGTATGTTAGTCAAAAGAAAAAGCTTCAGGCTTTAGTAAATAAAAAGAGGAATGTACAATCCTATACAGAATCACAGTCTGAACCTTTTTCTTTCCACCCTCGCGTCAAAAACTTAACCAATGTCCAGTTTGCCAAGGATGAGATGACACTTCTGGAAAAGGGTCTTAAATATAATATTTCTCCTAAGATTAATCAAAATGCCTTGGAAATGCTTGCGGTAGATTCGGAAATGGCAGTTTTGATTAATAAGAAGGACAATATGGTTAAGGGTCTACTAGCTAATGAAATCAAGGGTACTCCTTCCGGTTTTTCGATAAACCCTGAAGAAGTTGCTTTGAAGTCATTAAAACAAACAATAACTAATAATGACTTGGTTGTATCTAAAGCGGATAAGGGTAACACAATAGTGGTGATGAGGCGCGACGATTACTCGGAGAAAGTTAATAACGTGATTCGTTGTGACCAATTTCTAAGGGTATCTTCTGACCCAACAAATAAGTTTGTGGCTAAGGTTAAATTAGCCATAAACAAAAATTCACACTTTTTCCAAACCGAATCAGCAAAGAGGAAACTTATTCCAATGAATCCTCGCGCGCCATCACTTTACGGCTTGCCAAAGATTCACAAAACTGATATTCCTATGCGTCCAGTTGTCTCATACATAGGTGCACCAGCATACGAGTTAGCAAAGTCACTTAATTACATTATTAAGCAAAAGCTTTCATTTAGACCACCTTATGCTATAAAAAATAGCTTACAATTAGTAGATCATATTAAAAATGTGACTTTGCCACCCCGTTGCAAATTAGTCTCGCTTGATGTAGATAGTTTATTCACTAATATCCCGTGTGAGGAAACGTTGGGTATTTTGGGTAATGCATTGGAACAACGTTTACCTCCTGGTGAAGGTGATGAATTGCTTTCCCTTACTAAAGTCTGCGTGGAACAAAACTACTTTAGATTTAACAATCAGTTCTTTGTTCAACAAGACGGTCTAGCAATGGGCTCACCACTGAGTCCTTTGCTGGCTGAAATATTTATGGACGATTTTGAACAGAGAAATATTGTTAATAATAAGAGCATTTTATATTACTATAGATATGTAGATGACTGCATACTTTGTTGGACGGGTACACAGAGACAACTGGACGTATTTCTTAAAAATCTTAATAAAAAACATATTAAAATAAAATTCACACTAGAATGTGAAGATAATAATACTCTCAATTTTCTAGATTTATCTATCACTAGAGTTGATAATAAACACAATTTTGGGATCTTTCGCAAACCGACGTATACTAATACTACTATTCATGCATCCTCATGTCATCCTTGGCAACACAAACACGCGGCCTTTCATAGTTATATTCACAGATTAGTTTCTGTTCCTCTTAGTAGAGTAAATTACCAAAAAGAGTTAAACATAATTTATCAAATTGCTGAGGCGAATGGGTACAATCCCAAAATAATTGATAATATGTTAAATATTAAAAATAAAAAGGAATTGGTTAAGTTTTTGTACGCAGGGACCTCTGATAAGGAAGTAGTTAGATATAAGTCCAGTTTGACCTACATGGGTGAGGTATCTGCACGTTTATCCAAAATAATGAAAAATAACGATATGCATGTCGCATTTAGGACGAATAATACTTTAAAAAATCAATTATGTAATAATAAAGACCGGATTGATTTAAAGTATCAATCAGGTGTATACAGAATCGATTGTCCTGAATGCGACAGTGTATACGTAGGTCAGACTGGACGTAACTTTGAGACTCGGTATAAAGAACATATCGCGGCTTATAGAAATGGTCATCATGATAAATCACATTTTGCCAAACATCTTTTAGATAGTAGTCACAATATACCAGATGGTCATTCCTATAAGATATTACATAAATGTGATAAAGGCTTTCGACTGAGCGTGTTGGAACAGTTAGAAATAATTAAAGTAAAGAACAACAATAGAATTGCATTGTTGAATGACCAAACTAACCTTACTTCGTCACCTCTTATTAACTTGTTTGGTGGGGGTACTAGTTGGTAGGGGTAGTAGCTGTAGGGAATATAAGGCGGTGTTTTGGCGGGCGGCATCACTTAACGAACATTGTTCGCAGAGTCAACATCCTGAGGATGCTCCGGGGTCGGAGCGAAACGCGCGTCGAGTTTTGCAACCTGCATGGTGGTGGGACTTTGCACGATCGTGTTAACATTATTGCTTGTGTGGTGGTGGTGTTTTCATGTTTTTTGCTTGCGAGTGTACGCATAAGCAGTGTGGGAGGAGGGAGGTGCATCAAACGCATGCCTATGCGTACACTCACTCATCTGCTTGCAGGTTGTGGTTATAATTGTTTCGCGGGATATTGCTAGATATATAATATATTTAAATTGTATGCTATGGATTTCCGCAAAGTAACGCCTGATTCCATTAACTATATTATATTAGGTACAAAGCAACAGGTACAAAGGGTAGTTGTCGCTAGGCCACTAATACGTATTGGGAACGATGTCATTGAAAGAGTTACGGAAGCACGCAACTTGGGAGTGCTCATGGACGAGGGACTACGATTCGAAAAACATGTCGTAAAAGTTGTCAGTCGTTGCTTCTACCGATTAAAGTTACTTTATAAAATAAGAAAATTTATTTCACAACCATTACGACGAACCCTCTGCGAATCATTGGTGCTCTCCAATTTGAATTATGCAGATGCGGTGATAGGACCCTGTTTACTCGCACGGTCTAAATGCCTCATTCAAAAAGTTCAAAATGCGTGTAGTAGGTATTGCTGCGACATCCCCGCGCGGGCTCACGTGACTCCTTACATAAACAACCTACGGTGGCTCAAAATGGACGGTCGGAGACAATTACACTTTGCCACCCTCCTATTTGGAGTTGTAAAGTTCAAAACTCCGGCCTACCTTTACGATAAACTACAGTGGGCGAGCGATAAACAGCTGACCATGACCACTAGGGGATCGTCTTATCTACTAAATACTCCACTCCATCGCACTTCCATGTTTCGAGGTAGCTTTAGATACCTGGCGAGTAAAATCTGGAACAACCTTCTACCGCCAGAGTTGCGTGCTCTGAAAACAATAAATTACTTATTTTAAATTAAGATTGAAATCTCTTCTTTTACAAGAACAACTCTCCCTTATGTAACCTTCCCCTTTACCCTTAAATTCAATTAATTAATTTATTCCATTTAATTTATTAATATTTATATGCCAATTACTAACTTTATGTTAATTTTATTTACAATTATTATTAACAATGAAATTTAATTATTAGACAGCAATGAATACTTACCGTTCGGGTCATAAGCCGACTCATAGCGGTTTGCAGGAAGCCAGCTGTCGCCCGTGGTCGCCTTCCAGGTCCTGGTAGGTACCTACGACCTCCCACTTCCTAATTATAGTAATATTATATTATAACTAACGGGTGATGTTATTACCTATGTAGCAGTCACCTGAAATATTAATATTGTTATTGTAAGTAATAGTACAATTTTAAATTATATATTATGTTTATAAAATAATGTTATAAAATGTAAAACAAACACTTACCTTTCTATCATATTTTTCTACATAACTTATTTATTTATTATTATTTATCTCGTCTGTTACGTTTAAAAATTATTACATAATGAACAATGAACATATTATTATGGCGTCTAGCCATGCGCGCGTCTGCCCTTTGCGACTTGTCGGCACTTACGGAGGCGCGCGAGCCGCGGGGGGTGCGGAGCGCGCGAGTGGCTTGTTCGCGCATTGTTATGTAGTCCGAATAAGTCACATCCAACTTTGTTTTTGTCCCATGATAGGTATATTATGTTGTAAAGTATTGTGTATTTATATTTTATGTATTTGTCTATTACCGAGCTGTTGCCGAGTGTTTTAATCCTGTCCTTCAAAGGACTTCTAGGAACCACATAATACCAGGCACTGTGGTGTTCCCGCTGCAGTATAACGCCTGAGTGGTCTCCTTTTTGACGGTTAGGCATTACACTACCTACCATCCGATTCATACAATGCGCCTATCACTAAGTTCCTTATCTTTTTAAAATTATAAATATTGTTTTCTGTCTACATACCTATATTGTGTAATTTTGCTGTCCTGTCATTGTAATGTATTGTATTATCTAAGTTTGTGTTGTGTAGTGTAATGTTTGTAATGTGTCAAATAAATGTTCTTATTATTATTATTATTATGTTTTTATATTGTTTTTTTTTCTCGGCTTTTACGCCGGCAAACTGCTATGTACGGGCCAAAGCCAAGTACATACCAGGTAAGCAATTATAAGTTATGTATTAGTGTGTGGTAGAGTAGATGAGTTAAGAGTCGATTGATTTAATGTATGTTCAGATTGTGCGGTTGAATGTGAATTTGAATGTGTTGGTAATACATTAAAAGTTGATGGTTCCTCGTCTGTTTGTAAAAACTTTCGTACTATTCGACATGTATTTAAAATTACAGCCTTTTGCATTAAATATACTAAATTTGATGGTAGTTGTAGGGTATCGAGGGATTTATGTAGCTGTTTTGGAATGACACCTGTGGTTGACAATACAATTGGTACTATTATTATTATTATTGTTTTATTATTACTATTATTATTATTATTTTTATTATTATTATTATTGTTTGATTGTTATAAAATGTATTCGGTTAATGAAATAAGTATAATCCTTTAATATTCCAGTGAAAGTGTTGCTAAGTGTGCAAAATAAGTAATTTATGCGAAAAATTCGATGTTATCGATGTGTTAACCTTTATGTTAAATTTATCTCGGACGTAACCAAGTTTCAACACTATAGTTTTTATAGTTTCAGAAAAAAGTGACCGTGAGATACGGACGGATGGACGGACGCATAGACATGACGAATCCTTATGGGTTCCGTTTTTTGCCATATGGCTACGGAGCCCTAGAAATGACGAGTATATACAAGAAGACTGCAGAGTGTAGACAGCTGTGGCAGTCAGACAGACAGTCAATAAGAACGTCAGAGTGCAGAAAGAATGGGAGTAAGGTAGGTTAAAAATAAACTTCACGCGAGTCTCGTGCTGTTAATAGTTAGTGTAAGTTAAAATAAAATTTCAGATTTTTAAACTGAATAGTTTACATGGAAGATGTTACTTAGCCTTTTTAGAATTCTAATTCGAAATTTAACTGTATTCAATAAGAATATTCAATAAGAATACGGTTAAATTTCGAATCTTACTAGAATTCTAAAAAGGCTAAGTAACATCTTCCATGTAAACTATTCAGTTTAAAAATCTGAAATTTTATTTTAACTTTTATCAGCACGAGACTCGCGTGAAGTTTCTTTTTAACCTACCGTACTGCCATTCTTTCTGCACTCTGACGGTAGCAATTCCTTTTGATGGAGGGTATATGCCAAAAGAAGGAGAAGTTGATTTGCCTAATACCTATAATAAAAAAGGAAGAAGAAGAAGTCAACTGTCAACTGTCCTAGTACCTACCTACGAATTAGGATAAATAAGAAATCAGATTTTTAGATAAATCTAAATTCTATTTTGTAAATATTGTAAGTAAAAATATGATTAATATTTAACATTATGTAATACTATAATAACCATGTTGTACAGGTTGAAAATTCATATTAAAACACGGTAAAAGTAAGTAAAATTATTATTACCTTCAGCCGGCAAATGGAAGGTTTTCAGAAATGCCTACTATTTTTAGCTTTTTTCAGTGTAGATGAGCTTTAAATTAATAAGTTTTCTGCCGCGTTCAGGCAGACTTACATATTAGTTGGGATTTTAGGAATATTCCAGCATTCTATTGCACATATTTAGATATTTATTTCTTATCCGTCATAAACCAATAAAAAATAAAAATTGAACTTATTACCATTGAAATCTTCTAAAATATTATAAAATAGAATTGCTGTCCGTAAGTCTCGCTAAAACTCGAGAACCGTTTTAGATGATTCCATAGATATTATTATTATTACTAATATTTCAAAGTTTTTCTTGACATGAAAATAATGAAAACCTAAAATGGTTTATGCTTTTTAGATGGCGTTATTTGTGAAGCAAGATTTTAGCCCTCCACTTCTATCCAAGAAATGGATTGCCATGAAGTTTAGACCAAATATGGTATGTATCTGCTATATTTTCACAGAATTAAACAGTTAAGTCCCAATTTCACCAACACTTGTTAGTGTTAACTAAACTAAATACCTTGCCTTCTCATTCATTGATAGGAAGTTTGGTTTGTTGAGGACCTTGGCCAAGGCTGACAAGATAGTCAGCCATTCATGAGTCATCGTCGTGTCATGAGCATGGCTCTTACAATTGTAGTCAGAGGTTTTGTCACATTAACAATTATTATAGAATTAGTATTATATGATTCATTGAGCTTTTCTTTCATTTCATTCATTGAGTTATTCTCTGGACATGACATGTATTTTACACTCAAGTTAGTTCAAATATATTGTATGCTTTTACACTACTCAGGTCCTATGCTTGGTTCTCAAAGAACTTGTAACAAATAATAAAATAATAAAATAAAATAAATAAAAAGCCTTTATTATCCACATACTACATTTTTTTTTTTGTTCTTACAATTTTTGAAAATTTTGAATAAATTATATTTGTTATTATTTGTTAGTAATTCTTAGATTTTTATGTTAGTTTTATTATTGTGTAGTATGGGCCCCTTGGCGGGTGAAGGCCTCCTCCAAGTTTTTCCACTTGTCCCTGTCCTTTGCTGTATTGAGCCAGTTTCTGCCAGCTGTTTTTATAATGTCATCTGCCCATCTGCTTTTGGGCCTGCCTACGCTTCTTTTTCCAGTAGGTTTTTCCCATGCAGTTGTCACTAGGGTCCACCTGTCATCATTGTATCTTGATACGTGTCCAGCCCATTGCCATTTGAGTTTTAGAGCTTGCATTAGAGCATCTGTTAATTTTGTTTTTTTCCTTATGGCTTCACTTCTGATTTTTTGTATTTTTTTAATATGTAGAATACTTCTTTCCATTGCCCTTTGTGTCGTCGTTATCTTTTGTTTGATTGTTTTAGTAAAGACCCACGTTTGGCAGCCATAAAGCATGCTGGGTAGCACACAGGTATCAAGAACAATTTTTTTCTGCTTTATTGAATAGTCACCTTTTAGTATTTCTTTAAGGGACCAAAATTTCTTCCAGGCTATATTTTTTCTCCGTTCTACTTCGTCTTCGTTATGTGTTTTACTAAATGATATCTGCTTTCCTAGGTAGATATAGTTGTTAGTATATTCTATTATTTTGTCATCTATTCTTACTGGTTTTTTATGGTTATTAGTCATGATTTTCGTTTTGGAAACATTCATTTCTAGTCCTATCTTTCTACTTTCTTGATTAAGTGACTCGAGCATATTTTGTAGGTCTTTTGCTGTTTCAGATAGCAAGATTATGTCATCTGCAAATCTGAGATGGTTTAAAAATCTTTGTTTTACCTTAATACCTTTGCCTCTCCATTGGATGTTTTTAAATATGTCCTCCAAGACAGCAATGAATAGTTTCGGTGATAAGGGATCTCCCTGTCTCACGCCTCTTTCAATCTTTATTAGTTCGCCTTTGTTTTCCAGTTTTACTCTACTAGTACTATTTTTGTATATGAATTGTAAGACATTTATAACTTGAGAGCTAATGTTCAGCCTGCTTATTGCTTTCCATATTGAGTCATGGCTTATGCTATCGAATGCTTTGCTATAATCAACGAACCCTAGATATAGAGGTTTATTGTACTCCTCGTATTTTTCAATAACCTGTTCTAGAGTTTGAATGTGATCCATCGTGCTAAAGCCAGAGCGAAAGCCTGCTTGTTCTGTAGGTTGTGCTTTGTCAATGTCCAGTGAAATTCGATTAAGAATCACTGTCGAAAATACTTTGTACATGCTTGCTAGTAAGCTGATTGGTCTGTAGTTGTTAATGTCTTGTGGGTCTCCTTTTTTGTGCAAAAGAATTATTTCCGACGTACACCACTGCATTGGTACGATTTGTTTTTCTAGTATTAAATTGAACAAGTCAGTAAGAGGTGTTAATAGCACTGGAGCTCCTAATTTTAGGGCTTCGTTGGTTATGCCGTCGGGACCTGGGCTTTTGTCTGTTTTGATTTTTTTCAGCACTTCCAGAATTTCATTTGGATCTACGGAGCGTTCTGTTATGGTGTTGTTGTAATAGGTGTTGTCATTATCTTCTAAGTTTTGTTCTCTCCTCTTATAAAGTTGCTTATAGAAAGTAGTTGCCTCTTTTATAATCTCTTGTCTACTTGTGGTTTTCTTGTTCCGTCCTTCTAGCTTATGTATCCATGTTTTATGTAAATTTAGGTCTTTCAGTCCTCTTTTGATGCTTCTAAATTTGTTTAAGTTTTCTGTTATAATCGTTTGTCTATGTTTCATATAGTCTCTTTTTATAGCCTTGCTTGTAGTTTTATATAGTTTACTTAGCTCTTGTTTTGTGTGTCTATCTTTATGCTCTTTTATGTATAGATCTTTTCTTTTCTGAATTAAATCTAGTGTTTCGTTGCTGAGTACGTTATGACGTTTCTCTCCGTTACTTGGAATGGTTAGGCTTTTTCTTATTGCTGATTCTAGTAAATCATAGTAGGCTTGTACATCTGTAGTGTTTTCTAATTTGTTTTCTATGTAAATTTTGAGATTGTCTTTGTAGCTTTTAACTTCTTCCTCGGATCTAGGGGTTTTCAGTTTCGGTTTAAAGTTATTTCTGCTTTTCTTGGTTAGTTTAAGGGAAAGAGTTATTCTTATTAGTCTGTGGTCTGTCCGAAATTTCACATTGTTAAGGACCTCTAGTTTTGGATTAGTTTTGGTGTATTTGTCAGGATATAGTCTATTTCGTTTTTGACTCTTTCATCAGGCGACTTCCAGGTCCATCTTCTTTTAGGTTTTAATTTAAAGTATGAGTTTATAATCGCAAGCTTATGCTCTTGTGCGTGTTCTATAAGGCGTTCTCCTCTTTTGTTTCTATTGCCTAGACCAAATTTACCTAGGACTATGTTATTTTCTTCTATTTTTGGTTGCCCTATTTTAGCGTTGAAGTCTCCTATTAATATTATGTTACCGTCGGCCAGATTGTGGGCTAACTTTAAGTCCTCATAAAAGTTTTCTATTATAGTGTCGCTTGAACTTTCCGTTGGTGCGTATGCCTGTATTATAGAAATATGGTGTTTCTCGAATTTCATTTGCAATAGTGCTACTCTCTCAGAAATGCCATTGAAGTTTACGATATTATCTTTCCAGCACTTCTTTATTAGAAAACCTACTCCGTGTAAACCTTTGGTTTCCCCAATGTAGCAAAGAATGTAATCCGAATATTCCTCGATGTGACATCCCTGTAGTCTTGTTTCTGAGAGTCCCAGTATATCTATATTTATCGATTCTAGTGCGTGCGTGAGTTCCAGGTATCGGTAAGTTGTGGATAGAGACCTGACGTTGTATGTTCCAATTTTTATATTCGTATAGTGTGGTAAGGTAGGTAAGGTAGGTTTATTGTTGTGTACTTTTTCTGGAGGGTGGTAGTCTTTTATCCCCACGGTGACCAGCCGGCTTGGGGTAAATGATCTTGAATTTATTTTAATTGTTGGTTGCTTGTTTGATTTTGTTTTAGCAGGAGGGTTACGGTCAGAATTCCCCATTTCGACCGCTCTCCGGCTTGGAATATCTGGATGGTGTTCTTTAGTTGTATATTTATTTTCTTGCTTCCGTTTCTTACAGGGCTGTACTAGTTTTTTGAAATAAGCATTTCAGTTATTGAGCTCGTTCTTGGGCGGCTTGCAAACTCAAGTTTGCTTGTTTTGTTTATTTTGTTTCGGGCTATTAGGCTGTCTCCGTCTTTATTTATTTGAGTGTTCTCAGGTGTTTTTGTGGGTGATCGCTTACGTTTATCCTGACTTTTTCCTTGGTTTTTTCCTTTTATTACGAGTTTATCGTAGCGGATGGTGGCTATATTTCCTTTCTTAATCTCTTCCTGTTGAGCTACTTTTAACTGTCTTCTAGCCTGCAGGACATCCTTTGGAAAGTCTTCAGTGGTGTATACATTCTCAGGGAAATGTTTGTTGTTATGTAGAATCGTCTGGTCTTAAAATGAACATGGACAAAACAAAGATCATGCACAATGTCCATGTTGCACCCACCGCACTAACTGTTGGGAGCTCTACTCTTGAAGTTGTTGACGAATATATATACCTAGGGCAGGCTGTCCGATTAGGTAGGTCCAACTTTAAGAGAGAGGTCAGTAGACGGATCCAGCTCGGCTGGGCAGCGTTCGGTAAATTACGTAACGTCTTCTCGTCTAAAATACCTCAGTGCCTAAAGACAAAGGTATACAACCAATGTGTGTTACCAGTGATGACTTACGGCTCTGAGACGTGGTGCTTCACGAAGGATCTTTTCAAAAGGCTTAATGTCGCTCAGCGTGCTATGGAGAGGGCAATGCTCGGTATTTCTCTACGTGATCGAATCAGAAATGAGGAGATCCGTAGAAGAACTAAGGTTGCTGACATTGCCCGTAGGATCAGTCAGCTGAAGTGGCAATGGGCCGGCCACATAGCACGAAGATTGGACGGTCGATGGGGCAAAAAGATCCTAGAGTGGAGGCCACGTACTGGCAAGCGCAGTGTGGGACGGCCACCTACCAGATGGACCGACGACCTGGTGAAAACTGCCGGGTCACGTTGGATGCAGGTGGCAATGGACCGAACACACTGGAAATGTGTTGGAGAGGCCTATGTTCAGCAGTGGACTCTAAAAGGCTGAAACGACGATGTAGAATCGTAAGTTTCCTCCATGCCAATGTTAGTTTAATTAGGATTGGTCTTTTTTTCATGTTCTGTTTCATCCTTCCCAGTCTATAGGTCTCACTTATTTCCCATTTATCGAAATCTTCTATATTTGCTGCTTTGGTCATATTATTAAGGACTTTTAGAACAACTTCAATCAGGTTGGATTCGCTGTTTTCTTGTTCTTCTACTCCATGCAAAACTATGTTATTTTTTCTTGCACTCCTTTCTAAGTTGTGTATTTTTTCTTTTAACGTTGACACTTCATTTTTGAGTTTTGTGTTCTCTTCTATTAGCGGGCTTAGTTTTTTGTCTAGTGCAGTGCCTAAATTTTCCGTGAAGTTTTCTGTAAGGGTGTGGGTTTGTTTGGCAAATTCTTCCTTAATTTCTTCAGTTCTTGCTATAAAAGCACTTGTAACAAATACCAGATACTATATTATAATGGATATGTTTATATTTCACATATCGCACCTTTAATAAAACAACGAAATAACTCAAAATATACATTTTGTGGGAAAATGCATTTAAAGTTTTACGCGTTCGCAGGGTACACTTCAAAAACTTGTATTTTAAATATTTGAATGGTTATGTCAATTCTGTAGACTTTGAAGGATAATACGATTAATTAGCTATAAGATATTGCTCGTTTTATTTTTTTTATTATAATAAGAAATTATGAAAAACCGTTTTTAAAATAAAGTTCGTTGTTAATTCACTTTATTACAAAACATTATTGATACTAAAATGTTGCAATTGTAATTATTGCAGTTTTATGTTGCAATTTTTTTAAGAACATAAATTTTTAAGACTTATTTTAGTATTGGGGTAAAAAAAATAAAAAATAAAGGAACTATACCAAATTGGTACGTTTTTTTATAAATATAAAGCAACTAAGAATGAATAAAATAATATTATGTTGCATTGTATTGTAATTAATAAAAAACACATTAAGTTCTTTAAATTATTCTTTATTATTCAAATCAGTCTTCTGTTTAAACTTCTCATTATTAGAAATAATAATATAAAATGGCAATAATAAATGGCACATTAACTTAGCGATAGTTAGGTTGAGTAAACCTTAATTTAAAATAATAATATAAGATAAAACAATACTGTTTTAATAATTTAGTGAATACCCTATTTACTATAGGGTTAAATAAAAATAATATTAAACTTAAATAAAAATTATCCTCTTATTATAATAATAATATTTTGTAGTTAACTACACTATTACGATATGCTGAAAAATTGAACCTTCTTTTCCTAATACTGGTCTTATTAAAATGTCCATATACTAATTTAACGCGCTTCGGTCGGCGATACCCCTTTCTCGCCATATAAATAGTTACAATATAAATAAGTATAAAAGAGAGATTTAAGAGAACTTAATATGTCAAAAGCTTTATATACAAAACCTTATAGTATGGTATTATAAAAGCCTGAGTAATATGCGGGAATTAAAGCTTTTGACATAAGTTCTCTTAAATCTTTCTTTTTGTTTAGACTCAATTCTTGTCTTTGGGTATATTATGCTCCTTGAAGTGTTACCTCCGTTGTAGATTTCATTTTCTTTCTTTTATTTCTTAGGTTTACTTCTTTGTAATTTTCATCTTTATATGATGTTTTATAGAAAAATGAGGTAACATTGCCTTTTTTCACTTTTATCATTTTTATTTCGTTCCAATTAACGTTTTGTCCTTCGGTGTTTGTAGTGAAATTGTATCCCCAATCTTCTTGTAAAGCCTTTAAATCGTAAAACGAATCAAAATTCATTTCAAATACGTTTAAAGCAGGCTTAGATTTTTTAGAATTCCTAATTAAAGTTATGTATTGGTCTGGCGTATATATCGGACCTGAATTTAAGTTTCTTTTTATTTCTTTCTCAATGAGACTATGAATGCTATCGGCTTCGTTTTGGGTATGGCCCCGAATTAAAAATTTATGTGTAATATTTTTTATATTTAATGTTTGCACAGCGTATAGATAAAGGCATACTATATATTTATTTTTATTTTGCCCACAGCAGTTGTCCGAATAAAATATAACTTCGTTCATACCACCTTGTTCACTTAAAGTTTTCAGATATTTCCATACACATGAACCGATTTCAACAGCGCCGCGTTTTGCGTCACTTTCGGTCCAAAAATAGCAATAAACGTTTTGATACGAAACTTTAGATTTAATTGGTGTCAATTCAGTCAATGTTAAATTGTAGCAGTTAAGTTTGGATTTATAGTAGAAGGAAGAAGTGGTACCCCGGGGACATTGCAAGACCGCCTCTAAATCATAGATAGCCACTTTGACGTTGCTATTAATTTTTTTGCGATCATTTAACTTTTCTGTCCTGCTTAAATTCTTCTCTTCTATGTGACTTTTATATTTGTCCTCTAGAACTGATTTTTGGTCACCAATTGAATTATTATAAGCAGTACATAAATCGCATTGATCCTTTTTCGGTTGGAAAAACCCAATGTTAAATTCGGTTGTAAATATTTTATAGTAAGTTATGTATGTACCCACTTCTTTATCGTTTTGTTGCCTGCCTAATTTAAAATCTCTATATAAATCTTTAATAGTTCTATCGCCTTGTATGTACTGTTTTGATGTCGATGCTCTTAAGTAATGTGATTCAATTCTTGGAATAGAATTGATATGATCAATAATGGCAGTTCGTAATTCGGGACTAATTCTTCTATGGTTTCGGTGTTTACCTCTAGAATCTTCAAACGCAAACCCATTTTCTCGTACCCTAGTTTGTACTGTGTATATCATACGGTCAGAAATGTCTAAAGTTGACTTAAAAAATGTTTTACAAACTCTTATTTTTGTATCGTCAACTACAAAGAAAAAAGCTTTGTTGTTGTGCCTGGGTTGTGCAGCATTTGAATATTTATATTTGGGCTCAACGTCGGCCATACACAAACTAAGGTATGATCTTTGCTTTGCTATATCTCCCAAATCCCAAAACTTGCGAAAAATGTTGTACCTATTGTCTGAATTAATTATTTCGCAACATTTAAGTCTGCACTTGTCCGTGCAAGGTTCTTTAAGAAACCGAGCTGAAACGTTTTTCTTAGATAGTGACATAGAGACATAAGATTTACCTTTATTACGCAGACGTTTGACTGTATTCTGTTTCCACTTCGATGAATTTTTTGTACGTTTACGCCCTATCTTTAGACTAGAACTATAAGAATTTATAGAATCAGATAAGGAGGAGCTTGATTGATCAAAAAAATAATTGGTATGTTTTTGAGACTGCACGTTTACAAAAGTTGGATCTGTATCACTAAGATCCACATCACTTTCATCACTATACAAAGGAGATATTACATAACTTTTATCCCGTCTGCGATTTCTAGTAGAACGGATGCTTGACACCTGAAATATTAATAAAATATTAACATAATTAGTTCATTTTAGAAATATGTATAAAATTATCCATAATAAAACGTCTGACGTTACATACATTTGTACTGGTATGCGGAGGAGTGTTTTCTGTAACATCTTCATCAGTTTCATCAATCACTACATTATTCCTAGACAAGGACTGGAATATTTCTTGCCCTTCTTTTAAACTATCAGAATCAGTATCAGAACTTGAGCTTGGGGACGAAAAGGACGACGAGCTTGAGTTTGAACTAGACGAGGAACTCGAAGATGATTGAGAGACACGTCCTTTATGTTGATTCCTAGCTTCGGCCTCGGTGTTAACATTTTGTGAAGAATTATCCTCATTATCGCTTAATGTAATGTCACTATCGTAAAAAGGTACCAAACTTTTATTGGCAAGTATTTTCTTTAATTTGGAATCCTGTAAATATAAGTGTAAAATGTGTTACTAACAATGACCCATTTCATTAAAAATCTGACATACCTACTATTTGTATAGGTACTTATAACAATAAACTATTTTACTTACCTCTTTGTTAATTTTTTCTAAGCATTCAGTAAATTCAGATTCACACTCATTACTCGTCTCGTCAGTGCAATCATTTTCATTTGGTATCTGAAATAATAAGTACATAATATTATTATAATATACCTTGAGCAAGTGTTAATAATTACAAAGGCCAACACAATGAATAACTAATTGTTTGTTAATAAATAATTCAAACCATAACTGAACAATAATTCACGGATCATTAGGTAGGTACCTTCTCATCTGGTTCATTACAGTCTTCGATATATAAATTCTCATTGATTACATCAGTACCCCTTAATTCATTTAACGTTATTAAACCCAAAATTTTTCGGGCCCTCGAAGACGTCATTACTGAAAATGTTTAAAAGCCCGTGTTAGTATAAAATAGGTATAAAATCGATAGATTTATTGAAACAATTAAAGCTGTGCTGGGGACTGCCTTTCCATAGTATTTTTATATAAAGTATACCTAAACAGTATCTTATTATTATTATTACCTACATATTAAAATCTTTTTGACAATGAGATCCTTTTTCTTAAGTCGACAAATAATTTACCAAATAACTGAAATAACTTGAACAATAACAAACACTTTTTTTTTTTTTTTTTTTTCGAAGGCTGGCCTTGTCAGGTCCTGACGTCACTGCGACCCTTTTGGATCTATTGTGACTCCTTCGGTTTAAAGTACCGTCCCCAGTCCTATGTTGCTCATGAAGCGAACTATATGGTGGGGGTCTACGCCGCGGATTTCCTCTGCTGTAGAGTATTCATGCAGCCCGAGGTACTTGCTCCTGCTTATATGAAGAGCTGGACAATCAAGAAGAAGGTGGAGGGGTGTCTCGTCTTTCTCCTTGCAGAATCTGCAAGTAATTTGGTCACCTATGCCTATCCTGTGAAGGTGTTTGTTTAGCTTGCAGTGCCCGGTTAGGGTTCTGGTTAGGATTCTTAGTTGGTTCCTACTCATTGAAAGCGCCGATTTTGCGTGTCGTTTGTTAAAACCCGGGATCAGTGCTTTGGAGTGCTCTTGTCCTGGGGCCACAGCCCACTGCTCTATGCTTAGCTTGCGACTCCATTCCTTGAGCACTCGTTTGGTAGTGCTGGGAGGTATTCCACAGACTGGTTCTGGGCCATACATGGGGCTTTCAGCTCCCAGCCTTGCTAGTTCGTCTGCAGTTTCGTTGCCGGGGATGTTGCTGTGTCCCGGTACCCATACTAGTCGTATGTTGTTGTTACGTCCTAGTTTGTTTAACGTCTCGGTACAGTCCAGAACTAATTTTGATGTGATTTCGGCCGTAGTCAGTGCTCTAAGTGCAGCTTGACTATCGGAAAATATCAGGATATTTTTGTGGGCTATTTCCATTTCTTGGCTCTCTATCGCACAGCCGATTATGGCAAAGATTTCAGCCTGAAATACGGTTGCAAACTTCCCTAAGCAGGCAAATTTGCCTATTGAGGGCTTTCCACCGTAGAATCCAGATCCCGCTCGGTTGTCCTTTCTGGATCCGTCTGTGAACCATACGATGTCGTTCGGGTGGACATTTACTGGAACCCTTCCTTCCCAGTCCGCCCTGTTAGGTATGAGAACTTGATAGAACTTCGAAAAGCTGTGCACCTTAGTCATGGCGTCCGATGGCATAGCCGCGACCGGTGTTTCCAATACAGAGGCATCTAGTTGTCTCATCATGGTGGAGGCCCATCTCGTCCTGCCTGCCGTCCTGGCTCTGAGGACCGCTCTCCTGGCCTCCATCTGAACATGCAGATGTAGTGGAGTTAGGTCGATCAGAGCTTCAAGTGAAGCGGTAGGTGCCGTCGAGAGCGCTCCCGTGATGATCATACAGGCTAGTCTCTGCAAACTATTCAGTGTCTTAATGCTGCTGTGTGTCTTAAAACAAACACTGTACATTGTATTTAATAATAAAGGAAATCAACTCCAAAACATTCAGCATCCGCATGACAGTACAATAGTGAACCAATACTTAAAACACTCAAATTTTTTGTTAAACTTTGATTAGATAACTGGCATTATTTCAAATACTACTTAAATAATATAAAAACAATTTCGAAAAAACAACATTAAATCGTAAATATTATGTGATGACTTGCGAACAAATTTGTCATAAAGTGGGATAAGTCTGAAAGCAATAATTATTTAATTAAAAAGAAGTAAATAAAGTACTTACCTATTAGTAAAACACTGATATATTCAGTGTTATTCCGCTATAACACAAATTGTCGAGGGTCTGACTTCGAACAAGTCCGGCGCATCACTGAATTCAATCACTTTACCGGAATCAACCTGTCGATGCGCGTTTGTAAAAAAGAGACGGACTGTCATCTGTACTCGTCATTTTCGTCATATTGCAGCGGCTGTTCGAGTGAACTAACGCGGCTGGCAAAGTTATTTCATTTTTTGATAAAATCTAGAAAAACACAAATTTTGAGTTATTTCGTTGTTTTATTAAAGGTGCGATATATTCAAGATTTGTATAATATTTAATACTCATTTAATATGACCTCGGTTCATTTAAAACCTATTACTCCCTTGATGTGGTTCAAACTTGTGACCTCCGAGGGGCAACAGAGGCTGTCATTATCAACACCAAAATTGTCTTATTATTATAAATAAATAAATAAAATAAAATAAAAATAAAAAGCCTTTATTCTAACATTTTTTTACAATTTTGTTATTTTTATAATGTTCATCTCAGTAGAGATCCACCACCAATTTAAAATGTAGTCGCCTCCTCGGCGTAGGCCTCCCCCATCCTCTTCCATCTTTTCCTATCCCTTGCTACTCTCTCCCAGGTTGCACCGCATCTCTCCTTGAATATATCGCTCCATCTTAATTTTGGTTGTCCTTTTCCTCTATTTCCTTCCCTGGGTTCCCACTCTATAAGCCTTTTTGTCCAGCGGTTGTCTTTTAATCTACATATGTGTCCAGCCCACTTCCACTTTAATAGATAAGAATATGTACCATATTCTTTTTACTATATCTGTAATTTTTGTTTTTTTTCTTATAGAGCATTTTGAGTATATATGTAGACTGAATAATTTCTGTATATGATAATTCTATACCTTGCGTTTTGAGAGCCTCCCAAATTGCTGTGTGGCTTATGGTATCAAAAGCTTTAGAAAAATCGATTAGCCCAATATATATAGTGTTTTCTTGTATTCTCTGTATTTTTCTATTAGAAGTGTTATAGCTTGCATGTGATCAGTTGTTGAGATTTTTTTTCTGAATCCCGCTTGTTCTCGGGGCTGGTTTCTGTCAGTCTGTCTAACAGTATTTTTGAAAAATTTTTATAGATATTTGTCATCAGGCTAATTGGGCGGTAGTTGTTCATGTCATTTCGGTCTCCTTTCTTATGAAGTAGTGTTGTAGTTGATTCATAATGTTATTGAACAATATCTGTAGCGGTGCTTGTAACTGTTCCGATAATGATTGCAGAAGTTCGTTTGTAATATTGTCTTCTCCTGGTGATTTGTCTTTTTTCTGGGTTTTTATCGCATATTTAATTTCAGTTCTTAATATTTCTGGTACTGGTAAATCCGTGATTACTTCTTTATCTGTTATACTTTTACTCCTGAGGTCCGAAATCGATTGTTCATCTTAGTTGTATAGCTCTTTATAGTAGTTTGTGGTTTCTATTATTATATTCTTTCTGTTCGATGTTAGGTTTCCTGTTTTCGTTTTCATATTCACAGGCCAATCCTTTTTGTTTAATAATATCTTGTAAGCTTTTTTAGATGCTTCGGTGTTCCCTATGTATTTTTCGAATATTGCTTTCCGGGCATCTTTCTTGTGTTGTGATATTTTCCTGTTTATGAGTTTACTTATTTGAGTTATCTTACTACTAGCAGGCCTCCGTCACTCCATGTACTTGCGCGCTATAATTACCTACCGCCCGACCGAGCGGTCTCGGGCCACCGGAGGCCCAAGCTCAGTGCGGTTGTCGCGAGCGAAGCGCACGGGTGTTTTTACATTTTAATTCGTTCGTACGCGCCTTACGATGCCTTCTGGTACTTTATGTGCTGTAGATGGGTGCAAATCAAGTAAAAGAAGGGATAAACACCTATCATTTTTCTATTTACCTGGCAATGACGAAAGGCAATTACAGAACATTCCCGATTTGAATGAATCTACAAATAGATTATTTATACATTTTAAATCATTCAACAAAACTTCTTCTTTTTACGGAAAGTTAAAAGTGCCAACCGATGCGTTTCATAATTATGTAAGAGAACTTGAGACTATGTTTATTAATAATTTTGAAAAAAATATGAAACAAAGGCCGGGTAGTATTCTTTACGAGCTTTTAAATGACATAAATTTTGATTCTCCCTGCCCTTGTTTCCCAAAACAATATCTAATAAAACTTTTTGTTAGATTCAGGATTTTTGCTACACTCAAATTTAATAATAGAGAATTTAGAAAGGGTAAGAAATTTATAAAAAATTATATTAAAATAAAACATATGTAACTTTAATTTTTTTATTTTATTTTACCTACACACTGACGTCTATAATAATTATGTTCTATCTAGATTGCACAGTACAGCACTAATTTAGGACTGCCACATATAAGTCAGAACATATTCACAGTTCTCAATAACATCGACACAAAAAGTTATGTTAATTTAATTTTATCAAAGAGGCAGCCCTGCGATTGCTACGTGATCGCGCGGTGCGAAGCAATCACAGCTATACGCTTGAGCATTAAGGCACAGTTTAGCATGCAGTGGTGGCTGACGCGACGGAGTAGGCTATTATAGCAGTAGGTATTGGAAATTTTCTATTGAGTGAAGTATCTGGTAACTATTTAGTAATCTGTGCTACTAGTTTCTTTCGTTCTTTTGACTTTATTTTTTTCTTTGTATAATGTTTTCCTCTGCGACATAAGTTCTTCAATTTCGTTATTTATTGTAGTTTTATTCTCTTGTGCCTTTGCGGGTATCTGCATTTTCATATGGTTCATTTCTTTTAAAAAAATATTATATTGTGTTTGCGTATCATTTGAAGCTGTAACTGCTTTGCAGAGTTTAGTTTCAAATTGTGTTCCTTTTTCTTTTTGTAACTTAGGTAAATTTCTTGTGTATTGGCTATTATTATTCCTGATATGTGATCTTGACTTACTAGGTTTTATATTAATTCTGCATCTTATCATTCGGTGGTCCGTATAAAAGTTAAGGTTGTTAATTATGTCGAATTTATTTATGTGTGTGTCCTTGTTACTCATTATGTAATCTATTTCGTTTTTGGTGGTTCCGTTTGGTGCTTTCCAGGTCCACTTGTTTTGAGGCTTCCTTTGATACATACTATTAATGAACTTCAAGTTGTTTGCAAGAGCAAATTCTACCAGTCTCTGACCATGATTGCTTCTTTTTCCATGACTATATTTTCCAAATACCATCTCTTCATTATGTTGCTTTGCTCCAATTTGAGCGTTAAAATCGCCCATCACTATTATGTTTTCCGTTTGTGATTCTTCTACTGCTGCTTCTAATGCATTATAAAAATTTTGTAAATCTTCGTTTGAGCATTTTTCCGTTGGTGCATACACATTTAATATTGACCATACTGTTTTGGTGTCCAGTTTGATCACTAGTAACGCTATCCTGTACGAGTAACTTTTAATCTCAATTATATTATTTCTCAAGTATTTTTTAATTACAAAGCCCACTCCGTAGAGTCCATTATGGCCTTCAGTGTGATAAAGTCTATAATTTGCATGCTCTTCAATTGTTTCATTTGGTCTTCGCATTTCGCATAGTCCAATTATGTCCCAATTAAATTAAATTAAAAAGCCTTTATTTCGTAGAAGAATACAAATACATAATCAGCAGGCTTATCAGTTATCACTCCTGTCAAATTTGACAACAAATGTTATGCAGAGATGACATAAAATACTTTTAAGTTTTAATAATATATTATAGGTATATTAAAATTGAAAACTAAAACTGGACAGGTGGTGGTAAAAGTGGACGTAAAAAATGCGTTCAATTCTGTCTCTAGAAGTGCTCTGTTAAAAGAAGTTCAAAATCACGTGCCCGAGATTTATGATTATATTTTACAGTGCTATGGTACGGATTCAACACTTATATACCAAAATGATCGCCTGTTTTCCTCCACTGGTTGCCAGCAGGGCGATCCCCTAGGCCCCGCTTTATTCAGCCTAGCCATTCATCCCATCATTACATCGCTCACTTCAGAATTTAACGTCTGGTACTTGGATGACGGGACCATCGGTGGAGAAACAGCCTCAGTCCTACAAGATCTCCAAGTCATTATAGAAAAATTTAAATCCATTGATTTGGACTTAAATTTCTCTAAATGTGAGCTTTTTATTAACGATTCACTCGATATTTGGCATGAAGTAACCCCCAAATTCAATAATCTGGCTCCTAATATCAAAATTCTCAGTAAAGAGTCCCTCCGCTTACTAGGTGCTCCCATACTCAGTGAAGGTTACAATTCCTTCATCTCGGAACAAAATCATAAATTCTCAGAATCTTCCGGCAAACTTACTACAATAAATTCCCACATGGCATATCAAATTATTCGGTTCTGTCTGTTTGTGCCCAAATTAATGTACGTTCTTAGATGCTGTCCACTATGGAGTTTTCCTAACTTTCTCTCACAATTAGACCTCACCTTGAAAAACACATTAGTAAATGTTCTTAACTGCAATATCTCCGACACTTCCTGGATCCAAGCCGTTCTCCCCATTAGGTTTGGCGGATTAGGCATCAGATTAGGCATCAGGAAGGTGTCCAGTGTCTCCCTTCCTGCTTTTCTGTCATCAGCTCATAGTATCCATAAACTTTTCACCAAAATTATTTCCAATTCTTTAGGCTGCGTGGGTATTGACTCATTACCGGAAGCCATTATTACTTGGCGTGGTCTTTGCTCAGACGAAATACCAGTTCAACCCCACATCCAAAAGAATTGGGATGAACCACTACTTAATTTGGCACATTCAGACCTGTTAAATTGCTGCTCCCCAGCTGATCGCGCCCGCCTCTTAGCGTCCGCTGAGCCAGAATCTGGATACTGGCTCCAAGCACTCCCGTCATCCAATATCGGAACTTTGTTGGATAACCACACTTTTTCATTATCAGTTAGCCTTCGATTAGGTACCGCCATTAACGAACCCCATCTCTGCCATTGTGGTGCCTCGGTGGACCGCCAGGGACATCATGGACTGTCTTGCCGCCGCAGTGCCGGCCGTCAATCTCGCCATGCCTCCATAAACGACATAATCCGCAGGGCTCTTGCCACCGTCAACGTACCGGCCACTCTCGAGCCGAACGGTATAGTGCGTGACGACGGCAGGAGACCTGACGGTATGTCTTTGGTACCATGGAGCCACGGGAAGCCGCTGGTGTGGGACGCTACCTGCGTGGATACGCTGGCAGCGTCACACGTGACGGCCACTGCAAAGACGGCGGGGGCGGCGGCTGCACACGCCGAGACCCACAAGAGGCGGAAATATGAATCCATCGGCGATGGATACATTTTTCTGCCTTTTGGTGTCGAAACTTTGGGTCCATGGGGTCCCAGTGCTAAACGCCTTTTGAAAGACCTTTCTAAAAGACTAATGGAAAAGACAAACGACCCAAGGGCTGGCGCTTACCTCGGCCAACGTATCAGTTTAGCGATACAGCGAGGTAATACTGCCAGTCTTTTGGGTACATTACCAGCGGCCGCCGATTTAGATATAGTTTTTTTACATATAGCCTTTTTCTATTAGATACTTGTTTAGTTTATAGTTTAGATAATAATACATAATTAATTTTGTAAATATTATTAGACACATTAGACTAATCTTCTAGAACCCCTCCGCGGGTGAAGGCCTCCTCCAGAGAAGCCAACTTTCCTCTATCCCTGGCAGTGTTTAACCATCCTGGACCAGCTATAGACTTTATGTCATCTGACCATCTTATAACCGGTCTACCTATGTGACGTTTACCTACTGGTCCGTCCCACCGTGTCGTTCTTATGGTCCAGCGATCGTCTGACAGTCTGGCTATGTGGCCAGCCCATTTCATGATTTCCAGTCCAATTTTCTCATAATTGACTCTAGGATGGTTATAAATAACTTTGGAGAGATCGGATCACCTTGTTTTACTCCTCGTTTTATAGGGAAGATTTGACCAACTCTATCTAGCTTAACTCTCCCAACGTTGTTGTCATATACACTTTTAATTGCTTTTATATATTTTAGTTCTACACCTTGCTCTATAAGCGCCTTCCAGATACTAGAATGAGACACAGTGTCGAAAGCTTTTTTATAGTCAATAAAAGCAATGTATAGAGCTCTATGTCTTTCTTGGTATTTTTCAATTACCTGTCCCAGGGTGTGTCAACGGTAGAGAAGCTCTTTCTAAACCCTGCCTGTTCTAAAGGTTGCTCTACATCCAAGGCTGTGCTTATTTTTTGATTTAGGAGAGAGGAGAAAAGTTTGTATAAACAAGGAAGTAAGCTTATTGGCCTATAGTTTGCTACATCGCAGCAAACTATAGGCCCCTTTCTTATAAATTAATATTATGTCTGATTTTGACCATTGTGATGGAGTCTTCGAAGTCTGTAAAATTCGGTTGAACAGACTAGTTAATGGCAGGGCCAGTGATGGTATGGCCGATTTTATAGCTATATTAGTTAGGTTATCTGAGCCCGGGCTTTTGTTTGTTTTTAATTTTTCTATTGCTTGGATGATATCCGTTACGTCGAATGGTGTGTATTCCTTGTCGGTCACATTTGACCAATGCACATTGTCAAGATCTAGGTTTTCGTGTTCTTGGGCGCTGTAAAGTCTTTTGTAGAAGTCTGTTGCAATAAAATATGTCCCAATTAAGAGAGTCTATTGCATATTCGAACTCATCCAATCTACTAATGTCGAGCAGTGTTCTCACATTCAAACTAGCTATATGGAAGTTTTTGGTTGGAGGGTGATAGTCTTTTTCCCCCACGGTGACAAGCCGGCTTGGGGTGCATAATCCTAAATTTGGTTTATTTGTGAGTTTTTTATTTATGTTTAGGTTGTTTTTCCGTTTGAGGTACTAGTTTTTTGGGGTTTCCGATATTGAGATGTTGGACCCCTTTCTCTCGACATAGTTAAATATATTTGGACGGACTGTTTGATTTGTTGTTGTTTTAGGCAATGTGTTGGTCTTTTGTGGCAAGTTGTTTGAAGCAGTATTCTTCTTTTGTGTTGGAGAGTTTGGTGAGAATAGCCCCTCTCTTTTCCTTTTTTCTCTGTTTTTTCCAGCCTGTTTCTTTACGATTATTTTATCATATTTTAGAATCACTCTATTTCCTTTTTGTCTTTCTTCTTCTATTTGAGGTTGTAGTTGTTTCCTTCTCTCGAGTACTTCCTTTGAGTAGTCTTCATTTATGTATGTACCGGGGGGCAGGTTGCTTTTGTTTTTTAATATCTGGTGTTTTTTCCAAGTGGTGGTGAAGGAGACAATTACTGGGCGATTTTTTGTTGGCTTGCCACTTCCCAATGCGATAGACATTATTTATTTCCTGGCTCTCTAGTGGTATACCTAGATCGATTACCATTTCTTTAATGTAGTCTATCAGTTCGTATTCTGATTTTCCTTGTTCCTCGATACCAAAGAAAACAAGGTTCTTCCTTCGTTTTTGTTTTTCTATATGGCTTAGTTTTTGTTCTAATTCGGAGACTTTGGTTTTTAGTAGTTTGTTTTCCTCCAAAACTATTTTAATTTTTTCGTCGATTGCCTCCATTATATTTTTCGTTACTGACGTTGTTATTAGGGCTGTTTGTTGTTGGAGCTTTTCATCTTTAATGGTAGCTTAGTTTCCTGTTGCTGGTATCCCCACAGCTGTCAGTTCCTCTGTAGTATCAAATGGTTATGTTGGTACTACTGTCAGTTGTCAATAATCAATCTATGGATAATTTGACTTTTCGAAGATGGCGTCGAACAAATGTCAAAATTCCAGAATGGCGGTGCACAAATATGCAAATTCACGATGTGTTTTTTCAAGTTTTTGTTGTGATTTGTTTGATTTACACTGCAAACTAATTTTGGATCTTTTTCTTTTATGTTTCTGTCGAAAATGCACCACTTATTTGCACTGATTATGCACTTTTTAGACACGTATGCGATATTTATTAGCGGAGGACTTTAACTATGTGTTTTCAATCCAACCACCGGAAACGGAAAAAATCTTATTATTAATATAGACAAAATAACAATTTGATTGCAGCTAATATACAGCAGACAGAACATATTAGCTATACTGGAGAGTGGGCTACTGTTCCGCGAGGACAGTATTGAGGTAGAGCAAGAGACACCTGGTGAGAACACTTCGTGGAAGTATGTTGGAGGTACCAACACTGGTTGGCTTACGTCTGGAGAGAAGACTGTTGCTTTAATTGCTACCACAGCTCTGGTCTTAGTTGCACCACCAAAAAAGTGAGTATTTCAATGATATTAGAGGTTGTGGGTTTATTATTTTGAGTAGTTCATTTGTATGTTAGTATCATTTAATATCCCAAAACCCATTACAAGGACATCCAGCACAGGATCCAGTCATGCACTTTTCATTCGACACATCACATGAAATATTTTTAAATATCTTATGATGGTTTTCAGGCAAATACAATGTTTTTTTTAATAGTTGTATATATGTATGTATATAATAAAATAATGAGTTAAACAAATTCAGATAATCTTCATGTTGAGTGCAAACACTCACATTGTGAGGTGTTTCAGTAACTGGAAGAACCTCAGCTGGCCTAAGAGAGTTAAAGGAATATTTCTGACACTTTTACAATCTTTAATACCTGCTTAGCGACATACATCATCTCTGTAAAAAAATCTCTCACCTTTGCTGGCACATCCTTACTCAATTTTAAGCCTTTATTCCTAATTTTTTGTTCATAATCTTCTAGATTTACACATCACTAATGACTTTCTTGACTAATACAGACTTTTTTAATGGCGATTGGGGTAGTGTTTTCTTTTACTTTTCTTAACGCTTTAGCGAAAGTTTGTCCTCATTTATATGATCCCATTGGAGAGTTGCAACTGTTGGAGACCAAAATTTTCTTTTTAGCTCTAAACGCTTGCACAGGGGGCTCCTCTTTTAACTGTTGTTGAAGTTTGATGTCCTGATCTAGATCTAGCTTTTCCTTTTTTCTTCTAATTGCTTCTCTTTCTCTCTTTTTACGTAGATTCTCTTTAGGTAGGAGTTCAAAAGCCATAAAGGCCTATTTAACTTTACATTAGACTTCTAAGTCCCGATTTCATCAAGATCTTGTTAGTGTTAACGGCTTGTAAAATTTGTACGAGAGGGATAACGTGATATTTAATGAAAGATTAACTTTAACATAATATGTTGGTGAAATTGGCACTCAATCTTATAATAGATTTTTTAATGATCCAAAATCTGGTTTTAACAAAATTCTTTGAGAAGAAAGGTGGCATTGAAAGATTGTCAGTTTAGTGGCTTTTTCCGTAAGCGTCGATGGTAACAACTCACTCATTATGGTTAGAAATAAAAACTTCTCTTTAAATCCGTGGTAGGACTTTTGGCGTTTCTCTAACTTGGTTACGAGTCTTTCGACTTTCTATGAGAACGAGAAACGTATTAACGTGTTAAGTTTCGCTTGCACTGTAATAATCTTAGTATCATATCTAGTAATAACTTCTTCAGATGTTTCATCAAATTTTTTTCTGAACACGATTCCGCGGCCATAGTTGCCACTAAAATCAAAGAATTCGCAGGCACGTAGGTAAAGTGCTTGGTTTCGAATTTTTGGTAAACGGCATTAATATATGAGTGATATGATAAGACTATCCACGACAGTCTTCAATATTTATATCCAGTGTTTCGAGTTTCGAAATAATGACAGAAAACATTTCGTCAGCTTTAGGTACCATTGACGGCAAAAACTTTAGAAATCTTTTACACGGTTCGTATGGTTCCAAAACGTATCTATTTCTATTCGTACAACAACAAAAAACTAAACAAAATCAAATATCTCCTTAGGAATACAGTCATCTTCTTCACCGTCCGCAATTTCGCCCTCATGGCCGGGTAGAGCTAGAACATTTTTAAATGCATCTTGAGTAGGCCCCCAGGCCACTGTTCTCCGAAGTGTTTTTTAATAGTTTATTTACATCGTCAAGCTTTTCCTGTTTTAATGGTGACTGTGGTTTATTCTGTCAGGTAAAATTTGCGATATTTTTTTACCTCTTTTTGTAATTGGTAAAAGTTGACCTATGTCATTTCTGTAAAACAATTCACCACGAACTAGAATTTTTCGGGCCACCTTTAAAATTTTTTTTTTACTTTTTTTTTATAAAAACTTTTTAACTATGCGCTTGCATTTACTTATTTGGAAGTGTAGGCTCTTAGTTCCTTCAGTACTTGATCAACAACATGATAGCATTAGATGACATCAAATGAATATAGATTTATCTATATATCATTTGGATTTAAAACGTTTTCTAGACGCCGAATTTTTTTTTCGGTAATAGAAAAAACTCTGTCAGGAGGAATAAAGCTATGGCCTGTAACTGTGAAAATTATCTTTGGAAATATTATTTTGCGTCTCGTTTAGCCATTTTGAAACCATCCCAACCAAAATCGAGTTTTTATTTTGAACACCACAGCCATCCGCCACAAGCCTAACGATTTTTTTCCCCTCTATATTTAAACTATTTAAGCAGTGATAGACCCAAGATGATATTTCTTTGGAGCCTTTTGGTGCCTTATCCTCAGTCCAAACATAGGAAAAGACATTTTCACGTGTTAAATTTGTCTTAGAGTTGCCACAACAATCGTTTGTTGCTGCAGTTAAAGTGCATTTGATTACCACCAGCTTAAGCCTACTAATCCGTCTGGAGTTGCTCCAATAAATGAAAACTTTTTATCAATAAATAAGCCGCATTGCATTATTTTTATATTTCCTTGTATTTGTAGCTGTTAAAAAGCTTGCTTTTCATGTTCTATTCCATGTGCAACAGCAGCTACACTTAACATTTTTTTGGAACAATATATTTTTGCATATTATTGCATATTGGCCCAAAATTAGATTCGGTGATAAGATTTATTTAGAGCCATTCACTGCTATCGAATTGTTAAGTAGAACTGTGGGTATCTCGATGGCATATCTATAAGAAGTTAAAGTTTAAGAATTCTTCTTCTGCTTTTTGACATTCTTCTAGAGAGATATCTGGTGCCGAGCTCGCTGGTTCATAGTCATGTTGATTCTGATTGACTTCCTTTTATTTCCATATTTTTCTTACTGGATGTTCTGAATTTAACTTTAGTTTTTGTGTTCTTTTCCTTTTAATTAATTGCCTTTAGGACATTTAAAAAAAGGTACTTCTGGATAACTTCTGGAAACTTTCTGGATAGCTGACTGATACATTGTAGTAGGCAATAGTAACAATTAATTCCTAAATGAAGTGGTTTACAAAAAAGTCCTCCGATCCAAATTCCCATCGTTCGAAGAACTTTATGTTTAGCCGTCGGAATTTCCTACTGTTATTATAAATGAGTCAGTGAAATTATCCACTTTTGGTTTGTGTTGAATATAAATATAAATATTATAATATAAATATAATATATTTCTTCATGCTCTCGCGTCTTTCTCTAGACGTCACTAAACATAACCAGAGTAAAAGAATCTTCTAAAGAATTTTTCCAAAGTTGTCATGTTAAACTTGTATATGATTTGGCTTATTTTTTAACAATATCTTAATATATTATAATATATCATAATAGGTTTTGTGTTTCTTTCTGAATACGATATATATTATATTTGTCCAACCAAGCTAACATGTCACTTTTTCTTGAATTCAATGTGGGTGCTGGATCCGATACGACGTGGTGGTACGATGAATTTTATCGACTACTAAAACTGACTGAGGCGGTAAATTTGGAAGAAGTTTTTCTATATACCTAGTCCTGCCATAAATACTGATACAAAGAATAATATTTTTTTTTCTATTGCAAATAAAATTTATTTCTTTTACAGTGTTATTCATAAATAAAAAGGTACTTAAAATATGAAAAGTTTATTCAAAGTGGCCGCCGTGGGCTGCAATACAGTCCTTTAAACGTTGAGGCCAGATATCAATAGAAGCACGCAGTCTTTCCATGGGAAAATTCCTCACTGCCAATCGTATGGATTGCTTCAGGGACTCCAAATTGTCATGGCGTTTAGAGCAAGACATACTCTCTAAAACTGACCATAAATCGTAATCCAGCGGATTAAGATCAGGACTAGACAATGGCCAATCTTCGCACTATCTCAACCAATTGGGAAGCTTCCTTAGAAAGAAAACAAAGCACAATGAAATGATAGAAATATGAAATAGCACAGAAAATAGAATGGAAAAGCAAAGATTACAATGAGAAGAAATTAAATGAACAGCGATTAGATATGACGTAGGCACAGATCGGAAAGAAGGGACACAGGCTATGCGAATGAATGTCTAAAGCGGAGTGCGCGCGCGCTGGTCGTCGCTGCGCAGCTCGACGCGCGGCGACACGACCGGTTCTGTAAGGGAGACGGACACACGGCGCGCGGAGCGATAAGCGTAGCGATTTTGTCGTACAAATAACAAATATCACTACAATATTATGCAAATACAGATCAACAAGTTCAGTTATTGATGGTAATTGACACAATATGTACCTTTGATATATTGACAGAAGGATCGTTGCCAGTGATCTTTTTTTTAAGTTCCGTTTCAGGACTGCGATTCCGACATTCATTTCTACGGTTACATTTTTGGTCATATACGGAACGGCTTTAATAATAATTGTAGCATAAGTAGAGGCATCACCGTCTCCTATCATTCGCTCAAATATGATACCATACATTGAAATCGATGCCTTGGAACCTTTAACATTTATATTTATCCTCCGTTTAATATATCTATCATCTAACATCCGTTCCCATGGAGCTTGATGAACCTTCATGATTTTTACATTTGTGTTCTTATGTTCTTTTGGTGACATATTTTTGTTTTGGGCATACCTAACTATTTTTTATTCCAAAAATTATTCAACTCTTAAAGTAATCTAATAGGGTAATATGTATATTTCTTTCCTGATGAAGTCAAATTTTTATTACTTGTTAAAAGAAAATACCAGGCCAGCTCTTCGAGTCGACGCTCTCATTCCAAATTCAGCGGTGGCGCGGTATTTCTTTTAATTTATATCTTAACTCGGCTGCTGAATCGGCATTATTGAAATCAATAACACTTTCTAAAGTGAGCATTGTTTTCTCAACACTGCAAAGCATATAGGCAGTGTCTACTTCTTATCAATACTTTGTAAAAACAAAAGTTTGCCCAATCTTTTGCCCTTCAATCTATTTCTTTGTTGAGTCATTACCAGTGCCACTTGGAAAAACAGTATTTCAGAGGGAACCGATGTGCCCACCATTGTCAAATATTTAAAGGCTATTTTATGCAATATTGGAAACTGTATTTTGTAATCTTTACAAATTACCAGAGGATTATCATTAAGTCTTCCAACAGGAGCTGTAAGATAAACTGAAAATTTTTAGATTTATTACTCTTCCAATTGTGATGTACCAGTTCGTAATGATCACTCCATAATGATAATGTCTCCTCACCTTTATCAGACTTGTCGGAGTCGGACGTGATTTCTTCATTTTGATTCAAATGAGTCTTCATTAAATCTTTGATTTTCGATACAGCATTGCTACAAGCTATTGCATTGTTAAAGTGCATTTTTTAATCGAAGGTCTTAAATGCATGCAATGGCAAAAGGAGTTACATGTTCAATGGAACCCATTCTTTTTGTAATTTCCTTTTCAGTCTATTTCTGTACCTCTCGTGCCACAGTTTCTCCTACGACAGCTGAAGTAATTTTGGAAAATATGCAGGGGACTAAAGGTATAAGTTTGATAGTTGTGCAATATTTATCTCCAGAAATTTCTTTTGTGGCTACTTCTAAAGGCCGCAATATTGAGAGGGCAGATGAGGCAATGCATATTTCTAAACCGCTGAGCATTGGAGGTGCATTGGCGTGCCTAAAAATAATATCATTTATGATACTCCGCAGTTCCATAATTGACAACATTTCAAATATTTTTTGTACTTGTTTTATGACGAAATATAAAAGTAGGGGTTAAATTAGGGGACCCATATTTTTTTGTTTTGGAAAATGTGGTCATTTTCATTTATAAAACTTGGTTTTTAATTCTGATCATTCTAAATGACTTAAGCGCCAAATGACGTCATTGGTACGGTTGAACGACAAAATACCTTTGCACGTCATATCTGATTTTTTTTTAAAACTGTCAGTACTGTCACAGACTTTGTGGTACTTTACTTTGAGGTTGGTGAATTTGTTATTGTGTTTGAATCTGCATTATTTTCGATCTTTTTTCGCAAATTCTTAACGTTGATTGAATTTGATTCTTTTTACAATGAAACTATCCGAGGGATTTCACGTCGCTGACAGCAGGAACTTGCCTAAAATAGACTACATAATGTTGCTGCAATACATGCAAGAAAACGAATGCTACAATGCTGCGGAAACACGTAGTGCCAAGTCTTTGTTGGCTTCGCGGGAGGCTTATGTGGACACGGCTGTAGGATATGTAGAAGTAAAAAGAGAAGGTCACCTATGCGTTGTCAAATGCAGAGTAACTCCCGAACACAAAGTGAAGGGAAAGCTATATATGGTTACTGCTACTATAGATGAAATGGCTGAAAAAATTATTCAAGTTGAGTGTAACGACTGTGCAGCTTCCGCAGGCGGGTGCAAACATGCTATTGCATTGTAATGTGGCTCATAAAAAGATCGGATGAACCATCAGTTACATCGACAACTTGCTATTGGAAGAAACCAAAACTCTCTTGTGCTGTAGGTGAACAGAACTTCATCACAGCAAAAGATATTGGCAAAAAAAAAAAACGCCAGAGAATGTGAATGCGAGTGTATCTATGTCTGTGTTCTTAGAAGAATGTAAAAAAAGAAACGTAGACACAGGACTGATTCTTAAGTACACAACAAACTGTCAGCATTCATTGACTGACTTCAGGATTTTTAATTTGATGTTGCAGTTCCTTCGTGAAGTGGATGATAACCACACCTATGAAAAATTTAAAACATTTTGTGGTAATAAATTGACAGCAGAGGTTATAAATAATATAGCTGAAGCTACAAAAGACCAAGCTGACTCAAAACTTTGGCACTCCTTACGTCAAGGAAGAGTAACAGGATCCAAAATCTATGAAGCTGTTCATTGTAAAACAGAAAATGGTGCTTTAGTACAAACTATATTAGGAGGTTATAAAGTACCAGAGACCAAAGCTATTAAAAGGCTTTAGAAAAAATAGTCCTTAAAGAACTAGAAACTGAGTTTGGTGTTATTGAAAATAGTGGACTTATACTTTTAACACCAATAATTGGTGTTTCTCCTGATGGAGTTTGTAAAGACTTTGTCATTGAAATTAAATGTCCCATCAGCAACAAAACTATGCTGAACTATGTAAAAAATTCCGAGTTAAAGGACAAATTTAAAGCTCAGATAATGATGCAAATGCATGCCACCAGAAAGCTGAGAGAATTGTTTTGTGTAGCTGATCCTAGTTTTGAACAATCTAAAATTATTCATAAGTACTGGGTGGACTATGATAGCGATTACATGCAATGTTTATTAAATAATGCTGAAAAGTTCTGGGAACAATTTATTTTTAAGATTATGATAAACAGTGCAAAATAAAAAAAAATATCATTTTGAAATTTTTTATTCATTTTTTATTATTGAACTTTGTAAATTAATTAATCCACATGCCACAATAACAGCTTCATCCATATGCTGAATAAATTTATTATTAATCACCGAGTGTGGTTTTAAAAGTTTAAATAGTCTTACTCTCCTGATTACCCTCTCAACATGAATACGCAAGCTGGCTACTGCCTTACTTTTTAATGCTTCCTGTTTGGTCATTTTGGTACCTTTTGACACACTAGGTGGGCGAAGAAGTGCAATGTGCTTTCTGCTCAACAAAGTTTCTATATGTTTAAACCCCCTGTCGGTCAAAAGTGTACAGTTTTCAGGTAGGAGTTCTAAAAAACCACTCTTCTCTACTATTTTTGCATCTGAAATACGACCACCAAATCCAATAGATACAAAGTTAATAAAACCATCTGGTGTTGTGGCTATTAAGTACTTTAGAGTGTTTGCATTCTTGTATTGAGACCATGTAAGGGACTGTTGTATTGGATTTGATGGTTTTTCTATTTCTATCTCGAAACAATCTATAATGCAAAACACATTTGAATATTCTTTACTAGTTGTAAAAGATGACGGTAAATGTCTTTTAATGTCCTGTATTTGTGGAGAAAAAATAAATTGTTGAAAAAACTGTGATAAAATACACAATGTTTTAAAAAATATTCTCCATATTGTTGATAACGATATCTGAAACATATCGGCTATTTGATAAAAAGGTATGTTATTTTTAATTTTATACAAGGTTATAATGGTATCTAAAGGCTTTACTTTAAGTTGTGAATCAAAAATCATTATTAACCAATAATAATTTTCTGGTACACCTATATAAATATGTGGTTTTTTTGCAATTAATTCGAGCATAAAGCTTTGGCCATGGAGTTCTTTCTGTTCATAAATTTCAGACGTGACTTCTGAAAAGTCAGCAGAGGTAGTACTGCCCTGTGTAGATGGTATTTCCTCTATGCTTTCTACATCAAACAGATCTACATTTACTTTTTCTGTTTTTTTATGTATTTGTAGTGAACAGTAAGTTGCCCGGTCTGCAGTTTTTGCCTTAACTTGCACAGCTTTATTACATCTGCTTGTTGGTCCATAATTTGTACCCCTGTCAACAGTCACAGATGACTGTAAAGATGTGCTTGGCTGAGTTATGTCTAAATTACTAGGCCTATTAATTAATGAAACTGGTACTCGATTCTTTAGCTTAGATTTTCCATTCATAATACGCCAATAATGGTAGTTGTCAACATCTTCTTCAACCTAGAACAAAAAAAAGTCTTAAACAAACCATGATACTTTAAGTTGCAAAAAGTATGTATTTCTTTATATCATTTACTTAGCATGGTTCAGAGTATTTGCTAGACAACGCAAACATGATAATGCAGTGAATTAACTGGCTTTCATAATTTTATATAAATAGGTAAGTATTACAATATTTTGTAATAATCTAATTTAATTACAATTACTTACATTGAGATGATCTTCACATATAAATATAACATGTTTCGGGCATCCAACACCCACGGCATTACACCACTCTTGCTTTGCTGACCGTGGTACCGCAAAGAAGGTTTTGTGTGCATCTTTAACAGAATTGTTTTTGCAATTTGGTAAAAAACAATTATTATGGTCTTTAAAGGGCACGTGCTTTTCATTGGGATTCATTTTACGCAAAAGATATGAAATCAAATTGCGTGGCGTCCTCACTTAACAATAACAAAGATTTTAACAGTATTTTAATATATTATTATTATAATATAAGATTTTAAATAGGTTATGTGTAAATTTTTTGACAACGACAATAAAGTGACGCGATAAACGTTTTTTAAGTTTTATCCTACAAGCAAAGGTGTGTATCGTATTCTGCCGTACCAATGACGTCACAAGTGGATTTTTCGTTTTAATTTATTTTCTCAGAAATTAATGATTAAAAAAATCTGTAATTTTTTTTAGGACTTCGGAAATGAAAACAAAGAAATGGTATTTTTTATTTTTGATGATTAATAAAATGAAATGTTGTCAATTCTTTGTACCATGTAGTAAGTACTATTGCAGCGCTTCGGCGCGCTTTGTATTAGTTTTGTTTCAGCAGAAGTAGCTTTGCGCAATTCGTCGCTAGCAACGCAGCTCTGTTTGAACCAAGTTACAATTGCTTTAATTTTAGTAACAATGTTTTGCCACTCGGTACATGCCATTGTGCTCTCAGCCACCAAAATTTAACGTATGAGCGAAACATGGAATGTGTTTCTTCTTACCAAACGCCAAATCTACAGCTTTTATCATATTAGCAGCATTATCAGTTACTACGGCCGTTACATTATCTTTACTTATATCCCATTCTATCACAAGTTTTAAGAGCATTTCAAAAATATATTGTGCCGTATGCCTTTTATCAAGTTCATATACGCCGAGAGTAACTGAAATGTGTTCAATTTCTATGCCAAAATGAACAGTAGAGCCTATAAAACTTTCATATTTAATGTATCAAACCTGTTGTCAATAGTAATAAGAAAACCAGAATTAATAAGCAAGAAGCAACCTAGTACAAATAAATTAAATGAGTAATAACATAATAGACAACGTATGTGTAGTAATAAATATATTAGAAGAAAAGTAAACAAGAGGTGTAAAATTTCAAGTATAAACAAAAATGTAATATTATAAATAAATGTTAAAAATTATAGAGTACAAACATATTTAATATAATGAAACTGAATATAAATGATGTAAAATAGATAATAAAATAAAAGAAATCAACAATAGTAACAGTGTAAGAAGTGTAAAATCTTAAGTATAAACAAAAATGTATTACAAATAAATGTTATAAATTATTGAGTACAAACATATTTAATATAATAAATTGAATATAAATGATGTAAAATAGACAGTAAAACAATAGAAATCAACAATTGGTATATATAATAGTAACAGTGTATGCGATGTAAATGTGGTGTGGATGGGCTGGCGTGGGCTGGCGACGGTGGTGTGGCTGACCACACATTGATGCAAAATATTTTGTAATAAAGAGTAGCAATTGCAACCGAAGGGATATTTTGCGCTGTGCGCAAGTGTGAAGTAAGCGGTAAAGTAAAGAATGTAAACCTTGTAAAAATAAAATAGTAAACAAATAAACAAAACGGAATGAATGAAACAAGAGTAAAAAACTGAAATTGTAAATAAATAAAATGTAAAATTTATCACAACACAAAAAATTTAGAAATAAATAAAGCAAAGAATTGGCCTTGTCTACGATAGGGGGAACAAGTAGGACCCACATTTTACATGGGTATAAAAAAAAAAATCTGATGTCAATGTTAAGTCGTCACGAAAAATCGTATTCTCGCATGTAAAATAGAAAGACGGAATTCAGTAGCATCCGTTGAAATTATTAAATTCTTTGGAAGTTTTCCTAGAAATATAGCAACGACTTGTGGATGTTGTTCCAGTAGCTGCGTTACAAACCTTTCCATTTACCATTGTCATTACAAAATGGGAATGCACCAAAAACTTTTCTCCGTCAATATTCACCTCCGTCGCAACTAAATTATTAATGGAATTTTTAACGTAATTGATTTCTTCGTTTATTATATCAGTTGTCTCTTTGTCGAAACGAAATCTTATTGGACGACAAAATCGGGCAGATGAAGGTGTGGGGTTTTCCCATAACACCTTTTCACTGTCCTTGCCGCAAATAAGTCGCACAGGTACAAAGCAGCTTTAAAAAATGTTTGCATCAGAACCAGCGTGATTGTCAAATTTTTGTTTAAACTGTGCTTGTTGGGGAGGTTTACATAGTAATTTTATTGTGTTCCGCTCTTGCTCTTTTATTGTCAATAAAACTTCTAAGAATTCCGATAAGCGCTTAACAGTCGATTAACGGTTGTAGTTGGGTCCCCGCGCAGGTACTCGTTACCGTGATCTTTTCTGGAGAAGGATAACATTTCTTTTTGGCTTCTTGAATTAAACTATAACACGGAAAAAAAATATTGTTCGTGTATCTTATAACTTCATACTGTTCTCGTGTTAAGTCTGCATCTATGAACATTTTTAAAGCTTCCGTGGCGCGATGATTTTTGACATTTAGAGGTAACGAAAGCTTTTTTGCACTTCTTTGCACGGGTCGGAGTGCTTGTTATATCTTGGAGCACACGTGAAGCATCACGTTTTCCCGATTTTCTGAATTCAACTTGAGCTGCGTGAACTATAACACTACTTCTACATTGGAGCGAATCTCTTCAGTTTTTCTTCTTTTGCTCCTTTCGCTAGATTCACTAAATGATTTACGAGAGTGACCTTGATAATTTGTAGTTGCAACTGGAACTTCGAAAGTACCTTCCAGCCAAAGATGGTTATTTTTTAAGAAAACCTTTTCTTTTTTGTGTGATTCCGTCCACCTTCGCTTAGTTTCTGATTTAAAATGTGCAAAATTGTGTTTGAGTCTATATTTTAATTATAAGACTTATTTTTCCATTGTAATGCTGGCATTAGTGGATGCTAACTACAAGTTTGTGGCTGTTGATGCTGGTTCTTATGGCAAGGAAGGTGATAGAAATATCTTCAGGAAGTCCACAATAGGACAAAAAATATCGAATAATAATTTCAACATTCCTGAAGCAAAACTATTGCCAGGCACGAATGTAAAATTGCCCCACTTTTTGATAGGAGATGAGGCATTTGCTTTAACCACTCATATGATGAAACCCTATTCCAGAAAAACAGCGCTTGTTAGCAGTATGGAGATTTTTGATTACAGACTATGTCGTGCTCGTCGTGTTGCAGAAAATGCTTTTGGATTATTAAGTCAAGTTTTTAGAGTATTTTATACGTCATTGCAATATCGCCAGATACTTGCACCGACTTATAATGGTAGCCTGTTATTTTCACAACCTTTTACGTGATGCGTATCTCGAAGATACAACCCGCCCATATTATGTACGCAACGAACAAGAAAATCCTACTGAAACTATGTTTGACCTAGCAGGTACACGAGGATATTCATACGATGCTGTACATGTTCGAAATCAACCCAAAACGTTTTTTTAGCTCTGAAGCTGGCCAAGTACACTGGCAAGATAACTTTATTTAGTTTTAATGAAAATAAAATAAAAATACACTTACCGCTTTTATTTCATATTTTACCAATTTCACTCCAGATTTTGTCCTTTTTAGGTCCGTTTTTGTAGCCAGTTTCACTTAAATCGGCCCCTAAAGTATTAATGATAATTTTGTCGCCCTAATTCATCGATTTTGCCGTATGTGCGGTGGTTCAAATGATACTAACGTTATGAATATTATTGTTTAAGCCTACACCGATGGACTCTGTTTCGAATGGCGTCATACCTGTTCATTCCTCCTGTTGTGTCCACCATACACAGAACGCGATGTCGAGGGACGATCAAAACTTTGATGGACTGTATGAGGGACTACATGACGCTGGCGCGAAGAGCCACTGCCTGCTGCAGGGAGTACGGCGCGTTACATGCAAAGTTGTAAGTTAGTAGTCACTTTCCGTTATTTGGGCCATCTAATTCTCAAGCTTTCAAATTGTTTTAAGATGAATTTAATAAAAATCAATGAATGTTTTGTTATATTTATATACCAAATGATCCGAAGATCATGGTAATTTTTTCGAATTATCTCGTGACGCACTACCTAGTATCCACATATTGTCCTCAATATTATCATACGATTCAGGTCAATGGATGAAGCAACTATAAATACCGTCTTGATTTTTAGTACTTTTTTAAATTTCTAGTTTATTACGTATCCGAACTTGAAAATATGAGTTACTGTGTTTCTGATATAGTTCGAAAAGTTCGCGAAATACATCTTTTAGTCAGTTTGTGAATGAAGCTGCTGGAGTTGCCTTGAACTAATATCTTTTTAAAACTTCCTTTGCCTTATGCGTTAAAACTGCATTGTAAAGTGAAAGAAAATAATTCATCCGTTTTCATTTTCAATAGAGCATCGGTTGTGTCAGCCGTAGAATCAACTCAGGCTCTTCTCAGCCGGCAACAGAGCGAACTCCTGCTGCTTATGTCGAGAGCTACATCCACTCTTTTGGGAAATGTGCCATGGCTCCAAGGGGATGTTGTATCCGAGTGGGAGAGTGACAATCTTATGGTAATTTAAATAATCACTAAAATATTTTGTTTGTGTGTCATAAATAGTTAGCCTTACAAACATTACTTTTGTTACATTTAACAAAACTAAATTCTAAATATCATTTATTTAAACCAGATTTTAAAATCATTTCAATAAAAAATTGGAGAAAAATGATTTTAAATACAAAATATGAGTCTTAGCGTTTTTTTATTACATAAAATTATGTAATGAAAAGAATAAAAAAAACCTTTCCTTATATATAAAGTAAATAACTTGTTATTTGGTTTCAGAAAATTCACCACGCGTTTCTTGTAGTCCAGTCTTCGTTATTAAAATATATCGCCTTAGCTCATATACCAATTAACAAAGCCAAAAATATATACAAAAATCATAACGAACGAATATATTGGATTCATAATGTCCTTATAGTATACCTCATTCAAGAATTCAAAGATAATTATGAATCTCTAGAGCGTATGTATAGGCTATTAAAAAATTACGGTACAAAAGACGCCGAAATTTCCCAAAAGAAACCTGGATCTGCTATAAATACCACTTGGTTATATTCTGATGTACATACAGGTGTTGCTAGATCATGTCTAGAATTAAGAATAGCTCTCGATAAATGCAACAATCTTGACATGTTTTTAGATTCTTGTGCCATCAACAAACAAGATTTGGATTTAAATGTGTTAGATAAAGATATTGACGATATTATAGATGATGTAACTAAATGTTTAGCTACTATTCAGAGTTCGCAAATTAGATTAAAGAATATGCAAAATAAATTTAGTGTTGCCGATGTAACTAATAGAGAGGAAGAAGTGAACTTAGAAACAAACATTTTTAAAATAGAGGACAAAGAACCAGAAATAAAGGACGAAGTATTTTACTTTATTAAAACTGATGATGATTTAGTAACGTGCCCAGCTAGTGATGTTACCACTGGGCCAGGTAAAAAAGAAAAAGAAGCCACTAAAATTGTATTAAAAGAATTACAAAGAAAGTTAGTGAAGAGGGAAGATTTAATGAGAGAAAGAGAAAGGCAGGCGCTAGTTAAAACAATGCCTAATTTGCAAAATATTCCCGAGTTTCCTAGGCAAATAAAATACGAGGATTTCATAGAGCGAAAAGGATATTTATCAAAATTTCGTAAGGAAAAAAACGCTAAGAACCTTAAACTTAAAATTAGTCATAAACACAAAAGAAATGCAAAGTTTAAATTGAAAATATCATATTATGAACAAGAAAGTGATATGAAAGATTTATATGAAGCGAATGCAAAATTAAATTTTAAGAGTATACTTTTAACGTTTAAAAAATCAGACAAAGAAATGGAAATTACTGAGTGGCGGAAGCGTACACGGCATTTTAAAGAAATCAACGATATAATAAGTGACTTGTCTGAGCTTAGCGATATTCCAATAGAAGTCAACCACACTGTAAATAAAAACGTTCACGAATCTAGAAATTACAGATGTACAAAGAAAGATTTAGAATTATCGACATCTTCCGATAGTGATTACGAGTACAATAGGGTACAAATATTAAAAGATGTTAGACGGCATAGAGCAGCTAGAAAAAAGAATTTCCCAGCTAAAAGAGTGTCAATAGATAAGGAAGACGAAAGTCTCAAGCCTATAGAATATAGTTTTGGGACGGGAATGGCCATGGCATCAGTATTACAAGTAAATAGTCTTGCAAAAATACCAAATATGTGTCAAGAAGAAGTGTTTATAGGAGATGGCGAGGTTTCTAATGATAGTGGCAATGATGAAGATGCTTAGACAACGACTTAAATTTTTATTATAAATTATTTTGTATAAAACTAACTATCAGTATAATAAACTTTTAATATTACTTATACAATAAACTTCTATTAATAATATGAATAAAATATATATAATAAATATATAATAAACTTCTATTATTAATATGAATAAAATATATTTAATGAATGTGATTATTATTTATTAGTCTGTCGCTGCGTAACACTTCACTTGAATAAGACACACACTGCTGAGAAACTTAATTTATTTAAAATTCTTCGTGCCCTTATACATTTACTCAAGACATACCGATAGCGCGATCTACGACGGCTAAAGCTCCATCTATGATCGTGACCACGCATTATATACAGGGTGACCTGAAATTCGATACATTCCTTTGAAAGACAGAAAGTAGACCTCATGTACAGTAATATTTTTCATGACATCCCCTATCCGAAAGTTGATATTTACAAAGTTATTGAAATTTCAATTTTTTTTTCTTTTTTTTCGACTTTTTGACTTTGACATGACGTATTTTTAAAAATGTTTGTCTTTTTAGTGATTTTTTTATGCATTTTAACCGTCAATGAGTCAAATAATATTTTTAAGGAATAAATAGGGACAAACTAAGCGAGAATTTTTCAATATGAGACATGAAACTGAATTTTCTCTTAAGAAAAATGCACATATTTCTTAAAAACAGGTCATTTTCTTTAAAAAAATGTATGATACAATACGTACAAATATTCTAAATAACTTCCTTATCTCATTAGCTTTCCGAAAAGGTGCAAATGTCTAGATAAAAATATGAACATGTAATAAACAAAGACAAAACAATCATCAGGTAACGTTATCTCAAGAATTACTCTACCTGAGGCGACCTTTTTTTTCAATTGTTTCCTTTGTTCAAACTTTGGAATGTTTCAGGTACTTACGTCGCGGCCCTTTGTCAATGAGTTACCGACTGGCTTAGAGAGCAAATTAAATAGCTTATATTAGTTTTAAGTCAACTATTGCCGTGTACGGACGTATTGTTGCTTTAAACTACACCCTTACTTCTACTTGTGATTTTTTTGTTTCGCGATGGCTGCTTTTGAGTACGATGAATACGCTGACATCTTGTTTTGTTACGGACTTTGTAGTAGTAATGCTGCTGCTGCACGAAGAACATACGTTGAACGTTTTCCGAATCGACGAGTGCCAAACGTTAGAGTGTTTTCAACAACATTTCGACGAATTCGGGAAAGCGGCCGTGTTGATAGAAGACGTGGCGATTCAGGCAGACCTCGTTTGTATGCTCCAGAAGAAGAAGAAGAAATTTTAACACTTTTTCAAAATGATCCTTCTATTTCTACAAGAGCAGCAGCTAGAAGACTTGGATTGAGTCAATGGAAGGTGTGGTTTACAGTACACACAGCGCGTCTACATCCATTTCACTACACACCTGTCCAAGCGCTGGAAGAGGGAGACCCGGTTAGAAGAATGGAATTCTGCCGTTTTATGATAAATGCAGACATGGAGGATCGCAATTTCTTCTCAAGAATATTGTGGACGGATGAATCGAAATTTGACCGTGACGGGATAAACAATTTCCACAACACACATTACTGGGCACCAAAAGGAGAAAACCCCAGGATGAAAAAAGAAAGGGCCCATCAAACCAGATTCAGTCTAAATGTCTGGATGGGTATAATTAATAATAATTTAGTTGGACCTCATTTTTTGCCTCAAAATTTAAATGGTGAAATGTATGAACATTTCCTAAGAGAGGAGATTACTGGTTTAATGGAAGATGTGCCAATAGAAACTCGTCGTAATATGATTTTCCAGCATGATGGTTGCCCGGCCCACTTCCGCCTCGGCGTACGCCAGTGGCTGGACCAAACTTACCCACATCGCTGGATAGGTCGAGGCGGGCCAATTCCTTGGCCAGCACGGTGTCCCGATTTGACCCCGTGTGATTTTTATCTTTGGGGTCATATGAAGGCTTTGGTGTATACTTCACTCATAACTAATGTAGAGGAGCTCAGAAGCCGCATAACAAATGCAGCAGAAGAAATCAAAACTAGTCTTACTACCAGAATAATCAAAACAGAGGTACGGAGAAGACTACGGGCCTGTATCAGAAACAGAGGCTCACATTTTAAACAAGACCTAAAATAAAATATTTATTATTAAATTTAATTAACCATTGATGTTTTTTAAACACAATAAACGTAATTAAATTCAAGTTTTTCCTTTTATTTTAACCTTATCGCAAATAAATAGATTTAGACATTATTTCATTTTACTTCTATGTTTACTACAACGTCATATTTTTATGTAGACATTTGCACCTTTTTGGAAAGCTAATGAGATAAGGAAGTTATTTAGAATATTTGTACGCATTGTATCATACATTTTTTTAAAGAAAATTACCTGTTTTTAAGAAATATGTGCATTTTTCTTAAGAGAAAATTCAGTTTCATGTCTCATATTGAAAAATTCTCGCTTAGTTTGTCCATATTTATTCCTTAAAAATATTATTTGACTCATTGACGGTTAAAATACATAAAAAGATCACTAAATAGACAAACATTTTTAAAAATATGTCATGTCAAAGTCAAAAAGTCGAAAAAAAAGAAAAAAAAATTGAAATTTCAATAACTTTGTAAATATCATCTTTCGGATAGGGGATGTCATGAAAAATATTACTGTACATGAGGTCTACTTTCTGTCTTTCAAAGGAATGTATCGAATTTTAGGTCACCCTGTATATGACAAAAAACATATTTGGTTTATATTTAACATTTGATGGAATCTTTATTTATAGTATTTAGATGTATTTATATGCACTTATATTTATTTATATTATTATATTTATTTATTTATTAACTGTTTTATGTGTTAAAGTTCAGATCTGTATTAAACATCCCGCCCACTCGTTCCTTTTCAAACTTATTTAAAAAATTACAAAATGACTAAACTAACTCAACTTTTAACAATTACAATTAAAAAAAAAAAAACAACATTTTCTACTCGCACACACATTAGGCGCATAACAATGAACCTTCTTTATATAAAAAAAAAAAAAAAACTTTCTTACTCTAATGTACATAACACTTTTAGAGAGAACACTAGTCTAAATAAACAATGGTACATATATATTAGTGTTAAGTGAATTAACTTACTTAATCAAATTATGAGGCTTTAGGCAAAAAACACAATTTATTGCAGGGGCGTTTGCATACACCATTTTTGGTTTTAACACTAACTACTCTAGTAATTTTATCGCTGCCCTGATGTTTTTCAATTATTTTACCTAACAGCCATTTAGCTGGTGGGATATTATGATCCCTAATTACAACAATATCATCAACTTCTGGTTCAACTTTTTTATTAAACCACTTATATCTATGATTTAAAGTCACTAAATACTCATCTGACCATTTACGCCAAAAATCATTTACCATTTTTTGAGTAAGCTTCCATCTCTGAAGGCCAGTAAGACGAATATCAGTATAATCTGGTTCTGGGATTGTAACCAGTGGTTCCCCAACTAAAAAGTGACCGGGCGTCAGGGGCCATTGGATCATTTGGATTATCGCTCAGGAAGGATATTGGACGTGAATTTAAGCAAGCTTCAACTTGTGTTAAAAGTGTTGTCAGCTCCTCAAAGGTAAGTGTTGCATTGCCTATTACTCTTTTCAGATGTGTCTTCGTAGACCGCACACCGGCCTCCCACAGACCTCCGAAGTTAGGCGCATGTGGTGGTATAAAATTCCATGTTGTACCTGACTCATTTAGTAGATGGGCGATTTCATTGGGAAGCTGAGATTTAGCTCTATTAAACATATCTCGAAGTTCTTTATCAGCACCAACAAAATTTGTGCCATTATCGCTATACACTTGCTGACAATGTCCTCTACGAGATACAAATCTCTTAAAAGCAGCTATGAAGCCGGATGACGTCAAGTCAGATACGGCTTCTAAATGGATAGCTCTTGTATGTCTCTTGTAGACATACAAATGAAAAGGCATATGTAGCCTTTATACGATCGTGCTCCTCTACCAGGTGAAAATCTAATGTCTATATGACCTGTGAAATCTACTCCTGTGGAAAGGAAAGGTTTGCTAGGTGTTAGCCTGGTTTTTGGAAGCTGTCCCATGAACTGATTGTTATTCTGACGTGAATAACGAACACATATCACACAATCACGATAATATTTTTTAACTTTCTCTCTAGCTCTGATAATCCAGTATTTACTCCTCAAAAAATTCAACATTATCTGAGGTCCACCATGAAGTGTTCTATGATGTGCATCTATAATTATTAACTTAGTCAAATGAGATTCACTAGGCAAAATTATCGGATGTCTTTTATCAAATGATACTGACGAATGTGTAATTCGGCCGCCCACCCTTAAAATCCCATTCTGATCTAGAATCGGTGAAAGGGTGTGCAGATGATACTTTTTAGTAACACTTCCAGTGGCTCTCAGATTTTTAATATGCTCTTCAAAATAAAATTCTTGAGTAGAACCTGACCTGACTGACTGACTGACCTGACCCTGTTACTAACAAAAGTGGTCCAACGACTTGGTCCTCCTTTAAGCCACGCCAAAACAACAGTCGAATCAGACCAGGCAAACGAATATCAACTTTGCTCCCAACAAGGCTGCACATAACTCCAATCTATATCTATACTTATAATAAAACTGTAGAGAGGTCAATTCTGTACATTGAATATTTTTTCAAAATACATATTGGAGGATGATTGGCGATCGATACTGATGCCAAAAATGCAATTAGTAAAATTTTTGTCTGTCTGTCTGTCTGTCTGTCTGTCTGTCTGTCTGTATGTGCACGATGGGAACAAAAACTACTGAAGGGATTTTAACCAAACTTGGTACGATTGTAGCCCATATTCCTGGGCAGGTTATAGGCTATATAACATAACGCTACGATACATAGGAGCCGAGCAGTGACGATAAATTTGAAGCAAGTCGGATGAATTTCGCGCGCGCGGCCTGCGGTCGAACGGTTCGTGCGGGGGGATCGCTTACACAGTGACGCGGAGCAATAGAACGTGGCACTAAAGTAGATAAGAACATCAAATAAGTACCTAACTATCAGGATTTTTTTTTCTGGGAAAACAGTGTTTTCACAGTGTCATAATAATATAAAAATTGTATTTTTGAACTTGCTTCACAAATTAAAATAAATTATCATTTATTGTATAAAATCAACTTAATTAACTGTATAATTAAAAAAAAGCCTTTCACGATAAACTAAAAAACGGGCAATTAAGCGGTTTTTGGAAAGCTATTTATACCATCACGGTATTAATCCTTATCATTTTTAATACGTTAGTTGGCTTAAGCATTCCATGAAGACTATAATATTTTCCCTTTATACCATGCAAATATAATGAGTAGTTTAGGAAATATAGCAAAATTAAAATCGTTTCGCCGTGATTCGACCGGGCGCCGCGTAATGCAGGCTGCTGGGTGACGTCTTACGTCCGAGCCGGGCTGGTGTAGTGTAGACTGCTGGGTAAAAAATACTATTAAAATGTGCTAACTGTGCCTGTGTTATTATAGGAGACTTTTATTTATGCAATAGTACCCAAAACAAAATTTATTTTTATTTTTGTCTGTTTGTCGGTGCATTTGTGCACGCTAATCTCAGAACGGCTTATCCGATTTAGATGTGGTTCAATCATATTTGTAGTAATCTTGACTTAGCATTTATTTCATCTCAATCGGTTCATAAATAAAAAACTTATGACAATTAAAAAAAAAATGCTGGACGTTTGTATGAAGCGCGGCAGGAACCGCGCTGCAAACATTTAAATTTAATCTTTTTTTATTTTATATTTTCTTTAAAACTAAATTTAATTTATTTATATTATTGTTATACTTAGGGTAGGTTAATAAAAAAACGCTACTAAAACCGATCGGCGCGCCGAGCTGGGGCCTAACTCTCCAAACTGATTCGATTTTGATTCAGATTCGATCGTGCCGCATACTCCCGAATAAATTGACGTTTGTTTATTTTTGTTCTATGTCGATTGATATCGTCGGGTGTACAAAAAGTTACGTTCCAAAGGTTTTCTTTATCCTAATTAGCTCCAAAGTAATCTACCAAATAAAACACCAAATCCGTTGAGATCGAACTGATTCGATTCTCGGTTGTGTCGAGAGTAAGCCTGCTGGATCCTCGACGGGGCGTGCCGCTGCGCCCATGTCTAACCGAGAGTTTCGTTTTAAATACCTTAATAATTGCAGTGTTTCAATTTAATATCTCAAAATATTAATGACAAAAACGGTAGTAAGTTCAAAAAAATTGAAAATAATTTTATGGTTTCGCAATTTATCCTATGTCGGCACTATTAAGACGTTGCTTCGTATCAAATTTAGGTTTTGGTTCCATTTGGAGTGTCGAAAATTAGAGAGATACGGCTGAATCTTTGGGTAGATGTGGCTAAGGAGTCTGTTTTTTTCAAAGCCAGAAGGGACAGAAGATCCTGAGTATTTAATAGGATTGTTAGCTTGATACCTACACGTGTTAAAATTTTGACAACCAGACAGATAGACAGACGGACATCGAAGTTAAATAATTTACTAAATTAACGTGAAAAATTGGCTGGGTCTATACGGTGCATTCGAATAATATTATCCTAACTTCGAATACCTTTGCTGACTTCTACATATTGTTCGAAGGCCTACTTCTTTTGCCGAGCTCCGAAAGGATGGTACTATATTATTATTATACCCTGCATACCAAGAGGCTTGCCGGGTACGTGACTTGCTGGATCGGGATCAACACTGGGATACACTGGGAAGTACCTATTGGCGAAAGTTGTCAGCGGTTGCGCCAATAAACTAAAAATATATTTAAAAATATAAAAGTGTCCTAAATCACTTTTCCACGCGTACGAAGTCGCGGGCACAGCTAGTCTTGGAATAGTTATCTGTTTTTCGACTGGCGCGACCTTTTTTTTCGCTGTAACGATATTGACGTAAGTATTACCTTTTTTATCTTTAGATTTGATGTACACTACTGCCGCATATCGTCGGTGATATTTTGAAACCGCGGAACTAACAGTGTTTAAAACCGCGTAAGGTAGGTGCAGTGAATTTTACAGGAACGAGAAAAAACATAATATTTACTGACTCAAGAGAAAAAACATAATATTTACCACATGACTTTCTATTGTTTAAACTTTTAAATTGTCAAATTATAATATTCTTCTTGATATTGTAGGCATTAGTTATGTTAAAAATGTATTAATTAATTAGTAAATCGACTTTCGCGGTTTTATTATCACAAATAAAATCAAAATGAGTTTTTTTATGTCACTTACGCGGAATTGTCCGCCGAAATAAAACAAATGAATACAATCAGCATCTTATAATTATTTATTCAGTCAACTTCAGAGTTTAATTTTTGGCACATATTTATCACCGGGACATTAGGTAATCAACAATATAGGAAATTAACACCATAAATTACCATAATGGAAAAAAATGCTCTTTATAGCTTAGTATGTTAAACATACTCGTACCTTGTTGAAAGGGTACTCACTAATTAACAGTTAGAACTAAAAATAAAGAATAAAACGTATAAAAATATTACTTCTGAGTAGAATAATAATTATTGCACATCATGAGGTCTTTGTTAAAAATGAGATCAATAAAACATAACTTTTCTTAAATGGCAAATTATCGTATAATAAGTTTAGTGATAATCTGCAGGTATCACACTCTTTAGACTGTAGTCTTTAAAAAAGGTATAATCTGGTTGAAAAACCCTGGTATGGATGCTTCATGGCTTCTTTTGTAATTGAGTCATACTGAGAAGGAAGAAAAATTTCAACATTTTTCAGCTTTCTTTTGTCTGACCCCGTACACTCTACGGAGTGTACGGGGTCAGCCTTCATTTTGAGAGTGTGACCTTTTTCAGATACTTTTGTGTACATAATTGTATTTTTGTATTTTTTTTTCTTTTGTCTACTGCTAATCTTGGAAGGGCATTAAAAACTATTGTATTTCTGTTGATGACCACATCCCTGCAATCTTCTTCTAATAACTTCAGGTTCAATTTCTCTCTCCACATACCATTCAACGTTCTCATTATAAATAGACTCAGATGGAGTAGCAATATGCTGTTAATTTGTTATTTCGGATATTGGAACGTAGTCGGGATCATTATCTACATCATCTGTAGAAAAATCGAAAGCCTCTGGAACATTTAAAATCATTATAGATGATGAAACTGTTGTCAGAGTTTCACAGTATTCAATGCTATCATGGACTTTGTCGGTGTAGGCCACTACACCCTGGAGACGGTTCAATTAATTGTTTGAGGGATGTGTAAGTTAGTGTTATTAACTTTATCCAATATGAGCTTCATGTTTTGATGCGCAGATACGCGGTTTGGGCACAATAAACAATCACCTGACGTTACGCGGATTAAAAGACATTCGATTTCACGGCTTCCTTTTGGATAATAGGCCCAGCTATCATCACAGAACGCAGCTAATCACTACAACGAAGCTAAGCCCGCGAAATCTCGATTTTGCTAGTTTTGTAAATACGCGGTCTTAAACACTGTTAGTTCCGCGGTTTCAGAATATCACCGACGATATGCCATCTGAGAAGCATCAGCATACACGTGCAATTCTACGGGATCGTCTTTCTTTCTTCTTCTGTTGTTGACAGATTTCGTATTAGAATCTCTGGTTCGCCTCTCAAACCACTCTTTAAATAATGCATCTTCTGTACTGCGCTTAAGCTGTCGTTGCTGTGAATAAGTGATCTGAACATATCATGAAAACTCTGCCACTCTTCATAGGCCCCAGAAAATGTAGGGAGCTGAATTTGGGGCAGCTTCACGTTCGGTTTAGACGATGTACATACATGGGTAACTCCTTCTGTTTCGGCTGTATTTCTTTTACTCTTGTCCATTTTTAATTTAGTTTTATATTCCATATATGTATCTTCTACCGTTGTGTACCACTCCTCCACAAAATACGCCACCTTAGTTCTTTCTGCTTTGGGCACAGCACTCACAACCTTAAAATGATTTTTAGTAAATTTTGTCCATAAGGGTTCTAAACTTTCGAGTCTCGTGTCTATGTATGCTGATGTTAGTTTCTCTTTACTGGTTTTCTTGTAATTGACAAAGCCTTTATTAATTTGTTTGCCAATTTCTTCTTGTTCTAACAACAATGACTCCATATATGTAATATAATAAACTTCTAACAACTGCAGCTTAAGTCATAAACAGTCTCGGAATTTTTCTAAGTCTCGAATTTGCTCCAGAGACTATGTCCACAGCCCATACAATTTGGTGTGGAATTTTTCTAAGTCTCAGAAATTTGCTCCAGAGACTATGTCCACAGCCCATACAATTTGGCGTGGAATTTTTCTAAGTCTCAGAATTATCTCACAGAGACTATGTCCTGCCACATATAAATTGAACAGGAAATTTTCTAAGTCCAGTCTACTTAAATTCACTTTACTGTAAGAGTCTACTTAAATTCACTTTAACTTTAAGAGTCTACTTAAATTCACTTTAACTTTAAGAGTCTACTTAAATTCACTTTAACTTTAAGAGTCTACTTAATATTGTTCACGTACTCACGGTTTTACACTGTCACTGTCTTTATTACTCACTGTTCACTTTAGTTCCCTGGTTTCGGCACCTGGGGGCCTACTCAAGATGCCATCGCTAATTATCGCTTACAAAGTTCGATAACAAAATGTATGGGATTTGACATAAGGTACGCTAAATGACATACCAAATCGCGATCATTTAGCGTAGCTTATGTCAAATCCCATACATTTTGTTATCGAACTTTGTAAGCGATAATTAGCGATGGCATCTTGAGTAGGCCCCCAGATGTCGCTGCGTAACACTTCACTTGAATAACTTGACACACACTGCTGAGAAACTTAATTTATTTAAAATTCTTCGCGCCCTTATACATTTACTCAAGACATACCGATAGCGCGATCTACGACGGCTAAAGCTCCATCTATGATCGTGACCACGCATTATATATGTTACGGCTAAAACCCGAAGTGCGGCTACACCTAGTTTTAGCCGGTTAGAACTAGGTGTAGCCACTTACTCTTGGTTAAACCTAGTACGAGCCGATTGTTTTCGGGTAATACTAGGTCTATCCTTCATCATGCCGGCTATAACTAGGTCCGGCCATTCCGTGTTGGATAAAACCAGGTCTATCCGATATCATTCCGGCTAAAACTAGGTCCAGACAATCCCTGCAGCAGCGACGTGGGGTGGAGGGCATAGCGAGGCACGCGCCTCTGCAGGTTGTGAGCGCCAGGTGCTGCTGATCTACTCCAGGTCTACTAGCGAGTGACTCACTGTCTGCAGCAGCAGCGCGTGTCTTAGTTTTATCCAACAGGAATTGGCTGTACATAGTTTTAGCCGGCATGCTATCGGCAGATCTTTTTTCAGATATTAAAAAAAACATCCAATAATAAGAAAAAAAACGTAGAGAGTTTTTTTTATTATTATAAATCACATTGTAATAATTAACACAAATTATTAGAAGTACAATTTTTAATATAATAGGAACAATCAGGAACATTTTTTTAACAACAGACAATAGTTGCATATTATAATTTAAACGATATTATTATAATTATAAATCACACGTTTATAAAGTAACATAAACTATTTATTAGAACAATCTAAACTTGAGTGACATTTTGAGTTGCACAATATACCAGCAGCTTTGCAAAGGCACTTTTTGTTGCCACATTTGGTTTTACAGTTGCATCTTTTATAGCCTTGCCCACCAGAGGTCGATTGTGCATTGGCTATTTGGCGTAGTGATTTCTTTTCGGGTGAAACAATGTCAATATCTAAAAATTTTCTTTAAAATAGTTCTGTTATGTGTCGAGCCAGCGAACGGTCGCGCTCCGCGTTATACACGAGCCATAAATATTAATTTATATTTTTGCCAATCGCGCGGCTGATTGCCGTTGCACGTCACCATGGCGCTCGTTGTCAATGAGTTGCTGGCGTTATCCAGCATGCCATCGACACCATGGACGAGGTCAGCATCATGCAGATCTGCAAGTCTTCCTTCAACAGCGAGGAGATTTGCAAGGGCAAGCAGCTGTTGTACGATACGCTCGGCCAGAGCGCGAATATGCCATCGCGGCGCAGAGATGGCACCGAGAGAAGCGTGCAGGACATAATCTCCCTGCTGAAGCAGACGGATCCAGACGACCTGCCGGCATTTGTGGCGAAAGATCTCCACAAGCTGCCGGTGGTGACGATGGACCACGTCGACGTCTCCAGCCTGTTGAAGAACTTCAATAGTATGAAGGCAGAGCTGGACGAGATGCGAGGTAGGTTGAATGCATCGGAATCCACCATCCGTGATTTGCGTAATGAATTATTGCAAATGAAAAGTAATAATTCACTATGTATGTCATCCGAGCATTCAACCTTCGTAAATACGCGTCGCCGCGGCGCGCAAGCTGACACCTTTTGCGCGTCAGCGGAATCCGACGTGTCACTGTCCGCCGCCGCTCCCGCGCGCCTTCCCCTCGAGGTCGAGCCGAAGCTGAGTCAACCAGCGACTCAGCAGAAGAAAAGTTTTGCGGGTGTCACTGCCCGCTCCCCCGCACCTCCCCAGGGGGTTAAGACGAAAGGGGTGAAAGAGAGCCGCAAGGCTAAGGAAAGCCGTAAGGCAGAACCTTCTCGATCTAACGAGGGCGAGAGCAGGAGGTGCGATGAGGAGGGCTTCACATTGGTGGAGAGAAGAAAGAAGAGGAAGCCCGCCGTCCGCAACCACCGCGGCACCTGCGGTGTGAAATACCGACCACGCCGCTGTACGTGTCCCGCCTGCACTGGTCCACGAAGGTCGAGGATGTCGTGGGCTACATCTTGAAGAAGACGTCCTTCAACTTGAGGGTCGAGCGTCTGGAGTCTCGCCATAAAGTTAGCTTTAGTTCTTTTGTGGTGAGAGTACCGACAGATCGCTTATCGACCTTCGAGGTGGAGGAGTTCTGGCCGATGGGTGTAGTTTACCGAAGGTTCCGGGGGAGACTCCGGAGCGATGCGCACATCACGTCGCTGATCATAATACGTGATAGAGCTTAGATATAATTATAATATGTATGTTAGTCTGTAAGGTATTTATAATATGGGCCTATGCCGCCCGAAATAAAGATTATTATTATTATTATAGTGCCGTATTTGTTTCCTAATTTGTATAACCCCTTGTCGTTACATTCAAGTACAACCATTAACACATTGGGAAAGTCGCCTCTACCTCTGTCCACGTCAGGAATTTTTACTTGGACTGTATCACCGACTTAACATGGGGGAAACTTTTCATTTGATGAAGCCGTCATTTTTATAGCTTGTTTTACCAAACCTTCCTGTGCACCTTTCCTGTTAGTGTCAATTTTTAGTTTCTTTTCACACAGCTTACATTTTTTCTCCTCATTCTGGTCACAGAGCCCGCAATATGTCATTTCTATTGCTTTCTGGCAACTTCCTGATGTTGATGGCTCATTCTCTTTTGATGGCTCATTTTCTTTAGTAGCTTCGTCACTCTCATCATCAACTAACTCTCTAAGAATTTTCTCAAGATCTTCCTCACTTTCTATATTTGCAAGGACTTCAGGTGGTAGATCAGATGATTTCAGCCCGACCTTTACGAGTACATCAGAACCGAACATTGCCTGGTACGGCGATCTTTTAATTCCGTGATGGTAAGCTCTATTTTTCATTAGCTGAACAAATCGTAAGCCTTCTGACCATTTTTGGCTGTTCTCGTCAGCCATCCAAGTCATAAGCATTTTTTCGATGTCTTGATTGGCACGTTCAACACTACCTTGTGACTGGCTGTGTCGTGGTTTCCCATGCACAATCTTCAAACCTGGCCACATATGCGTCAAACTTTCCACAACTCGATTCGCGGATTGCCATTGTCGGATTGAAGTATTGAGGGTGATCCAAAGATACAAAATATATCAAGTAATTTCTTTGATACTTCTTCCGCAGTCTTACTTTGTAGCGGATGAAGTTGTACGAATTTCGTGAGGTGGTCCTGATAAACTAGTATAAACTTGTAGCCCCCATCTGGGTTAGTCTGCATGTCTATTAAATCTACTTGGCAACGGCTGTTTAGCTCGCTGGATAAAATCGGCTTTACAACAAGGCCTTTTTTGGTAGATTTTTGTGTCATTTGACATGGCTTACATAAACGAAGATACAAAAGAATCGCCTCCTGAGTAATATTTGCATACTTCTTTTTAGCTTCTGCAACCATTCTGTTTCTTCCGCCGTGCCCAACACACATATGTATTTCATGAAGAACATCAAACAAGTCTTCATTCTTGACGTAATATTTGATATTTTCGGAATTTTCGGTGCTCGACACAGGAGAAATCAGCTTTTCGATGTCGCCAATACAACAAACATCGAAGCGCTTCAAACGGCGATATTGTAACGTAGAACGTTTCGTGGATATTTTGGCAGCTTTAACGTCTTCTATAAACTTGGAATACTGCACATCATTCATATAGCTTTGATTTTCACCATGTTTTGTAGCTAATAAACACTGAAATTGTTCCAAAAAACTTGACTTCATAGTCTGTAAGTCTTCATTCACAGCCATTCTGAATTCGAGCGCGTATGAGCGCGCAAAAACAAGAAAGTACGTCTGTTTTTTACAACGGCACAGCGCGTACTAAACTCAAAGCGCAATGGCTAACGCGGGTGTGCGGGTGGCGGGCGGCAGGGGCGCGCGACTCGCGTGAGCGTGAGTCAGGCGGCTATTACTTGTTTCAACTTGTTTGCATCTAGTTTTATCCAACAGGGATTGTCTGGACCTAGTTCTAGCCGGAATGATATCGGATAGACCTAGTTTTATCCAACACGGAATGGCCGGACCTAGTTATAGCCGGCATGATGAAGGATAGACCTAGTATTACCCGAAAACAATCGGCTCGTACTAGGTTTAACCAAGAGTAAGTGGCTACACCTAGTTCTAACCGGCTAAAACTAGGTGTAGCCGCACTTCGGGTTTTAGCCGTAACAAATATGAGACAAAAAACATATTTGGTTTATATTTAACATTTGATGGGTGGAATCTTTATTTATAGTATTTAGATGTATTTATATGCACTTATGTTTATTTATATTATTATATTTATTTATTTATTAACTGTTTTATGTGTTAAAAGTTAAGATCTGTATTAAACAAGTCAATTATGATTTCGCAGTATTCTAGTATTTTTTTTATATTAACTTTAAAGGAACATTCATACCTAGTCTTACCATATATTCTGTCCAACCTAAAACATGTACGACTATATCTAAAAAATAAATTAACAAAAAGTAATGAAATTCAACATAGTTATTCTTTACTAGCTGTGCCCGCGACTTCGTTCGCGTGGTGTTTGATTGACTTAAACCGTTTGTGCTGCGCATGCAACGAAAGTCCCCAAATGTGAATTGTTTGTTTGTTTAAACGCGCTAATCTCAGGAACATTATTTTTGTTGGATAGAAAGGCTTTAGGTCGCCGACGCCTGACACCGAGACGTCGACGGCCGAAGTCGCGGCGCCGACGCTAGACGCCGACGTCCGATGCTGCGACGCCGACGCCCGACGCCGCGGAGCACGACGTCGAGACGCCGACGCCCGACGCCGTGACGCCCGACGTCGAGACGCCGACGCCGCGCCGTTTTAAATAAACTAATTTTACTATGAGTATAGTAATTTTGTATTCGTAGTAATTTATGTCCTTATAAATATCGAGGAGTTCCCTCGATCATCAGGCATCCACTTTGAAAACTATGAGACCAAGTTCGACTGTAATTGACGTAGTGGCATATGCTTGCATTCCTTTAAACAAAGCTGAAATCTTCAAACATGTATCTCTAATGACTCAGAAGTTCTGTTCAGTACTTTTAGGTCCAGGATATGGTGCAAAACCTTACTGTTTGGTAACATATTATGCTTAGACTACTTCAGAAAATATCAAAATTCATATATGTTTCCATATAAATTTTGAGGAGTTCCCTCGATTCCTCACGGGTCCCATCATCAGGTCACCATTTTGGTGACAATGGGACCAAATTTGAATTATACCCTACACATCACAAAACAATATTTAAAATCGGTTCATAAACGTCGAAGATATCCGCGAACAAACATAAAAAAACATATATACGGTTGAATTGAGAAACCTCTTTTTTTGAAAGTCGGTTAAAAATACTGTTTTCTATTGCCGAACGTCGGTGTAGGTAGATAAGCGATCGCCCCGCGCGTCCCGCACACCCCGCAGTCCACACGCGTCGAAATTCGTCCGACTTACTTCAAATTTATCGTCACTTCTCGGCTCCTATGTGTCTCAGCGTTATGTTTTATAGCCTAAAACCTGCTCAGGAGTATGGACTACAATCGTACTAAGTTTGGTTAAAATCCCTTCAGTAGTTTTTGTTCCATGCGTGCACATACAGACAGACAGACAGACGGACAGACAGACAGACAGACAGACAAAAAAATTATTGATTGCATTTTTAGCATCAGTGTCGATCAAAAATCATCCTCCAATAACAATTTTGAAAAAATATTCAATGTACAGAACTGACCTCTTTAGAGTTTTATTATAAGTAGAGATTAAGTATTGAAAGGAACGAATACGAAATTTACTCAAAATGACTCCCTTTGCCTTCACACACATCTTCAATCGATCCGGCCACTCGTCTATCGCCGCGTCTATATCCGGTACTTACCTGCCTTGAAACAGCTTTTTCGCTCTGATCGTTCTTATGCTTCGTAAAGCTGCTGCCAAGCGATGTCCGGTACTTCGTCGATAAGCGAAAAGTCTAAGGTCTTCTTTAATTATACGAGTGATGGTTCTCGGTGGAATTTTCATCTCTATGGACAACATTTTCTGCTTGCGGAGAGGATTTCTTCGGATTCGCTCAGCAACAGCTTTGATCGCCGCTGGCGTCCTGGAATTCCTCGGGCGGCCGCTCCTGGGCCCTGTCATCTCTAACGTCCGAGGGAGATTTTCAATTTGTTACAAACTTCTCAAATCTCAATGAAATTGTTTGTAACAAATGAGAATTTTCTAGAAGAATGAAGCCTACTTACTATTGTCACATAAAAACAAAAATATGTATTTGAAATTACATTCCAATTTCGAAATTTTTAAATACAAAATTTTGGGACAGTATGGGCTAGACTAGGTATAAGTATATTTTTTTAACTTTAAAATATATATTTATATAACAATATTTCATCCTTTGTTTTTTCTAAGTCTGTATTGTTTTTTAAAGAACACATACACCTGTTTTCTGTAAATCAGTGTCGGACGTTTATTTAACATTTTAACATTGAATCTTGGTAGATTCAGCTTACATGGAATGCGTATATGATTACAATCGACTTACATCACACTAGATTCTGAGTCATATCGTCATTGCAATTGAGAATATTATTGCTTGAACTGTTGATGATCTAATTAACTAATGAAAGGGCAAATAAATATTATCTATTGATGATTAAATTCACTTATATTCGTGGCCACAGTTCGTCGCATACAGAATGCACTTTGGAATTATGTAAGTTTACATTTTTACTTCAATATTTTGTTATAGTTTTGGTTATAAAGATATTTTGTGTTGTATAAAAATATTGTTGCTATATTTTATTAGTTGAGGGATTTACAATTTTGTACTTTATATAGGAGTACTTTTTTTACCTTGATGGTTGAAATCGTAGCGGTCCGAAAATAATCCCTGGCGACAGTTAATTTCAGAGGCAGAAAACTACAAACAGGCCAAAGTAAAAGACTGCCTCCTAAAAAAGGTGATGATGAAAATTAATTACAGCCTAATATTAAAACTACTTATTGAAGTAGCTCTCAGGCCACACGTCATTTGTTCCAGCAATGACAGTACCAACCTGTGATTTAGGATCCTAATTGTATGTAACACTTCAGTTTTTTATTTCTCAGATGGATGTGTTTCGTGCTGATTGGCGTGGGTTGTCTGCCTCAGGTCCCTGAGGTAACAACGGATGGAGGTACTTGTGCTAAGTGTAATAAAACAATTTTCCGGAATACAACACAATCTTTATTACTTAGTAATACACTCCCAATTAATTTTTATTTTTAAAATAATTATTGGTATATTACGTTAAAGTTCTTAATAAAGGCACATATAATAATTTTCTTTTGTTTTGAAGGTTTCACTTCTTTCAGTCTTGCGTTTCAGCGCCGAGCCCGGGGGTCTGCCGCACGGCAAAAGGCATAAATGGTGTGTGCGTGGCGCGGGAACGCTGCGACCACGGGCCTAATAACATAGACTTCACCTTGTACGCGTCGCGCGGATACAAGCGGTGAGATTTGATTTATTATCTATACAACGTGTAACAGAAAGGAGCGGTAAAAATTATTAGCGTCACATGAGTTATGTTTTATCCGGAAAGTAGTAGCAAACATTTGATAAACTTATAGTAAACCATAAGATTTTAGAAAAAAACTATTTGATATTTTATTTTATTATATTATTATGTGGACTTTCTTTAACTAGCAAGTTACTAGAACTATTAGATGGTCGCATGTCTCTGACATATCCTTGGTTCGGATTGATAGATCCGGTGGCATTCGTAAACATCTTTTAGCGTTGCTATTTTCACAGTGAACTGTTCAAAAGAGATATCCTTAAATATTATATATCATTTGTAACACTAGTTTTTCGTGTATTACGGGACCATTGGATTTGAAATCCAAATCATTGGACTTTAGGAATAGGCAGGTATCTTGTAAAGTAAAGGTATCCCATATAAATAAATAAAAATAAAATAAATAAAAAAGCCCTTTATTCTACTACTTACTACAATATAATAATAAACAAAACATAATAATTATTTCACAGATTAATTCTAAGACAAACACAATACATAATATATTTTATTACATCAAATTTCACTTTATTCATTTATATTTAATACAATTAATACATTTAGCTAAATCATAATATACTTAATACAACTTGATTAATTCAAATATTACATTTTACAAATATTAAAACATATCACAACAAAAAGTGTTAACACTAACATTAGCTTTAAATTTAACTTACATTTGAAACAAGAAAATATTATAAGGTCAAGGTTTAAAAATACATATTTGTTCAGTCACTTTTTTATCACAGTTTGTTGAAGTTTACTTCTTAAATCACAAAGACATAAAAATAAATTATTAAATATCAAATTAAGTACAATTGACATGTTTAAATTCATAATTTCATTAGAACAAATAAATATTAAATTAAAATAGAATCTAAGTTTGAAATAAGTACATAGTAATAAAAGTTAATTGTCCATTTATCCATCATTTGTAATGTCGTTTTGTTGTGTTTTTGAAGTAGTAGTCGCCTCTCTGGCGTAGGCCTCCCCCAAATCTTTCCAACTCTTTCTATCTCTCGCTTTGGTCATCCAGTCTGGGCCCACTTTTTGTATAAATATATCTGCCCACCTCTTCTTTTGTCGTCCACGTGTCCTTGTTTCATTTCTAGGGATCCATTCTGTAATTTTCTTGGTCCATCTGTCATTTTTCATCCGACATATGTGTCCCGCCCAGTTCCATTTTAGGGATCTCACTCTTTTCACAATATCTGTACTATTTGTTTTTTTCCTAATAGTCTGGTTGTTAACTCTGTGAGATAATCTTATTCCTAGCATACTTCTTTCCATTTTACGTTGACATACAGCTAACTTTTCTTCATCCCTTTTTTTCAGTGACCAGCTTTGACAACCATACGTCAGACAAGGAAGTATTGCAATATCGAAGAGTTTACCCTTAATCTTGATATTTATCGATTTGTTTTTCATAATCTCCTTCAAGCCCCAGTATCTTTTCCATGCAATAGCTATTCTTCTGTTTATTTCGTTCTCAGTATGGTTATGGAATGAAACCAATTGGCCGAGGTATATGTATTCTTGTACAAATTCTACATTCTCGTCATCAATGTTTACCGACTCTGTTTCGTCACTATTTGTTATGATCTTCGTTTTAGTGATATTTATAAATAAGCCTACTTTCTTACTCTCACATGTCAAGTCATTTAACATAGTTTTTAGATCTGAAATGTTTTCTGCAAATATGACTATGTCATCAGCGAAGCGGAGGTGGCTAAAGTATTCACCATTTACCCTCAGTCCTTTCTCTTCCCAGTTTAGTTTTCTGAATATACCTTCTAGGACTGCGGTAAATATTTTTGGAGATAACGGGTCGCCCTGTCGGACGCCTCTTTCTATAGGAAATTTGTCACCCTCCCGTTCCAGTCTGATCTTTGCGCAACTTTTGCTATATATTTCCTGTAGAATAGTTATGTAAATCTCGTCGACTCCCTGTTCTTTTAGTGTTTCCCATATAGAGCTGTGCTTTAATGAATCAAATGCTTTTTTGTAATCAATGAAACACATAAAAACTGTTTTGTTGTACTCCTTGGCTTTTTCTATTATTTGAGTTACCACCTGTATATGATCTGTGGTTGAGTAGTTTTTTCTGAAACCTGAGTAGTTCTTCTTCTAGTTATGCATCCGGCCAGAATGCGGCTAATGGATTCTCTATCTGGGGCCCAGAGCATGTCGACAGTGTCGTGCATCGAAGAGGAGGTGGAGTGGACTGGACATAGTGCGGCACGGAGGGCATGGGGTTCACATTGGACTTGTCCAGGGCCAATGTGTTCAGAAATCCATCTCTCCTAGCGGACTGGAGGGACTCGATCCTGTCTTGTTGAACACTGAGTTTGGTCTCCATGGATGTCATTTTTGCAGTTACAGTAGTTTTCAGGTTGTCGATGGTGGCTGACAGGCCTCTCACAGACTTCAGTATATCCTGTAGTGTTTCTTCAACCCGGTCCATGCGTCTTGAGATGTCCCCCACCCCGTCAAACCTCACCCTGGACTTCTTGTCTGCCGGGGCGGAACCGGTCGCCTCCTGACTGGCCCTCCTCTTCGCTTGCCTGGTCTCGCGGGGCCCCATGTCCACCTGCTTGTTCGCATGGTTGATTTTCATCTAAAGTTGCTGTTATTCTGTTAAGTAACAGTTTAGAGAATATCTTATATATATTTGAAATTAAGTTGATGGGTCTGTAGTTATTTAAATCACTTTTATCACCTTTTTTATGTAGTAGTATAATGGTAGAGTCCGACCATTGCTCTGGAGTAGTTCCATTACACAGCATATTGTCAAACATTGTCGATAGAACTGGTTGTAAAGGTTCAGAAAAAGCTTTTAAAAGTTCATTTGTAATTTTATCCTCGCCCGGGGCTTTGTTATTTTTCTGTGACTCTATTGCGTACCTGATTTCTGTATGTAGCACCTCAAGTTGATTTGCAGGTGGGTAATGTTGTTTCGGTTCATTATGTATTAATTCAGATGATAGTGGCTCGTTGGATTTGTACAGATCTTTGAAAAAGTCAGATGCTGCTTTTAATAAATCTGGCCTTCTAGTTACTTCTTTACCTGTTTTGTTTTTTAAGCTAGGTGCCCATTCAGAATTGTTTTTTAAGTATTTATAAGCTTTTTTAATTGCACCTGTGTTTTGTATATATGTCTCAAATATTTTCTGTCTGTGTAATCTATTGTCTCTCCGTATGTGTCTGTTTATTGTTTTGCTAATTTTTGTTATTTTAGTGCATATTTGTTTTGTTCTTTTTAAACGGTAGAGTTCTTTACGTTCCTTCAACAAATCTTGAGTTATCGGACTAATTTTGTTTTTATCAACTTTATCTTTTAGTGGCAAATTTTGCATCAATATTTCTATTTCTGACACAAAGGTGTTATACTGGCGCTGTACATTTGGCTCCTTTTTTAAAACTTGAGTCAGTTTGTTTTGCCAATCATTTCCGAATTCACCTGCACATACTGGTAGCCTGTCCGTATAATTTGTGTTATGTTTTATAAACTTTCTATGTTTTACTATGTTATCTTTTCTTAACGAGCATCTTATCATACGGTGATCCGTTTCAAAGTTAAGTTTGTTGATTATATCAAAGCTTTGTATTTGTTTTGACTGGTTTGTTAATATATAGTCGATTTCATTATGATAAACATTATTTGGTGACCGCCAAGTCCATTTCTTTAGTGGTTTTCTATAGAACAAACTATTAATTATTTTAAAATTATTTTCTAGGGCGTATTCTACCAACCGTTGCCCTCGGCAATTTCTTTTTCCGTATGAGTGATTACCTATAATTTTTTCTTCACCTGGCTGCCTCTTGCCTATTTTTGCATTGAAATCACCCATCAATATTATGTTATTATTATTTGCAAAACTTACTGCTTCCTCTAGAGTTAGGTAAAAAGAGTCAATGTCTTCCTTACTGCAGCTTTCTGTAGGAGCATATACCTGAATTATTAACCACATCTTTCCCTTTTCTAATTGCAGTTCAATGGTCGCTACTCGTTCTGAGAATGTTTTCAAGCTTACAATGTTGTGCTTCAGAGATTTTTTAATTAAGAAACCGACACCATTTCTGCCTTTTTCGCTCGATGAGTGGTATAAGATAAAATTTTTGTGCTCCTCTATCAATTCTTTTTTTCTTCTTACTTCACATATACCGAGTATATCCCATTTAATCTCGTTAAGACTTGTAACTAATTCTGTAATTCTGCTGTCTTGGAGAAGAGTTCTGACATTTAGACTTGATATATATAAGCAATTGTTTTTTATTCTTCTGCTTGTGATAGAATTTGGGGGGTAATGGTCTACTACCTCCACGGGGACCGGCCGTATTGGAGGAGAATGAGGTGGGGGGAAAGGGACTACACTATTTAGTTTTTTTGAGCGGAGGTATTTTCTGTGCCAATACTGGAGCAAGACTGAGGTATTTCAAAGGATGGTGTGGTGTTCATATAAGAGGTAATATTTTTAGTTTTATTTTTCTTAGGTGCTTGTATTACAATTTTGTTGGTATTATAATTTTCAGGCGACTCCGATAAGTGGCGCTTGTGAAATCGTGCCTCATTTGCTGTGTCCCTATAATCCTGTTTGTTCTTCAATATGACGATTTTGTCATAACGTAGCACAGCATTTTTTCCACTCTGGCGTTCCTTCGCAATTACTTCTTGCAGTTCTTTGCGTTTAAGTAAAATATTCCTCGGAAAATCCTCTTTAATGTTGATGTTTGAGCTTATTAGTGATTTTCTTTTTCCCAATATTTCAATTTTTCGGCCCATAGTAGTTAATGTTAATAGTATTGGTCTTATCTTACTTTCTTTTCTGCCTAATCTTCGTACCGTTTCTATTTCTGTTTTTTGGATGTTAATTTTCATTTTAGAGTTAATCATAGACAATGTTAGTTCTTGTAGTTCCATAAAGCCTCTCTCGGTCTCTTCTACTCCAAACAATATAAGATTCCTTTTCCTATTTTGTTTGTCTAAGTAGTCTATAGTTTTTTGTTGTTGGCTTAATTTTGTTTCTAATATTTTCGTTCTGTTTTCAATTTGTGTAAATTTTTCATCAATATTGTCATTTATTGTTTTTGTTATGTTTAACTGCATATCCAGCATTTCTTGTTTCTGATTAGAAATGTCATTTTCAATACGTTTCAATATTTTCAATATGTCCTCCATGTTTTGATACTTGTTACGCCCTCTAGCGCCTGATAGCGGTACTGCTTGGTTGGTTGGTTTCTTAGTCGAGATGCGTACGGCCGGTAACAATACGCTGGCGCCGTGCTGATGTAGTGACGCCTGTTTGGTAGAGATGGCGCTACTTGCTTATGGATGGTGTAGCTCGAGTGAACTTGCAGATTTCAAGATTTAGGTTATGTTTTATCACTTGTTAAAAATTCACTTAGTTTACGTTCACCTAATGATATTTACACTCACTGACTTCCAGTAACATAAACATTTTGACTTATTTTGTGTTTTTCTTCGTATTTACACTAATAATCACGCAAGTTTACACATACTGTTTTTGACCAATTTATCGAATTTCCTGTCTCGTTACATCAAATTACAATGTTCACAGTTCACTTGGCACCTTGGTTTACTTGTTTTAATCTTTTATTCACGTAAAACCGCACTATTAATATTTTTAATTTTAAACAATACACGGAGCAGACGTTAACACGGGCAATGCAGCAGCGCCCCCCCCCCGGTCTGTATCCCATATACATACTACCTATACAGGGTGTAAAAAGAGCAGTCACTATAACTTTGGGATAGGATTATAGGACCTTGACAGATTCTAGAAATGAATTTTTTTCATTATTTAATTTTTGAAAAAAAAAAAAAAATTTTTTGCAATTTATTATTTTACTCGCAAGGCTAAACTATTTGGAACAACGTTCTGCATTCAATTCTTAAATTTTATAATTTTTGCCATAGTACGTAATGAACGTCTTACGCGTGCTATTGATATAGTGTATAATGTGTCGAGCCAGCGAACGGTCGCGCTCCGCGTTATACACGAGCAACAAATATTAATTTATATTTTTGCGAATCGCGCGGCTGATTGCCGCTGCACGTCACCATGGCGCTCGTGGCCAATGAGTTGCTGGCGTTTATCCAGCATGCCATCGACACCATGGACGAGGTCAGCATCATGCAGATCTGCAAGTCTTCCTTCAACAGCGAGGAGATTTGCAAGGGCAAGCAGCTGCTGTACGAGACGCTCGGCCAGAGCGCGAATATGCCATCGCGACGCAGAGATGGGACAGAGAGAAGCGTGCAGGATATAATCTCCCTGCTGAAGCAGACGGATCCAGACGACGTGCCGGCATTTGTGGCGAAAGATCTCCACAAGCTGCCGGTGGTGACGATGGACCACGTCGACGTCTCCAGCCTGCTGAAGAAATTCAATAGCATGAAGGCAGAGCTGGACGAGATGCGAGGTAGGTTGAATGCATCGGAATCCACCATCCGTGATTTGCGTAATGAATTATTGCAAATGAAAAATAATAATTCATTATGTATGTCACCCGAGCATTTGACCTTCGTTAATACGCGTCGCCGCGGCGCGCAAGCTGACACCTTTTGCGCGTCAGCAGAATTCGACGTGTCAGCGACCGCCGCCGCTCCCGCCCGCCTTCCCCTCGAGGTCGAGCCGAAGCTGAGTCAACCAGCGACTCAGCAGAAGAAAAGTTTTGCGGGTGTCACTGCCCGCTCCCCCGCACCTCCCCAGGGGGTGAAGATAAAAGGGGTGAAAGAGAGCCGCAAGGCTAAGGATAGCCGTAAGGCAGAACCTCCTCGATCTAACGAGGGTGAGAGCAGGAGGTGTGATGAGGAGGGCTTCACATTGGTGGAGAGAAGAAAGAAGAGGAAGCCCGCCGTCCGCAACCACCGCGGCACCGCACCCTGCGGACCCGAGCAGCGGCTGCGGTGTGAAATACCAACCACACCGCTGTACGTGTCCCGCCTGCACTGGTCCACGAAGGTCGAGGATGTCGTGGGCTACATCTTGAAGAAGACGTCCTTCAACTTGAGGGTCGAGCGTCTGGAGTCTCGCCATAAAGTTAACTTTAGTTCTTTTGTGGTGAGAGTACCGACACAACGCTTATCGACCTTCGAGGTGGAGGAGTTCTGGCCGATGGGTGTAGTCTACCGAAGATTCCGGGGGAGACTCCGGAGCGAGGCGCACATCACGTCGCCGATTATAATACGTGATAAATCTTAGTTATAATTATAATATGTATGTTAGTCTGTAAGGTATTTATAATATGGGCCTATGCCGCCCGAAATTTTGTATGTATGTTAGTCTGTAAGGTATTTATAATATGGGCCATGTAGCCTGAAATAAATGGTTTTTATTTTATTTATTTATTTATTTATTGACCTCTCAGCGTAATCAGCTGATCGCTGTGTTGTGCACGTTGTACATTGCCTATTGAACATTTGTAAATTTTTAAAACAGTGGATTAAAAGCAAATGACTAGTATCAATGGTTATATGTCTTGCCTGGTTATTACTCCACGAAGTTATAGTGACTGCTCTTTTTACACCCTGTATATCTCGCAGTGTTTCTCCAATGACAATTTCATTTATGAAATTCGAAAAACATCGCCATTTATCATATTCTTATTTTCAATATCGACAACATCGTCGAGCAAGCTGGCTTTAGAAGCAATTACTCAACAATAGACCATATTCACTCTTTAGAAATCATCATAGAGAAGTACCAAGAAATGAATAAACCCCTGTATCTAGCATTTATAGACTACGCCAAAGCATTTGACTCTATCTCTCACACTAGCATATGGAGAGCATTACATGAATGTGAATTGCCATCAGAAATCATTACACTAATTCAAGACATATATAAAAAGAGTAAGAGCAAGGTAGTGCTAGACAAAACCGGATCAGAGATAGTTATACAGAGAGGCGTTAGACAGGGTGACCATCTCCAAGAATTTTCATAACCGTTCTTGAAAATATTATAAGACCACTGAATTGGGAAAAACAGGGAATAAATATAAACGGCAAATTCTTGAGCAACCTCAGGTTTGCTGATGATTTGATTCTTTTTTCAGAAAATGCATTACAATTAGAAAGAATGGTAGAAGATATCCGTGCTGTCAGCTACAACATTGGCTTAGAATTAAATACATCAAAAACAAAAGTTATGACAAACTCTACCAGAATTCCTATTAAAGTCAACAATGATGAGCTGGAATATGTACAAGATTACATATACCTGGGCAAACAAATATCATTTAAAAAAACTAGACACCATGACGAACTTATGAGACGAGTGGTTATATGTCTTGCCTGGTTATTACTCCACGAAGTTATAGTGACTGCTCTTTTTACACCCTGTATATCTCGCAGTGTTTCTCCAATGACAATTTCATTTATGAAATTCGAAAAACATCGCCATTTATCATATTCTTATTTTCAATATCGACAACATCGTCGAGCAAGCTGGCTTTAGAAGCAATTACTCAACAATAGACCATATTCACTCTTTAGAAATCATCATAGAGAAGTACCAAGAAATGAATAAACCCCTGTACCTAGCATTTATAGACTACGCCAAAGCATTTGACTCTATCTCTCACACTAGCATATGGAGAGCATTACATGAATGTGAATTGCCATCAGAAATCATTACACTAATTCAAGACATATATAAAAAGAGTAAGAGCAAGGTAGTGCTAGACAAAACCGGATCAGAGATAGTTATACAGAGAGGCATTAGACAGGGTGACCATCTCCAAGAATTTTCATAACCGTTCTTGAAAATATTATAAGACCACTGAATTGGGAAAAACAGGGAATAAATATAAACGGGAAATTCTTGAGCAACCTCAGGTTTGCTGATGATTTGATTCTTTTTTCAGAAAATGCATTACAATTAGAAAGAATGGTAGAAGATATCCGTGCTGTCAGCTACAACATTGGCTTAGAATTAAATACATCAAAAACAAAAGTTATGACAAACTCTACCAGAATTCCTATTAAAGTCAACAATGATGAGCTGGAATATGTACAAGATTACATATACCTGGGCAAACAAATATCATTTAAAAAAACTAGACACCATGACGAACTTATGAGACGAGTAAACATAGCATGGAACAAATTTTGGAGTCTTAAAGAAATTCTAAAGTCAAATACGCCAATCAGATTAAAGAAGAAGGTAATGGATTCATGCATTCTGCCATCACTCTCTTATGCATCACAGACATGGATCTACAACAAAATAACCACAAACAAAATAATAACAACTCAAAGAGCCATGGAGAGGAGCATTCTGAAACTAAGATTGAAACACAGAAAGAAAAGTACATATATAAGACACATCACAAAAGTTATAGATACTCTCCAATACTGCAAAAAACTTAAATGGAAATGGGCTGGCCATGTTGCACGTATGGATGAGGATCGCTGGGCAAAAATTACAACCCTGTGGCAAGGTCCCACAGGTAAGAGAAACAGAGGTAGACCAGCTGCCAGATGGCTTGATGAGATATTAAAGACTACAGGACAAAACTGGATAGAAAAGGCAAATGATAGGAATGAGTGGAGCAATATGGAGGAGGCCTTTACTCTGCAGAGAGGTCCTTAAATAGATATAATATATTTAACTTAACTTTTAAATTTTAATTAATTAATAATCACTACTACATATTATGAAAAATAAATCAAAATGTAAGTAATATATAATATGTAAATAAATAATCAAATAATAACTTAACATGTAGCTAACTCTAATAATTATAATTGTATTTAACAAAATTTCTATTTAATTATTAATTGTCAATGCAAAATTTAAAATGTCTGTATAATATTATAATTATAAATGTAATCTTGTATACCTATGTTTTTTACATAAGTTTGATACAAATGTTAAGGTTAAGAAAACTAGTGTATTTTTAAGGAATAAATGAGGCTTATTATTATTATTATTTTCAATATCAAAACTTGTAATAGTTGAGCTCTGCTGTGTATTTTCGATTTTGTTATTTTCAGAATCTTTTACATCTTCTTGTAAAGTTATCTTGGAAGAAAATGGCAAAAATACTAATTAAATATCTTTGTGCCTCTATCTATTATTTAAATAAAATCATTCAATTCAAACACCTACTCGGCTTTGAATCCGTTTATTATTATTGAAGGCTTAATACTCTTATCAATAGTTTTCTTTACTTTTGTTTTGTTAGGGATTTCGACGCCATTCAAGAATAGTTGTTACCATTTATTGGTTTTAAATGCCGATAAGTCTGCTATTAAAATTATTGAAAAATGTCACTATGGTTTAAAATTTTACAGATCTTTTAATATTTTGATTTTTATATAATAAGTTCATCCAACCATCATCAGTGGGCTTACTCCCGACACAATTGAGAACCGAATCCGTTCGATATCAGTGGTTTTTTGTACTTTATTTGGTGAATTACTTTGAAACTAATTAGGATAAAGAAAATTGTTAGATCGTAACTTTTTGTACTCCCGACCATATCAATCGAGTGAGTATCAAAATAAACAAATGTCAATTTATTAGGAAGTACGCGGCATGATCGTATCTGAATCAAATCAGTTTGGAGAGTAAGGGCCCTGGTAGGCTAATTCCACAAATTAAACAAATTTTTGAGTGCAAACAAATCACTTTGCAAATGTCAAGTAGTGGAGTAATTGTCATACCCCGTGTTCCAGATGCAGCTGTCAGCTGTCAAAAACTGTTCAAAACGCACAGAATGATCACGCCATTTTGCATATTTTTACCCATCTTGTTTTTGACGTTTACTTAGATTTCAGAGATTTCACTGATCTCGATGTTATTTTTAAATTATGGATTGAGCAAATTTATTCTAGATTCTTTTTCAATGTAGTTATTATTGTTAATTTAAAATATAAATAGAATTTATGGGATTTAAAGGAAATATTAAATTTTGACATCTGTCAGTCGTTCCACTAGCTTAGGAATGATCTGTGCGTTCAGAGTAAAAAGAGCGCCTAAAGGAACACGCCCATAGTGAACAGCGCAGTAAGAAATTCTTTGGCATAACTAATTTTTAGAAAAAAACGGCGGGAAATTTGATCGCGTGCGGTTGTGTTTTTTCGAGCCTATTATTTTAATTAATTTATTGGTATTTCAGAGCAGGGTGATACTGTATATAAATATTTAGATAATTAGTAGTTTATTTAGTTTAGTTTTGTTCTTTCTTCAATAGTTGGTAAGTTCTTTTATTTTTTAGTCTTTTTACAATTATGAATCGGCCACCCGACCCGGGAGGCGGGAATGAAAAACCTTCATGTTCAGTGCCGCAACCAAGTAGTTTCATAACTATCGATTATGATGAGTCAAGTATGGACACTGACCAATCCGTAAAAAGGTCTTTAAAACGTACCCGACTGCATAAAATATGTAAACAATGCAACAAAAAAGTTCGAAAAAACGCGGGAAACCAAAAAACTGGTTGCCAATGTTGTATTCTTTCTGATAAATCGGATGAAAATAAAGATGAAGTCGTCTCCGTTTCACTGCCCCACAAAGAGCCCGAAAGCGTTTCAAAAAAATCTATTGGCAGAAATACCTACAACGAAAATGATGTTTCTCCATATGTTGTTCATGTACAGAAAATTACCAAAAGTGACAACGATGGTACCTTTCTTCACCCAATTACTTTCGGTGATTTTCTGATCAAAAATAATATTTATAATATCATTAACGGTAGTTTAAAAAAGATAGCGTAATGATAAAAAGAAAGGCGTAATAGAATATCAGTGGCTTTCTGCAATTTCAAAGATGCTAATACATTTTTAAATAATAATTTACTTGGTGATAACAATTATCATGCATTTATTCCATCATTTAATGTGGTCAGGATTGGTATAGTGAGGGGTGTCCCTGTAGAGTGGTCACCAGAAATGATAATGGAAAACATTTCTACCCCTATTGGGTTTGGGAAAGTTGTCAATATTAGGAGGTTAAATTTCAAAACTATAGTAGAAGGTTCTCCTGTTTGAAAACCAACACAATCATTAGTAGTTTACTTTGATGGCAGAGTTTTGCCAAAGAAAGTGTTTCTATGTTATAATGCTTTACCAGTTGAGCTCTATATCTTTCCAACTATACAATGTTTCCACTGTTGTAGGTATGGACATACCAAATTACAATGTAGGTCAAAACCAAGGTGTCTCAAGTGTGGCCAAGAACACACTTCGGACTCTTGTAGTATTAATGAGATTGACTATTTCTGTTGCTTGTGTTCTGGTCACCATATGGCCAATAACAAAGTATGTCCAGAGTTTAACAGACAAAGGTTAATAAAAATACATATGGCTGAAAAATGTGTATCATATGCAGAGGCTAATAAAGAAATCCCAATACTATATAAATCTTATTCAGAAATAGTATCTTCACCCCTTACAAATTTGCCTACAAAAGAAGATAGTCCCACTCTCAATAGATCATATAAAAAAACAGTAACATTGAAACCACGTGCACCTTATAAGCCCAGTAAAGGTTATGACAAAATTGGCCACAATAACATAGTTAAAGAATTTTCTATTGACCAATTCGAAAAAAACACAACTCCAATAAATGTAGATAATAATATTTATTCTAAAAATGATTTTTCTAAGATCACTGATGTGATTTCATTGTTACAAACATGTACACAAAATAATACTTTACCGTCCATCGTTGCCCCTTTAATCCAGTTAATCATAAATATCCTTCAAAATGGCCACTTGCCAAGTAATAATTCAGTGGAACGCTAGAAGCGTTATCAATAAAAAAAATGACATAATTTATTTATTAAATAATTACCAACCTTTTTTATTTTCTTTTTCTGAAACTTGGCTTAGGCCAAGCAATACTTTTAGGTTTAAAAATTACAATACCGTCAGAGAAGATAGATTAGATGGTTATGGTGGTGTAGCTTTTCTACTTGAGAAAAGTTACCCTTTTAGTTTAATTAATATTCCTGTACATAGTCCTGAACTTTCTATTTTAGCTATAAGTGTAAATAATGTATGTTTTGTTTCTGTATATATTTCCCGCATTTCTATTAACATTTTAAATGAAATAAGTAACATTTTAACATCCCTTCCAAAACCCTTAATTATCACAGGTGATTTTAACTGTCATCATCAGTTATCCCCTCGTCTGTGGTTTGTGATTTTTCAAAAAGCCGTTGTATGTGGAGGCCTCTTGGGTGGTCTCGAATTACGTCATCCGCGCGAGGATCAAATTACAAATATTTCAAATATTTTGTTTATGAGCTTATTTTAGATTATATAAACAATATGTCGTTAAAATCGCTATGAAACAAGCTAACATATACTTATAGATTGGTTTAGTTTGGCCTTGTAATGTATAACTTATTCCAAATTGAAATTAGGTAAAACTTTTTTTTCCCCATTTTTTGGTATTAAAGTCGTTGAATTAAAAAATATATAAAATATTTTATCCAAAAGCTTTTTTCGTCCTCAGGTTTATTCATATTACTTCCCATTATTAGTAAAAAATAAGACACAATACATTCATTGTTTATAAACCACAAGCGTTATAAAAACGCGGTACTTGAACGGGCTCGACCGAGGCAATAAAAAAAGGTCTTGTTTACACTTCAATTCCGAGAACTCCATTGTCGAGTGGCCGGGAATGTTACTCATTGTTTATTATGGTTTATAATCTTATACACAAACGAAAGTTGAAGCGTTAAAACTGTTTTGTTTATTAGAAATCAAACGATGAAAAAAACACTAGTTAATACGAAAAAATTTCAAATCATGTTTGATGCAATAACAATTTTTGTATAAAATATTTATGATATTCACATTATAATGCATGAAATATTGTTTGTTAATTACTTACCTATCCAATTAATAGCACAAAACACAATTCACAGCACAAAACAAATATATTTTAACAATTTTCTAAAAGACGGTTGGTGTAAAAAAACAACAATGACCGACGTCATTTTCATACGGCTCGTATTTCATACTAACAGGTTCCATAGATTAAAGCAAGTTCTTAAAGGACAATCTATATATTTTTTTAAAAATTGGCACATCTGTGGCAAAGAAAAACACAAAAAGCCGTCAACTGTTGAGAAATCTATTTTAGTATCGCCATAGTATCGCGCACCCGACTCTAGGAGTCGGCTCCACAGACAGCGGTTTTTTTGACAGCGCTCTAGGAGTCGGCGCCACAGACGAGGGGTTATGGGGTAGTTCAATCACCAATAATTATGGTAATAAGCTTTTAACTATTCTGGATCAAAACAATTTGTGTGTGATAAGTTCTGGTGAACCTACTAGGCGCACTAGTCCTTATGATGGTTTAAGAAGTGCTGTTGACCTGATTATTTGTTCTCCACTGTTTGTTTCCCATTTAACATCTTTTGTTTTATCTTCCACTTATGGAAGCGATCATTTTCCTATAGTTAATTCTTTTCCTTCTAACTGTATAAACTTTCCTAAGCAGAGTAATAGATTGATTCCTAGATTTAATTTGAATAATGTTTCTGAAGAATCTTGGAAACAATTTAGTAATATTGTTGATGCAAAACTATCCCAAGAGTTGTCTAATGGCAATAACGTTGATGCTCTTGTTTTTACGGATCTCTTGATTGCAAGTGCTAATGAAGTATTTCCAGTAAAAAATGAAACATCTTCAATTCCAAGCCCGCCATGGTGGGATAAAGAGTGTACTGAAACCATAAAAAAGAGAAAACGGGCTGAAAAATTGTATAGCAACGATATGTCTTTAGAAAATTATTGGGCATTAAAAAATATTGTAAATAGTACTAAATTACTTTTCAAAAAGAAGAAACGTGAAAGTTGGCAGAAATTCTGCTCAGCATTATCCTCTAATACTCCTCCAACAGATGTGTGGAAAAGTATCAGAAGGTTCAAATCTGCGTACAATACTTCTCATTCTGTATCTCTACCCAATAATGTAGCAAATGACTTTTTAGACAAGCTTGCTCCTCCATCAGTTAATTTTAAAACTAACCTATTAGACAATAATAGTACAATGGACGAAAGTGATGAATCTTCGGAATTAAATTCTCCTTTCTCCCTAGCAGAGTTAAAAAATGTATTGGCTAATGTATCCGATTCTTCCCCTGGGCCTGATGGTGTTTATTATTCATTCATTTCTCACTTAAAATATGACAGTTTAGCAATTTATCTTAAAATAATAAACTTTATTTTTGAGTCTGGCAATATTCCATCAGATTGGAAATGTCAACTTATTATACCCATTCTAAAGCCAAATAAGGATGCTTCCCATCCATCTTCGTACCGACCTATCGCTCTCTCATCAGTTCTTTTAAAAGTTATTGAACGTTTGGTAAAAAACCGCCTTGAGTGGTTTGTTGAAACTAATTGTCTTCTTTCTTCATCCCAATACGGTTTTCGGCGAAATAAAAGCACTTATGATAACTTAAGTATTTTTACGACAGATATTAGATTAGCTTTTAGTGTTAACAAATTCGTCCTATCTGTCTTTCTCGATCTGTCGAATGCGTATGATAATGTCATCATATTAATACTTAAACAAAAATTAATTTCCCTAAAAGTTCCTAAGAAAATTATTACATTTATTATAAATATGCTTACTGATAGGCCTATTTTCTTCTACAATAATGACCTAAAGTATTTAAGAATCCTAACTAAAGGATTACCACAGGGCTCAGTTTTGAGCCCTTTGTTGTATGATTTATATTCTTATGATTTAGAGTTGTCCATTGCTGATGATATTGGTGTACTCCAATATGCAGATGACTTACTTTTGTTTGTTAAAGGAAATAATATTGATCTTGCAAATATAAAATTAACAGAATCCCTGTTCTTTCTTAAGAAATGGCTTGATGATCATGGCCTAGATTTATCACCATCAAAAAGCTCCTCAGTTCTTTTTCATCGAATGCGTAGGACCCCTCAAGTCCAAGTACTTTTTGACAATACCATTATTCCACAAAATAGTCATCACAAATTTTTAGGTGTTATCTTAGACGAGAAACTTTCTGGAGTTCTACATTGTAATTTTGTTGTAAATAAATGTGAAAAAAATATTAATATTATTAGATGCCTATCCGGTATATGGTGGGGTGCCCATCCTTTTTATCTAAAATTGATTTATAATGCATTAATTCGGAGCATCTTAGAATATGGCACTTTCCTCCTAGAACCTGGGCATGCGTCAGGATTTAAAGCTCTAGATAAAATTCAAAGTAAATGTCTTAGACTTATATGTGGGGCCATGAAATCTAGTCCGATAAATGCCTTGCAGGTTGAATGCTGTGATCCTCCTTTGCATTTACGACGTCAATACTTATCAGATAAATATCTCTTTAGATGCCTTCAAACTACTGATCATCCCATTATTGCTAAGCTTCACTAACTTGCTTACTTTGTGTCAAATGACTCGTATTGGATGCATAAACGAAATCCGTGTTTAGTTGAAAGTTTTTTTAAATTTAAATCTCTTTCTGCTCCTATACATCAATGTAGTAATTTACCTATATTTTCTAGTCCTTTCAATACCCTCACTTTTACTCCAAATGTTGTTAACATTGGGATAGACAAAACTGATGCTTTGAGAGCTAATGCAAAATTTAAAAGTATTGTTGAAAGAAACTTTAGTGATTTTCATTATATTTTTACAGATGCCTCAAAACTTGAAATAAATGGTAATGTCGGTGTAGGTACCTTTCACTCTCAATATAACATAGTACAGAAAATTAAACTTCCCCCTGAATGTTCTGTTTTCACTGGGGAGTGTTTAGGTATTTTAAAAGCTTTACAGTATATTAAGTTAGCTAAACTTAAAAAATCAATAGTGTTCACTGATTCATTAAGTTCAATTCAGGCGCTTAACAAGAACCCTTTTAAAATGAAACAACAGCATCCTATTATTTTTGATATTAGACAATTTTTATCTTACTTTTAAAACGACTACATTGTAGTGATTGCTTGGATACCGAGCCATTGTGGAATAGACGGAAATGTTAAGGCGAATTCATTGGCAAGGAATGCGTCTATTTGTGGTGACCTAGTTCCGTATAAAATTTATTATCCAGATTTAATGACTCTACCAAAAACGTATCTGGAGGAGTCCTGTAAATTCTCCTGGGATAATAATAGTAAACAAAAGGGGGGCCATTTTTATAAATTACAATCTGAAATTGTTGCAAAGCCTTGGTTTTTTAGCATGAACTTTAACAAAAAGTGTTCAAGCATTATAACAAGATTAAGGCTGGGCCATACTTGTTTGCCAGTCCATCTTGCAAGACTAAATATCATTGTTAGTCCCTCGTGTATATGTGGTAGTGAAACGGCAGATGCCAATCATTTGTTTTTCTCCTGTCCAAATTATAACCGTTCCCGTTTCCTGGATTCATTAGTAGAAAATAAAATTCCTTTTCCTACATCTATATTTTGTTTATTGTATATTAAAACATATGCTATTTATAAAATTATTTCTGTTTTTATTTTACAAAATAACATTGAGATATAGTACCATTTTCCTAAATTATATTGTGTATAATAATTAAGTTTATGTATTTTTACCTACTTGTCCTGAATTCCTTAATCCAAATTCTATCGTTTCCGCAAATCCTAAGTTCTTTAAATAAAGTTTCCTCCGTTTGTCATTGGCTATGCACAAAGTGCATGCCTTTAGAGAAAAAAAAAACTAATTTTTAGACATTTTCTGACATTTTTATTTCCTTCAATTCTGCACTGCTTTTTCAGACACAGAAGTAAATTGGTTTCGTCCCCATTGATCAGATCACATTAAGCATAGTTACCATATTATATTATGTAAGTAATTAAAAGCATTAATAATATTTTTAATTTTGAATTGCAGGCCTTGTTCGTCTAAAGACGTGTGCTGTCCTACTGAATATGTTGTGGTACAATACACTACTATGGATAAAGAAGACATTATTTAAGTAGGAAAAACATAAGAATCGTAAAATATATCAACTAACAATAAATCTTTATTATATATTTGTAATATGTTGTTTATTGAAACTATTTGAAACAAAAACTTTTTAAGTTGTTGTTCTGTAAATAGAAATTTATTTTTATTAACCATTCCAAACTGTTTTTCCGATTTTATAAGTACATTTATATTTATCAATTACTAACCTGTAAAGAGAAACAACATTTAAAGCTACTGCTTTAAATATTATTTCTTACAAATAATGTATTTCAAGAATCTCAGTGGCGACCATTTTTCTACAAAAATGATTTTTCTTCTAGACCAATAATTCTAGAATGAACATAATGTTTGACATATAACCAAATGTAAGAAGCGGGAAACTTAAATGAAATGAGAATTATAAGAGCCTCATTTATATCTCCCCCCCCCTCCAGTTTTACAAAATATCAAGTAGGTACTGGTCTAAGTTTTGTAATAAGAAACAAGTTTGGTTCCAACTTCTTGTATCCTGTGTTAACTTTATATTACTGAATTAGATATTTTTTCTAAAATTTTGTAAGGTCCAATTTTTTATTAATCTAGTTTCTTCCTACATATTTAGTCGGGTTACCATTTTCCACATATACAGAATCTCCTACTTCTAGTTGGTAATTTCTTCTGTTTTATCGAATTGTTGTTTATTATAATTGTGTAATTTTATAGTTCTTTCAAAAGCTATTTTCCTATCTTGTAATAAATCTTTGTGTTTTATAATCCTCTTAACTCATGTAGTAAGATATCAATAACTTTTCCTTCCGTTAAATATATTGGGGAATATCCTGTCACAGTGTGCTCAGTTTAATTATATCTGTGGGTACATTTATGTGGGATGGTTGTCCAAGCCATTTTATAAAATTTTTCATTAATTGTGCATTCTTATCTTGTTAACTAGTCTGATTTAGAAGTTCATTCAGACCATTCGAAAAAGGTACATTTACTGCCGTAAAAATAATAGGTATGTTCTCTTTTTCAAAAAACTTAAAATATGTTGAATTTATTTATTTATTTATTTGTATAACATATTTCATAATTATCACATATTTTTTTAATAGTATGTGTTAAATTCTTTCCTACATAGAATGGTTTGATTTTATTGTCTGTTTGTTACATATATGGCAGTATGTACAGTACAGTACCGTGTACGAGTAGGTACATTTGTTATTAGTTTCTTACTAAATTTCTCAGTGAGTATATTTTTCTTTGTTTTTGGAATTGGAAAATCTTTCATGGCAATTATGTTGTCCTTTAGTGGCGTAATTGAATTATTTTTATTATGTAGCCTAAGTATCTGACCTGTGCAAATTTGCATTTAGAGAATTTTAATCTAAAACCCTCTTTTGAAATTGCTTTCAATAGCAATTATAAATGCTTTGTATCTTCAGTGAATGTCTGGGAAAATACTAAGATGTCATCTATGAAGTTTACTATAAAATTTGATCATTTGTTATTTCTTATAATGCTAGTAGGAAATCTTTGAAAAATTCCGGGTGATGTTTTTAAACCAAATGGTAGGTAGACAAGTCCATTTAAAGTGATTTTCACAATAATGAATTAAACTCACAAATACAAATAATTTCGTATATTCCAATTTGAGAATAATAGCAATACAGTAAATAATCAGTTGGATAGAAAAGGCGTTAATTCTGACTTGATAGTCCAACCGCCCGTTGGGAAAAAAGAACATAGATTAAAGTAATACATCTAAAACGATAATCGATGCAAACGATTATTTCTTCAGCTGTTGTTTTATATTTTTTGTGGCGCCATCTATCTTAGTTCCTCCGGCTTAGTCAAATAGGTGGCGCAAGTTGTTTATTTTACTAAAATTGCCAACAATAATACATTTTATACATTTTCTCAGATAAATTCTTCAAATTAGGTTGTTTATATTCCTTTTGCAATTCAGCAAAATTTTCCAGGATCTTTGTAAGAGTTTCTGTAGAAGTTTGACTTGTAAAAGCTTGTTGTGTTATCTCCTCCAGAAGATAGCCCTTGAATTGCATATTTCTATCTTCATCCATGTAAGTTTCCTGTAATTCGGGCGTCACTGAAATTCATACTTGTCTTTTCTCGTGTCTTCTTTGCAATGTACCTTTTACCTTTTGAAAAGTAGGAGCTTTTTATTTTTTATAACTATTAACTATTAACTGATTAAATAATTAACATTAAAATATTTTTATTAACTGAGTATGTGGCCTTATTGATTGTAATTGTTCCGGAAAATAAACACATTTTTTTCGGCATTTATAATAATTGAGGTTATGTGAATCACGTTTGTCTTCGGATCTTCACGAGATTTCACAACATATTAAAATTTTAACTTCTCTATTGTTTTCAATAGCTATAGTAATTATTGCTGTTTTGTAATATATTGTTTATTGAAACAAAAACTTAAGTTGTTGCTCTGTAAAAAGAAATTTATTTTTAATAAACATTCCAAACTGTTTTTCAGACTTTCACATTTAAGTACAATTATATTTATTAATTATTAACCTGTAAAGAGAAACAACGTAATATGGAAAGAAGCATCATAAATGTGAAAAAAATACAAAAAATCCCTTCTGACATTGACAAATCACTAAGGAGCCTTTTTGAAAAGAAGAAGAAGAAGTAAGAAGCGGATATCTTGATTGAGAATAATATATCATTTACATATTTGTTAAAGCCTATAAATAATTAATTATTGTTGAGATATAAGACCACAGGATGCTCATCATGAAAAATAATGGACTTTTTTCATAATAATTCCATTATTGTTTTACTACCGTACACCACAGACCCAACGGATCTTTCATTGGTAACCTGCATTGCATAGGCTGAGGCAATATACGTTCCACCGCTCATTTGCCCTCTCCAAATCGAGTTCGATAGTATTATTAAAACAAAGATGATTGACCTTTCAAGTCTGGTAAACATCGTTTTATCAAGTGAATTGCATTATAAATTGAATTCAACACTGATTATATTTAGTGACGTTGTGACATTGGATTGAACTGTACTTTTTATGCATGTTAATATAAATACGTGCAAATACAAGGATTATTTTCTCATCAGGTGGGTACTAGAAAATTATATTTTTGATCGCAGCTGGGACAATGATTTACAGTTTTATACAACAAGTAGATATGTAATATAGTCCTCTTAAACTAGCACGTGTATGATTGCGTACAAACAAAGTAATAAAGAGACTACTTATTTGTGATCGCTGGTCCATTTTCTTTGAGTTACCGCTCTATATGCACATTATCTGCAGATAAATTGTATGACATTATGATTAATTATTGTTTACTTACTGAATCGACGATATAATATGTGCTAGGTCGGTATTTAATTTTTGTTTGTAATTGAATCGAAAACGGTATTTTTGTGGAACATTGAGTATTTTTGAGTGGAATTAACAGCGTTTTCTATGGATTTCACGTAAGTCCTTAGATCCAGTGCATCACAAAAAGTAGAAGGTACGCCGAATAACCAACACAGGTTGGTTGGGGACTGTACAATACTTACATTACTAGCAATATAGTAGTTGAGTTCTGATTTATCAAAATACGCATAATTATTTACATAAAAGACTTAAGCCTTGTTCGGACTAGGCTAGTATTTTAGTCTAGTGGCGAGTAATTTAGTAGCTAAACTATACGCTACTACCTAAAAATCGTTCGCATTACAGTCGAGTAAAGCTCACAAGTCAGTGGTACTCTGCAAGATGAACAGCCTACAGCGTAATAAAGTCAATAAACTGATAAAGCTAATCGTAACGGCTATTTTAGATGAGGTGGATGAGGAAATTTGCGTGATTAACACTAGAAAGACCAAGGCCGTCAATTTGACGGCACGGCGATTTCATTCTTAAATATTTTACACACCATGTTGTTGTTTCTTTTCATATTTTATGACTTTTCCTAATTTGTTATTGTTAGTCTAAATCTATGTAAAAAAGTATTAAATTATGTGTAGTATATGAGATTCTTTTAAAAATACCTACTATGACCGCACACCGTCAAAATGACGGCATACGAAGACAGTGATAAGAATAGTAAACAAATTTTTCTACGAACTAATGCGGGTACTTTTGTTCCATTTATTTTGAATTTTGAGTAAGTTGTTATTGTTTAGTTGGTTTACATTACATTTAGTAGACGTTAGATTCGTTTTGTGAGCAGTCGTAATTTATTATACAAATGCGTCGTCCGCCAACTTAATAGTTCTCAAATCGAACAAGAACTGTCGCGATATCTGGATATACAACAAGATGTATCAGGTGATGAAAGTGGTAATGATTTAGCAGCCAATGTTTGTGAATCCAGTGATAAAGAATTTCAACCGGAACAGGTATCTTCTTCATCCGAAGACTCTGAAGTAGATTCCCCTGATTTATAATGAAAACAGAGACCGAAAAAACCCTTACTATTTATCAAGGAAAACCAGGAAAAAATGTAATTATTTTGAGTACCCTGCGCCCCAACATGAGCATAGGTTTTGATAAAAAAAGCTGCCTGAGACAGTTAAATTTTATAATAAAACTATTTTTGGTATGGACATCGTCGATGGCACGCAAGTACCTACACCGTAGGAGCTGGAAGTCAAAGATGGCCAAAGATGGATTAATTTTTTTTACAATATACTTGATTTAGCAGCTATGAACTCGTGGACTAAGTATATACCGAAAAGTAACAGGGATAAATATATATCGGCATGATTTTATATTTCAATTAGTCAGCGATCTACGTGCAGAGTATGTGAATAAAAATCTACTTCAGCTGCGGCTCAAAGTCAAGAAAGTAATTCTGAAACAAGTGAACGATGAAACTAGAAACAATAAGAGGCGGCAATGTAAAATAAATCATAATTGTAAAAAAAATTGAACGTGCGAAAACTGCACAATCTACAAAAAAGCTGTTTGTGGAAAATGTATAACAGATTTTTAAAAAACTATTATTTGTTGAAAATGTTACTCAGTTTAAGCACTAAAATTGTTTGTTATGATTAAAAAATAAATTGATACCTACTATTTACATTTTATTTTAAGTAAAATACGCAATAATTTCAGGAGTATTCTGATTGAATCTCTAGTGCCGTCAAATTGACGGCTGCGGTCTTTGAAGGTATAGTATGAAGCCCGGTCCTTCTAGTGTTAATAAAAAGAAGCTGTGGATACGAAAATGGATCAATAGAAGAAATGACCTAACAATATAACACGGGGACTTAAAATTCCATAAGCAATCATGTTCAATATAAATGGAAACAAATTTTAAAGTAGTTTCCTCGCTCCAGCGAAACGACATTTTCACGTCAACTAATGAACTCGACTAAATCGACAGGTTCGGACTTGTTTAGCCGGCGACCGAGTGAGCACGGACGCGTGGTGGGGGGTGCTACTCGCTACTAGACTACTAAAAAAAATAGAATAAAATGGATTGACTCGACTAAATTGATGAGACAGACGTAAATAAAACAGTTGGTCCATGTTCTTGTATCTTATAATATTTAATCGGGCAGAGTCTCTGCTTACAACAATATCCATCTATTCTTAAGTCTGAAGACAATCGAACGTTAACGCCCTTATATATTATTGACAATCGTTCGGGCAAAAATCAATATGAGAACTATTTTACAGATTTAATTATAATTAGCTAAATACGTTTAAATCGAATATAATTATTAGGTAACAAATATTTATCCTTTATCAATAGGCACTTAATTATAATATAATTATTCGTACTTTAGTTTAGATAATAAATTGAAAGACAATTTATTATTATGGAAGTGACGTCATGGGTTGCCACATTCAAATATTTAATCACTTAAAATAACTACATCAATATAATCTATAACAATCAGTTGATTGATAAATTACCAATAAACAGCTCAATGAAATTAACACTAGTATAATACAAACACGCATAATTATAATATCATGGATCCCAGATGTTTGTAACAATATGTTGTTAACACTCGGCCATCCTGCAGCAGTCGTGTCCCACGACTTTCCTTCGCCACCGTTTACCTGAGAAAAAAAAACTGAACAGTATATCTATGGTAATTGTTACGTTGATAAATTTGACAAGTGGGATTTAAATCGGGCATTGGCCCACCTCACATTCCCACCACTGCAACTCCTGTAAGCCAGGATCAACAGCGGTAACCAACCACGACAAACCCTTTGATATGATCTCAGGGGAGCCCGAGGGACAAGCTAAATCTGTCTTGGGACCCACAACGACATTAATCGGAAGAAAAAAGGAGGAGTAGGAAGTATTCCAGTTACTTTTAGTTAACTGACAAGTGGGATGCCTAACATTGTGTGGAGTCAGTGCCATTTCTCTATAATATCATCATCGTTAAATTAAAATAAATGTATGTACATTTAAGGTCACCCAGCCATCGGCGTATCATATCGCTTTGCGTATTCTCATTACGCTTATTAGTCACACAGACATTGTAATATATTATCACAAAGAACTTTAAATATTATATTATATCGTCACACAGACTAGAGCCACATAATAGGCATGTTGATTCGTACAGACCTAGGTGACTCCTATAGACTGAAGTTGAATATAATTTCACAGACTTTGTAATTTATTGTCATACAGACGTAATATATAGTCACACAGATAAAGCATGTTTACTATATTTTATTTCATGATCACACAGATCTGGTTGATTTACTTTTATTTTACTATCACACAGATTAATTTGCAGCTTCAATTACAGAAAGGTCTCCTCCACCACCTCTTCATGCTCCTTCTGTTTAGCAAGCCGAAGAGTAGTGATTAGAACGCTGGATTATGATATAATAAACTAAATGAATAATATAATCATACTCTACATCTCATCAGTAATTGTTGTTGTTAGGCATACCTAAGAATATGACACATATGTTGTCTGTTTCATTGTATACAATTCATAATTTCGACGCATCCATCCACCTAGACATAATTTACCAATAGAAGTTTTAATATTAGACAATATGCCTAAAGAAAGATTATAAGCATCTCCAAACCCTTTCATTATTACCTATATCTGATGGTAATATTTCAAGTTAGTCAATCAATTCAATCATTTGTTTTCTTTTAATTTAAAATTATATTAAATCTACTGCCAGTGTAAATAACGACACTTGAGGAGCTATTAAATACGAGGCGCATAAAAAAAACACTTGAAATAATTTAAATTAAGAATCAATATACACACCGGATTTTGCTGATCCTGTTGCCGCGAAGGTCCGGGTGTAGTGGCTACCCAGCAGCTTGCCGAAGTGTGTTACACCGGTGTTGTGCTTGACAATCACGTGTCCCAGAGTTGCTGCTGTAGACTTTTCCTCCGCGCCACCATGATGATTCCCAGAGTTTGCTGATCCTATTGCAGCTAGCAGCCTGGCGAAGTGTGCCACACCGTTGTTGTGCTCGACAATCACGTGCCCCAGAGTACATGGCTGCTGTAGACTTTTCCTCCGCGCCGCCATGATGATTCCCGAGAAATTAAAGATAAGGAATTGTTATCTGTACTAAAATTTTCTAAAAGACAGATATCCGAAATATACTGTTTCTCTGTTTGATAAGCTTTAGCATTAGCACATAATTCAGACGGTCTATCTATTATTATAACCAACTACCATAAAAGAAACCAAACTACTTACTTATTACTATTTAACAGAAAATATATATAATGAGGGTAAAAAAAAAGTTTCTCATAAGAAGAATACTTTGGTCAAGAATATTGGTCATAAAATATTTCTACTTAGTAGGTACAATATTATAATCATAATTATATATTTGTAATACTTAATTAAAATAAGTATGTAGTGTACATAGGGAAGTAAATGCTTCTATTAAGAAATTACTCTTATCTATAAGTAAATGTACTAATCTTATTATTTAGCAAACGCCTGAACAAGGCACTAAGTTTTATATATTTTTCGATGTATTATGATTTATCATATTGTGTTTATGCATACAGTTGCTAATAAAGAGTATAATGTTTGAAGTACCTACATTTTATCACACACATTTTATAGTAAAAGTAACGGGTCATGAGTCACACAACATGGTTTTCTCTTTTCTTTTTACCAGCGTAGGGTTGGGCGTGGGTGGAGTCATCAGAAAGGAAAAAAAAAAAAAATCATCACTGACCTGTCTTCCAGTTTCCTTTTTACGAGTCCATCTGGGTATGGCCTTACCCAGGTCCCAGTTCTGAGATGAGACGGACGTAAATAAAACAGTTGGTCCATGTTCTTGTATCTTATAATATTTAATCGGGCAGAGTCTCTGCTTACAACAATATCCATCTATTCTTAAGTCTGAAGACAATCGAACGTTAACGCCCTTATATATTATTGACAATCGTTCGGGCAAAAATCAATATGAGAACTATTTTACAGATTTAATTATAATTAGCTAAATACGTTTAAATCGAATATAATTATTAGGTAACAAATATTTATCCTTTATCAATAGGCACTTAATTATAATATAATTATTCGTACTTTAGTTTAGATAATAAATTGAAAGACAATTTATTATTATGGAAGTGACGTCATGGGTTGCCACATTCAAATATTTAATCACTTAAAATAACTACATCAATATAATCTATAACAATCAGTTGATTGATAAATTACCAATAAACAGCTCAATGAAATTAACACTAGTATAATACAAACACGCATAATTATAATATCATGGATCCAGATGTTTGTAACAATATGTTGTTAACATTACTTACTAATCCACTCGACTAATTTTTTGGTGTTCAGACACGTTTAGCTACTAAATTACTCGCCACTAGACTAAAATACTAGCCTAGTCCGAACAAGGCTTTAGGGCGCCAAGAAATGTTAGTGTTAACGGCAGGTTAAAATACCATGCCTTCTCATTCATTGATAGGAAATACGAGAGGAGCAACATTATATTTAACGAAGGATTAACTTTAACGTCGTCGCTTGGTGAAACACGTCCTTAATATGTCACTACACCAGTCTAACAACGCCCCTAGTGGTAAAATGGCTAACTAATTCGATGCCATACAATTTGTCACGACAAGTAGTTACTAAAGTCGCACCGTGCATACAAATATAAAGTATAATTACAGCAAGTATGAAGCTACTTCTAGGCTTGGCGACCCTGTTGTGGTCAGCAGCCGCATACAGGATCCTGGTGATGACTCCTCTGCCCTCAAAGAGTCATCATCACCTAGGCAAGGGCATCGTCCGGACGCTGCTAAAAGCCAATCACGAGGTGTGCAATAAATTATATTTATAGAAACAAATTAGGCTTAGTTAAAATACAATACTAGAATGATATAAAAATTAAGTTTAAAATGCATAAAATGTTCTTAGTGGACGTCACTATACCATTGGCGCAGGATTTGTAGAAATAACATAAAATCAACGTCGACGCGAGCGAGTGTTCACATTCAGCCTTCCTACCTCTTTATTGAATGACTCGCAACAATGGCTGACGTCGAAATCCTTTTTTATTTTTGAAGAGAGTCCTAATCGTATCCATGAGTGTTTTTTTTTTAATTTCAAATCCTCAATTGGCGTATTATCCAAATTGACACTAATCCGATTCCATGTATCATGTATTTTATGCTTCAATTTGTGATTTTTATCACATTGATCCCAAATGGTTCGCTCAATTTCGTAGAGCTCCAAAATTTTTATTATTTTATCATTACTCCACTCCATTGGAGGAAGCGGCATAATGTCGATTGACTCCCAAAAGAAAACGTAGCAATTTGGCCGTACAAAAAACAACACGTCACGTCCTATCGCGCTGGAACGCCGGCAGCAAGTGAGCGAGAATGCTGAATGCAAACACTCGCTCGTGTTCGCGTTACCGTCCTTTGACTTCCGCGCGAAAAACCGACAATGGAGGGAGCGCGGGGCAATGTCAACGGCAGCGGCAGCGTCAACGCGAATCACCTGTTTACATTCTCACGCTTCCCACTTCCCTGCTCACTTCCCGTCCCAACAGGGCTGAATGTAAATGATGCATAACGAATTAGCTGGGTTAGAGCCGATCTTGTGTCATCGAATTTCCCAAATATGTTTCAATAATTTTAAGCTGTTAGTTCGGTGTGGTGGCAATCATTCTCAGGACCATTTCGATAGTGGTGTAGACTTCAGTATTTTTTCTATTGTGACTTTTAGCGCCAAGATAATTTTGTCGTTTCCTTCATACTCACGATGAACATATTAAGTTTTCCGTGCATTTCATGTTCATCAATATCACATAAATCTCCTACTGTCATAGATATTTGCAACTCGCTGCATTCTGTCTGTGGTTCGTTCACTTACAAGTGTCCCGATATTCGCCGAGACGGATTTCTTGCACGGACACGATATATATTTAGAGTGTTGTTGATCGAAGAATGTTATGCAACAATAACAAAAGTCATATTTTCAGCATTAGATGTAACCGGCAAAAGTTGGTCTGACGTAAACCAGCTGATGAGGAGTGTGTCTCTGGCTACCCTGCACCAACCGGCTGTTCAGAAGCTGATGGTGACGGAGCAGTTCCATGCCATAGTCACCGAGTGGTACATGACCGATTTGGAGGCGGGGTAACTTAACTGGCGGTTGGGTGGACCGTGACTATGACAGATTCAAAAGCTTGTTCCAATTCTGCTGTCGTTTTATCAATGTATTTGTACCAGCCATTTCATCGCTGCTTCAATCCCTCTTTTCTTTCTTTCTCGGGAAAGTTTAGCTGTTTCCAACTTTTTGGCCATCCCACCGGGGCACAATATCAAAGAAAGAGAGAGTGTGGTTTCAAGATATCGAAATCAGTGTGGTAGCATATTATACGTCCTTATAGATCTAGTCACATTTCAACTTTAAAAATCATACTATACGTTAGTAGGAATTTCAAAATGGCGAATTTAAACTCTCTTTTCAAAACAATCTTTATGCCACATTTTTCAGCTACGCGGCAGTCCAGCAAGCACCTTGGATTCTCCTCAGTAGCTTAGTAATGCATCCCCATCTCGAGATACTCGTCGACACCGTGAGATCCGTCTCAACTGTGCCCCTGGTTATCAGCAATTACGACATACCCATGACTTTCACCGAGAGATTCATCAATACATTGACTTATTGGGTATTGAAGGTTAATAATTGGTAAGATTTTTTAAGTGATTAATAGTAATATAAAACCTTATTATCATTTTTATGAAAATAGGTACTACATTCGTTGTTACTATCCTTTAAAATTCAATGAAAATCCTCAAAAAAATCAATTTTGAAACATTTTTTTTGCCTCCGCTTCTATTAATCTTAGCGTAATATACTAGTATAGTATCTTAGCGTAGATTATCAATTAATAAAATATCATTTTCTTTAACATTATTAGAAGTCTATCTGGTATATCGACTAGGTTTTTTTTTTCAAAACAAAATGTTAAGCTTTGTAAAAGATAATTATCCGCGTTGTAGGGATATATTATGTATTATTTTCAGTGTTTTATGCGCAGTGACACGGGATAGTCACTGACGCCGAATAAACGTGAACTTGTGTAACAAAGGTTTTTTATTTGCTGAACACTTATTTAGTTACTAGAATCCATAACAAATAGTAACAGCGTCTTGGTCACGATGTGTGTGTGACCGGATTGAGACGTGCAATAATTATTGGAAAGTATAGCCTTCTATGCTCCTTCGAAAGCTATACAATTACACCTGGTATAGCAAAAAAAAAACTGTGATTTATGAACACATGAAGTCAAAAGAATGTTTTTTAATAATAACAGCCAAATTTCTATCGCCCTTATTATTTTTTTACTGATGGCGGTACAAATTCTTCACCATTGACATTTATATTTTAAAAAAAAAAAAGATCATTCACAAAATGTAGGGCGCATGTGTAGTGTCTTCTAAATAATTGGTTTGCTAATTTTACTCTCATTTTATACATTTTTAAAGGATTTATATTATGTTCCTCCTATACTACTATGTGAGATCCGACAATTTGCGTGTCACGCGAAGGTCACGCGCCGACTAACGACTAGTCAAAGCGATTCTTTTGTCAGTTTGCATGTCGTTTATTTCGAGCTGCGTAAGCCCCGCTCGAAATTCACCCCGCTAAACCCCGTAACTCGGTTATGCCCCTCCCCCCTCCCCTAAATATGCTTGTATAAGAAGCTTTGCCACTCAACACACAAATCGCTTTAATAATTTAATTATTTCTGTAATAGTAGCTTCTTTAATTGATTTAACAGTTCTTTTAGTTTTCAGCTCTTGCCATACATACCCGGGAATGATTCAGTAGATATTACATACTACTTTTTTTATAAGAACATTAGAATTAATTACTAACTTCAATATCTTCTTTATGATTCATATGTAATCTCACGCCCGATGGAAACCCCTCGATAATTCTAGAGGGCCCCGGACGGAGGACCACGACCAGAGGTTAAATGACCTCTCTACGTGGGGTATAACATTAAGGCGCACTCAGCAGAATGCTGAAGGTGCAAAAAGCCTGTTCTTATGGAGAGAACCTCCGCGACAGAACGCGAGAGAAAGACCAGAATTATTTTAAATTAAAAAGCCAATATACCGTGCTCGACCATTTATAATTACTTATTCTTTTTTCAATACAACGATCAGCTCGCACGCGGGCGGCTGAGACCTGCTGAGAGTGGACCATCCGGCTGTGGGGGCCTCGATCCCGGGGATCGAGAAACGCGTATGAGACCGCTCCCCCACGTGCACGGGAATTGCTTCACAGCTGACCCAAAGCGACCCGGTACTATCACCAACAATAAATAAAATAAAATATATAAAATTGTAAAAATATACATAGAGAGCAACTGCGTGCTCGACCACCCAAATATATATAAGTGAGAGTCAGCACGCACGCGGGCGTCTGAGACCTGCAGTGAGTGGACCATCCGGCTGTCGCGTCGTCAAAAACGTCCCCACGTGCACGGGAATTGCGTCACTACTGACCCAAGCGACCACGGACAGGAAAAATATGAAAAGAGTATTTATTAAATTAAAAGTTATCATTAATAAGTGCTCCGGCACCAAAATGGCCGAGGCACAATATAATGGGAAGGGGGAGGGTGTGGGGACAACAACATGGTGAAACAGTTGTCCTGACTCCTCTTCTTAGTGGTATGACGGGGCTATAACTCCGTCTAGTCCTCGACTGGGAAAACAGCATCTCGAGGCAGGCGCAGGCGGTCTGGCAGGCGCGCATGCCAGGGCGCCAGGTCAGCCAACTCAGGGAGTCGCGAGGCGTCCGCTCACGTAAATAAATTGGTTGCGAGATGCGCGACGAACTCCTCCACACTTTCGACGCGCAGATCTCTCGCTATCGTGCTGTTCCGCACGTACCAGGGGGCGCCAGCTGTACGGCGCAGCGCGCGATTCTGCAGCCTCTGCATCGACCTTTTCAGGGACGCAGAGAGTAGATGGTGCCAGGCGGGCGCCGCGTACGTGAGGCGGCTGCGGACGTAGATTTTAAATAGCGACACGCATGTTGAGCGGGATCTGCGACGACGAGTAGGCCGGTGCCAGCATGGCCAAAGCTGCCTTGGCCTTCCCCACTGCTGCGCAGCATTGTGGACCCATTGTTAGTCGGCGGTCTAAGGTGACCCCCAGGTACTGTGCCGTTCTTCCCCAGGGAATCACAGCGTCGCCGATCTTTAGCGGCGGCGGTAGCCCGACCTTCCTTGAGACGGCGAGCGCTTGGGACTTTCCAGGATTTACCGAGAGTCTCCACTTGCTCAACCTGTCAGGTAGAGGTCGAGCGTCCTCTGCATCTTGACGGCTGCATGGTTGGACGACATTCAGGTGGTAATAAACGCCGTATCGTCAGCATACAGCGCCGCCGTGGTGTCTGGATCTTTGGGCACGTCGCTGGCGTACAAATTGTACATCGACGGAGAGAGGACGCTGCCCTGAGGGACTCCTGCCGTGATGGGACGCTCCGTCGACAGGACACCTTCGACACGAACCCTGAAGGTCCGCTGGGCAAGAAAAGACGCGACAATCCTGACCAAGAATCGCGGCACGCCGACCCTAATAAGCTTGTACAAAAGACCATCATGCCAAACACAATCAAACGCCTTCTGCATATCGAGAAACACTGCGAGCGACGACTCCCTTCTGTTGGCCGCAACGGAGAGATGGTGTACAACACGAACTAACTGCAGGGTGGTACTAAGTTCGGACCTGAAGCCAAACTGTTCTACTCGAGGAGGAAGGTACGGGTTGAGGTGTTTAAGGAGGAGGGATTCGAAAGTTTTAGAGAGGGTTGAAAGAAGGGTAATGGGCCGATAGCCAGCAGCCAGACGTAGGTTTTTGTGGGGCTTCGGTAGAGTGATGATGAGCCCTTTCTTCCACATTGATGGGAAATGGCCTGTACGTAGGATACCGTTGTACAGGCGAGTTAAAGCAGCGACAGTCCTAAATGGAAGATGGCGAATTGCTGCGTTGGGGATGCCGTCTGCGCCGGGAGCCTTTTTGGGTTTGAGACGAGAGAGGGTTTTGCGGACCTCTCTCGGGGAAAAGGAAAAATCAGGAGGATCGGAGGGGGCGAGAAGGAATACCTTTACCTCCTCGGTGATGGTCTCAACGTGTTCCGCTGCGGTGGTCGGCAATGGGGAGAACTGGCGTTCGAGGTGTTCAGCATGAATCTCCGCCCTGTCCTCTGCTCGATAACGCAGGTTGCCGTCAGCATGAAGGAGTGGTCTAACTGGTGTGGAGGTGTGTGTGAGGCTGCGACAGAAGCGGTGGAGAGAGTTCCAGTCCTCTCCCGCCTCCAGAATGCGCCGACTCCAACTGTCGGCCTTGATCTGGGCCAGCTCCTTCCTAACCTGGTTATTTAGAACGTTAAGCTGCGCCTTGAGTGTGGGGCAGCGAGAGTATTGCCAACGACGCCGGAGCTTCTTTTTCTCCTTAATAAGAGCGGCGACGTGACGTGGCAACGCTGGTCTTCTGGTCGGCTGCTCGGCTGCTGGACTGGTGGCTGCTTCTAGTGCGGAGGAGATGGCGTTGGTGAGCTGGAGTGCCAACGCTTCGACCGCCTCTGCTGAACTGACGGGCACATTTGGGGGCACACTCGTGCAGCCGCTGTTGAAACAGTTCCCAGTCCCGAACCGGGCGACTGGGGATGGGGGGGACGCTCGCTGGGGAGGAGCGGATGACTGCAACGACGGGGAGATGGTCGGAGCCATGGGCGACGTCTAGTACCTCCTGATGGAAATCTCCCGGCAAGTTATGCGTGATCGCAATGTCAAGAACATCAGGGGATTGGAGGGGGCACTCAGAGTAGTGAGTGGGAGAGTAGGTACCCACCACCGAGTAACCACGCCTTTCAGCATCGTCGAAAAGCCGCGAACCGTCCGCATTCGATGTTCGCGATCCCCACCCGGGGTGTTTACAATTCAGATCGCCGGCGATCACAGTAGGCTCTTCTGATAGGAGCCTGTGGACGTCAGCGATGTCTAATCGTACTCCCGGGGGTTTGTACATCAACTTCGTATTCACGTAGAAGATGTTGGATAGACGCCGCCTTACCGCGAACCCCTCGGACGTTCCAGTGCACGACCTTTAGCGATTGTGAGGCGTTGGAAGCCATTTATTAATCAGTTTAGAAACTAGCGCGGCCGTGGGCGGGGGAGGGGCTACCTCCTGTTCCGGGATGGAGGGGCCGCGGTTGGCCCGCGGGGCTGCATTCCGGGTGGTGCGGGCGAGGGGTCCAGCGCGCCGGTTCTCCTTCTCCCTCAGGAACACCGGACATCTGTTGGAGTTGGCCGGGTGGGCCCCCTCGCAGTTTGCGCAGCGTGGCGCATCCGTCGCCGCTCGGGGACAGTCAGCAGCAGCGTGCTCGCCGGCGCACCGCACACACGCCCACCTTGAGTCTCCTGTTCTGGGGGGGGGGAATATGAGTACCAGCTCAGCTGGGTAGTACTACCCAGGTCGGACAGGTACCGTTGTACCACCCGGTAATTCTTCTCGCTGTCCGGGATGAATTTTACGCCGCGTCCATAAGGCTTGGCGTTCGGTGGGTGCCCGAGGATGTCCCTCAGGGCACGGAAATGCGTCGGCCAGTCCTCGAGGTCCTCGACGACCAGGGGCAGGCACTTCGGGTCTTGGGTGCAGGCGACCGCATTCTGGAACAATGCGCCACCGGCGTAGTATCCATCGGCGACGAGGGCCGGGACGGATTGGACGATGGAGCTCTGAGGGTGGCGGCCGCGGCGTAGGACGCAGTGGTATCGCTGCGTTTAGCCGGCGGGGACACGTGAGGAGACACCTCGGAGTTGCGCGGTCGCTTCGGGGCCGCTGCGGGTGTCGGGTGGGCATCTCGGACGTCATCGCTGGGGGCGTGGCCGCACGGGAGCGAGACAAAGACAAGACAAAGACAAAGAATTCTTTATTGCATAAGCTGTGTATAATATTGGTGTTACAATAAGTTTGGTATCAACAGTTTGCCCAGTCGAGCATACAATAGATTTTGTTTTTGTATGTAGACACTTATTATTTATTATTTAACCAAATTTCAGATTTCTTAGTAAAACATTATAATAAAAACATACAATTCATTTTAAAGCTAAAAACATAAATAAAACACACAATAATAGAATAGTTTTAAAAGTCATAGTCTTAATAATAACATGCTATATATTTTCCAATTACAGTAAGAACATTAATTGATAGTAATAAAAAATAAATAATAAAATAAAAAGTATAATTAAAACATAATATAATAATAAATAATCAATCTTTGATTATTTATTATATTATGTTTAATTCTCATTCAAAAATTCTTGCAGGTTGTAAAATACCTTTTCTATTAACCATTTTTTAATTTAATTTTAAAAGCTTTTGCATTCAGTTCCTTTATTTTAAGAGGTAAATGATTAAAGACCCTTATAGCAGTAATGTATGTGCTTTTATAATAAATAATATTTATTTATTTATTTAACAATTTATTGCACACAAGATACATTCCAATAGAACAATTTACAAAGAAAGACGACACAAAGGTACTGCTTATTTCTAAAAAGAAATTTCTTCCAGCAGCCCTACGGAGAGATATGGGATAAAAGTTAGCAGATAGGGCGTGCAAAATTATAAACATGATATACATACATAAATACATACATACATACATAATTATATTTATATATATACCAACATATGTATATTTACAAAACAAAATATAAATTACATACAATGATAATAATATATACCTACTTGATACAATAAATAAAGTATATACTAATAAAATAATTCTACTTATATGGATTGAGATACGAAATAATGCTCTTTCAAGCGCCTTTTGAATACAGCAATAGTGGGACTGTCGCGAACGGTGTGAGGAAGCGAATTCCACAGCCTGACTGCATGAACGGTGAAGGAGTAGGAATAGAGATTGGTGCGATGCAATGGGATGGAGAGAGTCGTTCTGACTTTAGATCTACAAGGGGTATCAAAGGGTCGAGAAAAATTGAATCTTTCGAGAAGATATGAAGGAGAGAGGGGATTATACAGGATATTATAAAGTAAACAGAGGATATGGGAGTTGCGACGAAGGCGAATAGGGAGCCACCTGAGTTTCAATCGAAAAGCTGATTATTGAGCTGCTGCTGCTGCTGAAATATTGTTGATTTTTGGTAAGTTTAAATTGTATTTGTATTGATTGCGTAGGACTCTTTTAGTTTCAGATTTACGACTAAAATAATACATATTATTTTTAACAAATTGGCACAATTCAAGGATATAAATACCAGTCAACGTAAGAAAACCCTTTGTCCTAAAAACATCTCTCAAAGATTCAGTGCTGTGCATGTTGAATATTGTACGAATGCATTTTTTTTGAAGAACGAATGTGGATTGAACATTTGTAGAGTTGCCCCAATATATAATGCCATATAATAAATGAGGATAAACATTTCCAAAATAGGCATTTCTAGCAACATTTATACTGGTAGATTCAGCAAGGATTGAGAGCCCGTAACAAGCACTAGATATTTTCTTATTTATATAGACAATATGAGCTTTCCAACATAGATGTTGATCTATCCTGATGCCAAGAAAACGTATGTCGTTTACTTCTTCAATAGCAACATCGGATATTTCTATATTCAAATTTGAAGATTTACCTTGATAAGATCTAAATTGTACAATATTAGTTTTAGAGAGATTTACTTTTAAGTTTAATGAGTTAAGCCAGTTAGTGATTGTTGTAAGGGTTCCATTTATTTCATTTTTGTAGTCTATATCATTTGTAAAATCATTTGTTATAAAGATTGTTGCATCATCGGCATACATAACACATAAGTGTTTGGGTATAATATTAGGGAGTTCATTTATGTATATCAGGAACAGAAGAGGCCCCAATATACTACTTTGGGGCACGCCAAGTAATACATTTTCATAGTTAGACTGTATTTTTTCTAATGTTTTTGTTGAACCATTAAAAACTTCAATAGCTGTTGCTTGCATTCTATCCTTTAAATAACTTTCTATTAATTTTATTGCTGGGCCTCTAATTCCAATCATGTCAAGTTGATTTAGAAGTATATCATATTTTACACAGTCAAAAGCTTTTGACATGTCAATAATAATAGCAGCACATTGTTTCTTTTCCTTAATATTACTCCAAACCGAATTAAATAATTTAAATATTGCTAGAGAGGTGGTTTTTTTCTTTTGGAATCCAAACTGATTTTCGCTTAATATTTTGTTATAATTAAGAAAGCCTGCTAATCAGTTGTAAATAATTTTTTAAAAAATTTTTGATATACTTGGCAACAACGCAATCGGCCTATAATTATTTAGTTCATGCGTCGATCCTTTCTTGTAAATAGGTTTTATTATGCCTTTCTTCAATTTTTTTGGGAATTCACCCGTTTCTAACATAAGGTTTACAATGTGTACTAGTGGTTTTATAATATACAAAATACTGTATTTAATAATTTTTATAGGTATATTATCATATCCACAACTAGTTTTATTTTTTAGGGTTTTTACTATTTTTAAGATTTCAGAACAATCCGTTGGATACAGAAAAATGCTATTTGGGTTTCTTGTAGGAATATATTCATTTTCTTTTAGCACTGCTGTATCACAATTTTGGTGTATGTAAAAATTGTTGAAAGTATGGACTAGTTTATTTGGTGAACTTATAATTTTGTCGTCGTCGACGATGTAATCAATGGTTTGTTTAAGAGTTTGTATATTTTGCGTCTGTCGATTTATTAGTTCCCAAGTAGCTTTAGTGGTATTGGAGCTGTTTGTTATAAATTTAATGTTTATGTTTCTTTTTGATGATTTAATGACACGTTTAAGTATTTGACAATATTGAGAGTATCTAGATTTTAGGTCATTGCATCTAATTCTTTTAGTTTGTTGATATAATTGCCTTTTATTTTTTGTTGATTTTAAAATACCTCTCGTTTTCCATGATTTATAATTTTTGTGGCAGATTTTTTTCCTCTCTAATGGTATACAAAGCTCAAATTTTAGTTGGAATATATTGATAAAGGTATCATATGCTACGTTTGAGTCATTTGGTGATGGTAATCAACGTTCCGTCTTTGTATGTACCAAAATTTTTCTCTAAAACTGACACTGCATGGAATTCTGACAATTTGCATTGTGTGATCTGAGATCCCTAAGTCCCATATTTCAGATTTACATTTTTTATGATTTGTTATGATGTTGTCAATACAAGTTGCAGAGTGCGTTGTTATTCTAGTTGGTTGATTTAGAGTCATATGTAAATTGAACTTTTCTAAAGTATTTTTGAATAATTGGCTTTTAGTGTTACTAACAAGAGTGTCAATATTAAAATCACCTAAGATAAATATTTTTTTACTTGTTGACCTGGATCTAACGGTAAGTTTAAATAAAAGTAATTCGAATTTATTTATAAATATATTAAAGTTTCCGTTGGGGGTCCTATAAATACACACTATATACCAATTTGTCTCTGGGATAATTATACCGCAACATTCAAAATCAGATTCAAGTGACATTTCAGAAATCCAATCAATCTTTTTAAAATTTAATGATTTTTTTATATATATACAAACTCCACCACGTGATTTGCTCTTTCTTGAATAATAAGAGGCAATTTTTAAGTTTTCGATCTGTAGTATTTCAGGATTTTTATCTCTAAGAAATGTTTCGCTTAAACAGAGAACGTCTATGTTTTTTGACTCTACCAATAATTCTAAATAACTTACTTTAGACCGAATACCTTGTATATTGTTATGTAGAATAGTAAATGTATTATTAGGCTCGAAATAACAAATTTTCTGTTTGAGTTTCTATAGATGAGGACATTGGTTTCAATATGACGTCAGTTTGGGTGCTTGTTGATATTTTTGTGATGTTAGTATTATTCATATTCAAATATTTATTGTAATTATGTTTATAAATAATTTGCAGAATACCTCTTAGTATGAATTTGCTCAGAATAGAACAAAAGGCTTTGTACGGGACCGCATAATTCAAATATATAAAAGTACTATGATCAAACTGGTTACAAATTAATTGAAATGTATTTCGCAGCGCAGATTTTTTAAAAAAACCTATTGCTTTTTATGTCGCATAATAAGACGTTTGTATGCTCTAACTTATCTAAATAAAAATATAAGGTGGATTGTAATTTCAATGGATTTCTATCATTGTTACCACATAAAATAATTACATAATAATTTTTGTCAAAGTCCTTGCAAAGCTGAAGTGATGATCCTAGAAGTTTGTCAGTTGTTGCCCCAGGTTTGCTTAACGATGAGACGGAGATACGAGTGAGGAAGTAGGCAGATTGTGCGAGGGAGGCACAACGATGTTGGAGCAGGACGGGGCCTGCGGGGTGTGGGGCGGCGCCGCAGCATGGGCTGCAGGCACGGCATACACTGGATAATCTTGAAAGGTACCTGCTTCGGTACACGGCATCCTGTGAGGTTGAACGGGCTTGAAGTGGCCGCCATCCTCTTCATTGCGGCGCGTAGGGCACTGCGGCAGGGCCGATCCTTCTTCGGCAGGGCGGTCTGGGGGCCCGGACTCGCGTCTGGCCACCACCGGAACACATTCAGGCGAGGGGGTGATAGTACCCTCCCGCGGGAATGCCGGTGACGGACTGGGGCGAGCGGTATCCGTTCCGCTGCGAGGGTCGGTGGGCTTTAGGTAGCCTTTGCGGTGCTGGGGCGTACGCGACCTCGATCGGGACGAGGAACGCGACGTACCGGACGCCGCACGAGGCGTTAAACGCGGATCGCGGCTTGCGGGCCGCGATTCACGGTCGGACATAATGCTTATTAGCAACTATACAATACACAAAACACTAAAAGGAGTCATTTTTCTCTAACGGACACAATAAAGTATTTAAAAGTACTCACACTGAGGTGCGCGGCACACGAAACTCGAACACACAACACACACTCAGGAGGACTGGCTCTCCGTGACCCCAACGTCGAAGCGTACTCCAACGGGGGGGCCGGGCGAGGGCAACCGATCCCAGCCGGGCGCAATGTACGGCCGATTCTGAACGAATGCGGACGCACATATACGACGCTGAATGGATTACACTGGGTTGATCTCAGTAGGGGGTCGACACGGACACGGAGTACATGGACACGCGCGCGCACTGAGAGCCAGGACGATCCTCTTCTTTATGTTTAAAGAGCCGCCAATTTAAAAGTTAGGTTGCTGTGTTTACATACAGAGACAAGTATTTCTGCTATTTAAGCTAAGTGAAATGACGTAAAATGGTATTTACCTACCGGCAAAAAGATGCAAAAGAGAGAGAGAGAGCTGTCTGCTTCTGTCTTGTATTTTTGGTATAAATATTTAATGAATTTTTAAGAAACCATAGTTGCTGTTTGTTCTTCTTAAAAGTTTTACAGTCTTGATCTTCTGTTTTGAAATTTGATATCTTGTCACCATAAATAAGAGGAGGAGAAGACGGTCAAAAGTGAAGAGTTCGAAGAACCAAAAAAGCTGTCTTATGTAGAAGTTATCTTGCAATGTTTAGTTGTAACCAACTCAGAAATGATCTCTTATTTTTTATAACTTACTACTTGAACATTCAGTGAATGGTAATTTTTGCGACAATAATAGCGGTCTTCATTTTGTGCTGGGCGAACTATTGCTATGTGGGTACAGTCTATGCAACACAAAACCCCAGGAATTTTGTATTTATTGTAGAACCTATAACAAATTATTGCGTTACATAAAAAATGTGTAGATGTGGAAAGTAAAGTGTAAAAAATTTAAAAATATATTCCACAGTTTTCTACTATTATACTACTGTTTTTATTCTACTCGTATTTCGTTCTTGGTCAGTTGATGGAAAACATATATATTTCTGCCTCATTTCGGTGGAGTTCAGGCAAGAAGTAACTTGAGATATCACAGAGGAAACTGTTTGTTGCGCCATTCAATATTGCCTGTAGGACGTTTATATGACCCAGTTGCATAAAATGACAATGCAGTCAGCACCCAAAACAATGTTTATCTTAGAGTTTTTCCTATGATGGCTCATTTTGTATTTAAGGACAAACGTGAAATAAAGGCATACCTTGATATCGACAGATAATTCGGTAGATTTTTTGGGGTTCTTTAGCATAGATCTTGTGGGAAACTAGTGGAAGCCCCAAAGGGAGATCTCCGACCGAGCGAGATGGTATGCTCGGTCAGGCCGAAGCCCACTGTACTAGTTTTCAGATGTCGTATATATAGCGCCGGACTTAGAAAACTTCGATAGCGCGATGCAGGATTGTGGCGCTAGTAGTACCGCCACAATCTCATCGCACAAATTACGCGCAAGGTCTTTGGTTAGCTGGTAGTGTTTTACAAATTCGGCATCCTCTAAATCGAAGGGGTTATATTGCATACGTAATTGCGTTCTCCGCCTCATCGTTGATGAGGTAGCATACGCATAATCGTCTTCCAAGAACTCGAAGATCTCGTATTCATTAGTCATCTAGAAACGAACGGCGTTTATAGTTTATCTTCATCGATTCACAAAAACAACACTTTTTAAACAAAAACAATGTATAATTTTAGTGGCGTACTTACTTTTTAAGTCATTTATTACTTTGTATAATAATTGAAAGATTAAACTATGTTATTTCCAATACGAAAAAACAACTTTTTTATGATCGCTAGTTTGACATAAGTTTGACGTAAAAGTAATAATACTGCCCCGTCAAACAGTGTTAATTGTACCTCATGGTACGCGTAGAACGAATGATATTACGCTGACGTCACAAAACGTCTCGATTAAACTATGTTAAAACAGTATTGTTTTAAGACCTCATGGTACGAAATTTCGAAGTAACATTAAAATAATATTATATTTAGAGCTGATGGTAGGCCCCCTGTTGTAAGTTTGTGCTCTTTGTTACACTATGTTGTCTATGTTTATGTTGTACATACCACAAAGACATATAACAGAGACACGACCCAGCACTAGCAAATGATATCACTATAACACTGGCAACTCGTTTAAATCTAGCGCCACTATTGGAAAACACCAATCACTAATCTCGTTTCGTATCTTCCCCTTAATTAAGTAGTTGAATTTAGCTTAATGTGATGGTATGCTTAAAAATATGCTTATCTTTATTTTAATGTCAATACTTGCACCCAATTCGGCATATTTACATTTTATAATTTACCAACGCTAATAATAGTGACATCTATTGCAATTTTTCCGTATTAAAGATATATTGTATGGGATGGTAGGCCGCGCTTGTAATGAAATAATAATACCATACAGCCAACGGGATGGGGGAAGTCCATACTCGCGAACTATTATGACATCACCTATTTTAGGTTGGGGATGTTGCGTTGACCACTGTCCAATGTCCTGGAGTCAATACTGTTGGTTCTTCCATATCACTGCTAGTTATAACTGATAAAGGCCGAGAATTTAGGCAAGCCTCTACTTGAGCCAACACTGTCGACATCTCTTTAAAAGTTAAGATTGATTCTCCGATGACTCTTTTCAAGTGAAATTTAACGGACTTCACCCCTGCCTCCCACAACCCACCAAAATTTGGAGATCTGGAAGGTATAAAATGCCAACTGCAACCATTTGTTGCCAGACCTTCAGCAACTTCAGGAAATATGCTTTTCATTTTACCTACATAAAGCTTCTTCAATTCTCTTGCAGCACAAGAAAAATTAGTAGCGTTATCGCTGTATATGTCAGAACAGTACCCTCGTCTAGCAACAAATCTTCTGAAAGCCTACAGAAACCAGCCTGTTGTCAGATCTGACACTACTTCCAGATGAACAGCTCGCGTCACCATACATATAAACAAACAAATATATTCCTTCACAGATTTATGCTCACGACCTTTACTTATACGAATTTGTATTGGCCCTGCGTAATCTACGCCACTGCATTTAAAAGGCCTTGTAGGTGTTACTCTAGCCGTCGGTAACTGTCCCATGAGCTGCGTCTGAGTCGCATTTGAATTCTTTATGCAGGTTAAGCATCTCCGATAACAAGCCTTCACTAATTGCTTTACCGTTGGAATGTAATACTTCGCTTGTATATAAACCATCATCAACTGTGACCCTCCGTGTAGCGTCTGTTTATGAGCGTTGTCAACAATGAATTTTGTTAGGAGCGATTTTTTAGGTAAGACAATTAGATGTATTTTATTTTGTGAGCTATGATCGAGTCTTCCACCTACTCTCAACATATTATATTCGTCTAAGTAAGGATTCAATGAACGAATAATGCTGCGTTTAGGTAAGTTTTCGTTGCTTTTAATGATTTTCATTTCAGATCCAAAATGTTCTTTTTGTATTTTTCTAATGCATATGTTTAATGTTTCAGATATTTCCTGCGTAGTAAGATAGCTGTACTTTTTTCCTACATTACTTATAAATTTGCAAAAATTACCTTCTACAATAAGCAATAACTCGCACTATTCTGTTCAGCGAAGAAAACCTCTCAAATATTTCTTCCTCATGTTCTGCTGGAGTGGTTGTATAATGTGCTTTTATTTGTTCCAATTCTGTCTCTTTAATGTTTGTAAGCTTCTTGTACACAATGTTCTCCTTGCGAGGAAACTCTGGACCAGAAAACCAGATTTTGCTATAGGTAAGCCATTCTTTCAAAATATTTTCAGGTACTTCAGCATCCCAGTCCCACAATTTTTAAATCATAATTTTGGAAATTATTATGCATGGTCCAACCCAACCTAAATGATCATAATACCTTGATATATCAGAGATAATTTTCCTTTTTGTAATGATATCCTTCAGTTTAGGTAAGTCAACGGTATAGTAAAATGAGTCGTCGCTGCGGTTCCAGGTAAGTCCAACAATTTTGATTACTTCATCTAGTTTTATTTTCAGACTTTCCTTTATTTCCTTCCTCTTTGTCTCATTTTCATTCTGAATTTCCTGGATCCCTTCCTCTTTCTTCATTTCCTATAATAGTTCCTCATTATTACTTGACCATTTTTGTAGCTGAAATCCCCCTTTTGCTAATAACTTGTTAATTTCCTTAAACAGCTTAATTCCTTATTCTTTAGTTTGACATCCAGTCAGTAAATCATCCATGTAGAAATCTTTTACTACCTTTTCAGCAGCCAACGGATAATCTTTCCCTTCATCCAGTGCTACCTGCATCAAACAACGAACAGCTAAGTAAGGAGCACAAGCTGTGCCAAAAGTTCTCTCTTCTGTTAATTTTGTTTCAGGATTTTCCCACCATACAATTCATTGAAAATTTTCATCTTCTTCATCAACTTTAATTTGTTGATACATCCTAATTATATCCGCAATTATTACTATCGGATGAGTACGCCAACGCATCATTATATGACGCAAGTCCATCTGTAATGTTGGACCCGTCATAAGGTCATCGTTTAATGATACTCCGTTTTTTTTTCGTTGTATTCATTACAATACGAATTTTAGTCGTTTCTTTGTCTTCCCTGATGACTTCGTGATACGGTAAGTATACCCCTTTTTTATTATTTTCTTCTTCCATTACAGCTTCCATATACTGCAAATAAAAATACTCATTAAAATTTGTCTGATATTCTTTCTTTAGGCTTTCATTTTTCCCTAATCTCCTCGACGAAATGGCAATTTTACTACGTATCTGCCTTCTACACCCCTTACTGTAGTTTTCTTAAAATGTTCTTCGCATTTCTTTTCGTTGCACATTTCCGTGTCTGCTTCTATTTACCAAAATTTTTTAAGAATTTCATTTTCATCCATGTTCACTTTTTCTTGCAAATGGTTTACATTTTTTACAGCCCCAGACAATATCCATCCAAACTGGTACACTGTGCTACTGGTGAACCATTTGTAGCTCTTTTGATGCGTGCTATTTGAGAGGCATACCTGCTTGGCTTGGTGTCAAGAGTACATTTTTTTCCAACTGAAACCTGTCAAGTAATTCTCTTACTAAGCGCACGAGCAAAGCTGTGCATCGTTGTTTAATATTTTATAATAAACATATATTTCTGCCGACAAAGCCGTATATATATATAAACGGCTTTGTCGGCAGAAATTGTCTTTTTTGCACGTAAATTCTTGAATTGTTCTTTAAAATCGAACGAGTCCATTCGAAGCAATGAATTTTCAAACGAAGCTTCGACTTTTTCTAAAGCTCGCTTAACATCAGCAATATTATCTGCTTCATGAAGCATTGTTAGTGAGGGATTTTTTTATAATAAATATTGGTTTGAAAGTACGTCTTGCAGTACAGTTACATCTTCTGAAGTCGGAGCTAGAAACAAATTCGTGTCATCATTATAAATACATGGTAGCAAAGCTCTCTTGCTGCATAAAATCTTTCTGATAATTTCACCATATTAGATTTTAGCTCAAGCCACTGGTTAATGTTTGTTTTGACAGCTGTATAAAACCCAATAATCTAGTTTCAGATGGTTGAGTTGGTTTCAACGGTTTTTACTATCATTAATGGTTTCATATAAGGTCTGATATGTTTTCCTGTGCAGCCTACTGTGGTTAGCTGTGTACCAATTCCTGGTTTTCCTAAATAAATATTTCTAACAAGACGGTTATTCAGTGCACGCTCTAGATACACCTAAACTAAGGGAGTAACACATACACTTCAATAGCTCTAAATGATGTATATCTGCTTGTAAGTGAGTGAAATGGGAGTGATGTTTTCCACAAAGGTTACTTGCTACATCAGTTCCTATTGCAATTAGATTTTGAAGATTTAAACCCATTTCAGACATAAAACTCTTAAATGATAATATATAGATGATTAGGAGATAATGTGGCTGGGTGTAGTATGCTTTGGCTACTAAACATTATAGCATTGCTTATATCTTCTAACTGAAAAGACAGTCATAATATTTGTTTCTAGACTATTTAATCATACTCGTATTAGTTTTTATTATCAAGTTCTTAAAAGTAGTAAAAATATCGATTATTTTATTAGAGAAGTTGTCCATGTATTAAGGTTGCCTTCATGAATCTTTATTTTATTTAATGATACGCTTAAATTCTATGAAGTAGTTGTAGTATAAATATTATCTTTAATTAATGAAGCCAACTTTTCATTTGATGAAATATTTTGAAGTACTAGTACAGGAATTCCCAACCAAGGACCACTTTTATGTTATTCTTATTAGCAGGGACTTCTGTGAAGGGATAATTTAAATAAAGTGAAATAATCAAATCGAAACTTTAATTAAAAAGCTAATAATATAAAAAGAATATTTTTTGGATAAACTTCTGTTTTGTTGTTGTGTGATATACACTTTAATGTGATTTCTGAGCATCTTTACGAGTTCGGCTACTCTAGATTAATATTGTTACCTAAGGTAAAATCGCCAGTCATGGACAGTGTAAGCGTATTTTTTTTTTTGTTATTTCTTTGTAATTTATTTATTTTTTGATATAGGTACGTCATTTGGGATTTCTACGCGCGTCTTCCAGGTTAATTTGTTATCTAAGGTGAGCCCCAAATATTATTCGCTGGTTACTTTGTTTATTAATTTGTCATTGATTTTTAGAGGCACCGAATTTGGTATCTTTTTATTTTTAGCTGAAAATATTATATAATTGGTTTTGTTTACGTTGATTGTAAGTAGATTTGAAAAGAACCACCTGTTTAGTATATCAAGATCATTTTGCGCATCTTGTACAATAGATTCTAGTTTATGGCCAAAGTAAAGAAGACAAGTATCGTCAGCGTACAATGATAGGTCTTCATTTAGCTTTAATGTGCTTATGTTGTTAATATATATCAGAAAAAGCAATGGGCCAAGAATTGAGCCCCGCGGGACGCCATACGTTATTAATTGGGGTTCACTTTTATGTTCTGAAATCTTAACTATTTGATAACGATTGGAAATATATGATTTAATTAGTTCGAATGCACTTCCAGTTATGCCAATATCGTCTAGTTTATTTAGTAGGATTTTGTGACTAATAGTGTCAAACGTTTTTTTTAAATCAATAAAGATGCCTAGAGCAAATTTTTTTGTATCAATGTTATGTCTTATTTTTGTTATAATATTTACGGTTGCTGACAATGTGTTTGATTTAGGCCTGAAACTATATTGGTTATAATAAAGAAATTCAATAGAGTTTAGGTAGGTCTCGAGTCGGTTATAAATAATATTTTCGAAGATTTTTGATACTACGGGTAATACGGATATTGGTTGGTAATTACTGGGGTTGGTTTTTTCTCCTGATTTGTAGATAGGTGTAACTTTAGCAACTTTAAGAGTTGCCGGAAATATACCTTGGTCTAGACATTTATTTATGCATTGAGTTAACTCTGGAGCAATTTGTGTTTTAACATTTTTAATACATTTAGTACTTACATTGTCAATACCGGCACTTGTGTTTGGGTCTAATTTATTGATTATTTTAACCACTTCATCTACTGTGGTCGGTGTCAGTGTTTTGAGTCCTTTATTTAAGTTATTTACCGCCCTGCTACTGAGAATCCTATCATTGTGATATCGGTTAGGTATTTTCTGCGCAAATTTTTCTCCTATTGTAGAAAAAAAACTGTTAAAACATTTGCATATTTCTTTGAGATCAGTTACCAAATCTTCTTCTACTTTTAATTTCGGTATTGTGTAATTTTCTTTTGTCCTGTTGCATAGATTTTATTTATAAGCTTCCACATTTTGGTGGGATTCGTATTATAATCAGAAATTTTTTTGTTAAAGTACTCCTTTTTCATTTGTTTTATTTTCTTTGATACTAAATTCCTTTGCTTTAGAAACTCTTCCTTAATATATTTGTTTTCAGGATAGCGCTTCTGATTTTGCCATAGTCTGTTTCTGTGATTAACTTCTTGGATTATACTTTTATTTATCCAGTCTTGATTCGGTGGGTTTATAATTTTAATTTTCTTAACTTTACATTCTTCTATAGCTCTTAGAAATGCGTATTCAAAGTTCTGATATTCATTATTATTTTTCTGGTCTAAGCTGGATTTTTTTAGAATTTCATTTAGTTTCTAATGATTCTTATTCTAGGCGTTGTTTATGTTTAATGTAGTGCTTTTTTATTTCGAAATAAATTTGTTTGTGATCCGACATTGACGATTCAATAATAGCAAGATGATATTTGTTGTTTTTTATATCTGTAGATATATGGTCTAGAAGAGTTTTACTTTTTGGCGTCTCACGTGTACAGTACTTGGAGTTTATTTTGTTTATTATTTGAAAACCGTGTTCTGTAAGTGTTATTTTGTATTCGTCAACGAATCTGTCTGGATTTTGTAGGTAAATAATAATTCCTGTTTTTAATCAGTATTTGGGGTTTAATTTTAGTTTAATACACAGTGCAAAAAATATAAGCAAATAAAAAACTCTTACTCAGGCATAACTCATGGACAGTAATTATCCAGGTATAGACATCCAATAATGGACATTTTCCCCAAATATGGACGGCTAGTTATGGACATAAATAATCGATAAGATATAACATTTTTATTAAACAAACGTTATATCTAACCAATCGGTATAATAATATAAAGGAATTAGTATCAAAACCCACTAAAACATACTTTTCAAAAATATCACAAGATACAAAAAATCGCTTAAGCTTAATCAATACAACTTACTGGGATTTTTTTATATTAATCATTTTGTTTATGACATGGCAACACTAATTAAAGCTGGGCAAAGAAAAAATATAAAGCCGGTAAAATCATTTAAAAATTCGTTTTAGAGGAGATTGAAACTAACCTGCCGTTATAGCGGATTTTGAAAATGAATTGTCATATTTTGGCGGGTTTTGCAACCAAGAATAAAACTTCGGGTGGATGGCGTTATGCAAAATTTATTAGGGCCAGATGAGTTGAAATTGTTCTATGTAACTTGGTAAGTAGCTAAAAAAACATCGGATCTTTTCAATGGCAATTATTTATTAATAAATGAGCTTAACACGACACTTAATCGCTGATAAATCAATACAAGCTACTTTATATATTTATGGCAACTTCTTCAAAGCCTGGCTCTATTACATTCATCATCGTCGTGTTCGTTATCTTGAGAATCATTACTGCCAAAGCCCTCCAAATCTTTGTAATATTGCAAACACTCTAATTTTTTCCATTCGTCCCCAAAATGTTTTTTAAGTAGGCCATAAACATCGTTCAATTTTGATGCTTTTGGTTTAAAAATTATAAAAAAAATATATTATATTATTATTTTTTTATTTTTTTTTCGTTATTATCTTTTTTGTGTTTGTCTCCATTCTATAAGCCTCTTCACCCTGTACTAGAACATTTTCCGTTTTGGTCCGAGTAATAAAAAAGCGCTTCGATTTCATGAACGGGAAGTGCCAGGATGTTGTCGGTTTAATGATTGAACCATAAGCTGCCTTCCAGTCATAAACTGGAATCGATGCTAGGTCTACGCATGATCCGTGTTCTTGTAACACAGCAGCTGCATATTCCGATGGAGACGTTACAACTTCTTTTGTCTTCAGCGACTTTTCAATTTTCGCGAACACACGGTCAGACGGTATGAACGAATGCCCAACGATTGAGAAAATCAATTCAATTTTTTTTAGATGTCTTGGACCTTTTTTTTTGGCCCGAACAACCATCACATACTATACGAAGAACTGTTATATGTTCTGAGATCTCCACATTCTGCAAAAAATGGTAAACGGCACTTATAATTTCGTTGCCTCCTTTGGCGTGAGTTGTTTCAATCCAATAGTAAGAATGTACGTTTTCTTTTCCGAGTTTAGCTTTCGAGTTGCCCTCCACTATAGCAAAGTGGTAAAAATTAAACTGCCTGCTGAAATAGGCAGATTGATCATTAATTCGTTTCTTTTTGATACATCTTTTTCAACTTTTAGTTGTTCTTCTAACGATATACAAGTAGAACATACGTCTGTTCTCGGGGTGCCGAACCCGATGTTATAGTACCTGTTAAATATACTTCGAAAAAAACTTTGTTTTACTTATAGTTCGGCATCTCTAGAGTTATTATAGATCCGCCACATTTTTATAATATTCAATCTCGTTGGCAGGTATAGTCTTTTTGTTTGTGATCTGCAGTAATGGCTTTCCTGATCTTTAAATTTTTCTATAAACCATTGTACTGAGAGTTTTTTTGCTTCATATAGAAATGATTTTCGATCGTCTCCTCTTGTTTCTTTAATGGGAGACCCGTCGCTATTATAAAATCTGGTCATTACCCCTTGGACCCGATCTTTTTTTATTTGTAAACCATTCAAAAATGTGTCTCGGAATACGGGAACAAGCAGTCCGCCTTTAGAGCCTATACTATATTTCGTGGCTAATTTCCTTTTGATTTTAACTTCGGCTTTGATTTTAACGCTTGCTTGATACTACAATATCTCAGAATAAAATTATCTTGACTTAGTTTCGTCGTAATTTATAATTTTTTGTGAAACTTTCGTATATCTTGACATGTAAGTAAAGAACAGCGAAATGCTTTTTGGTTGTGCTCACATCTTGGAAATGTTGGCAAAATCTTGGCTTCGTAGCTGAAAAAAAATGAAAATCAAAACGCGTTTGTCGTTTGTGTAAACGACAAACGCAAACATCCCAGTGGGTAGGAATAAGTATTACGCGGGAATCGCTTCAGGACTACGATTCTTGCTTTTTAATTTAGTTTTTAGCGGCAATTATAAAAATAGTTAAGTGGAATTAGTACTAGAACACAAAATAGTGAAATAAAAATAAAATAGTTACAATCATATAAAAAATAGTTTTGCTAAATACCTAATTTAGAATGGGCTGGATGCATCTTGCATAAAACTTTTTTGGGAGAAGTTTCAACACAATAATGTCAAAGTTTTACATACCGTTTCTTGCGCTCCACTTCATGCTTCCATGAAGATGGATCGCGTGGTCGTTTGCTAGCATGTTTAGGATCACATGTTTTAACAAATTGGGCTAATTCATCCACGTTTTCACATAAAATTATTTAAAAAAACCACACACAAGTTTTCGCCGGTTATTAACAATCGCCATACTAAAAAAAAATAATAATAAAAAAGCTTTTATTCAAAATTAAAACAAAGTTGGTTTTTTGAAGGTCAATTTTGAAAATAAATTACAATTACAGTTACCAGTTACCACCGGTTCGGAACCCTTACCCGGCGAGAAGAACCGGCGTAAGAAACTCGCACGAGTCACGCCACCTTTTAACAAAAGGGGTAGCCAAAATTGTTCTTTTTTAAAAATATATATTTACAATAATAATATGTATAATACAATCGATTAGATAAAATGAATACTAAAACAAAATAATGTTACAGTATAAAAACAGTTGAGTATAATATTATAGGTACAGAAGTACATTATTAAGCTACTGCACTGAAATTGCCTCATAGGATTACCTTATTCCCAGGGTGTGCTGTCTTCAATAAAATCTTTAACTTTATAGTAGGATATAAATGTTTTATAACTACTTTTTTAAATTTATTTATAGATAATTATTTTACATTTTCTGGGAGTTTATTGTAAAAACGTATACACTGACCTCTAAAAGTTTTGCTAATTCTGCTGAGTCTAGTCACCGGTACAGCCAGCTAGTGCTTATTCCTAGTATTTAAGTTGTGTTGGTCACACTTTTGATCAAATTCATTAATATATTTTTTTACATACATAACATTGTCAAAAATGTATTGAGAGTGAACAGTTAGTATCCTCTTAAGACCTGAACTTTAACCGATTGTGATTATAATGTTTTTTGTCGTTTATTAGACTTATAGGGGTATAAATAAAACACACAATTACTTTTCGAAAAAAAAAATATTATTTGTATTCAAAAATTCAAAAGGGGGTACACATATGTGGACCTTGGGTCTTAACGTGGTCCTAAGTGTATGTATGTGTGGTAAGTTTCAAAACAATTATTTTTGAGCACACATAGATACATATTACATTTTGTACACATAGTGCGGCAACGTGAAGAGCACATCGGATGTCGACATTTTGAAGCGGACTTGCTGTCCACAAATCGTGGTAGATGACCCACATTGTCCAGCCTTACTTCAGGTAGTGGTTGTGGTCCAATCGGCCGTTGCTTTTTTGTGGGTGGTTCGGCAGAAGTAGAGGCTCTTGTCGAAGGGCTAATGCTTGGACAGGATCGGGATTCTGCTAGCTGGAAGTTGGGTTCAACCCTTCCGCCGTTATACTTCATCATCGCTTTGGCCAGGTTTAGCCTGTACTGTAGTAGGCCTAACTTATTTTTCCGTTGGACCTTTTCTTCAGTACAGCAACGGATGTACATGATCCAGCAATTGACTACAACCATATCAAGAAAGTGGCAGAAAGCTCTTACTGGCCACTTTCTTGTTCTCATCGCACTTCGGTAGGGGGCAATAAGTCTGTCGCAAAGATCGATCCCGCCCATGCAGGAGTTATAATTTTTTATTGCTGCTGGCCGGGTTACATCTAATTTCCGCTTTTGTGTTTTGCACCATCGTTTGCAGGTATCTACAGGATCGCTGCCTGAACAGGAAGAGAGCATTGGTGACGGCCTTCGTATCCATCCACTTCAAAACACACACTTTTTCATCGTCTCTTACTTTTTAATCCCACTGTTCTTTTTCTAACGCCTTGTCGTTCGCCATTTTTTTAGCTACTGGGCCAATCCGATTCGTCATCACAGTTCCAGTAAGAAAAATATTTTTTTCTAGCAAAAGCTCTGCCAGCTTCAGACTCGTAAAGAATCTATCTGTGTACAAGACACAGTTATCGTTAATTGTCCGACACAGCTTATCCACAATACCCGCTCCTAGTCCTAACTTTTTCATTACATCTTGCGGTATTGTGTCTCTGCCGACATAGATTTCAAAATCCAATACCAGCCCGTCTCGAGCAGCCAGCACAAAGTTTTTCAGACCAAGAGGATTTGGCTTTGAAGGAACATATTGGCGGAACTCACATCGACCGGAAAACGGTACCATTTGCTCATCAATTGACATATGTTTCGAGCGTGGCAAACTACGACATTTACTTAAAATAGGGTCTACCATTGGCCTGATTTTCCACAACTTGTCATTAGCAATTGGGCGTGTAAAGTCTGCTAAATGGAGGTGGTTTCTGAGCTCAAAAAACGATCACGGCTGATTGTATGCCTAACTATGGGTACGCAAAGGTCTCTAGTCCAGTAGAGTTTTCCTTGAGGATATTTGAGGCTACCCATCATTAGTTGCACACCAGCAAAATTTATCATTTCAATAGCATTTGTATTTATGGATTTCAGGTTTCTCTTTTGAGCTGAATACAGATTACTCTGTTCTGCCAGTAGCTGCCAAAAGTCAAGGCCTAAATACTCAACAAAACTGTACAAAACATTTGTATCTGCACTCCCCTGCGAAATAAGCACTTGCTATTATTTTCTGCTTCGTTATACTCTTGAAGAGCTTGTAAGACATCCGGAGGCAAATATTCTTCATCATCCTCGTCTCCAGAAAAGTCAAGGTCACTGTTATTCAGAAAATCCTCAATCTCCGGGTCGTTCATGTTCAAGCTAAAAACAGACATATGTGATATAAAACGAAGTTTCAATCCCGGGGTACACATATGTGTACCTAAAAAACAAGACAACAATTACAAGGTAAAAACCTAAAATAAATTCAAAACTTACCATTCACTCGTTACTTCAGTAATTCGGCAACACTAACCACAAAAAATATCGAGGGAAACTAAATTAATGAAATTTTTATTAAAATTCAAAAATTTGAAGTAGCAGATTTTCGAAAAAATGTCTATCGATTAAATTCAAATTTAAAATTTGTTGAAAAAACTTTCTTCTAAGCGCCATCTGTGTACACAAATCGGAAGTCTACAATCTATAGTTACGTCGCTACTAGACACAAATTCAATTATTTAAAGGTGCACATATGTGGACTTAGGGTCTCAAGAGGGTAGACCTATTTCTTTAAATTTTTCTCTTAAGGAAGTACTCTTAGGGGACATTTTCATTCTGCTCTCGGACGCCGTCCGATGAACAGGTACCGTGCCGCGATCCGCTCGTCACCTTGCCAGGTAGCGCTATCCCTGCGATAGTGCTGTCTCGCTCTGTGCCGTGCGCGCAGTCCAGGTACTCGACCGAGCACCGCTTTTCGTTTCCGCGCCGCGACGAGAAGACGACAGAGTTCCGCTGAGACGCTCGTTGTCTACCTCGTTCCCGCCTCTTATCGCGAGCCTTCTGCTCGCCTTCGCCGCCGCGTTTCTCGCCACGTACTTCCGCCTGTACGAGTGAGTCGTTTTGTGTTGTGTTGTGAGTTCCAGCGCCCGAAGGAACGTTAACTGTAAGTAAGAGTGACACGTTAGGCACACACACGAGGAGTCCCTCCTCTTACTCACCTCCCCTCCCGAACGCCGGGAGGGGCAGACTTTCAGCCATTAATTATTAGAGAGCAGAATCTCCAAGCCAGATCCGGGCGCATTTATCATGGCTAACCACCTGATAAATACGTTCCTGGCATTCCTGTCGCAGGAATTCCCCCAAGCAGCCAGTAGGTGGGAGCTTTTTATGAGCTCCCAAAGCCAGGACCCTCCCGCGTCCCCCGACCCCGAGATCGCGAGCGTCTCGCAATTTATTCCCGCGATTCCTACTGAGAATTTCGCGGCCACCCAATCTCCTTCTGAGATGTCCTGCTCGGAGCAGGATTCCGACCGAAATGAAGGCGAATTCATTACGGTCAAGTCAAAAAAATCGACCAAGAGGAAGCGCGCCGAAGCTTCTTCTTCTCCGGTCCTATCGTCCCCGACGAAACCCGCCGCGACTAAAAATCGCAAAACCGCGAAAACCGTGCAGGCTAGTAGCTCCGCGGCCCTCGTAGGCTCCCAAACCGCCGCTCAGGCATCCCAGGCCCCACCGGCTTCCCAATCGCAGCCCTTCCCGGCCGCTCAGGCCTCCCAAGGTCCTCCAAAACCAAAACTTCCTCCCCCTGTGATAGTACAGGAAAAAGGCAAATGGAATGTCATTGCATCCGCGATCAACGAAAATAAGATCCGATATACTTCTGCCCGCCCTACCTTCGAGGGTATAAAGGTGCAAGTAGAGTCCCCTGGTGATCACCGCCATCTAACTTCGTTCCTTCGGGAACAAAACATAGGTTACCATACCTATGCCTTAGAAGACGAGCGCCTTTTGCGCGTAGTCATAACAGGAGTAGATAAATTCCTCTCCAAAAAAGATATTCTCGATGACATCATCGCTCAGGGCTATCCCGCCCTAGAGGTACACCGAATGGTGCACCCTCAAAAAAAGTACAAGTACAATATGGTACTTGTAGTCCTCCCCCTCACTTCTGAGGCTAAAGCCATATTTAACATCAAAACCGTATGCTACATATCCGGCATACGTGTAGAATCCCCCCGCAAACGCGGCGCTCCTGGCCAATGCCATCGGTGCCAACTTTACGGCCATTCCGCGCGAAACTGTCACGCGAGACCCCGCTGCGTCAAGTGCCTTGGTGACCACGGCACCTCTGACTGTCCCCGAAAAAGCCCAGCTGAGGAGTCCGAGCCTCCCAGTTGTGTTTTATGTCAAACCCAAGGCCACCCGGCCAACTACAGAGGGTGCAAAAAAGCACCCAAATTTAAGAGGCGCCCAGCGCTTCAACCTCTCAGGGCCTCCCCAAAGCAGAGTTTTATCCCTGCCCCCCCTCCATCCTCCAACGCCTGGGCTAAAAACCCCTCGCCCCACTCTCCGGCAGTTATCGCCGCTCCCCCCAAACAAGCCTCACCCCCCGCGCAAACCCGCGAGCCGCCAACAACATCTTTCGCGAACGATATTTCGTTCATAGCCGATTTCTGTAAAAACCTCAATAGTATCGACCCTATTGAAACGGCCCTTTTGGCGGCAAAACTAAAAGGTTCTTTAGCAGACCGAACAAACGCAATGATAACACATGCGACCCTCATAAAACAGATAATGAGTCTTAACGGTAACTAATGGATCCGTCAGGTAGAAAAAGGCCGAATTCCCTTTGTATAGTGTCGTTCAATACGAACGGCATTCGAAATAACATTCACGAAATCCGTGAATTCGTTCACACAAACAACGTTGATATCCTTCTAGTACAGGAGACGTTCTTAAAACCTAGTATACGGACCCCGAGAATTGCTAATTATAAAGCAACTAGAAACGATAGAACTCGATCCCGCCTCGGAGGCACAATTATTTATTACAAAAAATCACTACATTGTGTCCCCCTTGAATCCCCAACATTATTAAGTCTCGAAACTTCCATATGTCACATTAGCATGACAGGTCACGAACCCATTATTGTAGTATCCGCGTATTTATCTTCAAACGCGGCCCTCCATACTAGCGACTTTGACTCGCTCTTTAACTTAGGCAACGCCGTCATCATAGCCGGCGACCTAAACTGTAAACACCCCGAGTGGGGAAACGTAAACAGTAACGTAAATGGCAACAGTCTCCTTAGATTAACGGACCAATTAGGTTTCGTAATTTTAGGCCCCGAGGAACCCACACGCTATGATACTCACCAACGTGTAAACAACGTTATTCACAATCCTAGTACCATTGACGTAGCCTTAGTCAAAAATATTTCTCTCAATATCAATATTGAGACACTCCACGAGCTTAACTCGGACCACAGACCGGTTAAAATTGCACTCGGAAATCTAAACCCCGTAAGCATCAGTACCAAAAGAGTAATAGATTATAAATTATTAGCTGACAATATAGAGGATCTTCAATCGAGTCATCTCGATAGCATTCCCGACATTATTGATAGTAGCGATTTGGCCCTTCAGGCAGCCTCTCATTTGACCGACCACCTGGTAGCGACCATAGATAAATCATCCAGGGAGATGCCAACGACTTATCAAAGACGTTGGCCTCTCCCTGAGGACATAAGGGAGTCCATCAGACTCCGAAACGCGGCCAAACGCGCCTATGATCGCTACCCGTCGGAAGAGTGGAGGAAAACCCTCCGACATTACGAGAGGGAAGTTAAATTCAAAGTCAGAGATCACAAAGCCGAGCAATGGGATCGACTTCTAAGCGAAATAGAACCGTCACATACCGCGTTCTGGCCCCTAGCAAAAGCACTTAAAAAAGACACGGAATGCGATATGCCTCCGTTAGTCGTACCAAATCGTCCTCCTGCACTAGAAGATACCGACAAAGCCGAAATACTAGCCGATACCATTGAACAACAATGCCGGCCTAGCTCCCTCCCTGTAGACCCCTTGCACCTTAGTTTTGTTAATAGAGAGGTCGAAAACCGACTCTCGATGCCACCCACTGTGCCCCCAAGGCCGGTGGACTCGGATGAGATCAAAGAAATTATAAAAAATTTGAATGCCAAAAAAGCCCCCGGTCAGGACGGTATTTCAAACAAAACCCTTAAATTATTACCTGCCGCCCTAATTCAATTGTTAGTTAACATTTTCAATGCCCTCTTAGTAGGATGTTCATTCCCAGACATCTGGAAAGTAGCCATTGTTATAGGCATCCATAAACCGGGTAAACCCCGCGTGTCCCCAGGTAGTTACAGACCGATTAGCCTAATTAGCTCATTAGGCAAAGTCTACGAAAGAGTAATACTCAGGCGTCTAAAAGACGTCATAGTAGACAAAAACCTCCTCCCAGACGAACAATTCGCCTTCCGCGAAATGCATAGTTGTCCCGCCCAAGTACACCGCCTCACGGAGTACATAATTGAAAGTAAAAACGATAGGAAAGCGACTTGCGCTGTTTTCTTTGACGTTGCTAAGGCATTCGATAAAATCTGGCATAACGGTTTAATATATAAACTCTATCAATTAGATATCCCCGATTATTTAGTACTGATAATCAGTAATTATTTAAAAAACCGTTCATTTCTTTTTAGAGTCGAAGGTACTCTTTCCTCCCAAAGACCCATAGCGGCGGGAGTCCCACAGGGCTCAGTCCTCTCTCCCTCCCTCTATAACCTCTACACTAGCGACATTCCCAAACACCCTAAGGTGCAAATAGCCATGTTCGCGGATGACACAGCTTTGTACTGTGCTCACCGCAAGCCCTCTATAGCCGCAAAATCCCTTCAGGAGGCAGTTACCGACCTCGGTAACTGGTTCTCGAAGTGGAGAATAGAAGTGAATCCCGACAAAAGCCAAGCCATCCAATTCGTTAAAAAAACGGCCTCTAGACAAAAAATGAGTCCTATTAGTCTGCACGGAAACATCATTCCCGAAGTCAAAAACGTTAAGTACCTAGGTGTAGTTCTAAACAAGTCGATGAATTTTTCAACTCACATCACAGCCGCGATCCGAAAAGCGAAATTTGTACTTTACAAATTATATCCGTTATTAAATGCGCGTAGTAAAATGTCCTTAAGACATAAACGCACCCTATACGTAACCTGCATAAGAACAATACTCACTTATGCGTGCGTCTCTTTCGCACACATAAGCGACAATCAAATGGACCGATTGCAAAAAGTCCAAAACCGGTTTTTACGTCTGGCAACAGGCGCCCCCCGGTATATGCGTAACATCGACTTGCATAGAGACTGCGAACTTGTCACTATTAAAGCCCACATCCAGGAACTCACCGGGAGATTCTTTGATAGAGGCAAAAGGCACCCCAACCCGCTCATTCGTAAGGCTCAGGATTACGAACATGACGCACGGACTTTCCGACATCCTTTCAAGCGACCTAAGCACATCTTAGATGATCCCATAGATAGTATTACAAAGCACGTACTGCAACATATGCAGTCACGTAAACACACCACACCACATGCACCCGCGTGGTTAGTACTGCACCAAGGCCGGCGCCGGCGTTGTCCCAGGAGACTTTCCACACTCACTACAACACGTACCGACATACGGACCGACTCACACACGGGAGCGAGTTCGAACCCGAGTTCGAGCCCGCGTCCTAGCAGCTTAGGAACACATCTAAACGACCGCGATCGCGCTTTGGATATAGAAAGCTCTATAAACAACGATGACCTAGACATTAGAAATTACGCGCGCGTACAAACCCGACCACTCGCGGAAGGGTGAGGCACGGCACAGCCTAATTCTAGCCAAGTCACTAATAATTAAAAAGAGCTTCTCTAACGCGATAACTCGTTCGACGATAGTTTTGCTACCGCGCGCGAGCTACCTCACTCGTCAGTGAGTGAGGATGGGGTTCGGGCCCCTCAGCAGGGTGGACACGTGTCCCACAGACCGCATAATAATAGTCTACCACCGTAGCTATCCCCAATCCGATATGAACATCACCCGGGTGATGAAAGGGGGGTCACACCCCCCATCTACTCCCTTCTAAACAACTAGCCACCCGGCTAGTTATAGTCCGACACAGCTAAATCGGCTCTCATGCCATTAGTGAGTACCCTTTCGAAAAAAAAAAAAAAAAAAAAAAAAAAAAAAGGGACATTTTATAGATAGCTCTAATAGCTCGCTTCTGCAGCACAAAAATAGAATTAATATCGGAGGCATTGCCCCATAGAAGGATACCATAGACCATTCTGCTATGGAAATAACTAAAATAGACTAACCTTACCGATGTTTCGTCAGAAAGTTGTCTAATTTTTCTGACTGCAAATGCTGCAGAACTAAGACTATTCGCTAGTTTAGCAATATGTGGACTCCACTGTAACTTAGAATCTAAAGTTATACCTAGAAATACTGTTGAGTCCACCAGGTCAAGTTTAGCATCGTTCAATAGTACATTGGTTTGTACGTTCCTTACATTTGGTAACGTGAATTATAAACATTTTGTTTTAGAAGTGTTAAGAAGCAAATTATTACTGCTAAACCAATTTACTATTAAAGAGAGAGCATTATTTACCCCGTCATAGACCGACTGTTGTCGATTCACTTTAAAAATAAGTGAAGTATCGTCAGCAAATAATACTATCTCTAGCTTATCTTTATCAAGAAAAGGCAAATCATTTATATAGACAAGGAAGAGGAAAGGCCCTAAGATCCCTGCGGCACTCCTAAATCTATTTTGGCTCCAAATGACATTGTGCGATTTACTTCAACCCTTTGTGTCCTCTTACTCAAATAAGAACTTAACAGTTTGAGTGACGTACCCCTTATTCCATAGTGATAGAGTTTTCTTATCTATACATATAATAAATCTGTAGAGGGGTCATGTCTGTACATTAAGAATATTTAAGTGAAAATTAAAAAAAGGGGGTCTATATAAGCCACAGAACCTAAAAATAACATTTTTGAAAAAAATGTCTGTCTGTCTGTCTGTCTGTCTGTCTGTCTGTCTGTCTGTCCATATGGGAATGTTTGTCGTCGCATCACGCTAAAACCACTGAATGGAATGAAATGAAATTTGGCAGGCAGGTAGCTTACGACCTGAAGAGCATTATTGGAAATTATTATCCCGAAAAACGAAAGGGTTCCCGTAGGATCTTCAAAAAATTGTAGCTACCTATTTGACGGTATTTCAGCCATACTACTCAACGTATTTAAATGCAATTTGGCAGGCAGGTAGCTTATAATCTGAAGAGCATTATTGGAAATTGTTATCCCGAAAAACGAAAGGGTTCCCGTGGGATCTTTAAAAAATTGAAGCTACCTATTTGACGGTATTTCAGCCAAACTACTCAACGTATTTAAATGAAATTTGGCAAGCTGGTAGCTTATAATTTGAAAAGCATTACTAGAAAATTATTATCCCGAAAAACGAAAGGATTCCCGTGGGATCTTCAAAAAATTTTAGCTACCTATTTGAAGGTATTTCAGCCAAACTACTCAACGTATTTAAATGAAATTTGGCAGGCAGGTAGCTTATGATCTGAAAAGGATTACTGGAAATTATTATCCCGAAAAACGAAAGGGTTCCCGTGGGATCTTTAAAAAATTGTAGCTACCTATTTGACGGTATTTCAGCCAAACTACTCAACGTATTTAAATGAAAATCGGCAGGCAGGTAGCTTATGACTTGAAGAGCATTATTGAAAATTGTTATCCCGAAAAACGTAAGGGTTCCCGTGGGATCTTAAAAAAATGTAGCTACCTATTTGACGGTATTTCAGCCAAACTACTCAACGTATTTAAATGAAATTTGGCAGGCTGGTAGCTTATAATCTGAAAAGCATTACTAGAAAATTATTATCCCGAAAAACGAAAGGGTTCCCGTGGGATCTTCAAAAAATTTTAGCTACCTATTTGAAGGTATTTCAGCCAAACTACTCAACGTATTTAAATGAAATTTGGCAGGCAGGTAGCTTATGATCTGAAAAGGATTACTGGAAATTATTATCCCGAAAAACGAAAGGGTTCCCGTGGGATAATCAAAAAATTTTAGCTACCTATTTGACGTTATTTCAGCCATACTACTCAACGTATTTAAATGCAATTTGGCAGGCAGGTAGCTTATAATCTGAAGAGCATTATTGGAAATTGTTATCCCGAAAAACGAAAGGGTTCCCGTGGGATCTTTAAAAAATTGTAGCTACCTATTTGACGGTATTTCAGCCAAACTACTCAACGTATTTAAATAAAATTTGGCAAGCTGGTAGCTTATAATTTGAAAAGCATTACTAGAAAATTATTATCCCGAAAAACGAAAGGATTCCCGTGGGATCTTCAAAAAATTTTAGCTACCTATTTGAAGGTATTTCAGCCAAACTACTCAACGTATTTAAATGAAATTTGGCAGGCAGGTAGCTTATGATCTGAAAAGGATTACTGGAAATTATTATCCCGAAAAACGAAAGGGTTCCCGTGGGATCTTTAAAAAATTGTAGCTACCTATTTGACGGTATTTCAGCCAAACTACTCAACGTATTTAAATGAAAATCGGCAGGCAGGTAGCTTATGACTTGAAGAGCATTATTGAAAATTGTTATCCCGAAAAACGTAAGGGTTCCCGTGGGATCTTTAAAAAATTGTAGCTACCTATTTGACGGTATTTCAGCCAAACTACTCAACGTATTTAAATGAAATTTGGCAGGCTGGTAGCTTATAATCTGAAAAGCATTACTAGAAAATTATTATCCCGAAAAACGAAAGGGTTCCCGTGGGATCTTCAAAAAATTTTAGCTACCTATTTGAAGGTATTTCAGCCAAACTACTCAACGTATTTAAATGAAATTTGGCAGGCAGGTAGCTTATGATCTGAAAAGGATTACTGGAAATTATTATCCCGAAAAACGAAAGGGTTCCCGTGGGATAATCAAAAAATTTTAGCTACCTATTTGACGGTATTTCAGCCAAACTACTCAACGTATTTAAATGAAATTCGGCAGGCAGGTAGCTTATGACTTGAAGAGCATTATCGAAAATTGTTATCCCGAAAAACGTAAGGGTTCCCGTGGGATCTTTAAAAAATTGTAGCTACCTATTTGACGGTATTTCAGCCAAACTACTCAACGTATTTAAATAAAATTTGGCAGGCTGGTAGCTTATAATCTGAAAAGCATTACTAGAAAATTATTATCCCGAAAAACGAAAGGGTTCCCGTGGGATCTTCAAAAAATTTTAGCTACCTATTTGAAGGTATTTCAGCCAAACTACTCAACGTATTTAAATGAAATTTGGCAGGTAGGTAGCTTATGATCTGAAAAGGATTACTGGAAATTATTATCCCGAAAAACGAAAGGGTTCCCGTGGGATAATCAAAAAATTTTAGCTACCTATTTGACGGTATTTCAGCCAAACTACTCAACGTATTTAAATGAAACTTGGCACAAAGGTAGATTGTAACATGAAATAACCAACATAATATTTTAAACCGACTTACAAAAAAGGAGGAGGTTTCTCAATTCGTAAATATATGTTTGGTTTTTATGTTTCTTCGCGGATATCTTCATCGTTTCTGAAACGATTTTAATTTTTTTATATGTTGTGTAGGGTATAATTTAAATTTGGTCCCATTGTCACCAAAATAGTGACCTGATGATGGGATCCGTGAGGAATCGAAGGAAATCCTCAAAATTTATGTGGAATAATATATTGATTTTGATTTTTTCTGAAGTAGTCTAAGCATATATTACCAAACTGGCTTACGCCAGAGCAGCAGTAAGCTATATATATATATGTGTCGGCGGGATGGCGCTTCAGTCGTGCAACATGTCACCTGTAGCTGTCATCTGTCTACGAAACGTCAAGCTATGACATGGACAGCTGTCATGGCTTGGGAGTGGTCTATGCTCGTTTGAAATGACACATAACCGTGGGGTGTCAGACGGAACGGACGTGAGCGCAGAACTCTCCACGTTTCTGATCGTTATCCATTTGTATCCACGATCTGAGTTAATGTTTTAGAGTGAAACTATGTTATTTAAAAATGAATATACCAGTACTGTTTGTGCGGCCTATTATTTCCTGACGATACAAAACAATCAACACGCCCACAAAATACCACACTCCGTTATCAGAAGCGAGATGTAACCCTGAAAATCAAGATAGATTATAAAATTGATGGATTGGATATGGCCTTGCTGACATTCAGATCACGTTGAGACGGAACAGAGTATATTACGGAGCCTCCACTACCAAATCCAGCATGCTATATGCATAGCAGAAAGACGAATGATGGGATTACAGCGCTGCTGACGATGGTAACGTGCTGACAATGGGAATGTGACGATTTACAATAAGAATGTGACGATTGACAATGGGAACGTGACGATTTACAATAGAACCACGATATTATGACAAGATTGACGTGGCTAGTCAACGACAGGTCTTGGTTATAAGCTTGGTGGCTTTGGTAACAGGTGGTAGCAATATTTTTATTCCTCGTAATAATTTGGAAGCCTTCAAAGTTTCCATGAAATTGCTTGCCCAAAAATCTAAATAAACTTTAAAGTTTAGTGTTCGTTTGTATTGCTGTTTTGTTTTATTTGTAGTTGGACAATACACTGGGATAGTGCTTGACTGGACGATGCATAGCCTTGCATAGCTTGCATGCTTGCCCGATGCATAGAACGAGCTTTGCTGGGTAACCAACCAACGCAGATGAGCATTGTGTATCTTATGGACTTCTCTACTTGCTTCGCAAAGATGTGAACTGGTTGTATGAGTATCATTACTTATTTCATTGTAAAGTTCAAAATTGGTCTGGTTTTATAATCACAGTATTATTAACAGAAAAGAGATTCAAAGTAAAAGATCTTACAGTATTTTGATAATTAAATTATGTGAGTTTTAAAACTTGTTATTATACAAGCTATATTCTTATTAATATAGTGAAATCAACACAGTAAATAAAGAAGAAATCAAAGTTTGATTTTAATGATAATAATTATTATTACACAACAAGTAGTGGTCTTATCTCTGCAGGTGAGCGCAAGTTGTAAACAAACAGGCTTATACAATAACAATTGACATGTTCTTTGTAAATATTGTTTACATGATAGTAAGTAGGTAGTTTGAAACTACATACTTAAATGTAATTTTCATTGGTGAGCTTAAAACAAAAAAAAAAGTAACTTTAAATAATGTCTAGTACATTGTTAATTATTCCTAAGCTGGCTATAAAAAAAAAACTGTTAAAGTAAATTTGGAATACATATTACCTACAGATTTATCAGACTATTACTTTATAGAACAATATGCGATATGGAATAGTTTAAAACTCGTCTAACATGATAAATGATAATATTGTTTGTGATATGAGTTTTATGGAATTAACACATTTTAATTTCATGTTTCAGAAGTTACTGTATGTAAGCTGGTACTAATGGTGAACGAGGCATCACACACTCAACGGTCCAAGAGTCACAGAGGCCGTGGGCTGTGGCTGAAGAAGAGGAGCATAAGAATGTTCTCCAATGGACTTCAGTGAGCTTCGGCGAACTTGGTTATCATGCGAAAGGTGGTAAACGCACTTCAGAGTCTTCTGGTATTATGAACGCCTCCATGGTCTAGTGGTTTAGAACCTAGCACTCGACTTTGTGAGTTCGATTCCCGCGATACTACAACTAAAAATGTTGATGTCAAGTTGGGTAAGGACAATACAACCTGATCAGTTGTTATTGTGTGACTCATACTGTAATAGCTTTTCTTCATCCAATCAGTTAGATCGTTGAATGGAAATGAAATTAATTTACTGCATAGTGATTTTATATTTTGATCTTATTGTTATTACCGATATTTAAACCTCGATAGCTTTTGATGTCCTCTTCTGGACATTTGCATCCCTCATAGTGTTCCATGGGAAGTAGTTGCCTATACTCGCTACACTTGGCAGGCGGGTCCGCGGGCGCAATTTCCAGTTTTGTATTCCCTCTATCGCTTTAACGGCACGGGAAAAATGGTTGCTGGATGGATGAAAGCTGCTATTCTTTCTCTGACTCCTCACCGATAAGGAAACCCAAAAAGAACTTAATTTTAGATAGTCTGAACATTTTTTGTGCTGTTTCATTTTGTGTACAGATGGAGGTTGGGTGTTCGAGCAATGCTAGCGACGCGACGCAACGCAACGCGACGACGCGACGGAGCGCGGCGGGCGGTGCTGTGCGGCGCGGTGGCGCGACGGCTAGGACTTTCCGCTCTGTAGTCTGTACTTCGTTGAAGTATCAAATTCGAAACAAAATTTATCTGGTGAGCGTAATTGTTTATCTCTTGACTGTAGTGTGAAAATTTGGTACAGTCTTGTTTGAAACCTATTTACGAAATATTCATTTCGATGATGAATAAACATTGAGTCGCTAGATGGGGATAGATACAAGATAAAGGCGTTAGATTCTAAGAGGACATACAAGTATGCTCATGATAGACTGAGAAGGATGCTCTGAAGGTCAGTTGGTTGTAGAAGAGTTAGCTGATCAAAGTGATGATCTCAAGTTTCTGGCACATCGCGTGATTATGTTCAGTTGCACTTGGGGGGAAAATGCTCGATGGAGGCATTGTTCTCTTATGACGTGCTTGATGGAGGCACTGATCGCATAATGCTCGAGAGAGGTGTTATGTGTAGTGTAGACTGCATGGAATCGCGACATGTGTTCATTGCGTAATGATGATTTGATTTAAAGTTTGAACTTCCGATATCCTTCGATGTTGATTTACAAAAGCACTATGTAATTAGTGGACATAGTTTGAAATCAGTAAACATAGTTTGTGATCAATGTGCTAAGTTAAAAGAGTTGTAATAAATTTGATGTTAAGTGAATACGTTTTATTGGTCAGAGATGACCGAGGGATGGCAAAGGCTACTGGTTGTATGTGTCTCTTTCAGGCACACACGAGGACGTGTGATGCGGCAGGATGGCCGTGTCGGCGGGATGGCGCTTCAGTCGTGCAACATGTCACCTGTAGCTGTCATCTGTCTACGAAACGTCAAGCTATGACATGGACAGCTGTCATGGCTTGGGAGTGGTCTATGCTCGTTTGAAATGACACATAACCGTGGGGTGTCAGACGGAACGGACGTGAGCGCAGAACTCTCCACGTTTCTGATCGTTATCCATTTGTATCCACGATCTGAGTTAATGTTTTAGAGTGAAACTATGTTATTTAAAAATGAATATACCAGTACTGTTTGTGCGGCCTATTATTTCCTGACGATACAAAACAATCAACACGCCCACAAAATACCACACTCCGTTATATGTATATGTTGAAAAATTTCGCGCTAAGCTTTTTCTCTTTCTACTATTTTTTTTTATCTAATCGTTTTTGTTTTTCATTTTCCGTCCTCAAATAACCGTCGTCTGATCATTCGAGAATTATCCCTACTCAGTCTATACCCATCACTAAAAATCTGAAAATTAAATAATTTTAAACAAAAAAAAAACGACTTCAAAAGGTAAACTAAAAGGAACAATTAAATTTACTTCGCACAAAGTAATACTTATTTTCCAGTACAAGTGAAAATAATTATTACTTTGTGTGAAGTAATTTATTATTATACTTAGGTTTTTCAAATACGATTAATAAAGTATAGGCGTAGGATAGTTTGTTTTCAAGATATGAATGAGATGTCATAGGTACATTTAAATGAGAAAAGTTATGTCAATATAAGTAAGATTTATGTTTTTCATTATATTTTTATTTATTAGTTTTCATGGTAGGTACGGCTTGGGTTTTTTCTTTCTTTTGGACTTTTGTTATTTTGTCGTCTAAAGGAAGTTAGTACTTTAACCGTAAAGTCCCTAAGTAGGCTACATGTTTGTTAGCGTAGGTAATTAATAAATAAAAAACCGGGCAAGTCAGAGTTGGAATTGCGCACCGAGAGTAGACTTTTAAAAAATTTGGCGCTCGGCGCCAGCAGCGCAGCGTCGGTGTGAAAACGATCATCGTCTGCAGTCGCTGCGGCGTAAAGTCCATACAAATCTCAGTACAGAGATCTTCGTCGCGTATATGAGCGTACTATCAAGTAGTCCCGTTCGCATAAAAGAAAAAAAATATTATACATACAGACGAATTGAGAACCTCCTCCTCTTTTTGAAGTCGGTTAATAATACACGGTCATTTTTCGAGCTGGTAGCAGGAATTGTTAGCATTTTCATAGAAAAAATACCTCAAAACATATACTAAAAATGTATTTGAACTGCTGCCCTAAATCATTTTTCCACGCGTACGAAGTCGCGGGCACAGGTAGTTAATTATAAATACTGTTTTGTTAATCACGTGACGCAAATGCGGTGCTGTTATTGGTCGATTCAACTATGGAGGATTTTGATACATACTGGTATACACTGTTATAGGGGCTTTTGATTTTGAATCTATTTTTGTTGGGCATTTCTTAATGTTTTAGCGGATTTCATAACGAAACTAGCCAAGCATTTTAAAACTTTTTTTACAAGGTTTCCAACGATGCTACTTACTCAAATTTGGTCCAGAAGCATTATAGCGGATTTTGGTTTTATACCCCTAAATTGTCAAAACCAAAAATTACATAACAATTCAAAAATCGTTAACACAACTAAAAACAGTCTTTTAAATGAATAAATTATATGTTGGAGTAAATGTGTTGAGTTAGGATAAAGAGAAATCACTTCAATTCCATTGTCCTTACAAAAATTTTATAGGTGCAGGGTCTATAGCTGTCTAATAATAATATAGTTTTGAAATTATATTTTTTTCTAACCGTGGATTGAAGACATTCGTAATATATTCATATAATGTTTTTGCACACATCCAGCCTGAGTCCGATCTGCATATGCACCAATATTTTGGTACACTATTTGCAATCACGGCAGATAAACGCTCATAAGCGTATATTATTATAGGTGGAGCTAATATTCCTGCTGCATTTCCAGTCACCAACACAGTTAATTTTCTTTCTCGTCTCCTGAGGCTGTATAAACATTTTTCTCACTTTTGCGCACTAGGACACGTTCAGTTTTTGGTTATACGTAGAATGCGCTCTCATCGGTATTAAAGATTCTTTGAGGGTCATTTATTGCTTCAAGCAAGCCTTTATTTTCGAGGTAATCTTTAATAACATGAAACCAACCGAGTATGTCATCTTACGTGACTTCTTCTCTCGTTTTGTGCAGTGCGTTCTGAGACATCTGGATACCTATTCAGGAAGGCTGAGAACCATTTTTTCCAGGACGATTGTTTGAAAACGGACAGGAATCTAGATCCTTTTCAAATATAAGTTTTTGAACGCTGTCAAGCAATTGATCTTTCGTTTCAGGGAAATGCTTTTCAGCCATAAATGTTATCCATCTTACTAGTAGCCTTTCTTCCTCTTAAGTTAGTACCGTAGCTAGACCTAAATTACAGTCAATAGGACTTTTACCAGTAATTTTATTATGTAATGTGATCCTTGAAAATCCTGGAAGCATATTTTGTAGCAGCAACCGAAATTTTTCCCCTTTTCTGACTTCTTCGATAGCCTTAGCCATTTGTTCTTTCGTATAATTTTTTCTCGGTGCCATGTCTAGGACGAAATAAAATATCTGTATTACGATTATGCTAAACCTACAATGGACACCTAATGATGGACATAGTGTACTCGTACATGACTGGAAATCTAGTAATTTATTGCCGATTTAAAGATAAACATGTAGATATACTTAAACAGAGGTCTTCTAATAAAAAAATAATAAAAATAACAAAAAACTTTTTATGGACATTCTGTCCATGTTTGGTCAACGTGTACAAATAAATATTCAGTTATGGACACCGGTAATTTTTAAGATTATAATTCCAGTGACAATTAGGTTATATCCTAAAAATAACTTACTATTTTATAACATACACTTTAACAACAGAGACACACAAGCAACAAAGCCATTCATTAAGTTTACTCACTTGCATAGCGATTCTTATAATAAATTGCGATTTCTAACACCTGATGGCCCAGCGTAACTAAGAATCGTTATGGTTCAACATAATGGCTGTCTGTTGTCAAACGAAGTGCGATTGACGACTAGAATATTGGCACTACTGATTCGTGTAGTCGTCCGAAAAAAAAAGCTTTTCGTTTGCTTAATTTTGGTGGTAATTTCAAAAACTGTCCATGATTGGTCCGTGTCCATGACCTTACTCAAAGTTACGCGCAAATCGTCACTAACGTTTAAACGATTCCTCGCCTTGTTTTTAATTACCAGTATAGTAGAAAATCCTTGTTTACACAAACACGTTGTCGAGAAACCCATAAAATAGCGCAAGGCGATTTCTCGAAGTTTAAAGTAGGAGATTGCCTTATTACATCAAAACTACTTGGAAGCATACATGCAGTTTCAGTCGTTTTGTAATTCAATGAGTTCCTGAATTTCTTCAATAACTTAACCAGCGTTCCGTGCTAAAATGGTTACGAATCAGTTTTTGATCAACTTTAGCTTCGTCGGCATAATCGGGAAAATAACGATTCAAGTTTTGTAAATAAGTTTTGATGTTTTCTTTTATATTTGCCTCACTAGTATCACACTTTTTGTCATCAACTAATGCTTTCATTGTCGCACACGCAGAATAATTATTCTCTTTAATTTTACGTAAAAATAATGCTATTAATAATGATGGAATAGCAGCTAGTGCGTCATATTTGATAGCATCATTTTCGTCAAGAGTACCAACAATTATTTTAAAAGCAGAACCTTTACTCCACCAACCCATGCAGACCTTCGAAATCCGCGATCAATTAAATGCGATATACAATTTAAATCTTTGACTAAATCTTTTTAGTTTTTACCTAACGGTAAGTGGTTACAATACATTATAACATTCCAAGCTATCGTTAGATTCGTCTACTTTATTTTAATTTTCCCATCGGATCGAAATAGATTCCCGGACTTGAATTTATTTGTTGGTATGGTACTATCATTTTCATTTCCAAGAACAAATAGCACGCGCACTCTCTTTTTTTAAACGGACGGACTCCAAATAGCTGGTTAGGACCTCTCAGTTGCACACATTCACGCGCACCAATACTTTACTTTTCGTAATTCGACAAACGTAATTCCCGACAAATTTTTCGCAGGCAATTCTGTACCACACCGTGTTTAAATAATAAAATAATCTTTAATTTTATCTAATTTTAATGCAAAATGCTAGTATAGATTTAGTTGTTGTAAAATTTTCTTTTTCTATTGTTTTCACTGCTATATATCATACTAAAAGATGATGTTTATAAAGGGTGTCCCAACTAGAACGCAATTTTTTTCATGTTGTTTCTCCAATACCCAATTAACGAACTCCCTTCACTGTCCATGGTCAGCTGGCCTCAGTTCCGAGGTCAATTGAACTTTGTATGCATGAAGATGCAAATCTTTCGTCAAAATTAGCTGCATAGTGGATTTGGAGACACCAATTTGCTGAGCTCGGTGTCGAATCGAGGTGGTTGGAGTTTGAGCGACATCATTACGTACAGCTGCGATATTTCGGTCGATCGAAGGCGCGTAGTTGTCTTTACATCACTAACATACCCAGTTTCGGCAAATTTATCCATTAATCTCTTTACAGTTGACTCTTTTGCGAACTGTAGCCGCAAACCTTTCACCATTTTGGTAAAACAATTTCACAATGAGAATGCGTTGTTCAGTCGTGTAGCGCTCAGATTAATAACTAAAGCATAGATACCGGGTAAAAAGCAAGAGCAGAGACATATTTCTATTCTTGTCTCACTATACGACACATGCTAATGGGAAGGAAAGGGAAGTCTAGCTGTCCGTTACTTTATTTTTTTAGGCTTGTCACCACTTTGGGCGATCACCTCTGTACGAAATTGCTCACAAGTGGCATGTCAGCTAGTTTGAGCTAATTTGATGTCTTTATTCGAGGGACGTCCATAGTCGACATCACATGTCGATAAAAATGAAAATAAAGAAGAAGATATAATGTTTATACTATCTACCACCCAGTATAAATTTCTTTCCTCTTAATCTCCGTCTATGTCTATACTAGCTTAAGGGATTTTAGTTTGCCCCAAAAAATATTCAAGATTTCTTCTTGAGGAAGTTTTCTAATATTATGAATAGCATACATTGCTTCCGCGTGAGTTTTTAACGATTTAAAAAACCTAAGTCAATAAGCATCTAATCTAAGAAGTATTAGCATCTTATATTCTTAGATTCTCGTACCTCGGTACTACTATTGCTAAAATATAAAGATTGTAACATTGTGAAGCCGTTCAATATTCTGGAGGAATCTAATCTACTAAAACACTATTTAACTACATAACAGAAACTAGAAAAACAACAGTATATTTAGCGTTTGTAATGGACGTAATGCTATCTTTTCAAAACAACGTTACGTATAAAATCAATTTGACAAAATTAAGAATGTTGAGATAGAGGATATAAATAAAAAGTAAAGTCATATTATATACTTACACCATAATCAAAAGTCAGGAAGAGATTGCTGTAAGCAGTAACACCGCCTTTATGTACAATTCCTCATAAATGCACTTATCTACTATATAATTGATTGTATTTTATGTTCAAAAAAAGATTTTTTTATTCCTTTCTATTTCGATAATACTATTTTAAAAAAACTATTAGATAAAAAGTATAATATTATCATCCAAATCATTCTTATCATCCCATTGTACTGTACTGCTGGTGTACGGAAATCGTACAGTGCAAGTAATATTTAATGGTGTTACAACACAGACACACACAGACATTTGACATTTCTAGCATTTGGGATAAGTAAAAAAAATGTATTCAAAAATATATTTATTACGTATAATATTATTAAATTAACAATGGTAAACATCGCTTACAAACACACAAAAAACTGCACCAAAAATACAAAAAAGCTCTCTCAGTATATCAACGCAGCATGCACTCCAGTTACGTAGAAGAGCCATGAATTTGACGATACAAATGGACCGACAGGATCGGATTCATACCTCGGCTTCACAGGAAACCCGTGTGCATCAACATCAAGGTGATACAATATTCTCGTTTGCAATAAAATAATTGGGGGTAAATGTTTAGAGCAAACATGACTCATGTAGCTTCTGGTTTTCCTATGAACTCGAACAATTTTATTTTTGGAGCATGATTTTGTAAAAAACCTGTAAATACCAAATAGAAGATTAATTATATTTAACTTGGTATGGTAACATGGTATGGTTAAAAATAATAAAAGTTAAAAGTACCGAATATATCTATCTATTCAAACATAAAGTGATTACATATTTCGAACGGTTATCGATATAGAAATGTACATCACTATGAGAAACTTAACCTCTTTGTTATGTAAACAAATATTTTTTTTAATATAATGCAAACACCGCATACTACTAGAAACTATAATAATATACACATACATCTATTAAAATAAATTAGTTCTAGCCTATTTGGATTATGGCCTTTACTGTTATGGGTTAGTGCTACCCACTAACCCATCGGCAGTAGGTATACATAGGCAATATGACCATCACGAGTATACATTTAATTGATAATATATCGATTTAAACCTAAGTATCGATATTTATAAAATGTTTCATAAATGTCTGAATCTTTTGCCCTTTTAGGCAATAATAATAAAAACCTCGCTCTAGATTAGAAATGTATAGTTTTTATTCGAAAGCCCCACCCCCTACCTCATATATAGATAATTATCTTTGATTACCCGTATCCAGGAAAGAAGTGTTTGCCAACAAAGCGCTCTACGAGTCTCATTTTGGTCCGCTAGCTACGGCACGGAGGGTCAGTCTGCCGCCGTTTGCTGCCGCGCTTCACAACATCTCTATACTGCTGGTAAACTCGCACCCGACAGTGTCCACCGCACAGAGCCTGCCGCCGAATGTCGTGGAACTTGGTGGATACCATATTGACGAAGACGTTGAACCACTCCCTAAGGTATTACGTATCTTTACAGTAGGCAAAGCAGGAACATTTGAAAGCTCCGCAACAGTGAAATGAAATGAATGGATAAAGGTGATATGTACCAAAATTCTGATTCCAAGAAAAAACATCGCAGCCTCGAAAAAAACTTACAATTCTTCACAGTAATGCAGCACTCTTGTCTTCAATCTTCAAACACATTGCAGTCCTGAATAGGACTTTTACAATTCTATTAAACTTCTTGGTTTTAAGGCTGCAGTACCGATAAATTTTAATTTCGTACAATTTAAGTCGACGAAGTCCGATGTAGATTTTTATTGTTTTGTTTCGACGTATGGCGGAATATGGTAGATAAGGTGGGATACAGTATTACAAGAAAAAAAAACAAAGGATAACATAGTATCAAAAATATTTATTTAATCAACTTCCAACTTACATGGATATAAACTATAACAGTCTCTTTTTTATTTTAAATAATTGAAACATAACTTTTTTTTACCATAATTATTTCCTCTCATATTTTTTTCCGTATGAAGACCATGAATCGTCTTCCTCTTATGATTTCGCACCATTTTTGTTAAAACCTAGACACGACACAAAAACATTAGTTAATTGGGGTTCATTGTTACAGTGTAACACAGTACCCCAGGACAAAACGAAAAAAATACTGATTAGGATAAAGTTACAAAAACTTACTTAGATAATAATTTAAAGCTAAATAGGTATATAGAGACCCAAGAAAGATAATTAATAATTACTTACATAAATTTATATATAAATTTATTATTACCAGGAAACAAAGGAAATCCTTGACGTTCCTTTTTCTAAGTATGATCACTCAAATTCGATAATTGCTATTTCTAAAACGCGGTATAAATTCCGGCGATGACAACTGTTTAAAGATATACCAACATAATAAAATTAAATGCCAGAACATTGTAACAGAGTAACCCATGTAACACTGCCCCACCTTACCCTACAGTTGGAATGGTAGCGACTGGATACATGCCTTTCTTCTTAGATATACGGATATATTAGGTCCTTACATATGAAATTGGCGTTTTGTATGGGAGGAACATAAAGGCGATTTTTTCATATTAAAATATATTTTATTAATCAAAGTATGTACCATTGCTATTGCCGTGTGTGGTCTAGCGTTGTCTTGAAGCAGCAGTGGCGTAGAGCGATTGACAAGTCTCGGTTGTTTAACGGCGAGCTTCTCCACCATGGTTTGCAGTTGCTGACAATAGACATCAGCCGTAATCGTCTGATCAGATTTAAGAAAGCTATAGTGTACGACACCGGCACTAGTCCACCAAACTTTTTTTGAGTCAATTTTCGCTTGGGGCAAGACTTTGCTGGTTCACCAGGGTTCAGCCATTGCGATGAGCGTTTACGATTATCGTACAGGATCCACTTTTCATCAAATGTAATGATCAGATTTAAAATTCCTTCATTATTGTGCCCGTTGAGCAATGTAACGCAGCAGTCGACGCGCGATTGTCGGTTTGCTTCACTCAATTCATGAGGTACCCACCTTTCAAGCTTTTTCACCTTCCCAATTTGCTTCAAGTGGATTAAAATGGTTTTGTCACTAACACTGCAGCCTGTAGCTAACTCTGATGTGGTTTGTGATGGATCTGCTTCCACAATAGTCTCCGGCCGTCCACGGGGCTTGTTCTGCAGGTCGAAATTTGGAGAACGTAAGCGTTGAAGGGTGGATTTCAAGAAAATTGTTCGTTATGTAATGGAATTCCACTATTTCAAATGTATTTACTTTAAGGTTAAATGTGTTTTATTTGATTTATGAATAATGAGACTTTAGGCAAATACTACTTTTAACTTTGGATATTCAATAGCTTTCACGTTATTTGAAGCTCAATATGTACTCGGTGCATGAGGAGTTCCAATACGTCACCAAATAAACTTTACTGCAAGAAAAACTAGCTCGTAATTTTGGTAACAGCATTTATAATTCGAATGTTCATTACACTCAGTCTTATGATAAAGGTATCACATTAACCTAAACTACTAATATAAATGTAATTTGGACCGCTAAATAACATTACGTCACTTTTTGGTACTTGGTACTTTACGCCAACGACTTTGATATGGTTCATATGAAACATAATTATATATTTATATAAAAAATGAAACAGGTGCCTAAATAACTGTTTTTAAATAAGCTAGAGTCGCATATTTACCTATAATCATACATAATTAATCAGTTTAAATATCACAGCCAAAGTAGGACACGTCACGTTAATGGAATGGGATGTGACATGTAGGAACTATTAAGCTTAGTTTACAACAGTAAATAAAAAGTATAAAGTAGTTTACAAAATACTTCTCTAAAATATCTTAACAATATATATACTATGACATTCGGAGGTAGTAACAACAATTTAAATTAGCTCAGTCATTTATAAAGTACTTAAAAGATCTACTTGACTGTTAAAAAAAAAAACTTAAACACAAATAATAATAATCAGTCATCAATGGGAATTACTTACGGGGCGTTTCAATAACCTATCCATCTATAACCATTTGATAAAAACATCGTCATTCAATCATTTGCCGGTTTTTTGCCATACAAGTTTGACGTTTCTAACAAATAGTTATAGATAGATAGGTTATTGAAATAGGATATTAATGTTTTAAACAAATAGGACAAATGTAATCAAAAAAGTTACAGTTTCCACTACACGGGTGACGGGAAGCACAGCCAATTCTTGCAAACAGCCAATTCTTGCAAACCATGCATTTAATCATTTTTTGAAAAATAAATGGTTGGCGAGTTTTGCAAAGACGACATAAAAACGTCTTTGACGTAGATGGTCCTATATAAGCAGACTTTTTTAGAGGCACTTGATCTTCTTGTTTTGTTAGGGGTTGAAGAGTCTTAACTCGTTTAGCGGCCGGAGAGACTTAGAGTGATTGGTAAGCAACTGCAGGTTTCAAAACTTTCGCTCGTTTAGTGGGCAAAGTAAGCTCATCAGATTGGTTGACATCGTCAGGTTTTAAAATGTAAGCTCGATTTGCGGACGATAGCTTGAACCTGATTATTTACGGAAGATTCTGTTTTAAACATTGCAGAGGCTGGTTTTGGTAAGTGGTTTCTTGGAATATTTTCACTGCCTGCGATATTATCTTTGACAGGTTCAATATATTCAAGTGTATCTTGTTTTTCAAATAGAGACGCCGTTATTTCGTTTGAATGTAAAGGAAAATCCAATATATTTTCAAATTGTTCATCAGCAATGGCGGAGTCTATAAGCGAGATATCAATCTGTTCTATCATAGATACACTATCAAAGATTTGAGCTGTATAATTCGGGAACATTGATTCTGACGATTCGGGAGATAAAGAGGCCAGTGATCTTTTTGCGTTTTAAAGTTCTTTAATTGTTTTTCGAATTCCAGAATAAGTTCACTTACAACCCCTTTGTTTAGTTGTTTTACAGTCTTCTTAGTAACATTCTCCCGGCCTGATTTGTCATATTTGTGATCCACCCTGACCCAATGGTACCAAGTAATTTCATCTTGCAGTTTGTTTCCGCTGTATTGAACAGAAGTTTTGCACTCGTTGCATTTATTGTTCATGCAACGAAACGATTTCGTGTCACATGCAACATTTTTCAATAACTCGCTAGAGTTTGTGAAGGTAATAACTCCTTTTAGTTTTAGAGCCATGAATATAAACTCCATGTTGCTGTGTTTAATACACATGCATGTATCTCTGCTAGCTAAACCTGGCGACAAAATGTAGAATGGCTTGTATCTGAAGAAGGTGGTGATACTATATTTGCCACCCTCATCCCTATAAATCTGATAGAGATTTCTTAGGGTGTCTACCAGATTTGCATTTTTTTCTTCTTTACAGTTCTCGTTTCTTTCTTTCCAGCCGTACTTCTACTTATATCGTCCCTATTGTAAAATGCTTTCATTTCCAACTCTATTTTCTTGTTCGAAAGCACGCGTTCGTGCTTGCTTACGGTTCTTATTTTGCCTTTTAATCCTAAAAGTTTACCACTGGGATTTTTCATGTTTTGTCATGTCTACGGGTCGGGAATCAAAATATGAAAATTACTCCTAAATTAATGCAAATTTGCTTATTCTACTCATATTACATTACTACTAAATAAAACGTCTAACATATAACTCGCAAAAAACAACTTAGGGCCCATTTTTCAATCGTCAGATAACTTTTATCTGTTGAATAAACACGTGACTTTGACATTTGTTCCATACAAAATCTGCGAAAGTCATATATTTATTCCTTAGATAAAAGTTATCTGACGATTGAAAAATCGCCCTTAAAACAAGAATTTTACCTTCAAAAATAGTCGTTCGTAATTGAATCACAATTTTTGCCACGTGACGGCCACGTGGCGACCGCTTCACTCAGTTTTTCCGGCTAGACTGCTGTCAATAATTAAATATGGCGGTTGTCTAGGGGCTTAAAATGTTGCCATTCGTTAAAATAAAGCTTAACTTTAGTAGTTTTTTCATTCGAACTTGATCAAACACGTAGTGACGTATTGCGGAATTTCCGCGCGAACGAATTTTAGAGACGGCAAATATTGCGTTTTATTTTAATGTTGGACTTTAAATCACTTTCCATTGAGTTTGATCTAGAAGCTTGGACATATAACCTTCTAAAATAATAATCGTATCGATGTCAAAGAGAAGGGCAATATAACAAATTTTCATTTTGAATCTGCATATGGGAGTGTGGACATGTGAAATAAAGCATGTTTTTATTTTTCATTAAATACATTTTTAATCTGATTTTAGCTTTGCAGTTTAATTATAAATGTATTTTTATTCGTTTATTGTAAAACATTACAATTAATAAATAAAACACATGTCTTGAAGCAGTGCGTCACTGATAAACAAGTTAGAAGTCATAAGACACGCAATTTCTCTGCAAACAAAATCTGTGAAATCCGCCCTGAAACCAAAAACGCACCGTGTTTTCTTTTGCGACACCACCCCCATACACATCATTAATCCTTCGAGCCGTTTCTGCAGCACTGGTGCCACGTTGGAACTCGTACTCGTAAATAATACGATATTTTAAGTTTTCCATTTTGTGAAATGAGTGACGCAGAAAAAAAAGCAAAAGAGAAAAAACCAAATAAATTACGGTTTTCAAAACACAAATGCATGAGTAAATAGCTGTTTAAATTTGAATTTGGAATTCCTGACCAAAGATGATATATTTAAATCAAAGTGGCCAGTACGACTAAACGCCAATTTCATATGTAGGACCTAATATTTGCTCCCGTGTCCACCAAGATATGATGTCTTGTCTGTGACAAAAGCCGGTATTGTTTGGTGCGAACGCCGCAGTCCGCCGCTGCGTTCCTTCTAGTTTCCCTGGTTGAACGTACATGGCTGCGTACATTTCCTTGCTTCTTTTCCGAACTTCGTGTGGTAAAAGCAGTACGGTGATGGATATTGGTCTCGTGTATGTAAACCGCTCCCTGTGTTGAAAATTTCTTGATGTTGAGCGGAAGCGTTAGCGTTTATAATGATTCTGCTTCGTATTATTTCTTCTGTTTCTTTTGTTATATAATGTTTTATTTTTCTTTTTGGTATTAGCCAGATCTTTTACAAACATAGTGAACGCGTCTGTTTGCACAATTGTCCTTGTAAGCTCCTGCAAACGCCTGAGAAATGTCATCAAACGCGCAAGTATTTGTAAAGATTTGATTAATTTTTTTAAAAACACCTCGAACCGCTTGAGTAACTTGTTTATTCCACAGTCAAGGATACCAGGTGAAGTCAATACTAAGTGTCCGGCCTACTTGCTCGTTCCCCAACAAGTGTCGCCCGCCCATTTTTCTCGCCATTCTAAACAAATTTTTTTCACAATCCCGATGAGCCTGAGTATTCAGCCAATCTATACATATAATAAATCTGTAGAGGAGTCGTGTCTGTACATTGAAGATATTTGAAAAAAAATATGATAGGGGACCTTTATTTACGCAATAGTAGCCAAAACTATGATTTTTGAAATTTTTGTCTGTTTGTCTGTTTGTCTGTGGGTTTGTGCACGCTAATCTCCGAAACGGCTTATCCGATTAAGATGTACTTTTCACTAATATATTGCGGCAAGCTTCACTTAACATTTAGTGTTTGTTTTATGTAAATCGGTTCATAAATAAAAAAGTTATGACAATATTAAAAGATCATGTCGTTTTTTCTGGACGTTTGTAGGAAGCGCGCGCCGGGCCCGGGAGCCGTGCGCCGCCGCGCGCGCGCGTCGCTTCAAATTGTATTAGCAGCAAACGCACCGGGGCCGCGGGGGTGACTTTTATTTGTTAGTTTTAGGCTTGCTAGGTAGGAACAATCTAAGATTTATTTTCTTGAGTTTGTTACGAAAGTTATTTGTATAAAAATAGTTAGTACTTTTACTGTACAGTCCTTTGTGATAAGTAGGTACTGTATACATATTTGTTAGCGTAGGTTAGTAATAAGTAAATAAATAAAAACCGGCCAAGTGCGAGTTGGACTTGCACACCGAGAGTTCCATACAAACCTGATTGACATAGAATTTTGATTTGGTTACAGCTTGAATATATTAGAGACCTAAGTATTTGTTATAAGTTTCAATTAAACACATTCATGACAAACGGTACGAAGTTTAAAAAAATCAAAATATTTTTACCATCTATATAATGTTACTAAAAACGTATGGTTTTAGACGTTGCTTGGTTTCAAATTTTATGATTTTGAGTTCACGGGAAGTACCCTTTAGGTTTTGATTCCCTTACGAGTGTCGAAAATGACGAAATTTAGCGACATAAGCGACTGCTTTTGATTGCATTGGCTAAGAAGTCTGATTTTTTCACTGCTTCAAGGAACAGTAGTTCCTGAGTATTTTATATAATTTTCATCACAACACGCGTTTCTGAGTAAAAGGGTCTTGACAGACATGGAAATGATCTTATAATATGTGTTTCGTTTTTTCCTTTTGAGGTACGGAATCTTAAAAACAGTTTTAAGATTTTCATAAATATATTGCTCTTTTTTTTGTTTTTTCTATTTTATAATATATACATACGTTAAAAAACATCTTGATAGTTACTAAACTGTGTTACAGGGGAAAACTGTTGATACAACTCGATTCCAATCGAGATACCTTTTGAAATTCTAGCCTTTTGCGGCCTGTCCTGGATCTGTGTTAACAGATTATTATGGGTTGTTTTGCCAAATATCATAATATTGATAGAGTATTCTCATAAACAAATCTATCTTACAAGCGATAGCGCGATGCAGAGCAGACCATAATAGGGACATCTATACGCCAAATGCCGTACTTTTAATACAATTATAGCAAAGTTGAGTAGGTACCTACATTTATACAATACGTTATCCGAGAGTTAAACTCAGCGTGCATCATTAGCAATGTATAATATTATTTTGCATTGTATATTATAGTTCTCATTCCGTCCGTTAAAATTCATACTACAGCCTACTATTACTGTACATTTTATAGTCTTCTTTGTCCAAATTATGTATTCGATAACTGCATAATACATAGAATTTTGATTAACATAAGTATTGTGTTTACAGTTAAACTAAAAAAGTTATGTCAATATAAGTTAGATTTATGTTTTTCTTCATATTTTTATTTCTTAGTTTTTATTATGGACCGAATGGTTTTTATGTTAGGTACAACTTAGGTTTGTTTTCTTTCTTTTGGTACTTTCTATATTTTGCTACTTTTCTGTATAAAATCAGTACTTTAACAGTGAAGTGATTTATAATCAGTACCTACATGTTTGGTTATTAATAAATAAAAAACCGGGCAAGTGCGAGTCGGACTTACGCACCTAAAGGCTAAAATACCGCAAAATTTTGCGGCGCGCTGTCAAAATATTATAACACTGCCCTAAATTACTTTTCCACGCGTACGGAGTCGCGGGCACAGCTAGTAATGTAATATAATAATAAAATAAAAAAATGGTCGTTTTAGTTATTACTTATGAGAGTAAATACAGTATAGGGATTTAGAGCTGTAATTAAATGCTAATTAATTAGTTTAACTATTTACTTAAAGTTTGAACCGATTACTTTTTTTAATATAATTAAGATCTTTGTGTCGTTGTAAAATTTATTTTAAAAAGAGTGGCGCTAGTTGCGGTTATTCCTCGCCATAGGTGACAGTTTAAACTCGATTTTCTCGGTTTTTTTTTGCGACATCACCTTCATCAATTCAAGTGTCATGACATACTATAACGTTACTTTTACGGAGAGTCATTAATTGCTCCTGCTCAGCCAGCCTACTAAGTATAATAATAATATTGTGAAAAACTTGTGTTACGGCTTACGGGAACCAGACAACGGAATTATACTATACACATAAGATATTTGTTATATTATTCCTACACATATTAAATACACATCCATGACCCAGGAACATACAAATTTTTTGTTCCTGGTACGGGATTCAAACCCGCGAGCATCAACTCTGTGCCTCAGAGGTTGTCATCTTCGGAATCGTTTAAACGGCTTAATGCAATTTCACAATTTGTGTCTCTGTTATTTTTAAAGTATTCAAAATCAAACCTGGTTCTTAATATCTTTAAATAATGTGTAGTTTACTATGACACTTAAGTATTAATTAGACGAAACATATATTTTTAATTTGGGTATAATTTAATGTGAATCAAGTCAAAATAATGCATTATTAACTTTATAGGATTTGCGTGATATTTTGGACTCGTCGCCAGGCGCTGTTCTTTTCAGTATGGGGTCCATCGTAAACGCGTCTTCTTTGCTGAAGTCGGTTAAATATGAATTGATCGATCTATTTGCAAAGCTTTCGTACACTGTTCTTTGGAAATTCGACGAAGAAATTCAAGATTTACCCAAAAATGTGCACGTTCGAAAGTGGATGCCTCAAAATAGTATTTTGGGTAGGTTATATGATACCTATTTTATTACCTATACATGTTTTTCATAAGTTTTTTATATAGCATAATCTTGTAATTATTCAGGGTTCTGTAGAAAGAGGATGGGTCTGGCCGCTTGTTTTTTACCAGGCACTAATAATCTTCACAAACGATTTCATCTCTTGCCGATTAAACAACAAATACTAAAAAAGCTGGAGTTAAATGCAACAAACGTGTTTATGCCGACTTGTACGGCATCCAACGTGCAGATTCCGACTGGCCATCGGCCGGTGTTTTTTAATAGCGACATCAATATTATGTAGTCATATTTTATCTTCCCTGTAGTTCGTTACCTGTAAATCGTAAGATGGTTATTTTTTGAGTTTTTTTGGGTTCATTTTGAATCAACAGCACACCCCAAGATCAAAGTGTTTATCTCACACTGTGGGCTACTCAGTTCACTAGAATCCCTGTACTTCGGGGTACCAGTCTTAGCTGGACCGGTGTTCGGAGACCAGCACCGAAATTCTGCTGATGCGGTCAAATCGGGTCGAGCCTTGAAGGTGGACTTCACAAACATGACAACAGTTAAAGAGGCTTTACAGAAGATCAGACGTAACGAAATTAAATAACACTTTAACTAGACGTAACACTTTAACTAGTTTGAAATTGATCCTCTATTTGATAATGATACATCTGCAAACTAAAGGAAACTCATAGTAAGTTTGGACCAGATAAACTTAGTATCGGATGTAACTAAAATCTTGATAAACCGAACATAATAAATAATGGAAGGATAGTATTTTCATATTTTAATTGGTGGACTTTTATATTCAGAATTTATGCCTGTTTATTATTGCATTCAAATATTTCGAATTTTTAGATAGGTACTTAACATTCAACTTTTAAAAACAATGTTTTTTATTTTTATAGGTACCTACTACGAAAGAGCAAAATACTTGTCGAAGTTGTACAGAACGCGGCCTGTGAGTCCCTCCAGGTCCGTTTTACATCGAACAGAACAGACGCCATACCAAGCAAATGGTTTTTAATTGTACGAAAAAATTACAATAGAGAGAGATGGATACTGGACATGTTGGCCATGAGTGATTAAGACAGATACTGATGCCACTTTTACTAAAGTAAGTAAATAAAATCTTGACGAAGTTTAGTTTAGGTTTATTTAAATAAAAGCAGTTTAGTAAAAGTGGCATCAGTATCTCGGCTGCGCAATTTCAAAACCTAGCAAGGGACAAATTTCGAAAAAAACGTGTTTTTACTAGACGCTAATGACAAGGCCATAACGCACAAGTTCGCAGTGTCAAATCTGTCAAAATATTCGTTTTAATGGAAATACAAATCTAGCAAGTCCACATCGGTTACGGAAACTTGCCGCCAAAACAAATTCAAAACCTAGTATGGCACACTGGCAATATTAAAACCTAGCAAGGGACTGTTCCTTGCTAGGTTTTGATCTTGTCGTTGTGCTTTACTAGGTTTTGAAAAATGTCGATTCGAGATAAATTGCGGGCTATATTTTAGTATGTCGCAAAGTGTACTTGGCGTATGCGGATCGTTCGAGTTTGTTCTTGTAAATATTTACTGTTTAGGATGGCTCAAAGACAGTTTTGTAGTTCGTCATTGATGTTTAAAGCCCAGAGGGACAAAAAGTAATGATAAGTACAAGAATTTTAGTATACCTACAGTAGAACCTCGATAAGTTAAAGTCCAAGGGAAACACAAAATATTGAAAGTTATTATAACTTAAAACCTGTATGTTTTCAGTTATCAGGGGTCTATGTTAGGGATAGTTTAATATAGAGGTAGGTATGTACATAATATGTATGTATGTACCCTTCTTCTTATTTTTACTCGAATGCGTCAGAAGGATTGGTTCAATAAAATACAGAAATTAAATAATCATTTTTAATTAATCACACGCCTTTAATTTATCAGTGTATGTGAGTGTTGATAGTTTTCTTTTTAAACCTCTATATTAAACTATCCCTAACATAGACCCCTGATAACTTAAAACCTGTATAACTTTAAATATTTTGTGTTTCCCTTGGACTTTAACGTATCGAGGTTCTACTGTATATAGAAATAATTGCTAAATGTCTATTTAATGCATTTTTTATGTTTGTAATGAATTTTACATTAATGTTACTCAGACAAATCTTACACTTTCTATAATAACCTCTTTTGTGAGGGTTGTTTGCTTTATAGATATTGTATCAGCCAAAATTCTAACGTAGTCAGCATAACTGAAAACGTCAACACTGCCTCCTGCAGCCTTGATCAACAACTCGTAACTGTATCCGATGATCCAATACCAGGTCCGTCAAAAACATCTGAAATTGATAGCGATAATGTGTCTGAGATATCAGATTTGTATGACAGCGTTGATTCTGTGGCAGACACTGACTTTTCAGTAAGTGATTTATTTAGACAGTCAAATCAGACAACGATTTAATAGATCTCGTAAATTTGACAGAAACTCGAAAACCTACTATTCGCTCAATATTTCCAAAATCAGATGAAATAAAACCTATTTTTATTGCAACCTACCCTGATTCGATTATCTTCAAGGACCAACAACATGCTAACTGTTTCATTTGACTAATAAGATTGATTTCATAGCAAAATATCCAGGACCTATAACAATTAATGATGAATATTCTGAAGAAACTAATTGTCACATATTAAGTCGAACTGAAAAAAATATAATACAAAGAAATAAACTAAAACATCCATTTATTGAAGACATATGTGGTGATGGCTGTAAACTAAAATGTAAATTATTTACAATAGAGGAGCGAAAACATATTATGTGGGTTTGGAATTTGTCATATGTACAACGGCGGCATTTATTGAATAAATTATTATATTTTATCGTTAATATTTTGAGTTTTCTTTAGATCATTAATTTACTAAATATCCCACGAGATCAAGAAACTAATGCGGGAAAAATCGCAGCAACAGGACGTTGCAGTAAAACCAGAAATCAAAACTTAGATTACTTCCTAGGTTATGAACATGACAATTTGTTAAGACGTAGCTTATCAAAACCAGATATAAACCTAGTAAAGGCCTTTACTAGATTTGAAAATGGTTTTTATGCCATCGTTTAAATACCTAGAACAAGTTTTTTGTTAGTAAGTGCTTTCTAACGTGCAGTATTATAAATTCACGATAAATAATATCTTAACACCAAAGCCAAGGATATTCCGCAACTTTTCAGCCAATTCCCATCGTCATACCTTTTGTAACTCAGCTGCGGCACGCGCTCAAAGTGGGGAACTAGTTTTTCGGCTCTCCTGTAAAATTTGTTCTAAGTCCCTTACTAGGTTTTGATTTGGGACAGCCGAATCTGTCTTAATCACTCATGGCCAACATGTCCAGTATCCATCTCTCTCTATTGTAATTTTTTCGTACAATTAAAAACCATTTGCTTGGTATGGCGTCTGTTCTGTTTCATTCGCACTCGTTCAAACGACGAATCTCCGTCTCACTGCGTGGTGTCACTATCTGTCTCGCTCACTCATGGCAAACATGTCCAGTCATGTCCATCTCTCTCATTATTTTGCCGTAAAATTAGGAACCTACCAAGAACTTGTGTGAATCAAAAACATTTTAACTGAGTAAAATGGGTTAGCAAAAATCGGGTTACTTGAGCTTTTTATTTTTTTACTCGTTTTTTTTAGTATGAAGCTAACTAGTATTGTACCATTTTAGATTCCTGATTAAATGCGCCAACTTTTGATGCTACTTGCCAAAGCATTCTAGTACATTTTTTTTAAAGGATGGGCTTTCAAAGTCGACCAATTTTGAAAATTTTAAATTAATTTTTTAACAAATTAGTCTTAATTCTAGGAAACTTGGTGTATTTGTGTGATTAGTTTTGACTGTCATTCAAATATGTTATTTAGGATTATGGTTCCAAAGTTTAAATGAACAAAAATAATAAAAATTAACCACCATAACCGAAAACTGGTTACAGTTTGACCAAATTTCTAGGTTTTTCTTAAAATGCCCATAAATTTCAAACTGCATGGGATAGATTTTTTTTCAGATTTTTCTCATGATGGTTACGATCAATCCTGTCACCCCGTTTCGGCTTGACGTTGAGTTTTGGGACACCCTGTATACGGAAAATGGGCAGCAGCGTTTCCGACCCTTATGAAACACATAGGGGAGGCTTATGTCTAGAAGTAGACGCCATAGCCGAAACGATGATAACTGAAATAAACATTTTTTTAGGAGCGTTCCACCTGAGATCCAAGGCGTTGTTTTGTACTCGTGGTACGAAATAGAAAATTTGGACGTTATGGCGGCTGTGGTCCTCATTCTGCTCATCATATTCTTCGCCTGCAGAACAGCATTTATGTTCTGTTGTTGGTGTTACAGAACTGCGGCTAAGAACGACTATGATAAGAATAAAAAAGAGAAGTAGGTTTTTTTTTGTCTCACCAGGTGGCTGTACTGTAAAGTGAGGTCCTAAAGTACGGGAACCAAATTTTGTTATAACGGGATCCAAAACAATTAACAAATGTATGTATTTCAATTAATCTTGTCTGTCTAACTTTTCAATGTATCAAATACAGCAACATATGAATAGGTAGGTAATCCTATTATATTATGATATAGTATATCAATAACTTGTAAATATTTTTATTATTCAGATGTGAACCAAAAACGTTTTTTAAAAATGTGAAATATAAAGGAGAGGATTTTTTATATAATTATTGTGGAAAAAAAATATACCTATGTTTTGTATAAATCGACTTTTATTTAATATCTACTTATACGTAAATTAAAACTAATTTTGTTTGACTTTATGATTAGAATGTACTTGTTTCAACACTCTTCTTATGGCAGTCCTGACTAATATATACAGAGTGTAGAGGATGGCCAGAAAGAATGCTGCTTGATCCAGCATATACAGCTGGTACCACTCGTACAGAGCAGCTGTCGATCGAAGATGGTAGGAACCTGTAAAGTATAATAGAGAATGATTAAAAATTATACAACTGGCTTTTACCCGCGACTTCGCCCGCGTGGAACAAAAAGTCTCCTATGTTTACTATATGTGCACAAAGCTTCATGATCGGTTAAGTATTTTTCGCTTTCGTAACAAATAAACTATCCGTTTATTTGTTACGAAAGCGAAAAATACTTTTCACGTTTTTCGACGGAAACGGTGTGTAACAGATAAGGGCTTAGGTACGTGAAATGGAGGAATATTATCTAAATAAGACATAGTAGGTACCTACCTACTATGTCTTATTTAGATAATATAAAAATACTAATTTAATTATGTCATATTTAAATTAGTAAATCTTGTTTATCTACTAATTTAGAAAAAACTAATGGTAAGCTTCCCACACCGATTTCTACGTTAGTCGGTCGAATCAGCTATTATGTTACTTTATTGTGCCCAATTATGTGTGGAATACACAATAGCACTCTCTCGGTTTTAATCTTTGGTTGCGGAGTTTTCTTTCTAAGTATAAAACGACTAGCCAAGCTTTGTGATTTAGATACAGATTGATATAGTTGTATAATAATACCGTGCTAAACATAACACTCTCCTTTCATAGTGGCAATCCGCAAGCGGTTAAACCGGCGTTGGAGCCAGGAGTCCCACATACCCCAAGGGACTCTTTCCGGGGAATGCGTAATGCATTTCCCTTTGCGGAATAAAAAAAATGAATAATAAAATACCTTTTGTTTTAATAGCTTGCTCCACATGGTGCAGAATTAGTTTGGAGGGAGCCACGGGTCGGTTGTTAAATATAGTCGAGTAAAACTTCGCTCGCTTTTGATAACTGAAAAAAAAAACAGATATCAGAACGTGATCAGAACCTATAATTCTGTCAAGTTATCCGTAGAAATACCATTTCTACAATAGGCATTCTACGTGTGCCAATTAAAATAATTAATTATGCAATTTCCTAATCGTTACCGCCAGGCTCATAGTAAGATCATTTGTAATCTGAGCACACAGATTACAATTAATGATCTTACTATCTTATATAGGTACACAGATTACAAATGATTTTTGTCACTGCTCACCGTGTGAAATTAATAATTTCTATGGCATCGAATTAGCTTCCATTGTTTGCCACTGGAGGCATTGTTTCGATGCCGTACAAATTATAGTTAACTTCCTCATGGTGTTTACAATCACAACAAACACTGTTTACAATCGTTATCCAAATAGCGGTTATCCTGATTACATAATTCGCCTAGTGATTTTATGTAAAATACATGCAACACTATCAGCAGGTTAAGTAACACAAAACTGATAAGTGATAACCACAAAATCATAACAAGGAAGCGACAGAGCTAGACACGTAATCTGGATAATTAGAGTTACTTAATAATGTTATTGCGGTATTAATAAAATATATATTTCATCAAGTGATCAGCTCGCAAAGACACTGGAAATTCATATACACTTTTTCTTTCATTTATATTCATACATTAATTTACAACGTTTACATGTATTTTTTACCTGTCGTCTGCTAGCATTTTATTAAGAGCTACTTCTAAGTCCTTCACTAGATTTTCTGTTAGATCCACCTTGATGCCGGTTCCCGCTTGTTCGCTTCGATGCGCGTTGTTGTACTGGTCTCCAAAGGTCGGAATGGAAACGGTTGCCACGCCGTAATGGCTACATTCTAGTGTGCTTAGTTGTCCGCTGTGAGTGATGAAAACTTTCAGATTTGGATGCGCTGCAATTTTAATACAAAAAAATTTAAATCAAGCAACAAAGTCTATGCAAAATAGAATGAACAAACAACATGAAACTGAACGCCTGACGTTACGCGATAGTACTGTCTACTACCAGAAATACTATAGAGGTCGAGTCAAATTATTCGTGCCAAAGCAAGATGTCAATGTTTTTTGACATCTTGCCTCTCACTCACTAACTTTCCTACTATCCAGTTGCAATGATATAAACGAAATCTATTGGTTTTAACGATTAGCACGCGTAGCATGATCACCGTAAATGCTTTTTGTCTTTCACACAAATAAACATATCTACTTGTAAGACGGACGACAAAATTACACTAATTTTTATCAATCTACCATTTTATCCTTTCTTCCCCAGAAATAATATATTTCTCCAGAGCCACGCTTGCTGTTGGCTTATATTGTGAATGTACAAATAATTACTGCATTCTTAAACATGTTTTCATACGATTTTGATAATTACCTATATCTTAAAATACTCGTATTACAGTTCAATCAAGACTTCATTCTTGAAATGTTAAAACAGATATACTCGTTTTGGCTGGTCCAATTTCATTAAAAGTCTGTTTGAACTACGAGAATTCCGAATCTTTTAAAACTCACCAAGAATACTTTGTTGGGGCAACCAGGATCTGATGTAAAGATTTTTGGGAACATTGTCCAATGTGTCAATGTATTTCCATATAACTGTGTATGGCAACCTCCCGAAGAACTCTACTAATTCAGATCTGGTCTGGTTCGAGAGGAACGTGGAGTGATACCACGATCCCAAGCTGAATAATATCACGCCATTCTTTGACGAGTTCATGATTTCCTCGAGATCCTGAAAATATTAGATGAACTCCAGTTAAATTTCATATTGCAAATGGTTGTTATTATCAGATAATAATAACTCCCTACAGCGATTTCGCTGACATCAGCCGGTTTCATAGAAGACATATCAGCTACGCAGGAGTTATTTTAAAGTGCCAAATTTTTTCGGATTACATAAGAGCATTCTCTTCTCTCTCCTCATTTACTTTCGAAACCAAGTTAGATGGTTGATCGATTCGACACACGAATCATTTTTATTGTCAGATAATAATCAGACAATCGGCTTCTGAGCTCCTGCTGCAATTGGATTAACACTTCCTGACTTGACAAATGGTTCTGCATTAAAAAGGCATAAGAGAAGCAGCATATCAAGTAGTTCTGGAACAGGCCGATAATAATTGAGTATGATTTTTAATAAATTTCCAAGAGAATAAAAAAATACATTTTAATACCTTTGGCATTGGTGGCGGTTTCTTGGAAATGTGGTATCCTCCTATCTGAACCAAATTCGGTGGCAGACTTTTGACTTGTGATGCTGGTGGGTATTCATTGACGAATACCACCGAAAAATTTGTTTTAACTTCAGAATACGGAGGCAACTGGATCCCTCTCGCCTTGGCTATCGGTCCAAAATTCCGCTCGTAGTCTTGTTCCGCGACTTGATTCCACTGGCTGAAAAATTGTTTAATATATTATATATATACGAGTAAGTTATAAGTAAACTAATACGCACATATAATTTGTTGCCTGAATCAATAATATTCAAATATATTAAGTAAAAAAATATATGTAAATACTCCCGCAGAAGGAACCACTAGCCCGTATAATAGGTTTATAGGAACCAAGCGCCACTGACAAGGTACCCGTAGGGTACCCCAAGAAAAATATTTTAGGTTAATGATCCATTTAATATTTTGCTAAAAATTGGGGGGTCTTCTTTAACCGACTTCCAAAAAAAGGAGGAGGTTCTCAATTCGTCTGTATGTTTTTTTTTTTTAGAAATACTTACTACAACTGATAGTGTATCCTGACTTGCCACAACGTATTGAGAATGCGGTGCCAGAAGTTCATGGGTTCCTTGGTGAAGTGGTACATGACTGGGGCTGTGGGGTTCAGTCTGGCTCGGTCCAACATGGCCTCAAGATACGGCTCTGTTACGGGACCGCTTAGAAGGATCCATGGTACTTGTTGTACAGCCGCGTATCTGCAAATTATATTTTTATAGCATACTAGCCGGCGGCTACATGGCCCTGCCCGCGGAATCACCGTATTTCATGAGAAATATTTCCGGGATAAAAAGTAGCATAATATTGTATTGGTTAGAGGTGCATGCGCTACATCGTATCCCGAAACTGGCTTAACTACTACCATATAAAATTTTAAAATCCTGTCATTGAAGACATGAATTCCGATTTCGAGAAAAAACATTTTAAAATATGTCGTAACGTATTAAGTACATTAATCTAAAGAACCGTCTTTAACAATCAATGTAGGTAGGTACCTACTTAATACGTCACGACATATCCTAAAATGTTTAAGTATAAACACAATTTTCTCGATTAAAATATTTGCGACGTAATATCACCTTTATCGTCCATTCATGTCTTCAATTGTTTTTGAGTGAAAATGCACCAAAGTAGCCGAGTACCAAGCCAACCAAGTACGTTGCCATTTTATTGGGCTTCGCTTCAGCATTATAATATTACCTGAAGGAAATATAATGCATGAATTGTTTCATCTCTTGTTCCTGCAAAATTACCTGTTTCTAGGTAACGCCTGTCACGTATAGACAACTAAATATTGTATTCAGCAATGAAAGGCTCACGTTACTGTATTAAATATGCTGTCGACAATTTTCTAAGTACGTAGGTACATATACATTATCTTTATTTACATTAGTATATGTATACGAGTTACAACCAGATATATAATCCCTTCCTAATAATAAACTAAAAGATAAATAATTGCTATTCATGCTGATATAATAGCTAGAGTTAGATCGTCCGTGAATTGCATTATGACTTATGAGTGCCGACTACTGAAAAGCGAACGAATTTGATTATTGTTTAAATTGTTCGTTTTTTTATGTTTTATGAACATAATAAAAGAGTATATTTTGTGTTTTATAAAACATGCTTTATGATAATAAATAAATATTGTAAGTAGTAGGTATTAAAGTGTCAAAGTCAAAAAGTTTAAATTATTGTTTTTACCTACTACAAAAAGTGATAAAAACTTAAATGCAGTGAGTAACATTAAACATATTGTTAATACGATGAGAAAGACTATTAAAAACAATTCTGAGGAGTGGAAGATATGATTTGAGCCTTGATTTGAGATATTAATGTAAATAAAGATAATCCATTAAACCAATCATATTTGAACTAATGAACTAAAAGACTGTAATTCAGCGTGATCAAAAAATACATCTCATATCTATAGGCTTTGCACACATCTATTGATAACTTATCTACGGATTATTGTTAATTATATTAAGAAGATAAATTATTAGATTTGTTAAGTATTCTGTACCGTGTGGATAATTTGCTTCCATATTATTATCTATTTTATCTGCAAATTTTATTAATTTTTCATTACTATAATACTTATCATCATTTATAATGGTGACAGAATGTAGGATTCCGTAGTAATACAGAAATTGATTAATTAATGTTTTTACACATCGTATCCTTTATTTTTTCCTTTTTTTAGGAATGATAATCAAAAAAAACTTTATGTTTTCTAAGCCCTAAATATAATAATAAATAATATATTTAGCCAGATAAGCGCCTGAATCTAGTGTCCCTAATTTCATCTATAACAAATGGGCTAGCTGACTGATTTTTATTGCATCGATGAACAGTAGATACTTAAACAATTCAATAATAACTTATCTATTTACAAAAAGTACAAACGAAAGACTACAGCGATTTGTTTACAGAATGTCGCAACTCTCGGGAAAACTCCGTACGAAAGTCGCCGAAACTAACGTCACGCAATTAAGGGTTATTTTTTAATGACAATTGCATAGACATTATTTTAACACATTCTCTTTCAATAATTTCACAAATACTTTGTTGTCAATATTAGTATGCTCACTGCTTTCTGTAATTATCTGAACTTCTTTCGATGAACCCTTACCCAGCATCAGAGGGATCGGAGTAGAACCAGTCAGTAATTACAGCGTCGAACTGCTCCTCGGTAATGATTTTCTTCACCGCCGGGAGACTGACCATTAACTGACCGACGAGCCTGTTAAGCTCCAATACCAAATTGAAATTGATGTCGTGATCGGCATCTGTAAATAAAAAATACAGGATAATACAGGCTGTAATATTAATTAGGGATAATAATTTACGGTGTGTATGGTTCCGTATATAAAGTTTACTGAGAAAGTACCTAGCAGAGCAGAAACATTTACTTTTTTAAAATTATTGTAATTATTTTATCGAAACATGAATGTCAAAATAGTATGTCTTTTTAAGCGCTGGTACTTTCACAGTACACTCTACATAGTAGGCACATACAGACCCTAAAGTATTATCACTCATTTAATTTACACCTAGTATATTTAAAACAGAACACACGGATCGCCTGATCGTAATTACTGTCGCCGACAAATGTTTTCTCGGCAATAAGGTTCAAAGTACTCCGGACTATCGGGGACTGTACGTAGCTTAATAGATTATCAAGGACAAGTGCGTGCGATCTGTAAATTTTGGACACATTGTTAATTAATTGTTGACTTCCGTAGCGCAGTGGTTCAGTGCGTTGGTGCTCGACCGAGAGATTGCCAGTTAGAATCCCGCCGAGGGAACAAATAGTTTTCAATGTTCCTGGGTCGTGGATATTTATTAAGTTTGTGTATTAATATAATAAAAATCTTAAATATATGTAAAATATAAAAGTATTAAATATATATTTCCGTTGTCTGGTACCTCTAACACAAGTTCTTTGGATACTTAGCACATGGCCAGATTGACGTGGTGTGAAGAGTCTATAGATTAAATCTTTTTTAAGATATAAATACCTATTGCACAGTATTGCCCATCACCAAAATCCAGATGGCAAAATTGTTGCATAATATTATTTAATGTTATGCAATATTTAGTAAAGGAATGAGTACTATGACTTAGAATTTTTACACGATAGCAATTTTTTTTCGGCAAATTGAAAGTCATTTTTAATTTGCTTATGGATTTGGGAGGAGTGTGGAATTTTTTTTATAGAAATTAATCAGTAATATATGCTCTGGAAGGAAAGTCAGTCTCTAAACGGTGTACTGTTTGCAAAACCTTTAACGCTCGTATAAAATACCTACAACGTGAAAAGGAGGAGGAGATAGCTACACATAGATAAGGGCCCTGATTCAAGATGACAGCTTTTTATCGCTTAGGACCTAATGACGGACGAATTCGGTCGTCATTTAGCGAAGCTTATGTCAAATCTCATACATTTTGTTATCGAACTTCGTAAGCGATAAATAGCGATGTCATCTTCAATATAATATATATATAATATATAATATATATATAATATATAATATATATATAATATATAATATATATATAATATATAATATATATAATATATGTCGCCGAAACTAACGCGTCACGCGTTTAGTTGTATGCAATTTTAGGTCTTTTTATGAAAATGATATTATAGACGCTGTCATTATTTTTATACATTTGTTGGTCATAATAAGTAATTATTGTCGTACGTAGTATAGCATATTCCCTAAGGTATGCGCAACCTTTCGAAAGTACATTTCAATCTGGTCGTGGGGTCGTGAGTTTGATTCTCGCGATGGAACAACTAAAAATGTTGTTTTCAAGTTTGATTAGGATAATGTAGGTTGATTTTTGTCGGACAAGAAAAATGATCCATACGTCGGATAGGCATGTAAAAATGTAGCCCTCCGCCTGGTCTCTCGCCAGTCGTGCCGGGTAACCGTACCACTTGGTTATGAGTGTTAAAGGATGAGAGAGTGGCCTTGGGTAATGCGCACACACTTGGGCACTAATCATCTTAAAATCCGGGCACCGACGTCAAAATCTGCGTGGGAGCTTATTATTCGAAACTCATTCTAAACATACGAGGGCGGGTCAATAAGTCCGTGACTTTTTGAATTTCTAACCTCCTTACTGAAAAAGCGACACTACTCCTGTCAACAGGCATCTGTCAGTTGACTCCTATCAAAATTTGAACTTGCTGCGTCAGTTAGTTTGTGTTTTACAGCTATCTTTATCAGACTATCCAGTAACTTAAGGAAACAATGGTAAAAAGTGAATTTCGTGTGCTTATTAAGCATTATTTTTTGCGAAAAAAAACCATTACCGAGACCAAGGCTAAGCTTGATAAATACTATGGGGACTGCACCATCGATTTCAATGGTAAAAAAGTGGTTTACTGAATTTCGTTGTGGCCGTACAAGCACTGAAGATGCCGAACGTCCTGGACGCCCAGTTGAGGTCTCTACACCCGAAACAATCGAAAAAATTCACGATATGGTGTTGGCCGACCGAAGATTGAAGGTGCAACAGATTGTGGAAGCCATAGGCATCTCGCATGGCTCAGTGGTTTCAATTTTGAATGATCACTTGGACATGAGAAAGCTTTCCGCAAGATGGGTGCCGCGTTTGCTCACAGTCGACCACAAACGCAATCGTGTAACAACTTCACAGGAAGGTTTGGCGTTGTTTAATCACAATATGGAGGAGTTTTTGCGCCGTTTTGTAACCGTGGACGAAACATGGATCCATCACAACACACCAGAGACCAAACAACAGTCAAAACAGTGGGTTTCTAAGGGTGAATCGGCGCCAAAGAAGGCCAAGGTGGGTTTGTCAGCCAATAAAGTTATGGCGACTGTTTTTTGGAATGCGCGTGGGATAATCCACATTGACTGTCTTCAAAAGGGAAGAACAATTAATGGGGAATATTATGCCAACTTATTGGACCGCTTCAATGAGGATTTGAAAAAAAACCGACCTCATTTGGCCAAGAAAAAAGTTCTTTTTCACCAAGACAATGCAAGGGTGCACACATGTGCAGTTGCCATGGTAAAAATCCATGAATTGGGCTATGAATTGCTCCCACATCCACCCTATTCTCCAGATTTGGCTCCGAGTGACTACTTCTTGTTCCCAAACCTGAAAAAATGGCTCGGTGGAAAAAGATTTGACTCCAATGATGAAGTCATCTCGCAAACAAAGGCCTATTTTGAGGACCTCGATAAATCATATTTTTTGGAAGGTATAAAAAAATTGGAGAAGCGTTGGACAAAGTGTATAGAGCTCAAGGGGGACTACGTTGAAAAATAAAATTATTTATTTATCAAAAAATCTGTGTTTTATTCCAAAAGTCACGGGCTTATTGACCCGCCCTCGTATATCTATCATAATGATCACAAGCTACATACCTTCTAATACTTTGTTGACTTCAGTGGCATCGATCTGTCTGATGGCTTTTCTTGCTTTTGGACTCGGATTGCTAGTTATGAGAGTTACCTGGAAATTGTTAACATATAAATATATTTTATTCTTCAAATTATTCCGTTATTTTACTAAGGGCTGATGATCTATCGTCAGATAACTCTTATCTGTGGAATAAACAAGTGACATTTGTTTCATACAAAATCTGCCAAAGTCACATATTTACTCCTTAGGTAAAAGTTAGCTGACGATAAAAAAATCGGCCCTAAGAATTTTTTCTCTTTTTTTAGTCTTAATTTAGTTTTTACTGGTCCCGCGAGAAAAAAAAATTACTGCGATAAAATATAAGTACATAAGATATTTCCGTGGTCCATAAATCTCGTGCAAAATTTAATCAAAATCAGTCCACTAGATTCGGAGCCTATTGATAAAAACAAACAAATACCTCATGTCCTCCATCGACAAGTGCTTCGGCTATGCCGTTGTTCAGAATAAAGTGACTCACGGTGGGCACCGTGTTGATAATGAGAATGCGGTACCCGCAGCATGACGTCATCAATGTAAACAGAGATACTAGAATAAAATTCATTCTGGAAAAAAAATCAGTACTGTAGGAAAAAAAGTCTTTTAAATATTAACATAGGTAGAAATAAATGATAGTCGTGCACAATGAATAGATATTTGTTTGATGTCTGTATTATAGATTTAAAATGCCTGCGATACCTACGTCTCGACTCTCGACCTCACGGGACTAATTTATAGGGACGACTGACAAATTGCGCCGGTTGCCAGGCGAATCATGGTGCAGAGTTGTAGACGTGACTGCTTTTTATAGACAAATCACTTATCTTTTGTGATCTACTTTGCTAACAAATTTGTATTATCAAGTATCAAGGTCGTTTATGTTTATCGACCAATGGTAATGTTAGATTAGATGTATTGTGATTATTTTTGTCGTTATAGAAACGAAAGTTGTTCAAAAACCAAAGATTTAAAAATAGAAAAAAAAAACCGGTCAAGTGCGAGTCGGACTTGAGTACTAAGATTTCCGTACAAATCTCCAAAAACTCACGTTTGAACCCCGAATATTTATATTATTTCCTTTTTTAAGTTTTATTGTTAGACCGGCAACAGAAATACATAATTTGTAAAAATTTCAATTGTCTAGCTGTCGCGGTTTTTGAGATTCAGCCTAGTGACAGACAAACAGACAGACAGCGAAGTCTTATTACTAGTGAGAAGTCTTATATCTACTTGCATAGAAATACACACTTTTTTGGTTGCATTTTAAAATAAAACATATAAAATAATTCATTGAATTAAATATTTTTTAGAACATTAAAAATCATAATATTAAATAAAAAAATAAACATTAAATGACATACTTTTAGGAAAATAATTAGGAAATAATATATTATTTTTCTTTTTACGATTATTTTTATATTATAGCGAGTATGCATTTGTTTTAAATAAAGATAAGTCGAACGTATATTTTTCGAAAGGGTATATTAGGTATATAGGGAATATATAAAAGTTGTAAATGCAAAACCATTGCTAAATTAAAAAAGTTACAGGATTAAAAAAAAAAAATCTTGACACTATAATCCTCAATATTGATCATAGATGTCATTCCAAGGACCACATTTCGCAGCTCTTTATATATTTTCGGAAAAGCAATAAAATCTGTATGGATATTATTGTCAATAAATAAAATACTTACATTATAATATTTTTTTTTAACAGAAAAAGGGATATGTTTCACTACCAAGAGTTATTCCATTAATAAACTAAGGTGAAAATATGTTATGTTTATATATATACATCTACCTATCTATACTACAACGATCGGTTAAACGAGATAACAAGAATTTAATAAAGGGGCCACACTAACATTTTTTCACTCACCTATTTTGCATTTATCTAGCCCGTGGTGTTTTCTCGTATTATCTAATAGAAATGAAGATGCCGAGAAGGTGATGGTGTTTTGACAGATGACATAATGTTATGTAAACTGTTCCAATCGAATCGTGTTAATTTTAATTTTATTGCACAATGTTTTGAAATAAATTCAACTTGGCCGAAATATCGCATAAGCAACGTATATTGTATATGTAGTAGTTTTTGATCCATTGTGACCTGCTTTTTTGTATTTTAGGGTTAAGCAGTTTAAATAAGTTTGTTAATATCGTGGGCTGAAATGAAGGAACTTGTAATTACAAATATCGCGTACTAGAGGTTACTTTCGGCTTCGCTGGAAACACTGTGACTATTGTGCCAGATAAAAATATGTCGCTCCCCGTGATCTAGTTATAAATGCGGCCATTAAAAATAAGCCCAATACTTTCGGAGCCTATTCAATTTAAACATCCTTAAAAAACATTCCTCTTTATAATAGATATGATTGTAAATAGAAGATCTTATTCGCTTGTGGTGTTTTTTTTGGTTTGGTTAGGTAAGATTCTTTTTCTTGTGTACGTTCTCTTGTCTTTGATTCCTTTATATGTAGTATTTTTGTCTAGTCATAAAGTTAATAAATATGCTAAGACATATTTTAATTTAAGTTCATCTTTATCTTAACTGGAACTTCTGTAGATACCTAATTGTAGCAGATGTGATAACTAAATACGTTCGTTTTGATTACTATCTTATTTGTAGTAGGTATAATATGTAGGGTTTCTTATCAATTTCATAATATTTCGACGTAGACAAATGACGTAGATATGCCAACGATTTCAGGTGTGGTGGATTCACCACATCACCATAAAGCGAAGTGCAGCAATTCATTTACATTTTCATTTTCAAGTTAAGTTCTTATGAACTTAACTAGTTATGTATTTTTAGTCATCTTCTTTCTTCTTCTTATTGTTAGTCTCACTAAAACTCGAGAACGGCTGAACCGATTCGGCTATTTTTGGTCTTGAAATCTTCGTGGAACTCCGGAAGGCGTAAACGGTTTCTATGCTAGTCTTATGTATAAAAATGAATTGCAGATAGTTAGTCCCGCTAAGACTCTAGAACGGTTGAACCGATTCGGCTCAATTTAGTATTGAAATATTCGTGGAAGTCCCGGGTAGGATAAACGGTTCGTCACAAACTGTATCTGTGCTCAACGAAGTGGGCACGGGTCAGCTAGTCTAATATACAATATTCGGGAAACAATATCATAAGACACACTTTTTTTCGTGTGACAACACTTTTGACAGAACGTTGTGATTTTATCTCCCGATTAAAAAAGTAACTATAAATAGTTTTTAAGTAACAAGTATTGTAAACGAAAGCAAGTAATCGGCTAAACTTTAATATAATGCCCCACGCTTCGGCTTATAAAAATGTTATGGTTATAAGATCTTTTAATCAGACAGCTATTGCGCTACTTGTTCAAGTTTAGGAATACGTACTTTACGGGTAAAAAAATATTAAATTCCGAAAAATAGAGTCCGCCATTTTGACAGATTTACGTTTCGTTTTCCAATGTCTTCGTCAAATATCTCAATAGAGCTTTGGTTTACATCAAAATTTTCAAAAAATAAATAATTTACTATATTAAGTTTCCATAATACCATTTTGATCTTAGATTATTAATTGGTCTCAGCGCCCTTCGACTAGATAGAGCGCTGTCAAGACATGACAGATTCCTGAATGCGGCAACTTCATATTGTAGTGTGTGTAAAACAATGCGCAAAGATTGTAGTGTGCATCTATAATTGTGTTGCCAGCTACTTGACTTGTGCCCGATCAATAGGGATACAGATAGTTCAACTCAGTTGTGCGCGCCGCCCTATGTGTGGGTAAAGCGATAAGAACACGTGTTACTCGGAACGACGACTGCCGCGTCACTGCCACACGAATGAAAGTTGTATATTTACAAGCCCACGCACACATAGGGCCGCGCGCACAACTGAGTTGTACTATCTGTAATATTTCGTCGCTGTGGTGTGGTAATTTATCAATATTGATAAATAAAAAAAATCTTTAACATGAAATCATAATCATTTTTATGAAGGTTCTTCTTCATATTCTTAAATAATTATTAGGCATAATTTTCAAAAAGAGTTTTTATTTTAGTATCTGGGGGCACGGCAGTGTCCCCGCCAAGTCGAGCGCGAAGCAAACACTGCCGTACCATCCTTTACAGGCACAATTTTGTCGCATTTTCAGGCCCCTATTTGAGATCCTCCGGATAAGACCAGAACGCAGAAATTTTGGTCATCTAATAAGCTATAAAATCTGTCAATAATTAGAAATCCATCTGTCAACGGCCAAGTCACACAACATTAACTATATACTATAATAATATATATATATTTATATAGAACCCTGTTAGGCCATGCACTAAAAAGTATCCTATAGGCAGTTTCCAATGCTCAGTTGATTTTAATTAACCATTTAAACAAACTAATAGGAAGACATATGCCTCTGAAGCTAACACAGAAGTGTCATTTACACCAGTGCCCATGTCAGTATACGAGTTTGAGTTTTGGTCCCACATACTTTTCTGGCGTATGGCCATTTCATCTGAAATTAGAGCGCAAACAACATTACATTTATCACAGTAAGAAGGAGCGTTTACTTTACTAAAACTATTAATAAAGTAAACGCTTCTTCAGTAAATCCTGGAGCGCCATCGATGATGACAAATTTATTCCTCACGTAATTATATGCCGATGGGGAATAGAAGTTTAAAGTCAAACAGAATTTTTTAAGTTCATTAGAATATTTCGGTAAAATTTTCTTTTCGCTTTTTGTATATATTATGAAACAAATCCGCTGTGACAACATTTTTACTAAGAATGTTATATATATCAAGGAAACGTTCATGATTAAAAATTTTAATAAGGCCTTAAAAGTCATCCTATCTACTATCTACTAGTCAAATATACCCCCCCCCCCTCTTTCCCTCCGCGACTACTTCAGTTTTGGAGATATAAATTTCGAAGTTTTATTTGCCACGCAAAATGCGCTGGAAAAGTGTGTTGTTTATTCTAGTTCAATCACCTATTTTCCTTAACTAGAGTGAATCGGGCAGAAGTCGATACGAACACATTCACATAATATAGGTATACTAGGAAGCAGAGGAATAACGCACAAATTAGACATTAGCTGATAATATCCTCCATCCGAGATGGCGAGTTGCGTTTCGTTTCACGTTTTCACATAATTACATTTGAAAAACTGTACTAAAGCATAAAGTTTACGTTCCATTTCGCATCATTGCAATAATATTTAAAAAAAAATGATTTTTTTTTAAATATTTAGACGTAACTCCGGTATTCAAAATTTCTATAGGGGGAATTATGACTATCTCCCTTAAGCCCCCTACACCACGAATACTCGCAAATTCAGGCCAAAAGACAACGCATAAACGTCTTATCATGGTTGCCTGTCAAGTCGTAAACAATATGTTTCTTGGCGTTACTATGACATGACATGACGTGGCAAATACGGGTAATCTGATACTAAATATGGTTAAAATTTTTTGAATACAAGGCAACATTGAACACAAAGCGGTACTCCGATCGGAGATTTTAGGATTATATTATTTGACTGTGTTTTAGAAGATTTATACAATACTTACTAATGGTATGTGATGCCAGTGTTTTTCTTGTTTCATGTAGTATTATTTTTACATAGTTTGACTATGCAAATCGGCATTTTGCTTCGCTCTCACACAAATCTTTGACAAATTATCGAGACGTCTACTTCACTTTACGCTTGTAGCGCGACTGGCGCGGGTACGCCGAATACGGCGTATTATTTGTTGCCGCATTTTTCAATACGCTGGACGGTATCTAGTCAAAGCGACCAATTATTAATCTATGATTTTGATATTATTTTGCTATTGATATTTCGAGTTAGAAACATTTTTTAATAAATTTAATTAAAATATTTTCGTATTAAGAGCAGAATCGTAAAAGAGAACGCAACAATGACGACATCTTGTATTGAGTTTATATCGGTAGTCATCGTTTGTTGGTCACTCAGTCGAGATCGTTTTACGTACTCCTGTGTGCTTAGCTAACGTGTGACTACCATGGCGTCTTCGAAGTCCCAGGACTCGGATTCTGCTGCGCTTATCTCTAAAGCTGAATTGAGTAAAGTGCGAGCTTAGGACTCTGATGAGCCACTCGTACCGGTCTCTTCTTCTTTAGAGGTATCTTGTGTTGAAGAGTGTAGTGAAGTGCGAGTGTTGGACTCTATCGCGCCACTTGTGCCTACGTGTTCCCCAGTGGAAGTGCTGGACTCTAGTGAGCCACTTGTAGTAGGTGCCTAAGGCCTCATTATTATGACAATGAATTAAGGTAAATAACTTTATTTTATATGAGTATTTAATAAAAGATATTTGAATATTTTAAAGTAAATACTGATTTTAATTAACCATTTTGTCACATTTATTTATGTATTTATTAGTAAAAAGCCAATATTTTCTATTTTAATAAGCATTTTTTTAGGTGAAAAGCTACTTTTGCAGTTTAATTAATAAAAATTTCATTTTTTTATTTCAGACATACTAATGTGGAACTGGCACTATATTAGTGTAAGACTGGGCACCAACGAACAATGCATTGCATTTTCTGAAGAACGTGGAATGGTGTCCAGAAATAAATTGTGTCCCCGTCACAGAAGCCCCTATGACTCTGAATGTGAATCGTGGGGATCCATTAGGGTCCTTTCGATGTCGTAAAAGCCCTTGCTGAGACAACGCAATAAGCAGAGCCGAAAATACTTTTTTTGAAAATGTGAAATTACTATTTCGCTGGCCCCGGGCAATAAAGCGGTAAACGGTGGTTACGACCTTTTTAATGTTATTTTTAATTTTGGCTTCTCTGAGTATCAATCTATCACTCTTATTTTTTTCAGATTTTTTAATTAATATTTCTTCAAAATAGACTACAATAACAGCTTTATTGCATGGAAAATCCTGTTACGACAAGTTAGGTATTATTGCATTACTCTAATAAACATAACACAAAAAACAGCGAACATCTTAACACTAAACTTATGAACAAAGAGTGAGAGTAATATATTATACCGCGTTTTTGGAAATATATGTATTCTATTAATAAATTGTTAACACATAATACGCCTTTCTTCTCGGAAATTTATTGTAACCTCGGCGCCGTATTGTCCGTTTACGCTGATCTTCATCTCTTTCACTTCGCACGCATAAATGATTACCACATGATTTCTAGCATCATGCAAACCTAAATGTGCGGCCAATGTACCTTGTATCGTCAAGCTTATGGTAAAAGAAAATACCAACTCCAAGAAGCTTACACAAAGCACATTAGAAACAAGCAATGTGTTCGTGAACTCAAAACTAAAGATAAAATAGAAGTTGATTCTTCTAACACTGTCTCTATTTATGATCTGGAAAAAGTACTCACGATTCCTCAATCAGAAGTAGGAATTTTTCATTACATGCGAAAGTACCCTAATTATGATACTATAGTTATATAAATAACTTTACAATTTATAACTCATTAACAAGTGAAAGAGGTTACTGCTATCTTTGGCACTATCAAGTGGCTAAAAGGGGTGCTAATAAAATAGGCAGTTGCGTCCTAAATTAAACTGAGAAGTTTCAATGAAATTTAGGCTAACGTGGTATAATTCTTTTTTATATTTTATTCTGATGGAAAATAGGATTATCATTGCAATTTATATTTGTCTAAAAAGTATGGAGTTAACATATTAATACATAGGTACTTTGAAACTGGCCACAGCCAGTCAAAAAAAGGAGATTCGATGCATTCTCTTATCGAACGCGCACAAAAGAACCATACGATTTATAATACCGATCAAATGTATATGCATAATCATGCATAATCATTAATACAAAGATTGATGGTGAAAAATGTAATCTCAAAGAAATGGAACAACATAATTTCTTCGATTAAAAGGAGATAATGAACAAAAGGCACTAGTTGCGGGCAGATCAATAAATGAAAAAGTTATGTGGACAAAGATTCACGAAATCAAGATTACTCAGGCGTATCCAGATGTTCTTTATTTAAAGTATAACTTTGACGATCATTATATTTCTTTAAATACTGCACCAAACCCCAGATCTTCAAGAGGAAGACCCAAAAAGACCCCAGTAACTGATGTATCAAGAAAAGAACTAATAAATCTGTACAGAGAGCCAATCGCCTTACCAAAAACACTTTAGGATGATTTGATGAGTCTCTGCAAAACAGAAGCAATACTAAAACATTATCATTCATTTTATAACAATTTGCATTGCGTTGGGAACTCAGAAGAAGAATTTGATACCGAATCGATTAATTTAATATCCAAAGCCTTAAAGTTAATAATAATTATGTGATTTTATTTAAATTAAGGTAGCGTAGTATGTTTTATTCTAGAAGTGTTTTTGTATTTGTGTCCAAAGTTAAGTATTTAATAGAAATTATATTGTGATTTTATTCAAAACAAGGTAGCACAGTATTTTTATTTTTGAAGAGCTTTTTATGTTTGTTTATATAGTTCGATATTTATTTTATGTTTAAGCTATATTGTGGTTTTATTTTAATTAAGGTAACATAGTATTTTTATTTTTGAAGAGGTTTTTGTTTGTTTCCAAGGTTTGGTATTTATTTTATGTTTAAGTTATGTGATTTTATTGAACTTAAGGTATGGTAAAGTATTTAAAAGGTTTTTAAATTACATAATATTTTATTATATATATTCCCAGGCAAACAAAAAAAATGGTAGTAGTAACAGTAAAAATAATGGTTATTTTTTATAAATCACAGTATAAGGTCGATCTGTTACAATGGTTACATATAAATATGTTTCATTGATAGGATTAAAATAGCGATTAGTGGATGATACAGTTAATATTTGTCCATAAAATTTCCCTGAAGAAGGTGGTAATCGGCTAGTACGCTCAAGACCTGAAGCGGAAATTACGTCGTATTATATTCTTACATTCCTGAATATCGTTGGTTAGTGCGTTTATAAAGTCGTTAGTGATGTTGCAACTGAAACAGAATCGTCTATAATTTGTATTATACATTTTTTTAATTATTTATTTAAATACTTTTGATAATAAAATTATTTTTTAAAGGTTATAAAGATAAAAAAATTAGCTCTCATTTGACATTTTGACCGCCTGTTTCGGATCACTGTACGCTACACTATAACAAAATTTGCTTCTTTTATTTTTCCTGTAAAATTTGATTTTTGACATTACCGCTTTATTGCCCGGGGCCAGCGATTTAACTCTTGCATTTGCCAATAAGTGCACCTATCATGAAGCACGCCTACAAACAGCCCGTGAAGCTAATGAATGAATCAGGAGTGTCAAGTGCAACAATTATTTGTACAATTACTACAGATAAGCCATTGTGGAACACCAAGAACAGAGGACAAAAATTGGCGGTCCAAATAAAATTGTTCAAATTAATGAATCAAAGTTTGGGAAAAGAAAATATAACAGAGGTCGCCATAACGAAGGCCACTGGATAATGGGTATGATAGAAGATTGTAATGATGATTTAAGAGTAGAATGGGTCCCAATAACGAAAGAACATCAGAAGTACTGGTGCCACTAATAAAAAAAACATGTTCAGGAAGGCTCAATAATCCAACAGAGTATTGGAGGGCATATATTATGTGCGTTTTTGAGCATGGATACATTCATAAGTGTGTTATCACAGCGATCCAGATTACAGATTTGTGGCACCAGATGGGTCACACACCCAAAGAATTGAGTCCCAGTGACGGGGCCTCAAAATACATTCCCGTCAAGAGCATAACAAAAGAAATTTTGCAGATTGGTTGTGTGAACAATCTTGGGGAAGAAAAATTGCACACAATCATTTAGATCCATTTGAAAAACTGTTAAAAGTTATACATATTATACTTATGTCTATAATAATAGGTAGTTGTAAGGTTTTAGGTAGTTTTAGACTTAAGATAGTTTTAGGTTTGTAAATAAATAAAAAAATAATAATTGTTTTATTTTGCCCTGTATGTAATAGTTTTATATATATTTACTAGACTTCGTACGCGTGGAAAAGTGATTTAGCACTAGCGTTTTTATCGAATGACATTGTATTTAAAGACTAAAGGACAACTCGTCATGTTGTTTATTATTATAGTACGAGATAAATTTAACCTTAACGTAAACAAACCCGTCTATGACTATGACACAACCAAAGACTAGTCAGTGATGCCAATTGGACATTAATAATACAATGAAGTTTGTTTGCTATGAATCCATAGACTATAGGCTTACATTCTACAATTTTTTTAATTGTTATAAAATGTATTGGATAATGAAGTTTAATCCTTTATTATACCTGTGAAAGTGTTGATAAGTGTGCACAATATGTGATTATAGGAAAATTTCTATGTTTTCGGTTTGTTTACCTTCAGGTTAAATTTATCAGGAACGAACTATACATCCAACGTCTTGACTGATGTCATTTTGTCATTTAGCGTAGTCGTCGAATTACCAACTTTTTTTTAATTTGCGCTCATACTACCGATATTTTATCGATAAATGTAACTTTGCAAATTCTTGTATAAATAAAATAACATATATACATCTTTTTTAACATTTTTTTTTACTCCCCAAATAAAAACTCGCATCATCAGGACACCCGTAGATAAAGTTTATTTTCAGTTACAGTTTGTACCAAAGATTATTAGTAGTATGTGTTTGTACATTATCAAAAAACCCGGCAGTCCACCAGACACGCGGGAGCGAAGAGAGGGAGAATCCCCGCTGTCATTACACAATATGACTTCACACACACATGCTTCCTCCTCCTCTTTTGTCATTCGAGCGTGGGCATTTTATGCCACGCCACACATCCATTTAGTGTAGTAATGTATGTTTTATCAGCTAAATTAGTAAAACGATGACATACAGCACGTTTAAAACATACCTTCATTATGTCGTTCGTAGTCAGTCAGTTTCACCTTAAATTTTTCTTTTAGAGTAGCCGGCGGCGACGTTATAATAGATGAATCCATGCTGTCATACTATTTTATAACGAGTATCGCACTTTAATGTAAATTTAATGATATCAACACAGTGTTATCTGTGCCAGCTGTTTGACGCCATATTTGTTTTGATGACTACTAGCGCCGCAGTGAGAAAAAAATTAAATCACCTGAATGACAATACAGCATTACAATCCGCTAACTAATTGGACGTTGACTGACGATCATAGATTAGAGTAATTTGTTAATAGAGGCTGACAATTATTCAATCAATGTTCGGCCTAGCTAGTCAGCTAGCCATAAAAACGCTAGTCACTTAATGAAATAGCCATTTCAATTGAAATCAAAACATCTAATTAGATGACTGGGACATATACATATAAAGGTAGTACCTATATTCCAAAGTTATAGTGACTGTTCTTTTTACTCCCGTACATTACATTTTGAAGTCGATAATTTTTTTATTATTACACAATAATAAAAAAATTCACATTAGTTCACACTACACAGTGTGAACTAATGTGAACAAATGTTTTTCAATCTTTATTATTTCATATTCTAAAAATCAAAGAAATTTTTTTTTTTTCATTTGTGATCATTGAATCAAGAATTATTAGTAAAACTTCCCAAATTTAATGCGATATTTTTAAATATATTCTTGAAAGTGAAACAGATAAAGAATCTTACTTCGTGAGATATTAATTTTATCTATTATTTTAGTTTTAATTTTGTTTTTTTAGTTTGCGATTTGAGCAGTATTTTATTAATCAATATTGTAGACAATTTGTAGAAAATAAACAAAATTGCGAGGAAAAATGCAATTTGATCCAACATCAGTAGTTGATACCATTCGTAAAATGAAGCTCTGGAGCGAAGATGGTAGGATCCTGAAAAATATAATAAAATTTTCTTTATTTGTACACAAAAGGAAAAAGCATATAGGTATAATATTAATAACACAATAAGAGGAACTGTACATAATGCACTGCCTTTACCAGTATTTTCCAGCCTACCAAATAAAACACATAAAATAAAAACGTACAAAAAGTTTTAAATTACAATTACGCCAATCGATGATAGTGATGCCCCAGGGCAACTGGCCTAAGCACCAAATAAAAAAAACAGGAAAGAGATATTCTCAGAATATACCTATACAAACGCAATTTAATGTCATAATATGCGCTTTGGTATCTGACGTTATTATCTAACTATAAATAATCTGACGAAATTATAAAAATATAAAAACCTTTAGTTGTAATTGCTTGCTCTACATAGAACTGTATAAGTTTTTTGGGAGATACTGGTCTGTTGTTGAAAATCGTCGAATAAAATTTCGCGCGCCTTTGGTACCTGTAACATATGAACGTGAAAGTAATGCAAAAAAAGTACGCTTATCACTATTTTACCGTCGGATTAGCATAGAGTTTTAGCATCAGAAATACGTACCTACCCAGAACTCATTGCTATTATAAAAAAAATGGCATATGCTACGCTATATTGGCAATTTTTTTCTTGGTATATGACAGAATGCTATAACGTATACATTTTTATTAATTTAGCAGAATCGATCTTCTGACTTTTAAGGACCTATAGTAATAATGTTCTGAAGCTTTTTTATTGTATAGCGACTTCGGTAGCAAAAAGTTTAGTTTTTTACTAATTGCTGTATTTTTTAAGGGCTGATTTTTCAGTCGTCAGATAACTTTTATCTGTTTAATAAACATGTGACTTTGACATTTGTTCCATAAAAAATCTGCCAAAGTCACATATTTATTCCTTAGATAAAAGTTATCTGACAATTTAAAAATCGGCCCTAAGACTGTAAAATATAAAAAAAAAGAAAATTTTGTTAAATGAGAAAATATTTAGGCATTTACCCATCATCTGCAAGAATTTTCTTCAGAGCTACTTCTAAGTCATTCGCTAGGTTTTCCGACAGGTCAACCATCTGTCCCGTTCCTGCCTGCTCCGATCGCAGCGCATTATTGTACTGATCTCCGAATGTGGGGATGGCGACGGTGGCGACTCCATAGTGAGCGCTTTCTAACGTGCTCAACAGCCCACCGTGGGTGATGAAAACCTTTAAGTTGGGATGAGCTAAAATTAACAGTAAAAACATATAAATTATTGCGACCTTTTTTTATGGAATTTAATAAATATCGTGGACGTGGCTTTAACAATACTGGTCAGTCGTTTACTATTTAATCTTACCAAGTATGCTGGGTTGTGGCATCCAAGGTCTAATGTGCAGATTCTTGGGAACGTTGTCTAAGGTACCCTCAAACTTCCACAAAACTGTGTATTCCAACTGCCCAAAGAGCTTAATCAAGTCCAAAATAGTTTGTTTAGGCAGGAACGTAGAATTATACCATGATCCCAAACTAAAATAAATGACACCATTTTTAGCCGTATTCATTATCTCTTCGAGATCCTAAAACATAAAAATTTAATTAAGTAATTGTATTTCTTAATTATGTCATATTGATCACCCTAGATGCCATCGCTAATTACTATGATGGAATTAGAAATCAAAAAAGTATGTAAATGTAGTAATGTTAATATTATAGCTAGGTAATTGTTTTCAATATGAACATCAACTTAAATAACTTAAATAATGGAATGTTTGGTAATCCCTCTGGAGCCTTAGCCAAGATGCGATCGCTAATTACAAAGCGGAAGTTAAAAAAACTTTATGTCAATTCTCATTTGCCTGCCTTTTTGTGGTGGGTAACTAAATGATTTTAATTATTATAGAGGACTTCAATTTGCTGCGAAACTGGTTAGACAAAATACCCTCAAGGGAACTTTTAGAGTCCGAAAAAATGATTGACTTATCCAGTTTGTGAGATTCAATAACAGAAAGCGCTTCAAGGATAGCTAAAGATTCGCTAGTAAAGACAGAAGTGATGGAAGGTAGTTTGTTGTTAAGAATTACATTAAACTTTGGGATCCAGACAGCGGAACCAACACAAGAGGATTCCGAAAATTTTGATGCATCTGTGTAAATAAGACTCCAATCTTTATACTCATTCCTGATTAATAAGTTGAATTGAGCATTAGCAAAAGAAGAACCTTTTATAATTGGCAAATTTAAAATTACAGTTGGAGAAAATATGAGAGAAGCAAAAGAAGAGTCAAACAGGGGATGAATAGGAAATTGAACGACTGAGCAAGACATAGATTTGAGTTTTTGATAACTTTTTAAAAGACAAGGCAAACATTTATGAATCCAGTATTTAGTAGATGAAAGTTGTAAAAGAGAAGAAAGTTTCTTAATAATAGGATGAGAGTAACATTGATAGGCTTTAAATAGAAATCTATCAGACAAATATTGGCGGCGTAAAGCCAAAGGGGGCTCCACACACTCCACCTGAAGCGCATTGATTGGGGACGACTTCATCGCACATATAATCAGCATTTCGCTTGAAGTTTATCAAACATTTTCAAATTAGTTTTATTACATGGTTCTAGTAAAAAAGACCCGTAATACAAATTACTCCGTATCAATGCATTATACATAAGTCTCTGAACATATGGGTGAGAACCCCACCAAACTCCCGATAAGGAACGAAGTACATTTAAATTTTTTTCAGCCTTTTTAAGTGAATTATTAACGTGCGAGCTACCAGACAATTTAGAATCTAAATATACACCCAAATATCTAACACAATTCTTAATGGGGAAAACCTGATTGTTGCAAGTTACGGAAACATTAGGAAGAGATCTGATACGGGAGAAAATCATGACATTACTCTTTTCAGTAGAAATTGAGAGGCCATGATTTTCCAGCCAGATATTCAAATAGTACACTGCAGAGTTAAGTCGATTGACACCCTCAACAATATCCTTCGATGAGATATATAAAGTTAGATCATCCGCATATTGTAACACACTACAAAAGCAACTGACAGAGAGTTCAAGGTCATATGTATAAATATTATATAATAAAGGACTGAGCACCGAACCTTGAGGAAGTCCTTTCCAAATAAGTCTAGGAGGAAAAGACAAATTTTGATAGTTAATAATAACAGATCGAGAAGATAAAAAGTTAGAAATATAATTTACTATTTTCTCTGGTACACCTAGTCTAAGTAATTTCTGTCTGAGCACAGGGAGAAGGACATTGTCATATGCAGAAGCTATGTCTAGGAAAATACTCACTATTGACTGATTTATGGAAAATGCTAAACGGACATCAGTTATAAAGATGCCTAAACAATCCATAGTGCTTACATTCTTCCAAAGCCAAACTGACTGCGGGGTAGAATATTTTTATTTTCTATAAACGAATGGTTTAAGTAAGTCGATTTTTAATTAAATGTTCCATAATCTTTGCCATAGTTGAAGAGAGAGCAATAGGCCGATAGGATGACGGAACACCATCGGGCTTTCCTGGCTTTAATATAGGGATTATAACTTGTGTCTTCCATTCTGATGGGGGAAGCCCAAACTGAAATACAGCATTTAGAGCCTGAAGGATAATTTTTTGCGTAGTATTACTGCTCTTAACTATAAATGAGTACGGTATTCCATCAATACCAGGTGCCGAGTCCTTAAGGGATCCCAACACTAACTGGAACTCCTCCCACGAGAAAGGAGCCTCGAGGGTATTTCCCACCGACCTATAGTTTTTATAAGTAGAAAATTCTTCTTTTGAAGGGACCGATGGGGGAGCTAATCTTTCGGCAAACGAATCAATCCAACGTGAAGGATCATTAGAAAGTTGATTAATATATGAGAGATATAGAGAGATATTCTGCCATACAAGAGATGGATGAGAGCGAGGGGAGAGACTTTCGCAGAAATGTTGCCACCCAAGCCTTTTTTTTTCGGAAAAAAGTTTCTTGGCCGCGCATGCAATACGTTTATATGACAAAAAATTTGTCATCGACATTGATGACGAATAAACACGCTCTGCTTCTTTTCGACGATTACAAATTTCTGTACAATCAGAATCCCACCAGGGGACGACGACATTCGAAATGGACCTTGTTTTTTAACGGGAAAAGATTTTTCAGCACTTCGTAACAGTGCCGACTTAATGGAAGGATATATGTCATGTACGTTATCCGGGGTAATTGGACCAAAAAAATTAAACTCCTCATTCGTTGCAGAGGAGTACAGGTCCCAATCTGCTTTTGCAAGATTAAATTTTTGTCTAGGAGATGAGACATAAGTAAACGGACTACTGTAATTTTGAAGGAAAATAATAATTGGAAAATGATCGCTTTCATACGAATTCGAAAGAATGGACCAAGAACACTGAGAAGAAATAGTAGAGGAAACACATGATAAACCTACGGCGGTTTTAGGATTCTGCAATGGCGAAACCCTACGGGTTGGCGAACCATCATTTAATATGACATAATTACCGTCATCTACAAAGTCCAGCAAATAACAAGATAAATTATCATTATAATAAGAACCCCATGACATATTGTGTAAGTTAAAATCCCCCAATAACATAACAGGAGGAGGCATGGAGGAGATAATTGATGACAATTCTAATAACAAGGAAGGATTAGGTTCCGGAATGTATACTGAAAGGAATGAAATATTTAATACGCGGGCACAGACAATGTTTATACCTTCGCTATGAGAGGGGGAAGGAATAAACGCAAAGTTACTACAATTTCGTATTAAAATGGCCGAACCAGCTTTCCCATCATTCCGGTCATCTCTAAAACATGAGAAACCAGGAATCCTGAAACGAGAGCCAGGCTTCAACCATGTTTCCTGGATGGCCAGAACAAGAGGATCGAATTTTCTGATTAAAAAAGGAGTGACAGTTGAAACGTCAGAAGAGTGAACTACGGTCTCTGTATTTTAATTTAATATATTATTTAAAACTTTATTTTAATACATATAGAACAGTGGTTTATGTGCCTCATGTATTGGTGCTGATGTGCGAGTGTTTGTGAAGCCGTGAGTACTCTAATCTCTCCGCAAAACGCATTTGTGATTATTGAATACTCGTACTTTTCCCACGTAGTGAGGGTAGAGATTTGTACACAAATCGAGTCATCGTCTTGAATCCAAGACAGGGTGCGACACCTAGCGAAGAGTAGCGGTATCATTACACGCACATAACACCATTATTGGATTAGCATAGCGCCATCTATTGGAAATTTATCGAACTGCGTCGCGGACTTTCCGATATGGACAAGACGGCCAAATGCGGTGCGTGCGGCAAGTTTATCGGGAAGACACCGATAGGTGTCGCTGCCTGTAGCGCTTGTAGCTCTAAATTTCACAATGGCTGTCTTGCCTTGTCAACTAAATCGAATGTTGATAGAGACTGGGTCTGTCCAAACTGCAAGACAAAGGACAAACGCGGAGACAACAGCCAGACGCCGGTCAGAGGCCTTGCCGCCAACCCTGGATCTTCTATGACGGCGTGCACGCACAAAAGCTATTGCCCAACAGAACTCAATGAGTCTACCTCCGTCGACGCGGAAACCACTGGTGTCGACAGTCTCGAGGGGTTTCGCCGTGAGTTTGCTGACTGCATCGTCGAACTTCGCGGGTGCCGCCAAGAGATGGCGCTGTTAAGAGAAACCATCGTGAGTCTGTCGACGCGATTGACCAGCGCCGAAAAGAGAATAGACGCGCTGGAGCTGGGCGGTGTCTGTGCGGGAGATGCGGAGAGGGTCGACGAGCTGGTGCGGACCGTGGCCGAACTCAAGCTCGACCTCAACGACCGAGATCAGGATGCGCTACTCGCCGACCTTGACATCGGCCACTTGCCAGAGGAGAAAGGCGAGAACGTGACTCATGCTGTCACCGTGCTGGCAACGAGGTTGGGAGTTACGCTGGAGGCGCGCGACGTGGTCTTTGCCGAGCGTGTGGGAGTACCGCCAGCTGAGGGCGGGCGCCCGCGCCGCGTCGTGGTTCGCATAGCGCGTCGCGACCTGCGCGATGAACTCCTCAAGGCGGCCCGCGTGCGCCGTGGCCTCACTTCGGACCGCGGAGGCCGCGTCTTCATCAACGAGCGGCTTACACGTCACAACCGCTTGCTGTACCGCCGGGTGCGGGAGGAATGCAACTTGAAGAAGTGGCGCTACTCCTGGACAAGGCGAGGTCGTACCTGTGCCCGGCAGGCGGATGGGAGTCCAGTACATCAGTTTCGCTCGGAAGTGGATGTTGTTCGTGTTTTCGGTGATTCGTAATCCTGAAATTTTATATTTTGTATATTGTTATTTACTTATATTTTATTTATTGAATAGGACTCAGTGTAAACATTGTTTTGTAGGTTGTGGAGGGTCTGGTACTAGGTTATATTTCCAAAATGTATATGCTTATTCCATTATAAGTGAGTTAAAGTTCTATCAATACTCGACAAGATATACAGTCAGTATACATGGTACTATATATTATAATTGTCTACTTACACATTATTACATTGCTCTACACAATAATAATAGTATATTACTATGTTACACAAATGTGACACAGAGATTCTGCTCAGGTGGTTTTGTCTTATATATATATAGCTGTTCTTTTAGATTATAAACTGTCATTATTATTTCTTTCACTTATTTATTAATAAAAAATCGACTTAAATTCTATAAATGACTAATAAACATAACAAATTTTTCACAGTGGGTCTTTTCAATGCGGGTTCATTGGGAACCAGGCACGACGAATTCACCTGCATGATGCAAAATCTATCGGTCGATATTATGGCTATAAACGAGACCTGGATCAGACAAGGTCAGGATGCCAGAGCACCCGTTGTTCCTGGATATCGACTGCGACACCGCCCCCGGCCCAGTACCGTGCGGGGGGGACGAGGAGGCGGGGTAGGTTTTTATGTTAAGCAAGGTGTTAGTGCGCGACTGGTTCCCAATCCCGAGACACCCTCTGTTGAGCAGCTCTGGCTTAGTATAAGTTTGAATAGGTATAGAATCGCAATTGGCACAGCATATAGACCGCCATGGATGGATGTAAATATTTTTATTGACGCAATTACGCAGTCCTAGTGTTCACTGTCATCATTCGACTACATTATTCTATTGGGAGATTTTAATATAAATATACTCAATTCAGCTGATAATAAGACAAAATTACTCTCACAGTTTCTAGACTCTCTACAAATTAAACAAATTGTCACAACACCTACACACTTCACAGAGCACTCTGAAACACTTATAGATGTGGTGTGTACTAACACAATAGCACGTTCTGTTCTGGTGAGCCACATACCTGATTTGGGAAATCATGCAGTAGTCACGGCAGAGTTTAACTTCAAAAAGCCTAATTTTTCACCCTATGTTAGTGCTTACAGGCCATTGAAAGACATATTATTGGATATTTTTAACCGAGACTTAGAGAGGATGGACTGGGAATTCTTGGAGAACATAACTGACATTAATGAAACTGTCACTGAGTTTAACAAACTCATATTATTGTTGTTCGACCTCCATGCCCCCATTGAACATGTCATAATAAAGAAAAAAAGTACCCCTTGGATAACAGATACAGTTAAAGAAATGATGGCTTTGAGAAACCAAAGCTTTTTAAAATGGAAAACCACAAAAAACATTTCTCATAAAAAAGTGTATAAAGATTTAAAATCATTGGTGGTATCAGCTATCCATCATGAAAAACATGCTTTTTTTAACAAAAACATAAACAATTGTATTAATAACCCAAAAGTCTTGTGGAAAAATATAAAAAATAACCTGAATTGCTCTAAACAAAAAGATCCCTTTTATCTTGATTTTTGCAGTGACCCTAACACTATAAACCAACACTTCCTTAATATCCCTGGTATTCCATTACACTGTCCCTCACTTCTAACATATTTTGAGTCGCACACTGTTGGTACACATAGATTTGGCTTATCACCTGTTTCGGAAGATACAGTAATGACAATAATTAGAAAACTTAATTCAAATGCTATCGGTGTGGACAATATCTCTTTGCAAATGTTAACCCTAACTCTACCCAATACCCTAAGAACTATTACTTCCATTATAAACAAATCCATACAAACATCTACCTTCCCCCTAGTCTGGAAAACTGCTTTAATTAAACCCATCCCCAAAAAACCTAATCCTTCCTCCCCCCAAGACCTCCATCCAATTAGTATATTGCCCTGTTTATCCAAAATAGCTGAGAGGGCTGTATATAATCAAGTAGTATCGTATCTTGAAAAAAACAGTATCCTGCCAAAGTTTCAATCCGGCTTCCGACGAAAACATAGTACAGTTACAGCCTTACTTGACGTCATGGACAATATACTAACAGCTCAGGATCAGGGTATGGGTACAATCCTAGTACTATTGGACTACTCGAGAGCATTTGACACAATCAGTATTCCCCTTTTCCTCTCTAAGCTTTCGTATTATGGTTTTGACCCCTCTGCTGTCCAGTGGTTTTATAGTTACTTAATGCATAGGACACAGAAGGTTGAAATCGTGGCTCGTAATGGTGATAAGTCATATTCTGCGTGTAGCAACGTCACACGGGGCGTACCCCAAGGATCAATCCTCGGCCCACTAATATACATCTTATACTATATGCAGATGTCTCAGAAAATATAGTACACTGTAACATCTGCGTACATATGATGCTTACAGTCTGTAAGCATCATATGTACGCAGATGACACACAAATATACACAAGTTTCTACCCACAAGACACGGATGTGGCTCTAACAAAGTTAAATGAGGACCTTCAACGTGTGGCGGAATGGTCAAAATCTTGTGGACTGGCTCTAAACTCAATCAAAACAAAATTTATTATTATGGGCTCTAAGAAACAAGTTGCTGATATCTTACATAAACAACCTGTTGTCATGATTTCCGGTCAAAAAATTGAGCAAGTTAACATAGCACGAAATCTGGGGGTTATATTCGACTCAAACCTGAAGTTCGAAAAACATATTTTGGAGGTTGTCAGTGGCTGTTTTTTCCGACTCAAAACTCTATACAACTACCGATCATACCTGAGTGAGGAACTCAGGATAAGGCTCTGTGAGACACTCATTTTATCAAGGTTAAACTATGCTGACACTGTATTAGGTCAATGTATACTCACTAAAACAGAGAGGCTTATACAAAGGGTTCAGAATGCCTGTGCGCGTTTCTGTTTCTCTGTTCCACCGCGAGCACATGTCACGCCCTTCTTGAATAACGCCAACCTCCTTAAGATGAAGCAGCGCAGACAGCTTCACTTTGCGACACTTCTCTTTGACGTTATTCTCACCCACGCGCCCTCCTACTTATACGAGAAAATCACATGGGTAAGTGATGTAAACACTCGTACCAGAGCCTCCCAGTATAAGATAGTGACTCCACGACACAGAACGTCAGCATTTCGTGGATCATTCAAGTATGCGGCCTCCCGCTGTTGGAACAACCTTCCACCTCCTCTTCGGGCGCTAAAAACAAAAAAATCATTTAGTCAACAATACAAATCTTATTTACTTTCATCTCAGTTGCAAATATAAGTACCTCTGGTTCATGCACCTCGGGAACGTAGTGGAAGGGTTGTTTAATGGCGGGACATACTGGCTTATTCATGATCCACCTTTGTTGGTTGCTGTCCTTTAAATTTAAGTTATTATCTGATTTTATATTTTATATTAACATTTACAATAAACGGAGCAAATCTAAACAATATTAATTGTGCCACGTATTGCCACGTTTATAACCTAGTTTTTATAAATTAATGTTGTATTGTATTTATATTGGAAGGTATAGGTAATTAATTTTTAATTTTTGGCAGTGCTGTCACTTGTATGTGGCAGGTGACAGCCCTGTCAAAATTATTCATAGACTATAGAGTTTCTTATTATTTTTATGTACTTTAAATTTTTTTTCTTGTTTTTATTAGTTAATTTTTTTTTTTATTAGTTACATTATTAAGTATTATTTATTATTTCTTTATATATATATATGTATTTTTTTTCTCCAAAAACATTGTTGTGTTTTGATGTCACTCATTGGCCCTAGCAGAATTTCAGTGCAGTGGGCTTGCTCGCTGTGAAATGCTGAGCTGGGGTCAATTTTTGACATCATACAACATAATAATAATTATTATTTTAGATACTATTGTTCTTTTCATATTGTTACATTGTGTTGTATGATGGTCAGAAAAAAAAAATTTTTCTTTCTTTCTTTCTTTCAAAAATCGTATTTCCTGAATTTTGTTATTAACACTACGACAATTCCATTGTATTATCTTGTGCGCCATTATGAGGGATAAAAGATGAGAGCTTAGTCAAATGGTTGACGCTTAGATTATTAATTGGTCTCAGCGCCTTCGACTAGATAGAGCGATGTCAAGAAATGACAGATTCCTGAATGCGGCAACTTCTTATTGTAGTGTGTGTAAAACAATGCGCAAAGATTGTAGTGTGCATCTATAATTGTGTTGCCAGCTACTTGACTAGTGCCCGATCAATAGGGAAAATATTTCGTCGCTGTGGTGTGGTAATTTATCAATATTAATAAATTAAAAATTTTTTAACATGAAATCATAATCATTTTTATGAAGGTTCTTCTTCTTAATCTTAAATAATTATTAGGCATAATTTTCAAAAAGAGTTTTTATTTTAGTATCTGGGAGCACGGCAGTTTCCCCGCCAAGTCGAGCGCGAAGCAAACACTGCCGTACCATCCTTTTCAGGCACCATTTTGTCGCATTCTCAAGCCCCTATTTGAGAACCTCCGGATAAGACCAGAACGCAGAAATTTTGGTCATCCAATAAGCTATAAAATCTGTCAATAATTAGAAATCCATCTGTCAACGGCCAAGTCACACAACATTAACTATAATTATATATATATATATACTATAATTATATATATATATCGACGCTTGAAAGGCAAAAGTGCCTAAGCGACACTATGGGCCAAATTGAGTTTTATATATCGTTGTAATCAGAAAAAAAATCTGCGTCGATTGGTCTGGGTCTCATAGCGCTGCGATGAATTTGGTTGTCGCTTAGGAAGTGCGTGAATTCGTACTATTTAAAGAATTTTGGCTACTAAGCGACAAAAAATTACCCCTTTTATTTTAGACAGTTGTTTAGGCATGTTGACAATTTTTTTTTGTGGATAGTCATTTGTTCCTGAATGAAATTTATTTTAATCATTACCTTGGATACATTTTCCTGAATGAAAATCATTATCACGAAGGAATAAGATATTTTTACCTGAATTAGTCTTTTCAATCGAAGTCGCATCGACGTTTTTACCTGACATAAGAAAGGTCCAAGTGTTTTGTTATGCATTTGTTCCTGAAATTGTTTGTAACTACATTTGCACTTAGATGATATTGCCTTTTACACAATCGGCATAAAATTGTTATTAGATAATTTTACATTACACTGAAATATTGACTTGGTGTCGCTTAGGCAATTTTACCTGACAAATATTTTGAAACTGAATGTCGGTTAGATATTTTTATTGGTGTGAATATTGTATGGGGAATGTTTAGATAACTTTATGTGAATTGAAACAGGAGTAAGTATGGCGCTTAGGAAGCGTAATATAGTGACAGTTGTCGGTTAGGAACGACGCACTGAGTGAACGGAACGAATCCGAAAACATTATTCAGCCGCGGCGTGTCGCTTAGACCGGTCGTTTCGCTGCGCGTTCGCCGATTTACGTCCATTTTGGCGCTTAGTAAATGGGAAAAATGTAAGTAAACATCACATTCCTTAGATTATTAAGTAAGTAAACTATGTAAATACTTCCGGATTTAAATATTTTTCATGTTCCTTAAATCAAATTATACGAAGCCATCTACATTATTTTTCGTTGTTTTTACAGATCTACGTAACAAGATGAATCCGAGGCAAGAAGAAATATGACGACCTACATAAACTATGTGTAGAGTTAATAATTCCAGCTTTTTTCCATAATGAGTATTTAAACATTCCACGCGATGCAAATGCCAAAGACGTATTACCCGAGGCAGATATAGAGGACCCTGATTTTAATTGATATTACTGAATTTTGTATTCCTTTTTTGTGTTGAGTGCGTACGAGTACTAGTAGGTATTTAATTTGAGATTCTTAAAGAATAGTTCTGTGTTTTAATTTCGTTCAAGTTTTGTTCCTACCCCGACCTGAAAAAGGGAACCAATATTTGTTAGGCTTATTATTTTTTGCGTGCCATTTTTTAATTAAAAACTTACAATAAATGCTCAATTTATACCAATCATAGTTTTCATCATTTATGTCCCATACAAAATGTCGGTTAGTCTTGCAAATAATCCTTTATAATTATTACTTGGATAATTTTTCTTGAGTATTTTCACTAAAATGAAATCATTTAGCCAATTGTTCCTGTTTGCAAAATAAGTATTATTACAACTTATTCATTTTAACCTGTTCGTATAGACAGTCGCGGAAGTATTTATATGAATCTACCTGTTTGTAATTGAGAAAGCTCTGGCGGTTAGATAGTTTTACCTGAAAATTTTTTTGGTGTAATTTTTACCTAAGCGACAAAACAGCACGAATTAAAAGTGTTAGGTCAATCATTTATATGTCAGATTATAGCCTATTTGATTACGATTCCAATTGTCTAACAATTATTTCTGTATGATAAGAATTGACAATTTTATAAGCATTTTTCTCAAAAAAAAAACTTTAAACAGCTCTCCTGAACATTTTGATAAATGTCGCTTAGGCATTTTTGCCTTTCAAGCGTCGATATATATATTGAACCCTGTTAGGCCATGCACTAAAAAGTATCCTATAGGCAGTTTCCAGTGCTCAGTTAAACAAACTAATAGGAGGACATAATATGCCTCTGAAGCTAACTGAGCTAAATGAACTAAGTGTCATTTACACCAGTGCCCATGTCAATATACGAGTTTGATTTTGGTCCCACATACTCTTCTGGCGTATGGCCATTTCATCTGAAATAAGCGCGCAAACAACATTACATTTATCACATTAAGAAGGAGCGTTTACTTTACTAAAACTATTAATAAAGTAAACGCTTCTTCAGTAAATCCTGGAGCGCCATCGATGATGACAAATTTACTCCTTGCGTAATTATATGCCGATGGGGAATAGAAGTTTAAAGTCAAACAGATTTTTTTAAGTTCATTATAATATTTCGGTATAACTTTCTTTTCGTTTTTATGCTTTTTGTATATATTATGAAACAAATCCGCTGTGACAACATTTTTACTAAGAATGTTATATATATCAAGGAAACGTTCATGATTCAAAATTTTAATAAGGCCTTAAAAGTCATCTCCTATCTACTAGTCAAATATAGCCAAATAATAAAGAGATATAAATTTCGAAGTTTTATTTGCCACGCAAAATGCGCTGGAAAAGTGTGTTGTTTATTCTAGTTCAATCACCTATTTTCCTTAACTAGAGTGAATCGGGCAGAAGTCGATACGAACGAAATATACTTCCGAGTATACCAACATAATATAGGTATTATATTATATATTATGTTATATTATACTCGGAAGCAGAGGAATAACGCACAAATTAGACATTAGCTGATAATATCCTCCATCCGAGATGGCGAGTTGCGTTTCGTTTCACCTTTTCACATAATTAAATTTGAAAACTGTACTAAAGCATAAAGTTTACGTTCCGTTTCGCATCATTGAAATAATATTTGAACATTTTTGATTTGCCTGTCAAGTCGTAAACAATATGTTTCATGACATGACGTGGCAAACACGGGTAATCTGACACTAAATATGGTTAAAAATTTTTGAATACAAGGCAACATTGAACACAAAGCGGTACTCCGATCGGAGATTTTAGGATTATATTATTTGACTGTGTTTTAGAAGATTTATACAATACTTACTAATGGTATGTGATGCCAGTATTTTTCTTGTTTCATGTAGTATTATTTTTACATAGTTTGACTATACAAATCGGCATTTTGCTTCGCTCTCACACAAATCTTTGACATTATTAATCTATGGGTTGACGATATTGTTCGGTAATCCGTTATCGAAACGGGAGATAAAATGAATAATAAAAGAGAACACAAATTCAATCATATTGTCATTAGAATTCGATTGAGTAGGCTCTAGGGGATATGCGCCCCCATTAGGAGAATACAAACTGGGATTTTCAATAATTTTGTCATGACCATGACGGTCATAGCCAGGAATAATTGGAGGAGGAGTCCGACGAGGAGAAATTACGGATTTTTTATAAGAACGCTGTACCAGTGGGGAGTTAGAAGGAGAATGAGTAGAGGCCAGATAAGCAGGAGAAGATTGATGAGTTCTGGAAGCGTCGGCGAATGAGCGCCTCACTTGGGGGAATCTTGCAGAAGCTTCAATATAAGAAATACTTTCCTCAGACATCAACAATTTAATAGATTTTTGTCTGGAGTGCTCAGGGCAATCCTTGGAGTTGGCCTGATGTTGACCAGAGCAAAACAAGCAAGAAGGAAACTGCATAGTACAAGTCTCACCCTCGTGAGATCCCGAGCACTTAAAACACCTCGGCTGTGACCGACATATACTCTTTACGTGACCGAATCTACAGCACTTATAACGACTCGTAGGGAATTATAAAAGCAAAAAACACGGGATGGTAGTTTTTGACCAGAAAAGGTTAATACAACTGACTGTGACGGAATCCAAGACGGAGTATTATCAATGACTGATTTTCGGCTCAGTCTACGTGCCCTAACAACTTTCCCGAAACCATCCGGCACTCTCACATTTTCTACTAGTTCCTCCATGGACATTCGAATTAAAATAAAGGAGCTGCTATTTAAATGTAACTGTAGTAATATTCAGGTTGTAATTGCTTGGGTTCCCGGGCATAGCGGGATAACGGGAAATGAATGTGCAGATCTGTATGCTAAGGAGGCTTCTAAATCTGGTGGTTTAAATAATTTTAAGGTATTTTGTCAAGATCTTTTACCTCTGGCGAAGTCTCATATAACTTCTGAGTGGAATAATATTTGGACTGAGTCGAGTAGAACTAAAGGTAAATTTTATGCTGAAATACAAGTATCTATACCTAGTAGACCTTGGTTCTTCAAATACATGAAAGCTAGTAAGACTGTTTGTTCTACAGTTGGCCGCCTTCGCCTTGGTCATTCGTGTAATCCAGTGTTTCTAGCTAAAATTAGGGTCAAGGATAGCTCATTGTGTGAGTGTGGCTTAGATGAGGGCACCCCCGACCATATTTTCTTTAGCTGTCCTAAAAATCTTTCGTTATATGACTTCCTTCCTGCTCATATCCCTCGACCCATTAATCTCAAGTTTATTTTATCCTATGTATTTACTCCTTTCGTAGACACTTTATGTTCATTTGTAGCTTTAAATCGCATTAAACTTTGATTATTCTTCTATATATATTCTGTAATTCGCGTAGGTATAATATATTATATATATATTTTTAAGTATAATATTTTTATTTTTGAACACTTATTTAATTTCGAATCATAATATAATTCATAAAAGGTTAAGAAACATCTTTTAAGTAAAATACCAGCCTGTAATTTTATTTAACTTGTATCTGCACGAGACTCGCGTGAAGTTGTTCATATCATCCCACTGCACTGCTAACTTTTTACACTCTGACGTTGGCAACTCCTATTGAGGGGGAGGCATATGCCAAAAAAAGAAGAAGAAGAACTAAATGATTATTCTTTGTTCCAGTTACTTACTTTTGGCAGCGGTGGTGTTTTCTCTGAGATGTGGTGTCCTCCTATTTGTATTAAATTTGGTGGTAGGCTTTTCACTTGTGACACTGGAGGGTAATCAATGGCAAATGCCACAGAAAAGTTGTATTTCGCTTCGGAAAACGGCGGTAGGGTGATTCCCCTGGACTTAGCTATTGGTCCGAAATCTCGCTCGTAGTCTGCCGCCGCTTCTGTCAGCAAGTTACTAAAACATTTTATTAATGTTAGTTAGACCGTCTTTATACGAGTTATATTATTTGAGAGCCCAAGTGTATGCGCCATACACAAGTGTACTCGTTTCCTTTGGAAATCCAGTAGGTCGACCGATGGACATGACTGATGAAATATCAAGAGCAGAACCGACGTTTTACATGTCCATTCGATGATGGATCATCTCTTGTCAGACAATAAGGTGAGCAGATTGTGTTTCCCTAACCAGACTTTAAAAAATATTATTTTTGTTAATCAACGCAGGAATCGAACCCACAACCTACAAATTGAAGTTAAATATTTTATGAAACACAACTTTTATGTTGAAATACAGAATAAGTACGATATGGTTTTTTCTGAGACATTAATTTCTTTAATAACAGTTTTTTAGAGATTTTTAACATGGCTATTTTCGTATGGATTCGAAAAAGACGTAACACTTACTTCATTTGGAAATATATTTTAGCTTGCCAGAACGTGTTGATGAGGCGGTTCCAGAAGTTCATCGGCTCTTTTGTGTTGTGGTACATGACGGGGGCAGTGGACACCAGTCGCACCCTATCCAGCATTGCCTCCAGGAATGGCTCTGTGACGGAACTGCTAAGTATTATCCATGGAACTTGCTGTACAGCCGCATATCTGTAATAAAACGATTGAAAATCGATTATGAAACGTGATTATTGCCAATAGAAGAACTGTAAATGATGGCGATCTCTGTAGCTCAGCGGTGCTCAAGCGTCGAATCCCGCCAAAGGAACAAAACAAAATCAAAGCTTATTAAATTATCAATCTTTAGTTGCTATAGAAACACTGCAAAAAATAGTTCTATATTGTAGGTACAGTGCTAAGACTAATAAGTATTTTGTATAATATCTACATGTTTATTAATAACACGTAATACGATAGTAAATTGACGACCTCCGTAGCGCAATGGTTCAGCTCGTTGGTGCTAGACCGAGAGGTTGCGGGTTCTAATCCCGCCGAGGGAACAAATAGTTTTCAATGTTCCTGGGTCATGGATGTGTATTAAATTTGTGTATTAATATAATAAAAATCTTAAATATGTGTATATTATAAAAGTATTAAATATATATTTCCTTTGTCTGGTAGCTGTAACACAAGTTCTTCGGATACTTAGCACAGGGCCAGATTGACGTGTATCATAATCAAATGCATTATTATTCTTGTCTTGACCCTATCAATAAGCCAAGGATAATATGCTTCCACGCCGACTCCATTGACGGTGGCCGGTTTAATTGAAATCAGGCCAGCTACGCAGGAATTAATTTTATAGTTCTCAATAGTGTCGTGTAACAATCCCACTAGGCTACAAGAGTGAAGGAAGGGAGGAGATAGTGCTTCTGTCTCCGAGAGCCCACTGGGATCATTACACGACACTATTGGCGAGAGAACAGGCGAATTTTTATATGCATGTATTTCTAGTCAGACAATCAGGCGATCAGCCTGCATTGTCCTAACCAAACTTGAAAACAACATTTATTTTTGTTCCAACGCAGAAATCGGATGCACGGTTTCCATAACCCAAGCAACTAACTAGACCACGGAGGTTTCATACAAATAACTAAGAACCATTACTCACCCAGCCTCAGCAGGGTCAGAATAAAACCAGTCCGTGACGACAGCATCGAACTGCACCTCCACGAGGGTCTTCCTGACTTCGGGAATGTTGATCAATGTCCTGCCAAATATTCTGGTAAACTTCAGTAACGCGGTGAAGTCTATGTCATCATGATTAGCTTCTGTAAGGATATATATGGGTCATGTTACTACTTGTCTTGTAATGTATTTCTATATTTAAATTTCTATCTATCTATCTGTCTATGTAGTACATCTACCTATTTTTATTATCATCCTCATTGGAGTCGTTACGTCTGTGATGTCCACTGCCGGACTTGAGTCTACCTCAAAGTATTTTCTAGAGGGTTGTTGCCTATACTCGCCATACTTGGTAGGCAGCTTGGCAGGCGCAGCTGATAGATTAGTTAGTACCTAGCTAGGTTACAATGTCCGCGGAAACGCTCCTGATCTATATTCCCTCGGTCAGTGTGTAGGGCAATAATTCTTTGATTCTGAAGCTATCTATTGGTGTAATTGAAATTTGGATGGGTATGATATATATGTATCAAACAATATAATATCTGTAGCTGACACAACATTGAACTGTATGCGCCGATTCTCTTATCATTCGTTTCTTTAATTGCGTCTCTGTGAAAGCAATTTTTACGTATTTAATATCTAGTTCTTTAACAATACCTTCCAACGCCTTATTTAGAGCACCAGCATTTATTATTTTTATTTCCTTTCTTGCCTTTGGACTTGGGTTAGGTGATATCAATGTTATCTGTAAATGAAAAAGTTATAATCAAAAATACCTTCATAAGATTGCCAATAATACAAAAGTTAGCTTCCAATGCTTATAGTGTCTAGATATTTATATCTATTTTATTTTAGCATTATAAAAAATCCCTTGTGCCTCTTCCCATGAGAAATACTAACTGCTTTCTTTATATTTAGACCAGGGTCAGTAATAATTTAAAAAAATGGTAAATTGAGAAAAAAAATATATTGCCCATGGTTTAATTGTTCCATTCCTATCCATAGTTCTACTCCAATCAAAAAATCTAAATTTGACAATTAATATGTAATATCTATACTTCTATACTTCTATACTAATATTATAAAGAGGTAATGTTTGATTGTTTGTTTGTTTGTTTGTTTGTTTGAATGGAATAGGCTCTGAAACCATTGAACCAATATGAAAAATTCTTTCACCGTTGGAAAGCTACATTCCTAGCGCTGAACATAGGCTATATTATATGTTTAAAAAAAGTAGGGTTCCTTACTAAAACCCCAAAAATGTAGCCCAAAGTGTAAAAAAACGACCTCCAAAATTTCTTACGTCGTGTGCGCTTCGACAACGGCTTGACCAATTTCGCAATTTTTTTTACGGTATGTTCGTTATTGTCACGAAAAGGTTATTATGAAAGAAAATGTTGAAAAAAATAAGCAGAAAATTAGAAAAAAGAAGAAAATACGTGATGGTCACGCGGGGTTTGAACCTGGGCTCAATCGATTCACGTCGTTGCCAGTTTATATGACACTGGTGTCATGGTAACGACATTGTTTACAAATGGAAAATAAAAATTATGAAATGCTATAAATAACGTATTAACATAAACTTAAACTATTTGGATTCATTAAACTATTTGTCCACCACTAATAAATAGTCGGGTCATTTTAATAGGTAACATTTGACAGTTTATCAAAAATGAGCGACGTAACGTTGTAACGACGACATAATAAAATAAATATTTTCTTTTTGTTAAAACTGCAGAATTTACTAAACTTTATTTAATAATTATTAGATATTTATTGTCAACATAACCAATATGAGTTTTTTTACGATTTGCTTTCACTGATAAACGATCTTAAATATAATATACAAATTATGATTTAATGAAATAAACGTCGTGATAATGTTACGTCAGTTAACACTTTTTCTTATTAAACACTAGAGACTTACTCAAAAAATCGATTAATCTTTTAACAACTATAAATATATACCTATTTAAAAAAAGTACTTAACCTATAAGTTGTAATAAGAATATATTATAAATGTTAATTAAAAAATCAGATCGAAGGGGTTAGATCCATGGTCATAATTCACGAACAATTAAAAAAAAAACGAAAACGTCATGATATGACGCCACTATGTCGTCATTTGTCTTTGTGCGAAGTTAACGTCTGTCTGTTCTGTCTTTTTTTTTCTTGCTACTGAAAACGAAAATGCAATTAAAAAAAAATGTCTGTCTGTCTGTTAGCGTGTCTCTTTGCTCCGGCTAATCTCTGGAACGGCTGGACCGATTTTAACGAGACTTTCACTGGTAGATAGCTAAAGTTATAAGGATTAATTTAGGCTTCTTTTCATCATCATCATCGTTATCTAACTAATGATCACCGAATCGGCTGGACCGACTGTGACGGGAGCATTCACCGGGCGTTAGCTTATGTTAGTTTCATCTTTACATCAGCTTTTTGTATTAAAGTAAGTCGTGTTAGTTAAATGAATTATTTATAACTCGAGAACGGCTTTATCGATATGGTTGAAAATTGGTGAGGAAGTAACTTAGAGCCAGTAGACGGACATAGGATACTATTTATTCTATTTGACAGCGCAGAACCAGCAACGTTCACGGAAGGGTTTGGCGTTGTGGGTTCCGCGTTGCGGGTTCCGGGTTCCCGTGTTGCGGGTTCCGGGTTCCGCGTCGCGGGTTCAGGGTTCCCGTGTTGCAAGTTGCGGGTTCCGCGTTGCGGGTTCCGCGTTCCCGCGTTGCGGGTTCCGGGTTCCCGCGTTGCGGGTTCCGGGTTCCCGCGTTGCGGGTTCCGGGTTCCCATGCTGCGGGTTCCGCGTTGCGGGTTCCGGGTTCCCGCGTTGCGGGTTCCGGGTCCCCGCGTTGTGGGTTCCGGAATCCCGCGTAGCGGGTTCCGCGTTGCGGGTTTCGGGTTCCCATGGTGCGGATTCCGGGTTCCCGCGTTGCGGGTTCCGCGTTCCCGCGTTGCGGGTTCCGCGTTCCCGCGTTGCGGGTTCCGCGTTCCCGCGTTGCGGGTTCCGCATTACCGCGTTGCGGGTTCCGGGTTCCCGCGTTGCGGGTTCCGGGTTCCCGCGTTGCGGGTTCCGCATTACCGCGTTGCGGGTTCCGGGTTCCCGCGTTGCGGGTTCCGGGTTCCCGCGTTGCGGGTTCCGCGTTCCCGAGTTAGGGGTTGTTTTTTTTAGTTGAATTTCATCATAAACTGTTTTTATGCTCAACGAAGTGGGCAAGGGTCAGCTAGTAGTATAAATATTTTTCTTATATGAATTACAATGATTCCACTGAACACAGAATGCATGCAATGCAGCAACGATCCTTACCGTCAATTTCCTAATTTATTTCTTGAAACAATTAGTTTAGGTTTATGACGTCTTCCAAAAAAATGACCAGTAGCATAAAGTTAAAAGTTACGTTAAGAAAGTTCGTGGGGCAGCTGTTCCCCCTCGGTACGCTCATGATCCTACCTCATGACCTCCATCGAGCAAGGCCTCGGCGAATTCGTGCATCAGCGTAAAGCAGCTCTTGGTGGGGACAGTGTTTATAACGAGGATGTGATACCCCTGGCATGATGCCAACAGGACGCACAAAGCCAAGAGAGAGAGATTCATGCTGGAAATATTGTTATTAGCGGTATTATCTTTATCTATACTAATGTTTTTAAGAGGAATTATTTTTCTTTTGAAATGTATCACAAATAAAATAATTATTATTTTTATTAAACTCGTTAATTATTTCAACATTATATAGATGCCATATTATCCCTGACTTATGTTTTATAAATTAGAAAGAAGAGTGAAAACCCAGCATATTTCTGTCGAAGCCGTGGGCAAAAGCTTTAATACTCCAATTTAAATAAGACCAAATTTTTGACTTTTTATACGTTTATGATAACAGAGATTTTTTTATGGCGCACAATAATTATATTTTAGTTTCATTTATTTTATCAAACCTGGTTGTTGATGATTATAAATCCAAACAGTGACAAACATGAGCACTTCACCTTGGTCAATTGACCGTCGCGGCCAGAACACTGGGCACAAATACTGACTAGTGTCGAGTCTACACAACAAGCAAATTACGTGACCTCAATCATAAGCTACGAGTAGAGTCCTTTCCCTTTAAGGAAGTCCCGCGACAAGTGGTGTAACTAAATCTTATCTAAAAATATTGGAGGTCTATATTTAACTTATTTTTTACCCGCAAATAAAAACACCCGATTTCAGTAAGTAGTATAAGCTATATACCCTTTTTGCTTTCGGATATAATAGAATATGTTGTTTAAACATTCCGTCGCGTGTTCACAGCGCTGTGTCTAGGGGACTTCCTTCACGGATATGACTCTATCTTTAGTTGTGCTATATCGTGTCTTGAGAGCCAGTCAATTTACGTATCTACCGTTTGAGTATGCGTTTGGGCATTATTGTCACATAGGTATTATTTACGGCACTTGCTTCACATGTGGAGATAATAATAATTTGTGATTTTATATACTGTATGAGGACGCAGTATTTAAAATGAAAATGGCACAGTGTGAGGGTGTTCTGTCTGTTTCTCTCATAATTCAGCAGGAGGGTTACCCGACACGACTGTAGAGAAACTTGGATGAACATATACTATAGGTACTGCTATTGGGTACCTTCACTGATTTTTTGTAAGTGAACCAGCAGCGCTAACTGCCTGTGTAGCACTAACTTATCGCAGATTTCCGATGTATCGCCTGCCACAGCGTTCTTTAAAAAATAATTTTAAGATATAATTTTTCAAGAAATGTTTTGAATATTCTTTAAATTTAAAAAAAAAAATATTAACTCTTTTTACATTGTGTATCTACATAATACTGATTTTTTACACATACTTATTTATATGTAACTTGCAATTTGAACAAAAAAAAATTAAGTTTACAATTAGTAGGACCCAGATTCAAAGGTAACTAACCGCCTAAGAGTATAAAGTCACTACATACTAAATGGAACATCTACGCAATGGTACGAAGGGCATACAAGATACATACGTACATTGCTCTGTTTATATATACGGATAACAACAGTCGACGAGGTCATTATAAGATAAGATAGAAAATGTTTCCAGATAAAGGAACATTCCCAAGTTACGTGACCAATTTAACACATGGAGAGGAGTTTTAGTCTTTGACACTTAGTCAATGTGGTTTAGGAAAATTGATAGCTTTTTTAATTTAAGTATGGCGCGTAGAGACATTACAATGTGAAGAACCTGACAAGTAAGAGGGAGGGATTTCGGCATATAGTACAATCTACGGATGGTCGCCCAGGAACCTAGTTGGTAAAAATAGTAAAAAGGTGGGTTTCCGCTGTTAGTAATAACAGTAATGTGTCACCGCTGTTGTCACAGTCACCGCTGTTGCCGTTGCCATCGCCACCCCAGATGGTACCACCGTTATTAAGGTTTTTGTTATCATCCTCACCACATTTACGTCTACTGTTGTTAATGTTTTCATTTTCACTCTTAGTGCTTGTGCTTTTCCCTTTTGATGCATGAAAATTAATTACTTTTACAATCATAACTACATCACGGTGCAAATACTGGACGCTCTTGATCAAGATCTTGGACGCACTTTATTTATACTAATATTATAACTTCTGCTCCGATTTGGATGAGTGTTGGATATTTGAGGTATGCGAAAACATACAGATCTGTAGTGTCCCATTCCAGATTTTAAAGAGATTTGTGAAGTTTTAGTGATTCCTAAACCTATCCAACTCTCAATTGCAATAAATATTTCTTGAAATATAGATTCCAGGCTATATTAATATATTTGCTTGTTTCTATATACTTTGCGGATGCTGGTATAGGTCTTCTTTGTAGTGTTTTTGATGCTTGGGAGGGATCGCAGGATGCATTATTTGTATTTTGCGACCTCTCCAAGGCTTTTGATTGTGTTGAGCATGCTACATTGATCAGGAAATTACAACACTATGGCATAAGATACTCGTCACTCGGCCTTTTGAATTCTTACCTTAAAAATAGGACTCAAAAGGTGGAGGTAAATGGAAAAAGGTCCACAGGATCCAAAATAGAATTAGGGGTCCCCCAGGGATCCATATTAGTCCCCTTTCTTTTTCTCATCTATATAAATGACTTACATTACTTAGTTAAGGAAAAACATGAGATAGTACTTTTTGCCGACGACACTTCACTAATTTTTAATGTGAAGCGACAGCAATCAAATTACGACAAGGTAAATAGTGCTCTCTCAAAAATAGTACATTGGTTTAATGTTAATAACTTACTTTTAAATTCTAATAAAACAAAATGTTTGAAGTTTAGCTTGCCCATTGTTAGGCAAGTACAAACCAATATACTATTAAATGATGAGAAAATGAACTTAGTGGACACCACTGTGTTTCTAGGTATAACATTAGATTGCAAATTACAGTGGGGTCCACAAATTGCCAAACTGGCAGATAAGCTCAGTTCTGCAGCATATGCAGTCAGAAAAATTAGAGAAATTTCTGATGAAGATACGGCGCGACTAGTATATTTTAGTTAGTTTCACAGTCGAATGTCTTACGGAATCCTTTTATGGGGAAATGCAGCCAACATCAATACAATATTTGTGCTGCAGAAGCGAGCTATACGTTCCATTTACAAGATGTCGTCCTTTGAATCTCTGAGAGAAAAGTTTAAGGAAATAGGAATTTTGACCGTCGCCTCTCAATACATTTTGGATAATATACTGTATGTCAGAAAGAACTTTATTTTATAAAGTATACTTTTGTAAATTGTAATTTATGTTAAGTTATAACATTGTTATATATATATATATATATATTTTAAAAGAACAATTTTCCCATCTTTTTGCTAAAAGGTGGCCCCGAGCGAGTTTCTTACGACGGTTCTTCTCGCCGGGTGCCCCCCCGAACCGGTGGTAGGTCATCATGTAGGACAATTCTAAAAGTGTTAGTTACTAACCAATTTGGAAATAAAATATTTTTCATTTTCATTTTAATTTTTTTTCCTATCTTGCTGATTGTTTGATACGGCCAAATTATAAAATACAATTTACAAAATAATAGTGCTGTAACAAATACTCTTCTAGTCTTATCATTTCTTCGTCTGTTTAAAAAAATTTCAAATCTTTGAAATGGTTTTCAGTGTTAGAGCTGTTGGCATATTGTTTAGATGTTATGAAATATTATAACGCACACTGTTCCAGCCCCCCTTCCTCCTAGAGCCAACAAAAATTTTATTTTCTTGACCGTTATATCAAGTTAGTTTAGTTTATTAACATACCCATACTGGCGCACGTGAACCTAAGTGTAATTTAAAAATGGCATCTTATCCTAAAATATTATCTAAATATTAAAAAAATATTTATTACAGAAAAGGATAAAATAACACAATATAATAATTGTTACTAACGCTTTTTAATCTTATTTTCAACCTTGTGATTCTGTTTAAACAATAATTGTGCTCCCTTTTTAATAATCACGTAAATAATATACAAAACAAAAATGAAAAACGCAAACTGGTCCAGCATCCAGAGTTGGTACCACTTGTACAGACATGCTGGAGAGCGGAGATGGTAAGCACCTAAAACAGAATATTATATAAATACATATAAGTTACATGATAAAAGTGGAAACTTTATCAGGATGAGGCTATTAACACAAAATCGAACCGCTCGAACTCTACCCGAACGAGAGTACTATAGCGGAGCATTAGATAGCGGAGCGTTACGGCGCAGCCTCAATTCAGTACCCACAAAATAAAATGCACAGCACGCTTAAATAACTTTTCATAAAAACGAAAGGTTCGTAAAGGCGGAAGGTACGTAAAGGCTTAAATTTATTAAAAAATATTTAAAATACAAAACAATTAAAAGGCAAAACAATTAATATGTTAAACAGACAGAAAGTGAAATCTATAAAAACTAAAAATATAAAGTTATTATTTCAAATACTAAAAAGTCTACATATCACACTCTCCCGAAAAGGTGGTACCGGTATCCGGTAGGTCAGTCTAAGTCATAGTGAAATAATTTTAGGAAACCAATGAATCTTTCATAGTATAGAACCCTCCCCACCACAAGACTGCTGGAGGTAAAAATACCCTCGAAAGTTGGTAGCATTATCGCTTCATAATTTGTCTACCCTGACAAGTTTATATTTATATTTTATATACCCTTTATATTTTCTTTAAAAATGTTAAGGACCTGTATAATTTCTTCCGATTGTTTTACCACTTCTGTTGATCTGATCTCTGATACCTAGTGCTAGGCAATGCAATGTATTTGACAAAAAACTATACGATGTTTTGTTTCGGATTACTCTCTTTGTCTTGCTCAACTTGTGGACACATAATTGTAACATGCCTCTTCTTGCAAATCAGAAATTTTTAAATATTATTTTTTTTTTCGATATTAATTTGTAGAAATATTGAACATGCCTTTTAATTTTTCACCAATCCTTCCTGACATAATTTTTATAAACCGAATATATTCTGTCGAAGAATGTGTCTTTCTCGCACCATAAACAACTAGACGCGCCGCTCTTTGCATTGCCTTTTATCTACATGCGAAATAAAACATGACGTCGTCTGATTTGATGTATCTAAAGTACAGTTTTTCCTAGATAATTTAATCCTTTCTTCGGAGTCTACTTCAGAACTTAAAAAACCATTATCATGAATTAATTTCTAGTCGATGGCTTATTTCTATCAGTCATGTCGAATGTCATTTTAACTAACGCAATAGTACTGTGCACTGACTGAGAGCCTGATTGCATTGAGTTAAACAGCTTGTTATTATTAAGGAAGGAGCTAAGTTGTTGATGTACCGAACGATCTAAGATTTTAGAGAGAAAAGGAAGTATAGAAATCGGTCGGTAATCAAAAAAGGATTGAAGAATTGACATTTTTAGATAAAGGAATGATATTCACATCTTTCCTACTTCCTGTAGGAAGAGAGTGAAAAATTTAGGATATGAGCGATAACTGGAGATATTATGTCGAGAATAGAAACAAGCTATCACTGCCTTTGACGCTTTTTACATAACAATTTTTCTAATATCACTGACATACAGTCGACTAAAAGTGATCTAAAGTTGGGTGTTGGCTGAGACGTAAGGAAATTGAGGGTTTGGGCTTTTCTCTGGTAATCGAACGCTTGGGAGGAACTGGCAAAGTGACTGTTTAAGTCTTCCAGATTTTTTCGAATCTTTACCAATTCCCAATGACTTTCGAAACTTATGAAACAATGTTACTTACGAACCCCTCCCCCTCCCTCCGCGACCTCCGTACGGTTAACATCGTCTGACGTGCGCTCCGGGAATAAAAATCGTTTTCAGTGGTTTAAACCCAATAAGTGCGTGCTGAGTGTGTGTAATTAGCTAGGTAACGGTGTAATCAACGTTTACTGTAAGTTTTTGAAACACATTTGTCCGTAATTTGTTGGATTTAACTCGGTAAGTCTCCTTTGTTTCACTTTTTATTTGTAGGCAATAGGTAGGTAGGTTAAAAATTGTTGTTATCGGTTGCGCCTGCGCGGCGCGCGCGCCGGCCGCCTTGTACGATCAGCTGATAGATTATTAATACTTGTTAGCATTCTTTTTTTGCTTTTGTATTTAAATTAAAATATAATAATATTTACTGGTAACATTTTAAGTTTAAATAGCTTGCCATAATGTCGTGCTATAATATACCCGATAAAAATGTAAACCCGTTTAATAAAAATGACAAAATTCCGCGTTCGCCGCCAACTTCAACTGGGAAACGCTTGTTGTCCGAGTTATCGCCATCTTCCTTGTCTCCCGATGGGAAGCGCTATCAGCCTACTAGGGACGCCGTGCCGTCCCCGTTACTTGCACTCTAGATACCAGTCGTTCTTCCGACGACGAGTGCAATAATTACGAACTAGTCCGCGAAGCATCAAAGTATCTCACTAAAATCAATGAATTCGTGAACGATACCGTGTCGCGCCGCAACAACTCGTCAAATAAAACCAATAAAATGAGCATGACACAAAAATTAACGGCTATTATTTCATTACTTGCCATAAAAAACTCATCACTGGAGTAGCTAATATGGAGCGGGATTTGCTTGCGTCTAAAATCACGTGTATACCACAACCGGTTACCGCGGCGCCGACGTCATCATATTCCGCTGCATTTAAACTGAAACTCGCTAAGTCAGTGCCGCCCATCGAGACTCGCAAACCACTCCCTTGCGTTATTGCGTACCCCACGGAAGAAAAATCGGCGGAATTAAAATCCTCATCGGAGACTAAACAGGCCCTGATGAAAGTAATTAACCCGGCCGACGGCTTTCAAATTCACGGCGTTAAAAAAACTGCGAACTCGGGTGTAATTTTACGTTTAACAAACGAATCGCAAGTAAATAAATTAAAATCAGTCGAAGCGCTGAAATCGGCCGGTCTGCGTCTCGAGTCACCTAGAGGGCGTAACCCACAACATATTTCAGACGAAAACTTCCTACTGTCTCTTTACAATCAAAACATAAACGGCGAAATTAATGTGTCTCAAGATCAATTTATGAGCACAACAAAAATAATTAGGCGTCGTATTTTGAACAATGAATATAATAGAAAATGAAAAACTAGACCCTAAGGTGCGTAAACATCTTATAGAAACTAAAGAAAAACTTTTTATAGATTGGGCGATGGACGCTTCGTAGATGACGTCGAATTTGTGCGCTGTATGAACTGCCAACAATACGGCCACATCGCTAAGTTCTGCCAAGATACAAATCCGTGCTGCTGTCATTGCGCGGAGAAACATAGCTCAAATTCGTGTCCGAGAAAAGATAAAAATGATTTTAAGCCCGTATGCGGTAGTTGTATTCGAACGATCACCCGGCCGGTTCCCCGGATTGTCCAACGTATAAAGCAAAAATAGAACAACTAATTTTAGCAACTCGATATGGATAAGCTAAATATAGGACAGTTAAACCTTCACAATAACAAGCACGCGACGTTAGAATTAGAAAAGTTGGTTTCGGATTATAATTTAGACATAGTACTGATTCAAGAACAATATCAATGTGCCTCGTTACGCTCAAAAATTGTTCAAAGTAGTAACCAAGCTCGTGCGGGTATATACACACCTCAGTCTAAATTTTCAATCACGGCCCTAACAAACCTCTCGACGTCTCACTGCGCAGTAGCGGAGGTATCGTGTCCTCAGTTTAGGTTATACGTCATTAGCTGCTATTTTCAGTACGCGGACCCCATAGGCCCCCACTTACACCAACTTCTCCGCGTTTTACAGTCTCTCGCGGGAAACAAAATAATTATAGGCGCCGACGTTAATGCCTCCTCGCCCCTACGGCACGGCAAGCTTAGGTACACCGATCGTGACCGCCGTAGCGCAGTGGAAGATTTTATCGCTGAGTTCAACCTTCAAATTCACAACACCCCCGACGCACCACCTACGTTTAGTAGCCCATCAGGCGAATCTTCAATTGACGTCACGCTATCCAGCGCGTACGTCCGAGTTAACAATTGGAGCGTCATGCCAGATGCCTCCTGTAGCGACCATCGTTTGTTAGTGTACGAGTTCTCTAGCGCCCCCACGAGTGACACCGTTCTTAATTCAAACGACTTTAAATATAATGTAAAAACCGGTGATTGGAAATTATTACGTTCTCTAATTACCGCACATTCCAGAGATTTCACTCGCTCACAACTAAACGTCATTGAGTGCGCTGAACTTATGACAGATACCTTCATTTACTGCGCCGATGTTGCCATGGGCCGAAAGCACCTTAAAAGAGATGATAATTGTAAATGGTGGAATAATAACATAAATAATCTTCGGCGCGAATTTAGACGGGCTAGGCGTAAAATTAATAACTTACGAAGATCCGGCCTCGGACCCTCCGACACCGAATACGTATCAAAATTGACCTACGCACTTCAAGGTCACGTTATCGCGCCGCCGTTACCCTAGCAAAAAATTATATGCTGAAAAATGCCGCGAATAGATTGGATAGAGAGGGTCCCTGGTCCTCGTTATACCACGAATTAAAACCTAATAGTAGTAATGCGCCAAACTTTATTTCTAATATAAAATTAAACAATACTTACACGTGCAACTTAGAAGACACGGCTAAGGCTTACCTCGACGTATTAATACCAGACGATAATCCTGATGCGGACGATGATCATCACCGCGAGATTAGAAGTAAAATGTTAGACCCTATCAATAGCCCGGTTTCAGACTTGCCTTCACTTGAGGAATTCACCAAAATAGTAAATCTTTTACCTATTAAAAAATCCGCAGGTGCCGATAAAATATCAAACATCATGTTAAAACAAGCGTGCTTAGCGGCTGGCTGGCTGGATATTACTTGTGTTTAATAGATGTATCACAGAAGGAGTTTTCCCAAAAATTTGGCGTATCGGAAGTATAAAATTAATTCCAAAAGCTGGATATAATCCAACAGACGACCCGAAATCTTATCGTCCTATAACACTACTTCCATGCTTAGGTAAACTGCTAGAACGACTTATCGTACCTCGCCTGCTCCCCGGTGGCCCTAATTTTCATAATCAGCAGTTCGGTTTCACCGCCGGGAAGTCAACTGTTGACGCAGCCTTAGAAGTTAGAAAAACAGTAAATTCATCGAAAACGAAATACGTGGTCGCGATCTCATTAGATATATCTGGCGCTTTTGATAATGCTTGGTGGCCGATGCTACTATTAAAACTAAAAAATCGAGGCTGCTACTCTAATATTTATTCGTTACTAAACTCCAACTCGGTCATTGCACTCACTCCAAGACTCTAACGTGCGGCTGCCCACAGGGTTCTGTAATTTCTCCTTATTTATATATATTTATATTATGAAACATAGGCTTCGATGATCTACTGAGCCTCCCCCTTCCACCATTGTGTACATTAATAGGCTACGCTGGTGACGGGCTTCTAGTAATTCAAGCTAATTCGCGCTCCGAAATCGAAATAAAAGCCAATAAATGCTTCAATCAAGCTTTCAAATCAATCTGGGGCCATAGAAATCGTTTAGAGTTTGCCGCGCATAAAACTTATCAAATACTTCTAAAAGGAACCCTACAGTCGACTCCATGCATTAAACTAAACAATATTAATATTAAACGTAAACGTAAACAGTCACTGTGTTATCTCGGATTCTTTTTGGAAAATAAATTTACCTTCTTAGAACACATTATTCAGACAGGTGAAAAAGCAAAGCGAAATTTCTATGCCTTTACAAGAATATCGACGTCGACATGGGGTCTTTCATATAAAACCCTAAAATTAATTTATTCGGCTACATATCTAGGTAGTATATGCTACGGGGCTCCCGTGTGGGCCGACAGGGCAACTATCGGTGCTGCCAGACGCAAGCTATTACAAAGCCAACGTCTCGCGTTAATCTTTCTATGCAAGGCCTACCGTACCGTCAGCACGGAAGCTCTGCCAGTACTCGCTGGGGTCTTACCCGTCGACCTTGAAATACAGCGTCGGGCAGCTATGTATTATCGTAATAAAAGTTTAACTGGCCCGTATTTCTTAAACGCACGCGACAGAAACAAAATATTAAGATTATTCGAACCAATAGATATTTCAATACAATACCTAATCTCCGAATGGCAGACGCGATGGGAAAACTCCACAAAAGGGCGCCACCTGTACAACGTGTGTACGCGAACGGCTCTCCATGCACTGGCTAAATATTGATCACTGCGTTTCACAATTCCTGACCGGTCATGGTAATTTTAAAGCGAAACTATACGGATTCAAATTGGTGGAATCACCTCGAGCAATCACCACCATGCGAGTGTTCGACCGAACGCAACATTTTCGAACAAACGGCGCATCACATTCTATGGGAGTGTGATCTCTGGCGAGATGAAAGAACTACAATGCTTAACAGGCTAATTTGTAAATCTGGAGTCGCATATTACGGTGACCTCGTGGACAGCGCTAGGAATTTCCGTGCTTTCAAGCGTTTCTGCCATAATTATTATTGGAAACATTCATCAACATCATAATTAACCCCCATAAATTACATAAACTTATAAATAGATTACAAAGACATAATAATATATATTCCCGTGGTGCTTTCCCTTAATTTTTTGGCCGTTTGTGTCATTACAATGTTGTACTGTCTCCCACTTTGCTTGGGGAGGGAAACTGGAATACTTCCTACTCCTCCTTTTTTCTTCCGATTAATTTCGTTGTGGGTCCCAAGACAGATTTAGCTTGTCCCTCGGGCTCCCCTGAGATCATATCAAAGGGTTTGTCGTGGTTGGTTACCGCTGTTGATCCTGGCTTACAGGAGTTGCAGAGGTGGGAATGTGAGGTGGGCCAATGCCCGTTAAAAAAAAATGAAAATTATAAACAATGCATGGAAGTTTCGAAAGTCATGACCCCGATCACAACTGACAATTTAATGTATTAATTATTTCATTTGAGCATCCCGGCACACCATATTGCAACGATTTCTAAGTTTATTATACTTTTGTTTATTAGAGTCAGAGTATGATTTTCTCAGTTTTACTTTAGCGCGGTTCTTTTTATTTATGAGTGATTTTATTTTGTCTGTTAGCCAAGGTGCAGGAAGATGCTTAATTCAACTGGGCGATATTCATCTGATCCGTATGCATCTTCGACTTTATTCGCTAGAAGAGTAAACAAACAGTGTGTAAGCGTTTTAGTTCATCCATATATTTAGTCACGGTCTCCAGTGTGAATTTGCAAATGTCCTTCACCAAACGAAGGATGATCTTACCTTTGGTTTTAATAGCCATTTCTACGTAATATTGTATGAGCTTGGAAGGCGGTACCACTCTATCACGAAACAGACTCGACAGGTACTTTGCTTTTTTGTAGTAGCTGCAAAAAGTTTGCAAAAGTTAGGACCTAATGACCGTGTACCTAAATTAATCGTTTAAAGGCCATCCGGAGCGAGTATTATATTCAGTGCTGTCCTTGTCATTCCGCTAAGCAATGACAGTGACAACCTGTTAGTATGAAGGCTTCTAACTTTTGTTAGCGTTTCAGCCTGTGGCCGTTAGTATTCAGATGCTCAGTCTTATAACCATTATAGTAGGTACATAAGGTGGTTTCTTATACGACCTCCGTAGCGCAGTAGTTAAGCGCGTTGGTGCTTGAGCGAGAGGTCGTGAGTTCGAATCCCGCCGAAGGAACAAAAACGTCCGTAGATATGTAATACATTATTATATTATATATATATCATTTTGTCATACGCACCAATTTCTAAAGTCAATAGCATTGACCAACAATAGCATAACCAGTCTATTTCTCACCTGTCATCAGTCAGTATCTTATGTAGAGCTTCTTCAAGGTTCACCGCTAGGTTGTCATTTAGTTCCACCTTAAGGGCATAACCTGATCGCTCGGATAGGGCAGCATTTGAGGGTTGGTCGCCGAAAACGGGCACATTCACCGTGGGTACTCCGTAGTGAAGTGACTCCAGCTTGCTCAGCAACCCACCGTGTGTGATGAATACTTTGACGTTTGGATGGGCTAGGACATGAAAGGTCATATTCATTATGAATATCTTGTTTTTATTATACTTAATTATTGGTTTTAAATAAGTTTATCTTAATAAAACTTTTAGGTATAAAAAGTTTCACTGGTTTTATATAATTACTAGCTATTGCCCCCGAAAAACTTCTTTAGTAAATAAATATCTTTACAAATGTAGTACAGGTTTAGGTTATGTTATAGTATTACTACCGTCCATTTGCCAAAAATCCAACAGTGAACCATTATTTAGTGACTTTAGTGCGTTCCAATAAGTAAACAAACTCTTCTAAGTGTAAGTCTTATAATATTACTATAGACTCGAAAGTTTTTCGTACAATCTCTAATACTGTCGATTTATTATTATTGTTACAGGTTGGAATCTTACCGAGTATACTTGATTGTGGCATCCATGATTTAATATACAGATTTTTTGGTAGGTTATCCAATTTTTCTTCGAATTTCCAAAGAACAGTGTAGGGAAGCTTGCCGAAAACATTGACTAGGTCTGCTTTGGTTTGCTCAGGAAGCAGAGTTGACTTGAACGCTGTTCCCATGCTGAAGTAGATTACTCCGTTCGGAGACGAGTCCAGAAGCTCTTGTAGATCCTACAATTTATCATTAATTAATGGTACCTCCCACGCCGGTTTCGGTGACGGTGGCCGGTTTCATTTAAACCAGGCCAGCTACGCAGGAGTACTCTCTTCCTTCACTCTCGTAGCCCAGTGGGACGGATAACCGACACGACTGGCGGGAGATCAGGCGCAGGACCGACTTTTTACTTGCCCATCCGACGCATGGATCATCTTTCTAGTCAGACAATCAGTTGATCAGACTGTTCTAACCAAAATTGAGAACAACATTTTATGTTGTTCTCTATTTTTATTTATATTTTATTTATATTATATTATCCGCGTTTATAATATTAATATCAGTATTAATATTATAAACGCGGAAGTTTGTAAGTCACGCAACAACCACTGATCAGATGTTGCTGAAATTCGGTGTAGTTTAAGACTCCGGATTAACATCTGTGGAGCCTTTTTGCGCCAACGAAGTCGTGGGCTACATTCAATATACTTAAACTATTATAACAAAGATTGATAACATTTTTATAGAGTTTATCGTGTAATTAAAATACTTATGTAATTTTGATTGTATCAAGTATGAGCGATGGAAACAAACCTAATCTATATCTACTAATATTATTGATAATATTACTAATTTGATTGTTTGTTTACATTTAATAGGCTCCGAAACTACTGGACCGATTTTGGCGAAATTTGGCAAAATGTACGATTCCCAAAGAATTCTCTTTTGCGCGGACGAAGTAGCGCTCAACATATAGGTATTTTTTTATTTTTTTTATCTATATCTATACTTATAATAAAACTGTAGAGAGGGCAATTCTGTACATTGAATATTTTTTCAAAATACATATTGGAGGATGATTGGTGATCGATACTGATGCCAAAAATGCAATTAGTAAAATTTTTGTCTGTCTGTCTGTCTGTATGTGCACGCATGGAACAAAAACTACTGAAGGGATTTTAACCAAACTTGGTACGATTGTAGCCCATATTCCTGGGCAGGTTATAGGCTATATAACATAACGCTACGATACATAGGAGCCAAGCAGTGACGATAAATTTGAAGCAAGTCGGATGAATTTCACGCGCGCGGCCTGCGGACGAACGGTTCGTGCGGGGGGCGCGGGGGGATCGCTTACACAGTGACGCGAAACAATAGAACGTTAAAGTAGATTAGAACATGAAATAAGTACCTAACTAACAGGATTTTTTTTCTGGGAAGACAAGTGTTTCCTCAGTGTCACAATAATATAAAAATTGGATTTTTGAACTTGCTTCACAAATTGAAATAAATTATCATTTATTGTATAAAATCAACTTAATTACCTAACTGTATTATTAAAAGAATGCCTTTCGCGATAAACTAAAAAACGGGCAATTAAGCGGTTTTTGTAAATCTATTTATACCATCTCGGTATTAGTCCTTATCATTTTTAATACGTTAGTTGGCTTAAGCATTCCATGAAGACTATATTTGCCCTTTATACCATGCAATTTTTTTTCATTGAATTTTGTCTGTTTGTCGGTGCATTTGGGCACGCTAATCTCAGAAACGGCTTATCCGATTTAGATGTGGTTCAATCATATTATAATGTAGTAATCTTGACTTAACATTTATTTCATCACAATCGGTTCATAAATAATAAACTTATGACAATAAAAAAAAATTGCTAGACGTTTGTATGAAGGGCGGCGGGAACCGCGCTGCTTCAACCATTCAAATTTAATGATTTTTTATTTTATATTTTCTTTAAAACTAAATTTCATTTATTTATATTATTATTATTATTATCCTTAGGGTAAATAAAAAAAAACGCTACTAAAACCGATTGGCGCGCCGAACTGCGGCCTAACTCTCCAAACTTATTCGATTTTGATTCAGATTCGATCGTGCCGCATACTCCCGAATAAATTGACGTTTGTTTATTTCTAACGGTTTTCTTTATCCTAATTAGTTCCAAAGTAATCTACCAAATAAAACACCAAATAATTGTTGAGATCGAATTGATTCGATTCTCGGTTGTGTCGAGGGAAAGCCTGCTGGATCCTCGGCGGGGCGTGCCACTGCACCCATGTCTAACCGAGAGTTTCGTTTTAAATACCTTAGTAATTGCAATATAAGTTTCAATTTAATACCTCAAAACATTAATGACAAAAAGTAAAAAAAATTAAATATTTTTAAGACGTTGCTTCATATCAAATTTAAAGATTCTGAGTTCCCGGGAAGTAACCTTTAGTAACCTTTGGTTCCCTTTGGAGTGTCGAAAATTACGAAAATTAGCGACATAAACGGCTGAATCTTTGGGTAGATGTGGCTAAGAAGTCTGTTTTTTTACAGCCAGAAGGGACAGAAGATCCTGAGTATTTAATATGATTTTTAGCTTGATACCTACACGTGTTAAGTTAAGTTTTGACACCCAGACAGACAGACAGACGGACATCGAAGTTTTTTACTAAATTTACGTGAAAAATTGGCTGGGTCTATACGGTGCATTCGAATAATATTATCCTAACTTCGAATACCTTTGCTGATTTCTACATATTGTTCGAAGACCTACTTCTTTTGTCGAGCTCCGAAAGGATGGTACTATATTATTATTATACCCTGCATACCAAGAGGCTTGCCGGGTACGTGACTTGCTGGATAGGGATCAACACTAGGATACACTGGGAAGTAACTATTAAATTAGCGGTTGCGACAATAAACTAAAAATATATTTAAAAATACTAAAGTGCCCTAAATCACTTTTCCACGCGTACGAAGTCGCGGGCACAGCTAGTTTATTAATAAGATTTACCAACGATGGTTAACTTAACACTAGTTACATTTTTGGAATAAACATTCTATCACATTGCTGTGGAATGTGTCACAATCACTTATAGGTAAATACAGCATGCATTAAAAGAAAACAACAAATATCTTAAAATTATTTGCTGGTTTTTTTCAAAACAGCAAGTTAGTCCCAATATAATATAAAATAAATTTATTATAAATTGTTAGTTTGTTTTGTTGGAGATTTAAAAAATATCTATTCCCTACTTCCGAGTCGCTTTTACCTTAGGTAAAGTCGGCACTTCGTTGGAAATATGATATCCAGCTATATCCACGACGTTCGGTGGCATGCTCTTGACTGCTTCATATGCTGGGTGTCCATTGACAAAAAGCACAGATATGTTATACAACGCTTCAGAGTAGGAGGGTAGCGATACGCCTCGGTCTTTGGCCAATGGTTCAAACAGCGTTTTGTAATCGGACTCACTCGTTGAGAACCTTTTTCTGCAGAATAATAAAAATATGTAGTAAAAATATATTTGATGCTTCCCTATTCTTATGAATTGTTTAGTAATGTGTACAGTCTCTCAATTTGTAGTCGTCACAATTAAAAAGAGCAAGTATTCGAGTTTTTATTTGGACCTACTGGCCTAGGTGTTACTGCTTACAAAATTAATAGCTACGATTTTAGAACAGGATTAAGCTAAATATTAAAAGATTAATTAAATATTACACTTATGGTTTATCACTTACATGGTATCAAGTGACATTAAGGTGTACCATAACGTATTCTTAACGCGATCCAAAAAATTCATTGGCACAGGTGCGTCGTTCATCATAACGGGTACTGTGGGCAGAGATCGAACAGTGTCCACGAGATTTTCGAAGTGAGGCGTCAATGGTGCACTATTAAGCACGATCCAGGGGACTTGTTGCACTGCTGCATATCTAGAAGTTTAAATTATTGCTATAATTTATTAATACAACCTTGTTGGTGATAAAGATTTACAACACACATAATTTTCTATTTAAAGCCAAATCCGGAACTAAAAATGTCGCGGGTGAAAGAACTACAGAAATTTTACCCAGCTTCAATGTCCGAGAAAAACCATTCTGTAATTACGGCATCGAAATGTGTGTTAACTAAGACATCCTTAACACCAGGATTAGCGGCAATAGTCAAGGCCATTTTCCTAGCCATCCCTATGACCATTCCTATGTCTACGTTCTGCCAGTCTCTAAGATCTATAGCTGAAAGCAAAGATGCTATATTAATTTTAGATCAAGGTTTGTTGATATTTTTTGCTAAAGAGTGTTGTTCTAGAATAGGGGTTTAAATATTGAAACATACTTTCCAGCATCGTTATGACCTCGCCGACGTCGATGAATTTAAGGTTTCCTGAATCTTTTTTATCGGGAAATGGTGTTACCATCGTCACCTAAAACAACATAATAATTCCATTGGTGATTTTTAGTTAACTATTTAATATCTGTTACATGTTATTGTGTCATGCCAAGGCCTAAGACAATACACCTTCGTACATTTTATTATTGGTCACTATAAGCCAGTATTTCAGCCTTTCTTTCAACATTTCGAGAAATGAACAAAATAATCTAAATAATCGAATATAAATCATCTAAATAATTATTTTGACTCTTCGCAACAATTGATATAAAATATCTAATCTTAGAGTATATATTTATAAAAACTGGCCCTAAATGGGCCATTTGACCTCCTAGTAGTTTCCCACCAGTTACAGTATAACTAATGCAGTTGTAGAAAATAGTTTCGTATTAATATATAAAAACTACAAAATTTAAATATTAATAAAATATAAACTACAAAAGTGCATCGCAACATCTAACCAAAAGTACCAGAGTAGGTACAGCTATTCTTAATACGAGGACCTGACTACTATTGTGCAATATAATATAAAGGTAAGGTATAATATATAGGTAATATAATATAATATAAAAATCAAGTTATCTTAATTCTTACCTCATGCCCAGCGTCGAGTAGAACGTTCACCACTCCTTTTACTAAATTGTAGTGACTTTTGGTGGGTGCTGCTTGCAAACAAAGTATTTTATACGAATATGCTGGAGCCAGTAATGAAACTAATATAATTAAAATCTTCATTTTCAAAATGTAAAAAAAAAAACTTCTCATTTGCCTGATTTTATTCGAGCGCAAAAATTTTGTTCATAGATGGTTTTCGTTGTTTCCGAGTCACTGAATTTATTGTGTCACAATTTACACACTTCTAACACTTTTCACGAATATAAATATACTAAGCCCGAGACACTGGCTATTTTGATCTGTCTTTACATAAATAAAAAGAAACAGGACGATTTTAAATTTTATTTAACTTCTTTACGTTTTCGTTCAGTATGAACTGACAACTGATATTTGCGCCAAAAATTAAGGTCATTGGTTACTTCCCATTCCATCGACAAACTTGAATTTGATTCAACATTTGCATAAATGATTATTCATTATACTACGCATCTTAATATTATACACACTAAAACTTTACGAGATTAAAATAAATACGTCCATCAATTTGTCTACTCACTAGATTTTTTTTAAAGCGGATTGGATACGTTTGTATGATCTAATCTGATGAAGATCAGACACTGTTATCGGTCGTCCTTGTATTTGCACTTGTAAAGTAGAGCGAATATACTAAGAATATGTCTCGTGCGAATTGAGATAAGATGTAGAAGAAACATATATTATATTGCAGTTTAAAAAGTCTTTCGCCCGGTTTCTGAAGGCTGATCAAATTGATCAATTGATCAAATCAGCTACTCTGAACGCTCATTGGTGAAAACAGTGACTGCGAAGTGATGTTCACCAATCGCGTTCAGAGTAGCTGATTTGATCAATTGATCAATTTGATCAGCCTTTCAGAAACCGGGCGTATATCTTCGAGTTAGATACTTAACTTAGCGTTGCTTTGCATTGCTTACCATAGTGTACCTACATTAAAAAATATAATTAATTTGAAATTGATTTTAATTTAGCACATTTACTGTCTACAAAGTTTTTTCAAATTAGATTTTCATTTAAAAAAATCTTTATATAATTACAATTTGTCTACAGTTTTCTTTCGTCGTCAACGTTAACAACTATAGAATGTTGTTAAATTTTGAGTTTATTTCTTTTTTAATTTCCTAGATTGATTTTTTGACAAGTATTTTATAACAGTTTTAATAATAAGATGTATGGTAAAAATTATGAGTAATAACGCTGCGAGCTGATCCAGCATCCAGAGCTCGTACCATTTGTATAAGAGTGCTGGTGACCTCAGATGGTATGCTCCTGAAAAGAACATACAAATAGTCAACAAAATGTAAAAGAAAATGAAGAAAATTGAAAACACTTTTAAGGTAAGTACTTATATACAGGGTGTTTTGGGGATGAGTGTAGGCATTTTGCAGATGGGTAGAGTCGGTCTATGCGATCATTTTCTAGTATTGGTTCTTAACTTAAAAACTAAGGGATATCAGACTATAGAGTCTGATATCCTTTAGTTTTTAAGTTAAGAGCGAAAAACTGTTTTTTTAAATACTTTACACTTTTTGGGTTATCAAGCTAAAAAATAGACACAGTTTCATATTAAATACAGTTTTTTTATTATTTGTCGATTTAAACACATAACACACGATGAATTAAAAGTTTTACAACTATTCCGATAGATCATCGGCAGAGCATTATCAATTGCTTCTAGTGTGCTCAGCAAACCACCGTGTGTTATAAACAATTTCACATTTGGATGGGCTATTAAATTAAATAAAGATCATAATATAATGCAAAAAATCCACGAAAAATATTACAAAGGCGTATAGTATGTTTGTTACTTTTGCACGTCTAAACTGGTGAAGCGATTTTAATAAAATTTGGTATGGAGGTAGCAAACACCCTGGATTAACCCATAGGCTCAACCGTACCGTAGATCTACCGTAGCAAAATGTACGGTTTGAGTGAAATATTATTTTACGCGCACGAAGTAGCGGAAAACGTCTAGTCATATTATGTATAGTTTTACCTAAAACACTTGACTGCGGCACCCAGCTCCGAACGTATACGTTTTGAGGGAGAGACTGGAAATTGTCGTCTAATTTCCACAGTACTGTATATGGTAAACTTCCAAATACTTTCACTAGTTCTGTTTTTGATTTATCCGAAAACACATCTGCCTTTAATGCTGAACCCATACTGAAGTAAATGACCCCTTGTTCTGAACTGTCGAGTATTACCTGAAGGTCCTGAAAATCATTTTGTTTTTATAAAAAGTGTACCTAAATAGAGCGGTGTGAAACACCGACTGTAGAGTAATACAAACTTACATTTGGTAATGGCGCCACGTTACCAAAATGATACCCGGCTATGTTGATCACATTTGGCGGTAAACTTTTCGCAGGTTCCATCGAGGGATAAGTGTTTACAAAGAGTATGGAGATGTTGTGCGTGGCCTCTGACAATGACGGTAGAGAAAAATTTCGAGATTCAGCCAAAGGTCCAAAATACTTCTCATAATCTGCATTTGTCTTGATAAAATCAAGGCTACAATCAAATAGAGTTGATTAGAATATGAGAAATGAGATATTAACTGAAGAATGAAAATTTTTATTGCGAATAATGGTAAAATATATTTATTTTGAATAAAAAAATAACAATAGATCCTGAATACAACACGTAGTTTGATAACTACCTATTGTATTCAGGGTCTAGTAATTTTTGGAGAACCTGTTTCTTGGTTTAGTTTTGAACTCTTATTTGTGTATAAATTATCATAATTTATACGATTGTAATCTATATTCTATAGGATAATTCAAATAGCACTTGCAATTCAATAATAATTAGTACTTACTAATTTTTATAAGTATTCATTAAATATTTGAATGAGTTTTTAACTCTTTCTACAAAACTCATAGGTATCTTCTCATCCATCATCACAGGAACACTGGGTATTGACCTGACAGTATCCACTAAGTATTCCATATATGGTGTCATTGAATTCGCCAGAACTATCCACGGTACTTGTTGTAATGCAGCATACCTCAACGATACAAATTATTTTAATTTTCGTTTCTTAGTGCAATTGTAAGAAACCAACCATTAACGAAATAAGCACACTTTTATATTACCTTAAGAAGTTTATGAAAATATTTTTGTAATTGTTTATTTTCTTAGATAACCTATTAGGTATGTAAAAGTTTATTAAGTACTCACCCAGCTTCCAAATCGGAATAGAACCATTCAGATACAACAGCATCAAAATTCTCATTAACTATAACGTCTTTTACTTTGAATGATTCGATCACCATTCTCGATATGTTTCGACTAATATCTGTCACATCTATGGATCTCATTTGGCTGCGGTCTGAGAGGTCTATATCTGGAATGATCAAACAAGTTTTCATGTATATAGATACTGTTTAAATATAATAAGAACAAGGCTTTATATCTATGTATATAACTTATTAGAACAGCGTTAGTTTATTACCTTCGATTATCTTCCTGACTTGGCTTATATCAATTATATTCAATTTGTCCGTTGGTTTACTTTCTGGATAAGTTGTTATCATTGTTATCTAAAACACCTTGTTATTACCAATTGAAATATTTTATTTGCAATGAAAATGCATTATGGACACTATTGATAAACCATATATTTGATATTTATATAGTGTCCATAATGATATAGTGTCCAAAAGATATTTTTGCTACAGTAATAGCACTAAAGTAGTATTACTGTGCCTTTACTGACCGTCAGACTAGTGTGAAATCTGTGAATACTTACAAAACAAAAATTAAATTCCATCAATTATTTTTCGGGCTACTTATGAGAGTATAATAACCCTAATATTTTTGCATGAACGAACCGGCTGGCAAGCTTTTTATTTCTTGTACACTTAGTTTTGTGTTATGGAGGAATAACCATGTTTTAGGGACCCGTACCTCAAAAGAAAAAAACAGAACCCTTATTGGATCACTTTATTGTCCGTCTGTCTGTTATTTATTTAAACCCTTTTTTTCTTAAACGCGTAGAGGTTTTGATACCTATGCGCTCAAAATCATCTCGCTCTGGTCTACTGTCCTCTGAAGCTGTGAAAAAACCAGACTTCATAGCCAGCGAAATAAAAAGATACAACAGCCGTTTATGCCGCTAGTTTTCGTCATTTTCGACACTTGCAAGGTAGTCAAACCCGAAAGTGTATTAAGATATTTAAAATTTGGTAGATACGCAGCAAATACGATACGTGTTTAGTACACATAAAGGAAAAAAAATCGAAAACCATAAATTTTTCCTTCCATTTTATTTTATGAATACTTAAGCAATTCATGAGGAAAACGGCAAGAATATGAGTTTATATTTAATATCTTTAAAGATATTAAATATAAACTCATATTAAAAACTCGGTCTATAACACCTTTAGGCCGTGTTTCACCAAGCAATGTTAAAGTTAACGCCATGTTAAAATACCATACCATCTCATTCATTGACAGGAAATACGAGAGGGATAACATGATATTTAACATGGCGTTAACTTTAACAACTATACCAATATTCAAATTCTAATTCAAAAGGTTTGTATGGAACTCTCGGTGTGAGACCGAGTCCGACTCGCACTTGGCCAGTTTTTTTTTAATAAATAACAATACACTTTCTCAGTGTCGCTATTTAATTTTCCGAGTTCTTTAGATATAACATTGACATACCTTATGCCCATCTTCTAGTAGTATATCAACAATCCCTTTCATCAAAATGTAATGACTGCGCATTGGCATACTCTGTATACAAAGGATGTGGTATCCAAATGCCATTGGCATAAATGCCAGCCAAGATAACACGCACAACTTCATTCCAAAATTCTTAAAAGATATCAAAGATTACAACTTTAATATAACCTTTAAGAAAAATAATATATTAGCATTTAATGATAATAATAAACTTGTAAGTAACTACATTAATGGTAATTATGAATTCTTAGTGTTAGAGTGTTTTCTTTTTATGCTTTTTGTAATTGGATGATCCGTTGCAAATACTACCGATATCGCATCGGATAAAGTAAAAAGGTCTTAAAACAATCATAAACAACATTAGAATTTATACGTCATTAGTAATTTTAATACATTTTGGGTACTTACTTTTTAAACTTTGTATTGCAGTAATCACTTTAATCTCTGCAGAAAATAGAATGCACCTCGAGACACAATTCCTAAAAGCTGGACTGTCTTCTTAAAGACTTGATAATTAACTGGTTCTTATTTGTTTTGTACACAAATACTAGATTTTTTTTATTTTTATAATGTAATGAACTATAAAACGATCAAGATGTGCCCAAATGAACGAAACACAAAATTGTATCGATAAATAAACTAAATAATAAAATGCATACCTGGGCGCCTTGTTAAAATCGAATGCAATAGTATAAGTTTTAAAATGTTAGTACTAGTATGTAAAATAATGTACACTTGTCTACTTTTACATTTTCAACACCTATTGGAATGTCTTTGTCACAGCAGAGGGATTCTATTAGGTCTAATCTGCTAATTAAATTAAGCTAATTGGACGCCTCCTCGGTTCGTTAAACTGCGGCATAAAATTGAATATCTAAGTGTAGAATTAATTGAATCAGAATCACTGAATGTTTGACAACTTGGCGAATTGAAAGTCTTGAAGATGACTGACTAATCCCCAGCCAAGTGATTCAAAACAGTGATGTAGCCGCAAAGATTATAGTAGAAGAGAAACAAGAAGAAAGAAATGTTATGGATATACCTAAATGCTACAACAGTTTAAGTTGTATAAATAATGTTTTATTTACTATTGCGATTAAAATGTCTATTAAATGTTATTCCCATTACTAATATTAATATAATGTTTAAAGTCACCCTATTTTATAGTTACGTTTAACTGAATGACTAAATGGCATTTAGATAGGTAGGTACCTAATTAATAGACATTTTAATCGAAATAATAAATAATAAAATATTGTTTGGTTAGGTAATTAAACGATATTCATGGTGATTCGGCTAGTTGTTATACAACCATTTAATTAGATGCCGACATCATAAAACTACCTCAACCATTACCATACAATAGTATCATTATAGAGTAATTAAATGCCAATAACTATAACATGTATTATTTTAAGCATATAATTCCAGTATTACTATTTTTAACGAACTATGTTTATTTTATTGCGAGCTGTAAAATCTATCTTTCTACATCATCCAATCCGCTTTCGCTATGGTTAACAATGAAAATAGGATGGAAATAAGACATGTCATACAGTTTGATGTGTATACCATTTATGTATCTCACGGCCGTCAACCACAAAAGCTGCAATGAATTTTCCATTCGGAAAGTCTTTCTCTTTTGCCTTTGGCAAATGGCCTTAGGTTATACACTTTAGAACCATTACATAACAACCTTTAGAGAATCTCTTCAAATCGAGTAGGATTCCAAATATTTTCAGTTGGTGTTTGTACTCGTCTCCAAGAATTTTGTATGTATAAATTTTTGTCTAATATTTATGGTTTAGGCATTAAATCAGACAAAAATTACAATCCAGATATTCAGAATATTATTTTGTTGTTGGTTTAAGTAAAGTACATGCAGTTGTCATTCATATAATTGTGTATTTATATCAGCGTTGCGATCTTGATTATATTATATTATATACATTTTTTCATAAAATGTTATTCTATACCTAAAGTCTAATTACCGATGTACGATTCCTGGCAATATTCTTCAAGTTTTTAAGTTAATTTCTGTCGACTAGCCCACTGACATTAATTGTTTTATGTTAAATTTACCTCGTCGTCGGTTAGATAACATCTATATATTTTATTTAGCTTTAAGTATTAAATTACATAAACACTAGTTTTTTTTAATTTTATCGTGAACTGTTTTCTTCGCTGTCATCCACGCTTTCTTTATGGTTATGTAGACAATGAAAAGGAAGAGCAGGAAAAAGAGTAGTTGGTCCAGCATAAGCAGTTCGTACCACTTGTAGAGCTGACTCTTCGAGCGCAGGTGGTTGGCTCCTGAAAAAATGTTGATTCACTTTATTTACAATTTATTATACGCAATACATTAAAACATACAAGTGAATATGAGGATTATTAGTTATTTTTAGAATATTTTCTAAAAATAATAATATAATAATATAATAATAATATCTATGGACGCTTCACACCACGTCAATCTGGCCCCGTGCTAAGTATCCGAAGAACTTGTGTTACAGGTACCAGACAACGGAAATATATTTAATACTTTTACACTATAAACCTATTTAAGATTTTTTTTATATTAATACACAAATTTAATACACATCCATGACTCAGGAACATTTAAAACTTTTTTTTTTGTTCCCTCAGCGGGATTCGAACCCGCGACCTCCGGGTCAAGAGCCAAGCTCTGAACCACTAGACCACGGAGGCGTCAAAAATATAATGGATGGATGATCCATAGATCAGATGGCCATGCATTAAGTCGGTACTGCGCCTAATCTCTCTCGCTAGTCGTGTCCGTTACCATTACACTGGTTTTCGTTACCTCCAACTAAGAGTGCTTTCTCTTATTTACATAAACTTACCTTTTACTCTACTAGACGAAAATGTATCTATTTCCTTAATAATGCCAACAAACGGAACAATTATTATTAATCATTATTTCACACTTAAACGTAAGTATGTAGTACCTATGCCCGTAAGCGATCAGTTGTAGATAGGATAATAATATTATGTTAGGTAAGTATACTGTACCTAGGCAGGCTACTTAATATTATGCGTTTCTTGCCTCATTGATCTTGATCCGTTTTTGCGAAGACGGGTTTTAATTCTTTTATACACTCATCTATATTTTTTGTCTCTATTTCTGTCTGTATGTGCACGCATGGATCAAAAGCCACGGAAGGGATTTTAACCAAACTTATTACGATTGTAGACCATATTCCTAGGCAGGTTATAGGATATATAACATAACACTACGATACATAGGAGCCGAGCAGTGACGATAACTTTGAAGCAAGTCGATGAATTTCGCGCGCGACTGCGGACGAACGGTTCGGGCGGGGCGCGCGGGGGGATCGCTTACACAGTGACGCGAAGCTATAGAACGTGGCACTAAAGTAGATTAGAACATTAAATAAGTAACTAACATGATTTTATTAAAAAGACAAGTGTTTCCACAGTGTCAATAATATAAAAACTGTATTTTTGAACTTGCTTCACAAACTGAAATAAATTATCATTTATTGTATAAAATCAACTTTTGGTATTATTAAAAGAAAGCCTTTCGCGATAAACTTAAAGAAACGGACAATTTAGCGGTTTTGAGAAGCTATAACGGGTGTAAAAAGAGCAGTCACTATAACTTTGGGATATGATTATACTATCTTTTCTCATTCTAGAAATGTATTTTTTTTTTCATATTTTTTTTACAAAAATTAAAAAATATATTTTTTTGGCTTTATCATTATTTTTGCGACAAAAAAATAAGAAATGGTAAAAAGAAAAAAAACATATTTTTTTTAGTTTCTGACAAAAAAAATACATTTCCGAAATGAGGAAAGGTAGTATAATCGTATCTCAAAGTTATAGTGACTGCTCTTTTTACACACTGTATATATACAGGGTGTCCCAAAAATCAACGATAAACCGAAAACGGGTGATAGGCCAAGTCATGACAGTTATGAGAAAAATGTGAAAAAAGATCGTAACGTACTGCAGTTTTGCACGTTCATCACTGTGTTGTTGGGTTGGCGTCACTATCTATCTCACTCGCACTGAGCGTCACTGTCTGTCTCGCTCACTCTAGACAAGATGACGTCACTCATCGTCGTCACATAACAACTTAATACCAACATTTTAAAAATTTAAACAGAGTTGGCCTAACATCCGGTTCCGTTAAAAAAATTTTTTTTTCCTTAACAAAGAAGTAATCCAGCAAGTATCATACCATTTTGGAATCCAGATTAAATGCGCCATCTTTTAAAGTTACTTGCCAAAATACTGTAGTAATTTTTTTTTACAGTACAGACGATTAAAGTTGGGTGTAGTAATTATTTTGAATTTAATCTTGGGCAAAACACACCATTTTATTCAAAACTGAGGCAGGTATGTTTAAATTATGAATTGTGATTTACAGAAGGGTTAGTCATGACTACAATACCAAAAAAAAAATCACAAAAAAGTAATATTTGTAGTCTTAGGACATGAAAGACCATCACAGGGTGTCAGTTTTTCCGATATTTTTAAAAGTCCTTATAATGTGAAAAATACATGACAAAGATTTTTTTTCACATTTTTCTCATAACTGTCATGACTTGGCCTATCACCCGTTTTCGGTTTATCGTTGATTTTTGGGACACCCTGTATAAATATGCCATTCGGTAAAATCGATAGTCACTCAATGAAATGGTGATTTGAATTAGATAAATGTCATCTACCATCACGGTATTAATCCTTATCATTTAAAATACGTTATTCTGCTTAAGCATTTCTGAAGACCACATTTGCCCTTTAGACCATGCAAATATAATGAATACTTTAGGATATATATAGCAAAATTAAAATCGTTTCTCCGTGATTCGACCGGACGCCGCGTGATGCTGGCTGCTGCGTGACGTGTCTTACGTCCGAGCCGGGCTGGAGTACTGTTACGTCTATTGGGGTTAATCCTATGTCTTAATATGGCATATCTGAGCCATTATTTGAAACTATTATTATTACTTCATCGGCCTCCGTGTGACCATGTATAAAGAAGCATAATACCCAAACGACAGTGTTCTTATACTAAAAATATATTTAAAAATACTAAAGTGCCCTAAATCACTTTTACACGCGTACGAAGTCGCGGTCACAGCTAGTACTTTTATAAACATAAATAAATAAAATCTAAGTCTAAAAAGGGCTCAACCAAGAAAGTATATGTTAGGCAGATGACTAAAAATGCATAAGTACAATCGTCAAGGTCGGACTCGCTAATAAAATCTAAGCGTCACTTCATACCGAAATACGGTAAAAAAAAGCCTTCTTGAAAAAGCATATTATTCGTCTGCCGTTGCAATAATATTAATTCTAATAGCGGGTCTCTATGAAAACCGGCGTTACGCCGGCTTGCTTTGCTGAGGGAATGAGGATACTTGTCGTAGATAAGTATGTATTAATTTCAAGGGCAAGGAACCCATAATATTAAGTAGCCTGCCTAGGTACAGTATACTTACCTAACATAATATTATTATATATGCCCATAATACATATATACAATGCATAGGTACTAACTACATACTTACGTTTAAGTGTGAAATATTTAATAGTAATAATTCCATTTGTTGGCATTATTTAGGAAATAGACACATTTTCGTCTAGTAGAGTAAAAAGTATTCTCAAATAAAATCGAAATTATGGTTACCCTACTCAAACATTGTATGAGAGAGCACATTTTTGGAGATTACACGCGTTAAAAACTATTCTGAGGGTAAAACGATATGCCATTCCAATCAGGTTAATGTGCCGAATAAATGGATATAAAAACTGAAATCCTAGCAATTACAGATAATGAGATATCAGCGTACAAAGAAGCGTTACGTTGGCGCGGCCATGTAATTTTTTGTTTCGGTCCGATTTGTCTGTTTAATTAACATTTCGTTGTATTTATTGCTTTCATTAGTTTCGACAAATTAAGCCCTTACATCCTGTATCAGTTTTTTGTACTAAGTCTTATGATATAAAGAAATAATCAACATTAAAGAAACACGAAGTGCACGTCTGCGCCGCCACGGCTTCTGAGGTAAATATCTCTTAAAATATCGATTTCTAGTTTATAATTTCTTTTTCGACAATTTTCGCCAAATTCAATCTTCATACTAGAAAAAGAATTAGATCTCTAACCCACGTAGTTCCTGAGATTTCCATGGCCGCGCCATCGTGGACGTTACGTTGGCGCGGCCAACTTAAAACCCTTATAACTTCTTTGTTTCTACTTCGACAAATTTTTGGTTTGGACCCATCGATTTTGTCAAATTTCGCCTAAATTTTGGGCGAACATTTTCATCATATTTCTACCGTGGCGGATCAGTTGTAACGCACACACTTAAAGATCCTATCTCCTCAGCTGTTATTCTTATTACTATTTATGAACAGTTTGACAATAGTATGTATATTAGATAAACACTGTATTTTACCTTTGCTACGGATGGCCAGTTCTATGTAGTGTTGTATGAGCTTAGACGATGAAGTTGGGCGGCTAGTAAATAAATCAGACACTGCTTTCGCTCGGTCATAATAACTGAAACGTAAAATTAATATATAATATATTATTTAACTTTTTGATGCATATTAAGTAGATACGTAACGCATATTTATACGTTTATTAAATTTACCTATCGTTTGATGTCATTTCTCTGATGGCAGCATCGAGTTTATCACCCATGTCTTCAGAATAGTCTACTTTCAAACCGTAGCCATCTATTACTGCCCGATTCGCATTACTTGGCTGATCTCCATAGACTGGTACTGCCAGTAGGGGCACTCCATACTTCAATGATTCTATTATACTTAAAAGGCCACCGTGTGTGATGAAAAGTTTAATGTTTTGGTGAGCTATAAACATAAAATCATTTTGTCACTTTTCGCAATAATTTAAACAATAAAGGTTAAGAATTATTCTGAAAATGCTATTGCCGTCACATGCACGACAATTTATTCGCTATAAAAATATCAAACATACCAAGAATACTTGTTTGTGGCATCCAAGGATTAACATAAATATTTTTAGGCAACTCTTCATGTGGTCCATCTTTCCATAGGACAATGTACGGTAACCGTTCGAATATTTTTATTAAATCCTTTTTAGTTTTTTCTGCGAAATCCTTAGTCTTAACTACTGATCCCATGCTAAAATAAATGAATCCTTGTTTCGACGAGTCCAACAGTTCCTGAAGTTCCTAAAACATTGCAGATTACTTTTAATTACCAAGTTAGTGTAACTAACTTCGTGGTATTTAACCAAAAGTATAACTGTGTTTGCAATTTATTTCAAGAATATTATTCCTGTAACTCAACTGTAACTAAACTGAAACACACAGTTCCAGTAAAAGGTAAATTTTACCTTGGGCAAAGGTGGCGCGTCATCTATGTGGTACCCTGCGATATCTATTACATTTGGTGGTACACTTTGCGCAGGAGCAAGCGATGGATGCGAATTTACAAAGAGCACTGATATGTTGTGCTTTACTTTTTGCAGGGGAGGAAGAGAAATCTGTCTAGCTTTGGCTATCGGACCGAAATTCTTTTTATAGTCATTCTCGGTTATAGACACCTCTACTAATCTGAAATAAAAATATTAATTCGTATGGGGTAGTATCTCATGGGATTATTTGTTGTGTTCTTTTTCTTTTTATCGCATTTCTTAGTCGTAATTTCGAGTCGATTAGAATTACGTAGTACCTAAGTAATTTTTTAAGCCGACAAGTGCTGTCCCAACCAGTTTAATATTTGTTTAAACAACATATTGGTATTTAGATATACCGAACCTTTTTTACCTCATTCAAACCTACGAGTAACGAATTATAATTATAACGTTAATCAAAAACAAATTTAAGTACTTACAATTCATGTACTACGAATGCCAATAGCATGAGCGTATTTTTGAATCGTTGCCATAAACTCATCGGAATATCAGAGTCATTAAACATCAAAGGTATAGTGGGAATAGATTTGACAGTGTCCACCAAATGCTCCATATAAGGAGACATTATCGTACCCAGGAGTAAGATCCATGGGGTTTGCTGCACTGCGGCATATCTGTAAATGCAAGATATTTGTCAGGCACCATTATTATCACGCGTAATCCTCACGTACCAGCTTAGTTTGCCTTATACATACTCATAACTTATTTTTTTTTATTATTTATAAAAATATTAAAATTAACAGACCCGGAAAGTTATGTCGTAAAATGTCCAGATGCCGGGGACTCAAAAAACCAGGTATTAAAATGTCAAGATTTTAGCTACGTAATGGAAAAGTTTTTGTTCCTTCAGCGAAATGAAAAAATTCGTGACCACCAATTCACCCACTGACAAATTTGCACTTTATCTATTTTCAAACTTTTTACTACTTTATACTAGTCTGCTGAAATGTAGCATTTATTATGCATACTTGCTTAGAAGAATATACCTTAATCAAGTATCTTGTTATTCCTGCCACATTTTAATAAAAAAAAAAGAAAGCAGTTTGCTAAATTCGTGACCAAACGATAAAAACAATTAACTTATATCTACAACTCTTGTTCACATTTTTATAATACACTTAAGCAAGTTACGAATTCGTCCGTAAAAATATGTCATAGATATTTTGAACGGTTTACTTGTTGTTATTAAATTTTTATAAGCAGGAAAGGCCCTGCAATGTACTTAACGATGGCTCTAAATACCATCATATCGCTATAATAATCAAGAAATTTACATATAAAAATACATTTTTGCTTTTCGCCGCAACCTCGTCTAGACATTTTGAGACTGATGGACCTTTTATTTCGACACACATGCGGAAATTACCGCAAACGATTGTTTAAAAAATATATTCTTCTCATAACACCAAGATTCAAATACAGTTTGAAAATAAATTTAACAAATTTTGGTTAGGTACTGTCAAGGTAATTTTTTTATATGTGATTCTTTTTTACATGTTAATAAAAACATATGCAATATTATATTATTTTGTTTTTTTCCTACTTTAATATTCATAACCAAATGACAAGCGAGAAGGTTTTTGTGGTAGTTCCTACTCAGTAGGCACTTACCTTAGTTGCTCAAACATTTTATTATTACATTCAAGAAAGATGATGATGAAGATGTTTAATATTCTTTATGAAATCTTAGATATTACCTATGCGTGAGTTAGGACAATCTGTGTATGTTTAGATTTATAAAACCCTAATGTAAGCTCATCAGGCCAACTGGCACATTGTTATTTTACTATTTAATAATTTTAAAATTTTAACGCTTATGTCATCATCACATTTTTCTGTACATAATTATTTCCCATTCATCCAACGCCTAAACCGTATATAGGTATGTAAATATAACAAATCTTACCATAAGAAAATATTATTAGTTTTGACCCTACTATTATTATAGGGTCCGATTAAGACCTACAGTAATTGAGAATGTGATAGAGTCATACCCAGCATCGGCGTCCGTGATAAACCACTCGTTGATCACAGCATCAAACTGCCTGTTGGTCAAAACTTCCCTTACAGCAGGAGACGAAATCACCGCGTTCGATACGTTCCGAGCGAATGCTTTAATCAACTTTATTCCCATCGTACTTTGGTCCAAAACATTTATTCCTAAAAGTAGTAGAGTAAGTGGTGAATCCTTAGTAATATCTTAATTCAATTTAATCTAAACAAACATTAGCGGACCCAAAAAGGGGTGGCGTCACAAATTAATTATTAAATGACCAAATTTTGAAAAAGAGCCCTTTTTCTAAAGAGAAAGGCCAGTAGTGGCACCCCAATGGCTTATGATAGTAATAGTAAAATCCGTCTTTTGGGTATTTCTTGTCGAAATGATAGTTGTTAGTGCATCCACTAACAACTATGATTTCGACAATATTTTAAATACAGACATACCTTCAATAGTCCCTCGCACGTGACTCACGTCAATTACGGTTAGATTATTAACTTGTTTTAATTCTGGAAAAACGGTTACTAACGTAATCTGAAATTGTACATACGTGAGGATACATACTATCATGCCTTTAATAACTTCGTTAGGATAAATATCAACATTCTATAAATTTAAATAGGTAAACTAACATAACCAATATAAATTATTTTATAAGGTTGCAAATATATAACATATTTTGACATAAGATGCCGCTTAGCGGACATAAATTAGGAACATAGATTAGGAACAGATATAGGTACTTATAGTTGTCGCGAGATGGGCATATGCTGATGAAGTCGCTGATAACAGCTAGTAAAAATTAACATATTATGTAACCGTGGATACCTTGTGACCAGCTTGTAGTAGCGGCTTTACAATCCCATACATTAAATTGTAGTGACTTCGAGAGGGTAGACCTTGGATGCAAAGGATGTTATATCCCTGTGCCAGACCAAGGCATGACAAAAGTAAAATTCCAACTCTCATTTTGCGTTGCCTGAAATATAAGTGAAATGTTATACCTATATTCTCATGATATGAACATGGAGACGAGATAAACAGTGTCATCTAAAAACATGTATTTTTTAATGTACTGTGGTTCTTGAGAAATACATGTAACGCAGTAAATACACGAATTACTTGCATTCCGCTATGACATTTAGAACATTTTTTGTGTAAACAGATGATACTCTCTATATCTTGTATGAATACGGATTACGAAATATCTCTTCTTTCTAGATGATACAGTACAACAGTGTAAAACAAGTTAACCGTTCTGTAGAATGTACGATGTAATCTTCTTCTATCTTCTTCTTCCTATTCTTATATATAAAAATGAATTGCTGTTCGTTAGTCTCGCTTAAACTCGAGAACGGCCGAACCGATTCGGCTATTTTTAGTCTTGAAATATTCGTGGAAGTGCAGGGAAGGCTTAAACGGTTTGTATGCTCAACGAAGTGGGCACGGGTCAGCTAGTACCTAATATTTATGTCGGAATTCTTATTGTACCTAGTCTAAAATATTTAATTATTAAAACTAATTAGTTATTTGGGATAATAAAACTGCTTTACAGGAATGCAAAAAATGTTAGAACTGATGACAAAACCAGTACAAGCAGTAATTATGACGTAATAATTTTGACCACATATTTATATTGTTCGGTTCACTGAAGATAGCTTATCACAATTTGCTCACAAAGTTTTAATCAAAGCAGTTTAAATGCATATTGTTTATATAGTAGAAAAATAAAAAACTTACCTTAATATAACTATGATCTCATAATTTTATTAAACTTAACTTTGAAATCATACACTACTAAAGTAACGAAACACGTTCGCTGCAGGCCAAACTTTTTTGTACAGTGATTAGTCTCAACCAGTATTTTGAACCAAATTACCTTATTAATATAAGTTTTTACTTATTTATACCGTTGTTAATCATTTGTTTTTATTCATATTTGACTAAACAATAATAACATTAGAAGGATGTACAATGAAGTTAGAAGAAACTTATTGGTAAACGTAGAAAAGGTAAAAGTATAAAAATTATCGGTACTTAACTAAACCACATGCACAATGCACATACGAGTGATACCCAGTTGAACCATAATATCTTCTCCGTGCAGAAGAGCTGTAGGTACGTACAATATTTACTCAATACAAATATAAAATAGGTATAACTGCAACAACTTGCTTGGCAATGCTCGTTCCATTTTTTTAACCTATAAAGATTTATATCTTTTTTACCCGACTTCGGCGAAGCCAAAAGGAAGGGTAATGATTTTGGCAGTCTATGTATGTATGTTTGTATGTATGTAATAATATGTTCCCTCGTAGCGGGATAACTACGAGTCCGATTTTAATAAATAAGGTGTCAATCGATTCGTAGTGGTCCTGCGAGTTACATAGGCTATATATTTTTTCGAAATCTTTTGGATTTTGAAAATTATACCCCAAAAACTATCTAAAAAAAAATTAAGATAATTGTATCATGTTTGGTATCAAAAGATAGGTCTTGGCAAGCACATTACAAATATGTATAAAAATATTCAATAATTATTACATTTTATTGTTAAATTCAAAATTAACTTTATATTCTTTAGATACCTTTTCTCTAGATAGCTATTCTCCAGATAGGTATTCTCCACATAGCTATTCTCCAGATAGCTATTCTCCGGATAGCTATTCTCCGGATAGCTATTCTGCAGATAGCTATTCTGCATCTGCAGATAACTAATAGCTATCTAAAGAATAGCTATCTGGAGAATAACTATCTGGAGAATAGCTATCTGCAGAATAGCTATCCGGAGAATAGCTATCTGGAGAATAGCTATCTAGCTATTCTCCAGATAGCTATTCTCCGGATAGCTATTCTCCAGATAGCTATTCTCCAGATAGTTATTCTCCAGATAGCTATTCTTTAGATAGCTATTAGTTAGATAGCTATTCTTTAGATAGCTATTAGGTTAGGTAGCTTTTTTTTAATGCTGCACTTCCCTGATATTCGAGGGGTTTGTTTTCTTTTTATTTTGTCTTATTATTACATTGCCATTTGTCACATCGTCCTACTCTTACAATCGTCTTGCATTTTCTATATTACATTTGTCTTATATTTTCTATAACATGTCATCCTTTCTATTATTTTATTACAGTCGCATAAAATGTAAAAAGTAGACATGTTCATGTGCTATTATGTCCAAATAAAGTAAATTATTAAAGTGTTCAATTCTCCAATTATACACGTCATAGCCTAATCTAAATGTTGGAAGACGTAAAATAATGTTTGTGTGTTTAATATTCTGTAGCATAATAATTCTAATTCTTATAACTAAATTAAAATAATTTTTGGTTACAGTAAAATCATTTTCACTAATAAATACCTACTACACAAAAATCACTCATACTATACTGTCAAGCTTATTATCTATTGAATTGAGCATGTTTGTAGTACAAGAATGAGGTGAGCTGTAATGGCATAAGTTAAAATTCTGTGTCAAAAAAAAATATTGTGTCAAACAAACAACGTCTTTAAATTTAAGATTATGTTATGTTCTATGTTTTAAAACTACTCGATTAATAAATATTTTCATGTTTATCACAGACGTTGTTACTGAAATCACAGCTGCACTCAACGGACACAGTAGAAAACTGAATAGCGAATACTTTTCTTGTGAGCAGTGCTGCCGGATACTGAGTCAACTGTAAGAGAGAGATAAAGAGACAGAGTACGGTTGGTATATGAACCATGAATCAGCCTGTATAAAGATTGTTGACTAAGGGGCGATTTTTCAATCGTCAGATAACTTTATCTAAAGAATAATTATGTGACTTTGGCAGATTTTGTATGGAAAAAATGTCTAAGTCACATATTTATTGCTTAGATAAAGTTATCTGAAAAATCGCCCCTTAGTCAACAATCTTTATACAGGCTGATTCATGGTTTATATATAACCGTAGGCAGCATCATGGTTCATATTATAGTAAGCTTGAAGTCAAGTCAAGAAATCAAGTGTGAACTGTGAAGGGAAGGGCGGGTAGAACTTTTTTTTTTGGCACCTCATGTAAATTACTTAATATAACTCAAAAAAATATTCAAAGGTCTATGGTATATTCAATGACCACAAGGAGTAAATCTTATTATACTGGGGCTCTCTGGCTCCTAGTCCTATACACACGAATGCACTGGTAGTTGACCTAACCTGACCAAGATTGAAACTCGTCTGTTTTGGGACTTTTATGTAGGTCTTTATTCGTGATTTGTCGCGTTATGGTAAGTAATTTATATGAGTTGCCAAAACAAAAAATGCTGTACGCGTCCTCTTCTGCGCACTATATTCCGCTTGATATATAAACCATGAATCAGCTTGTATCACCACGTTTATTACAGAAATGATTAGGACCATTTTTAAGGATATTTCGCGACTTGGACATGGGAAGAACAGAATATTTTTTAAATAAACATCTCTGCTTTATAAAAGTTACGTGTAACCATAGTGTAACTGATGTACTGTTAATATCTGTACCAATCTCTGCTGTTTTGTAAAGAGAAGAATTGCTGGTAGATTTGAAATCCACGACCCCGAACAATTATAAAACTCCATGCAATTTGAAAAAAGACTAATTTGTCTCCCTTAGTTGCTATTATTTTTGACTAAATTTGATAATATTCGCCATTCCAAACATAACAATTTGGTACATCATAGTTTTTGTTGATTTGTGAAAAAATTGAAGGTTTTTGAAATGACCGATTAAATTAAATTTACGAAAAGAAATAAAAGAGAACAGTCTACTGCATTTTAAACTTTATTTTTGCAAATTTATTTGTGATATAATTTTTTAGTTTTCGTACTTGTCTAAACACGACGTAGATAGAAAGAAGTAAAAAGGCGATCTGATCAAGCATCCATATTTCGTACCATTCCAAGTCGTGCCTCAGACGTAGGTGCGCAGCTCCTGTAAAAAATACAAAATGAAAGCAGAAAAACTGTTAAATTGCAAATAAAATCTTTCAGGGTATGAACATCATTTCGCTAAAACTGGTACTACTGTCTGGCTAAATATCCAGGTAAGCAAGGTTAAGGACAGGATATTGCATATTTTTAGTTGTGGGACTTTGAACGTGCAATATAAATAAGCGAGCCCCGACCATGGCCTACTTTTTGTAGGCCGATTTTGTGACAAACTGTTTGTAGAAGTGTGCTTTTTACTATTTTTTTATTTTATTTTATTTCGGAAAACAAACAGTATACAGTGGCTAATATAAATAACTAAGAACGTAACAGAAATAGCATTTACATGTTTTCGCATATAAGACACTTCATATTAAACAAAACTTACTTATTAATTATCTGATATTAGTAATTTAGTACAACACTAACTAAAGTTAAATTAAGAGAACCAAATGAAAACAGAAAAATAGAACATTTACAATATTTAGTGCTTTAAGTTACTTTTAAGGTTTATTATAAGTTAGTAAAATTAAGTCCGAGAATTGCTTGAAAACCAGTTGTCTGTAAGTTTGTCTTTAATTTTATGTTAAGCTATTGCAAACAGTATGTTATATTTTTCACTTACTAAAAGTCAGTCACATAATGTATGCCGTGTGCATCTTTTTGTATCTTTTTGTATTTAATGTGACCACCTTAAACAACAACAAAAAAGATAACGACAGGACATAATAGTGTTTTTACCTTTTGTGCTAATGGCAAGCTCAATGTAATGGAGAATTTGCTTCTTCGGATGATCTAGGCGGTTGTTGAATAAACTCGATACTTCCTTCGCTCGCCTGCTAAAGCTACGAGAGTCAAATATACTTACTTTTATTTTGGAATCGTATTTTTTTATTGAAATGGATAGAGCAATACATCTTCTAAAATAAAACGTATAAAAAACATACCATAACGCTCAGATTACAAAAAAAGGGTTCAACAAAAGGCAAAAACGGACTTTTTCTGAAAAATTCTTAAAATTAAATTATCTTGAAAACCATTGGATTTAGGATAGGGTGTATCATAGTCAAATCAGTCAGGAATGATCTTAACTATAGCCCCTAAATTAATATATAATAAATTAAAGAATTTAGGTCGACTTACGAGGTAACCCTGTATAGTATAGTCAAATAATCAAAAACTATCAAGTATTTCTACTAAAAGTTCCATTTGTGGATTTTTGTGTGCTGTGGTTTTTTCCCATTTACAAGATAACTCTCAGTTTAATAATTGCAAAAAAGATTAGGAACAAAAAAAAGGCGTTGCCGTCTTATTTTGCTTTGATTCTAAGGATTCCGTACCCTGAACTGAAAGTAACAATCCACGCCAGTTGAAATATTCCATGAACGTGACAAACCTTCCCGTGCTTGAATTATTTATTTGTCCACAATAATTATGGTATTACCTACCTTTCGTTAGACAGTATCTTATTTAAAGCATTGCATATGCCTTCCGCCATTTTTGGGGAGAATTGCACTTCGACTGCGTATCCTGCTTTCACGGCACAGTGGGAATTAATGTGCTGATCCACAAAGGAAGGGATAGTAATCAGTGGTACTCCAAACTTAATAGCTTCTATAGTGCCGAGCCGTCCACTGTGTGTGATGAACACCTTTACATTAGGATGGGCTGAAATACATTATTTATTAATAATAGAAAATACAAGTTTTTCAAAGATCGTTGTTCACTATACATTAAGTCAATTGTTGTTACTACCTATTTACTTAATTACCAATTTATTTTTAATTGATAGCTAAGTAAACACTTGTATTATCTTTACCTATAGCGACCATAATTATTTATGCCTTGAGCACTAAATATGCAAGGTGGTGCTTTTTCAACAGCAAATCTTGCTAACACATTTGTAAAAGGAGGAATATTGTTTATTTAATATTTATTTTAAAATGTTAGTGTAGAAGCTTACCGAGTATACTTGTCTGTGGCATCCAGGATCTAATATGAACATTCTTTGGAATATTGTTTAAATGTGCATCTAACTTCCATAAAACAGTTTGTGACATGTTTTTGAACACATTGGTTAATTCTTCAATAGTATTGTTATGTAACATATTTACGTTTATAATGGAACCCAAACTAAAGTAAATAACTCCTTTTGGAGATGCGTCCAGTATTTCCTGCAGATCCTAAAACCAATTTAGTTGTTTACTTTCGAAATTATGCCTTTGCGTTTTTATATTTTTTTTAACAGCAACTTCAATATTAAGCTGATTTTCTTAAAGCTTTCAGCGCAGCAAGTTTTACTTCCAAAGCTATTTATTATTTCACTTCATACTCCATCGAGAGCGTAATAGATTATTTTGAAGTGCCAACATTTTCAAATTTCATTTTCATTTACATACATATTTAGATATATTAACTCCTTCAATAACACTCTTACTTACCTTGGGCAAAGGTGGCACTTTATCTGGAATGTGGTAACCACCAACTTCAATAGTATTAGGTGGAAGACTGATAGCTGGTGCATAAGATGGATGACTGTTGACTAGCAATATAGACACGTTGGACTTAGCGTCATAAAACGACGGTAATGACACTCCTCTGGATTTTGCTAATGGTGCAAAAATATTATTGTACGTCATCTCTGTTGTAGAATCGTATTTCCTAAAAAGTTGAAGCAGTTAAAATATAGCAGTTAAAATATAAATAATATAAATAATGTTAAAAAAATTATATAACTTTACAGTAATTTATCTCTGGCCTAATATGGTATATAATTGCGAATAATAATTGCACCAATTTAGTACTATAATAATAATAAGGGATACGATGATAAAGGGAAATGTACCATTTAACACTGAAATAAGTAATGGTATTCACAAGTCGCGTTACAAAGTTCATGGGTGGCAAAAAACCTGTCATCATGAACGGCGACACTGCCAAATCTCTTGTAAAGTCCACCAGCTCCTGCACATGTGGATGGATCAAGGTACCACAGATAACAATCCATGGAACCTTTTGAACAGCGGCACATCTAAAGACATCAGAGAGAAATAATTTAAGTCGTAATAGGAATCAAAATCATTTGGTCTAATATCACTTTCAAAATCCAGCTGTTTGTTGCTTTTAGACTTTTTTTCAAAATTAATGTCGTCTTATAGGTATTATGCTCAATATTAATGCTTGCGGAGAAAAAATGTTTAATTGTGTAAATGTAAATAGCCTTAATAATATCCAGTTGTTTCCGAAAAAATCTTTTTCATCCCATCCTCGTCAAAAGTAGTCCAAACGTAAGGAAGAATGATAACGTCGCAACATGGACATCTCCGAAATTGTTCGTACGCTGCAGCGTAGTTTGAAATATTATTATCCATAAAGTTAATCTAGGTTACTAGGTGGCTTACGGCAGCGAACTTAAGTAATAACTTCCTAATTTCCCATTATTTTACATTTATTAAATTTAATCTATTTATATATTGTAAATGTGTTACCCAGCTTCTAGATCTGAAAATAGCCATTCGCTTAATATGGCATCAAATTGCGTTTCGACAAGTGCGTCTTTTAATGCTGTATTATTAAGAGCCCAACTAAAGCGCCACACTGAGTTTGAATATATGTAGTCTATTTTCCAAAAATTCAGCTGTGTGAAATCGATTGCTGTAAAATAAAAAAAAAATAAAGGTAAGCAAACAACGGAGGAGATTGGATCCTAAAAATCTATATTATTAGGCTAGAATATAATAATAACATATTGTACGATCACTCAACCGCTTGAGTTTTCGACCGAAATAATCTTTCTCTTTTTACCGCCGGGTTTATATGTAGAGTAGGTACCTAAGCTACGTTAGAAGGTGATACGTTAGAGCGCATGCAATCCTGTATTGTTGGTGAGGTCGTAATTATTACTCATAGTAATCGTAGTAATTCTTTAAATGTTTCTCATAACGTAACACCGTTTAGATTCAGCAAATTGCTTTCAATATATGTATATTTTTTAATTGAACATATTTATAATACACGTAGGTACAGCATGTCAATGTAAATTCAGAATAACTTAGCTGCTATTAAACGACAATGTTCATTACTAATTGTGCCCCGCGACTTCGTCCGCGTGGAAAAGTGACTTAGGGCAGCATTTTAAAATATATTTTTAGTTAACTAATTTTCTGTAATGCTTCTTTTTATACTAAACTAGCTGACCTACCACTCCCACTTCGTTGAGCTTATAAACCGTGTAAACCTTCCCTTGACTTCCACGAATATTTCAAGGCTTAAAATATCCGAATCGGTTCAGCCGTTCTCGAGTTTTTGCGAGACTAACGAGATTAATAATTTTTATATAAGATGAGCCGTGAAAGGCAAACGAAGTTGATCGATGAAAATGAAAATTCTTTTATTTCCAAACAGGTTAGTTACTAACACTTTTAGAATTGTCCTACATGATGACCTACCACCGGTTCGGGGACTAACCCGGCGAGAAGAACCGGCGTAAGAAACTCGCTCGGGGCCACCTTTTAGCAAAAAGATGGGAAAATTGTTCTTTTTAAAAAAAAATATATAACAATGTTATAACTTAAATAAATTACAATTTACAAATTTATATATACTATATAATATAGAAGTAGCCTCGAAAGTGGCCACCTTATTCCCAGGGTGTGCTATCATTAACAAAATCATTAATCTTTCTTATATATAAAAAAAACGAATCACTGTTCATTAGTCTCGCTAAAACTCGAAAACGGCTGAACCGATTAGGCTATTTTTAGTCTTGAAATATTCGAGGAAGTCCAGGGAAGGTTTAAACGGTGATAAAATATTCCGCGTTACAGTTTCCGCGATGTAATAAATTTCATCACGAACTGTTTGTATGCTCAACGAAGTGGGCAGGGGCAGCTAGTCTATATATATAAAAATGAATCGCTACAGACATGATCGCCCTATACAGATCTCTTATATGTATAGATATAGATAATCAGGAATTTATTTCTTGTATATTGTACATGTTTTATAATAAACCGACCTTTTTATATCTAGTCATCATTCTGGTATTCGGAATATCTTAGCTGCTGTCAAACGACAATATTCGTTATGTGGGATAGCTTCGTCCCTATCTATCTATCTAAATAATTAAAATAGCTATTACAATAATAAATGTACCTACCTCTCCAATAGTGCAATAGCGAACTTGTGTCAATATAGTGCAGGTTATTTGGTGGATTCGGTTCAGGATACGGTGTAGCAAAGGTTACCTGGAGAATAAAATGTGAACGTTACTGTTACTACGTCACCAGGCGAACCTAGGATCGACAGCGATAACAAACTATAACGGGTGTAAAAAGAGCAGTCACTATAACTTTTGTATATGATTACACTACCTTTTCTCACTTTACAAATGTATTTTTTTGCTTTTTCGTTATTACTGCGACCAAAAAAATAAAAAATTAAAAAAGTAAAAAAAGAATTAAAAAAAAATGATTTCCAAAATGAGGAAAGGTAGTATATTCGAATCTAAAAGTTGTAGTGACTGTTCTTTTTACACACTGTATAATATAACTGTTTAATAAGACCCGCAACGCACCAAGAACGACGTTGTATAAAGGGTATTTATTGTCTCAATTTAACGATAAAAGTGTTTTTTACTTACTTCATGTCCTGCGTTTAATAAAATATTGGTTATTTCTGAAACTAAAATGTAGTGGCTCTTCGAAATTCCTGCCTGTAGTACTAAGATGTGGTAGCCATTTGTTGAAGCCACCGCCCATATCATATAGAACAGTAGAAACATTACAAAATGGAAAACTCATAAAGATTAGTTAACCAGATAACTGATCTCTAGCAACTTGTACAAGCTATTTATTACTGTGGTATAGTGACAGAAGGTCGTACATAGGTTGATGGTTATGTGTTCGTGAGCATGTATTGATAACGCCATCCTCGTGTAGGATATCCATATTTTTACCTCATATCTGAATTTAAAGGCTGTAATATTAATGAGTGATAATATTTAAGAGAGTGTATGGGTCCCGTATACAGAGAGTTTACTGTGAAAGTGCCAGCGCTGAAAGAGCCTTTTTTTAAATTATTTTATGGGGTTGGGGTTGATGTTGGGGCATTTCTCATAGAAACATGAAAGTCAAATGTAATTCTTTCGGCGCTGGTATTTTCACAGTAAACTCTACATAAGAGGCACATAGATTATTATCACTATTTATTTTAAACCTTGTATACTTATCATCAGTTTAGGTAAGAATATGGTCCGTCCGTAGAGGTCGCAGCGACACATTAAAACATATTTAAACAGTTTTTTTTTGCTTTGTTATGCAGACCAGCCATTGAGTATGTATTTTTTTTTATCTTGATCTAGGATATTTTTAAGAAATATTGTTTTATAAATATTTACATAAACTTATACTCAACGACATGTCTATAAAACAGCCATAAAAGTACAACATAAAATATCGTGGGTAGTGTTTTACATGAAATAGATTATAATGATAGCTACCATGAATACCTACTACAACACCCAGGGTATCCAGAGATACTTTATTGTACATATAAAACATAGGTAGGTAATACTTATTATACTTAACGTAACACTTATACTTCATACTCATACCTACTTACTTACCATACCTATGTAGTACGGATAAGGTAATCATTATCTTTTGCTATCATTTTCTCGATAACTCCACGTGCTGCAAATATACTTTTTTATTGTTACATACACACGTCATGAGCCATTTATAAATTATATAAAATTTCCAGGGAGTAATATCTATACTAATATTATAAAGCGGAAGAGTTTGTTTGTTTGTTTAAACGGGCTATAATCTCAGGAACCACTGGTCCGATTTGAAAAATTCTTTTTTTTGTTGGATAGTCCATTTATAGTACTTTAAGGCTTTAGGTTATATAACATTACGCTGCACCAATTGGAGCGAAGCGTCAGTGAGAAATGTTTCAAAAACGGGGAAAATTATTAAATATGACGACTTTCGTTGTGTGCGCTACATAAACAATTTAAGTTACTCAAAAAATATATATGATTGAATTATTCTTTTTCAATAATGAAAAAAAAGTCTTTGACAGTGTATTCTATCTCTTAAGATTTACTCAATAACTAACAGGATCAAAAAATAAGCCATAAAGGTGTTTTAAAAGAATATATTTATACCATCACGGTATTAATTCTTATCATTTTAAATACGTTACTTAGATTAAGCATTTCATGAAGACTATATTTGCCATTTACACCATGCAAATATAGTGAATACTTTAGGAGATATAGCAAAATTAAAATCGTTTTGCCGTGATTCGACCGGGCGCCGGAGTTGTGACGTGTCTCGCGTCCGAGCCGGGATCGTCGACATCAGCGACGAATGCTGGTAGGTAGGAACCCTACGCATATTTTATTATAAGAAACTACTATTTTTCATTAAATAATTTATTACAAATAATTAGCACTGAAATTACAATTACGCACACAAAACATTACGCATGAATTAGGTACGTGATAATTTTCAACCAATGAATGACATTAACATCACGTGAAACCCGAGTTATCGAATACACAGCTTGGTTAAAAAATGCTATTAAAATGTACCTAAGTCATCTAAATATAAATAACAGGCAGTAGGTACCGGTACTTTGAATTTAACCACGCACAGCCGCAAACTGTGCCTCCAGTAATAACTGTGTTAAAAGTACCTACGGCGTATGTCGCTACGATTTTTACCCTTAAAATGGTTACAAATAATGTGGTATTTTGAGATGCTAATTATTAGACAAATGCAATAATAATCCTTATCAAATTAAATACGTTAGTCACTTTTAAGCATTTCATACACGTAATAAATTTAGGGTATCGAGAACCGGTATATTTTTAGAAACCGGGATTTTCGGTACCGGTGCATGTAAAAAAAAATCCCGGGATTTTTTTCTAACGTGACAAAAAATCAATACAACGGCTTAGAAAAGTACTTTTTATATTTAAATCACACATTTTGGCATGTCCAGACAAGTTACACATATTAGGTCCCTACATATGAAATTGGCGTTTTGTATGGGAGGAACATAGAGGCGATTTTTTCATATTAAAATATATTTTATTAATCAAAGTATGTACCATTACTATCTATACACTTTTGCCATCTTATAGGTAGTTCATTGATCCCTTTACTAAAAAACCATTCGGACGGGAATCAATGAAATCTTTGAAAGCGGTTTGGACTGCCTCATCGGAATTGAAATTTTTTCCTTGCAAGAAGTTATCCAAATTTCGAAAAAAATGGTAATCTGTTGTAGCAAGGTCCGGAGAGTACGGTGGATGTCTTAGACATTCCAATTAAAGCTCCTCTAATTTGGTATCCGTCTGTTGGGCCGTGTGTGGTCTAGCGTTGTCTTGAAGCAGCAGTGGCATAGAGCGATTGACAAGTCTCGGTTGTTTAACGGCGAGCTTTTCCATCATGGTTTGCAGTTGCTGACAATAGACATCAGCCGTAATCGTCTGACCAGATTTTAGAAAGCTATAGTGTACGACACCGGCACTAGTCCACCAAATGCTTACAAGTAACTTTTTTTGAGTCAATTTTCGCTTGGGATAAAACTTTCCTGGTTCACCAGGGTTCAGCCATTGCGATTAGCGTTTATAACGCAGCAGTCGACGCGCGTTTGTCGGCTTGCTTCACTCAATTCATGAGGTACCCACCTTTCAAGCTTTTTTACCTACCCAATTTGCTTCAAGTGGATTAAAACGGTTTTGTCACTAACATGCAGCCTGTAGCTAACTCTGATGTGGTTGGCGACGGATCTGCTTCCACAATAGCCTTCAATTCACCATTATCGACCTTGGTCTTCGGCCGTCCACGGGGCTTGTTCTGCAGGTCGAAATTTCGAGAACGAAAGCGTTGAAACCAAAAACGCACCGTGTTTTCTTTTGCAACACCACCCCCATAAACATCATTAATCCTTAGAGCCGTTTCTGCATCACTGGTGCCACGGTGGAACTCATACTCGTAAATAATGCGATATTTTAAGTTTTCCATTTTGTGAAATGAGTGACGCAGAAAAAAAAGCAAAAAGAAAAAAAACAAATGAATTACGGTTTTCAAAACACAAATGCATGAGTAAATAGCTGTTTATGTTTGAATTTGGAATCCCTAACCAAAGAGGATATATTTAAGATCAAAGTGGCCAGTACGACAAAACGCCAATTTCATGTGTAAGGGCCTAATATATAAATTGTCTTTTAATAAAGTTTAACATAGACATAAACAATTTGAATATTAATATAATATTATAATAAAATCAGCCTCTACCTTAATCAGTCCAGATTATTTTGAATAACATCGAACTTAGGTTACCATTAGTTCTTGTTTCATAAAATTAAATAATAATCATTATAAAAATCACAGGTACAAAAACTTACAACAAATCACATTACTCAGTATTAATACAGTAATTACTCTCACTTTGTCCACTTTTTTATATGATTATACGACGTTAATTAACTAAATTAACGTCAGATTTATTAAAATACATTACTAGTTTTGACTAAGTCATCATCAGGTGTGTATTTTAATAAATCTGTAAAATAACTGATAAAGCGGAACAAGTCCAAATAATTTGTATATTATTACTTAACAAAAGCCTACAGTTCAATACCTAACATAGAAATAATATTACACAACTATAAAAATAATCAACTTATATTGTCACCCGTTTCTCTTAAATAATCTCTTGAATATCCGTATCTGGAGGAGACAATATATGATCTTTCTTATAAACTTTGATTTCTTGGTAATATGTCTTTAAAAATATCAATGCATCTAAGACGACGACCTCCGTAGCGCTCAACCAACTGCGGTTGAGCGCGTTGGTGCTCAAACGAAAGGTCGCGGGTTCGAATCCCGCCGAGGGAACAAAAAGTTATCAAAGTTCCTGGGTCATGGATGTGTATTAAATTTGTGTATAATATAATAAAAATCTTAAATATGTGTATAGTATAAAAGTATTAAATATATTTCCGTTGTCTGGTACCTGTAACACAAGTTCTTCGGATACTTAGCACAGGGCCAGATTGACGTGGTGTGAAGCGTCCATAGATATTATTATATTATATTATTATCATCTAAAGTTGTATCACCTAAACGAGATCTAATTTTGTTGCAAAAAAGGCCTGCTGAGGAGAAAATTTCTCTTTCCGGCTTCATGCTAGTAGGTGGAATTGTGAGAAGGTGTTCGTAAGTATTTGTTAAATAACGCCCACGATCACCTCAATTTTCAAAGAGTGCCATCTCGATTTTAACATTTTGATTTTGACTGTCATTGTACGTTGATCTTACACGTTCTTTCCTACTTTCTGTAGCTCCAAATTTAGTTCATCACTTTTCGTGAGGTTTTTTGTACTTCAGGTTCATGTCGTTCTTCCAATTGAATTGAATTAAGTGAGGCTTGAGGTGCTTCGGAAGAAATCGGAGAGCTGGTGCGTTTTAGAAGTGATATGATTTGGTTGCTATTTGGACGGATAAATATACTTGTATCATCACTGTTTACATTTAAAAAATATTTTTCAGGGTTTTGCAAGTAATACAAAATAGTAGCTTCTTTTAAACGTCTTTCTGGATAGCGTTTTTTCAGAGCTGATGCCATTTTTCTGCTGAGAAATGAATCAATGATATTTAACTTGTGTAGTGCGTATTTTATGGCTACATCTGCAGTGAGTAGTGTGGCATCTCTTTGACACAACGCTTCCAAAACTGTTTTTACAATATCTAGGACTTCGTGTAATTGCATAATATCTGTCCAGTCATTTTCTGAGAAGATGCTAAGAATGGTAAGATGCTAAGAATGTTCCAAATTTTCGAGGTCCATTCATCGAAAGAAGTGGAGAATTTGTAATCTTCCTTGAGCCATATTTGAATTTCCTCTTTTAAAGCTTTTTTTACTTCATCTGCTTCTTTGATCACTATCTTTTTTATGGTATCAATAGTACGAGGTAATTTGTGACCTGCTTTATAAAAAAGCGTTCTCAAATCTTCACATTCAATAAAAATCCGAAACGAGAACCCATTGAGTGACGCCATACGAGAAGTCATGCGTTCTATACACGAGTCGGTACCTGATTCAAAATAGTCTGTTAATTTTCTCTTTTTCTTTGATACCTTTTGAGTACTTGTAGAAGGAATCGACATACTCGAAACTTCACCACATACGGATATACGACCTTCTTTTTGACATATAATAATACTTATTTGGTGTACAGCTTTTAAATGCTTTTGAAGCCCGCTCGTGCTACCGCCGGCACATTTTAAAATTTTGTGGCATTGTTTACACTTTGCACTCGCTTTATCTCGAGCTCGAAGATAATAATGCCAAACAGAGGTTTTATCGCCTGATTTGATTGAGACTTATTCAAAATTCATTCTCTGCAACATATTATACAAACAGATTTAACTATTTATCATACTTGAGCCATACGTGTCAAATATACCATTACATTATGTAAAAAGTAAACTAGAAAGAATGTAGATTCAATAATTGTAATTAAACAATTACTGACTCTACAGCTTCATTTAAATATATTATAATAGTATATAAATTACTCAAAAATATTAACTTACCGCAGATAATCCCTTCGTTTAATTCACAAATTATTCGTACAAAGTAGTAACACACAACACCGCTCACATAACAGGTGAACTAACTACGGACGTCTTGTTGTGGAGTGTGGGGTAACACAAAATGGCGGAACTCATGCAACACGTGTTCCGTAACTTCCGTTCGCCAAATCGCAGGTAGAAAGCACCATAAAAAACAAAGTTTTTTGCTGTGTTAATCTGTCTGCATGTTCGCGATATTTTCTATCGCACCGATTTTTATGCTGTTTACAACATGAGAAAAGTTTAAGGACATAATTCATTATGTTTTTGTTTTCATTGGCTATAATATGTTAGAGTTACAAGAAAAAGTAATTTGGGACTTTTGATGAGAACACTGCCCAAGCTTTTTGAGATAATTATAACAAAATAATACATACTTAGTGGAATTATGTATTTTATGTAACATGTTTACATGTCCGCGATAGTATATGAGTTTAGAAAGAGAGAAGACTATTTTCGCCCTTTACGACATTATCTACGTATATATAAAAAGTAATCGCGGGCGAAGCCGCGGGCAAAAGCTAGTTGTATATAAAAACGATATTAATGTTAGTATAAGATTAAAATCAAATAAATATTGATATATTAAAGATGATTTGTTAGTATTGATATATTAAAGATGATTTGTTAGTATTGATATATTAAAGATGATTTGTTAATTCCTGAAAATACCGGTTCTTCATCATTGAGAACCGGTTCTTAGTTTACCCCTAAAGAACCGGGAAATCCCGGGATTTTCGGTTCCGGGATTTCCCGGTTCTGAACCCTAGTAATAATTGCTGTTTACGCCATACAGTTCGGAAGCGTTGATTTATAAGACGGTTCTAATTGAACAGCATTTATATTCTTGGTGACTTCAATTTCTTCCAGTTCTGCGTCTGGCATCATAGGGGATTTTACAAAAATCAAATTTTACAAGGTAAAATGCTTATTATCTGTACTATAAATTTCTTTAAATTGTGCTTTATGTGCTTTAAATCTTTCAGTCGTTTCTATATTTTTTTTTTAATTCCATAAAGATATTTTTTAAGTGTTTTTGCTTTTCTTCTTCATTAATATTACTGTCATTTTAAAATTTTGTAGATTTTTCTTTACCGGGTAAATGAAATTTAATATCAAAATCGTTAGTTAAAGTTAAAGTTGTATTAATAAGATGTTACTTAAGGAATTACATTTAAAAAGAAAATATAACGCAAATGACAACAATATTGTACCTAAATCACACTTCAAAGATTACCAGCAAAATAACTTATTGCGTATAGTTCAACATTAACATAAGAAAGACAAAATACTTTCATGATTGTAATGTTGTAATCATGTTTCATGAAATTTCTGAATTACAGTAAGGATAAATGACTAATACGATTATCACTACTCAAAACCGAGAAGGCAATATTACTTATATGCCATGCTTTATTCCTAGTAAAATGAGCCAAAATTACTTAAACGATTTACTTTTGCTTTCTAAGCAAAACCAAAACGACTCATATACATTATTTATTCAGTACACAGCAAATCAACTTTACTCAAACACTTATTTATTTATTCACAGTGTAAGGAAACATGACTTAAGCGACATACGTAATTACTTTTAATTACGTATGTCGCTTAAGTCATGTTGTGGTCTTTACCAAAAAATACGTCGTTTCAGCAATGACAAAAAAATACCTCCAATTTTACGGGTTACTTAAACGACATAAAAGTGCTCCGATCGTGATGATACCAAGACAGATAGACGCGGAATAAATTGCTGATTCCGAATAATATGTATATAAGTCAATATGCCCTAGTTGGCGGATAAGTAATTTTGCTTTTCCAGTGACGATATATAATTTAAGTTACCAGAGTGCAAACATGCACTGAAAACAAATGATGTAATTATATTTGTTGATACTTATTAACTATTTAATATAATTATTTAATTCAACAAGACTTCATGTCAGGTTCAGTTCAAGTCAATCAGAGAATATAAACATCAATTTTCCGAAAATCATCTGATTGAATAACAAGGTGTTTCTAAATCCTATATCGTCTCTGTTCTTCTTCGTCGATAAACAATTAAATATATTATATTTTAAAGCCGTGATAGCAAAATAGTTTACAAAGTTAGCAGGCACACATGGCTTGGAAATGAACACTTTCACAGTTCTTTTTAGAGGCGTGGTCACCGGTCACTAGAATACTTTTTTTTTGGGTTCGCAAGGGAAATGCGTTACGCATTCCCCAGGGAACCCCTTACCCCTTAGGGGTATGTGGGACTCCCGGGTCGCTACGGCCGATGTACCCAATAAATTGCCACCAGCCGTTATGTTGGGGGAGTGACCTGGATCTGGCAAACACAGACCACTCTCCAACCTCCTCGTGGGAGGACCCACTACCGGCCGGTCTACCTCATTAAAGACCGGACTTCCATCAGTTTAAAGGAGCACTCAGGTTAACTGAAGCGCTCTTGGCACTGAGACTGACTAAGCCGAGGAGGTTACCCATCCCTCTAGCCCCGTACTAGACGTGAGATGGGCGCTATGCGACGGTACAATGGATGGATCCATCTCTCTGCCCCGTTCCGAGGCCTCCTTCTGCGAGATGACGTATTCGCAGAAGGAGACCACCGCCTGCCAAGCCTCATCAATCTCAAGCATGCAGCGCACCATGGTCAAGAGCGAGAGGTCCCGCCCAAGGACCGCCGTGAGGTCATGGCGCTGCACGGCCCAACGATCACACACCTCCAAGGGTGTGCTGGGCCGTGTCCTCCGCAGCGCCACACTCATGGCAGGCTGGCGTAGGCTCCCTCCTGGCCATCTTACAGAAATACGCACCGAAACATCCGTGTCCGGTGGGTATCTGCGTAAGGCTGCGTAAGGAAGGTGAGGGGTTTCTTCTTGCGATGCATCCATGCCGCAAGAACTGGACGCAGAGCCGAGACCGTATGATGACCATGCTCTCCCAGCCTTCGGAGCCGCCTTACCTCCCCCTACATAAGGGTACCGCCGCTCAACCTCCTCTCTAAGACGAGGAGGTTCAATACTGCGAGAACCCCCGCCACGAGCTCCCAGGGCGGTCCTCTTGCCAACGCAGTAGCCGCCACGCAAGAGACCGTACGGTACGGTAGTGAGGGAACGTACGGGTCCGTCACTGCTATGACTGGCATTCTGTGCAACAGGGCCTTATTGTCACTAGAATATTAGCTTAAAATAATCGAGCCTTTAGTTTTATTATCTACTAGCTGTGCCCGCGACTTCGTACGCGTGGAAAAGTGATTTAGGGCAGTGTTATAATAAATCTGTTTGAAAAATATTTTTAGTTATAAAAACTGTCGTTGAGGTATTTAAAAAACTACTTTATGTTGACAATTCCTACTACCAGCTTGACAAACGACCGTGTACAATAATTACTATAATGCGAACGGGACTACTTGATAATACGCTCACATACACGACCAACATCTAGTACTAAGATTTGTATGGATTTTGCGCCGCAGCGACTGCAGACGATGATCGTTTCCACGCCGACTCTGCTGGTGTGGCGACAATGATATTAAACAGCGCGCCGCAAAATTTTGCGGTCTTTTCGGTGCGTAAGTCCGACTCGCACTTGCCCGGTTTTTTTATTTATTAATAACCAAACATGTAGGTACTGATTATAAATCACTTCACTGTTAAAGTACTAACTGATTTTATACAGAAAAGTAGTAAATATATAGAAAGTCCCAAAAGAAAGAAAACAAACCTAAGTTGTACCTAACATAAAAACCATTCGGTCTATGATAAAAACTAAGAAATAAAAATATCAAGAAAAATATAAATCTAACTTATATTGACATAACTTTTTTAGTTTAACTGTAAACACAATACTTGTTATATTGATGTTAATCAAAATTCTATATATTATGCAGTTATCGAATACATAATTTGGACAAAGAAAACTATAAAAATGTACAGTAATAGTAGGCTGTAGTATGAATTTTAACGGACGGAATGAGAACTATAATATAGAATGCAAAATAATATTATACATTGCTAATCATGCACGCTGAGTATAACTCTCGGATAACGTATTGTATAAATGTAGGTACCTACTCAACTTTGCAATAATTGTATTAAAAGTACGGCATTTTGCCTATAGATAGATTTGTATAAGAGAATACTCTATCAATATTATGATATTTGACAAAAAAACCCATAATAATCACACTGTTAACACATATCCAGGGCAGGCCGCAAAAGGCTAGACTTTCAAAAGGTATCTCGATTGGAATCGAGTTGTATCAACAGTTTTCCCCTGTAACACAGTTTAGTAACTATCGAGATGTTTTTAACGTCTATCTTATTAAATAGAAAAAACAAAAAAAAGAGCAATATATTTATGAAAATCTTAAAACTGTTTTTACGATTCCGCACCTCAAAAGGAAAAAACGAAACACATATTATACGATCATTTCCATGTCCGTCTGTCTGTCAAGACCCTTTTACTCAGAAACGCGTGTTGTGATGAAAATTATATAAAATACTCAGGAACAGTGAAAAAATCAGACTTCTTAGCCAATGCAATCAAAAGCAGTCGCTTATGTCGCTAAATTTCGTCATTTTCGACACTCGTAAGGGAATCAAAACCTAAAGGGTACTTCCCGTGAACTCAAAATCATAAAATTTGAAACCAAGCAACGTCTAAAACCATACGTTTTTAGTAACATTATATAGATAGTAAAAAAAAATGATTTTTTTAAACTTAGTACCGTTTGTCATGAATGTGTTTAATTGAAACTTATAACAAATACTTAGGTCTCTAATATATTCAAGCTGTAACCAAATCAAAATTCTATGTCAATCAGGTTTGTATGGAACTCTCGGTGTGCAAGTCCAACTCGCACTTGACCGGTTTTTATTTATTTACTTATTACTAACCTACGCTAACAAATATGTATAATACAGTACCTACTTATCGCAAAGGACTGTACAGTAAAAGTACTAACTATTTTTATACAAATAACTTTCGTAATAAACTCAAGAAAAAAAATCTTAGATTGTTCCTACCTAGCAAGCCTAAAACTAACAAATAAAGGTCACCCCCGCGGCCCCGGTGCGTTTGCTGCTAATACAATTTGAAGCGGCGCGCGCGCGCGGCGGCGCACCGCTCCCGGGCCCGGCGCGCGCTTCCTACAAACGTCCAGCAAAAACGACATGATCTTTAAATATAGTCATAACTTTTTTATTTATGAACCGATTTACATAAAACAAACACTAAATGTTAAGTGAAGCTTGCCGCAATATATTAGTGAAAAGTACATCTTAATCGGATAAGCCGTTTCTGAGATTAGCGTGCACAAACCCACAGACAAACAGACAAACAGACAAACAGACAAACAGACAAAAATTTTAAAAATCATAGTTTTGGGTACTATTGCGTAAATAAAGGTCCCCTATCATATTTTTTTTCAAATATCTTCAATGTACAGACACGACTCCTCTACAGATTTATTATATGTATAGATTAAGTGGCTTAGGGAAGGTTTAACATTAAAAAATATTAAAAGTAGTTTTTGGTTATTGCTAGCTAATCAAAAAAAAAATCTAAGCGTGGTGTTCAGAAGAAATTTTTACACAATGTTTTCTGCACGTCGAGTCTATGTAATTAATGCCTGCCAACGGTTCGGGAACTAGCCCAGCAAGAAGAACCGGCCGGCGTAAGAAACTCGCGTGGGGCCATCTTGTATCAAAAATATAGGAAATAATAAATACTCAATACTTAGGAATAATACCGTTTGCCGTTAAATACTTTTAAACACATTAAATACAATTTAGACACATTACGAAAGAAACAGTTTATAAGTTCTATTTTTAACATAAGCAACAAAATTGGTGATATAATTTGCTCAAGTGGGCAAACTATCAGACGGATGATAAGCTAGTGAACGAAGATACTATTGCAGGCTTTTGATTACGATAAACACAATCAAACTATGTGTTTTTAATTCAAGATGCGGCGCATGAATGCCTCGATGACATGGGTCAGTATATATCCGTAGGTCAGTCGCGCTCTATGTGTTCTGTGATAAAATAGTTCATCAAATTTCAACATTGCCTGTATTGTTTTCATAATTATTATGAAAACCTAGAATATTTTAAAAATTCTGCAGTTCACGAGTACGAGGTGGTGTGCGAGGTAATATTTTATTTGTATATTTTTTTGTAATGTTGTTCACTATCGAGACATAATTATTGTAAATCTTTATAATAATTGAATTAATAATAATAATACAAATAACAATAAAGCTTAAATAATTAATCACTTACGAAAAAAAAAATTGTAACTAGATATCTATAGGTACTTAAACTAGTTTTTAATTATTTATGTAATTTATCAATTGTAATATTTTCTATAACTTGTAAATTATTTGTAACTTATAGATAGGTAACAATAAATGAAGTATTGTTTCTGTTGGTAATATTAGGCATGTTGAAAATATAGATGTGGTTCTAAATTCCAATTCGAAGCATTTAATCGCGCCACACACTAATAGCTCTCATAGATTACTAAGAAGGGCAAAAAGTTATCTGCTTAGAATAATTACGATCAATTACAACGACTAATCACTTAATAGTTAAGATCGTGATACGTATACACACTAAACTAATACTTTAGGTAGTTTTAGATGTAGGTTTGTGTATGGGTCCCGTATATATAGTTTACTGTGAAAGTACTAGCGCTAAAACATTTACTTTTTTTAAATATTATTATGTTGCCCATTTATAATGTATATATCCTCATTATAATGTCAAAAGCATTGGTACATTCACAGTAAACTTTACATAATAGGCACATACACACCCTAAAGTATTAGCACTCATTTATTTTACACCTTCGTTGGTCACAATAAAGTCTATTCCATTACAAAACGTACGTATCAAATAAGTGAGTAATAATATCCTTAAATATCTTCTTTCACACGAGTATATTTCCGTTTTGTAGAGTTAATGTGATGAAAGTAATAGTCCGAGAGCCAGTCCGAAAATTTGGTTAGTTATTATTTCTTCTCGAGAGAAATTGCTTCATAATATTTTTTTTTGGTGTTACGCATCAAAAAATAGTATCATGAAGCAATTTTATAATATTATCATTCTTAATAACATTGTGATTCTTATTGTAATTTTGCATAATTTTTTTATAATAAATATTTTTTATCAAGTAACTAGTTAATTTATACTAAGCAAATATATTATTTAAATATTGGAATAGAACTAAAATTATTTGAATATACACGTATATTGTATAAGTTTAAATAATATTGTTACGGAATATTTGTTTCACCTCCACACTCGTATTGGAGTGCTATGCCGAATAATTAAAAATACCTCCTTTCCTCCCACATGAAAATTTGTGAGCTGATTTTAAATAAGCTAGCAGTAAGTCGAGGGAAACTTAGTCAGCTGATGCATTTAATTAGTCAGTAAATGCTTCTGGCTAACTTCTACGTTACGACTTACGACCTTCAAATTATCAGCTGACGATTTTTCCACCGAGATACAGCCAGCTGACGTATATATTTATCAATAGCTATCATCAGGTAAATTTTTATTTGAGAGAATATCACTGAAAGTGAAGATTTTTTTTCCACGTTCGAGACATCAGCTGACGTACAATAGGTACACTATGTTATAGCCAGCTGATTTTTTTTTGTTGAGATATTGAGTTAGTATTTGATAAATCCTTAGCCGAGAGGAAATGAGTGAATGTATTTTTTTTTTCTTCGAGCGTGGAAGGCTACAACTGCTCATCCCCCCCACCGAGCCTTAGCTGACGGTCATAAGGCTTCATGATACTATTGTCTGATACATTTTATTAATTATCACTTGAGAGGAACTTGGTCACATAAATCTGTTACTGGCTCTCGGATAACATTTAAATTTTAAAGAGTTACTTTAGGTTGCGTTTGTCGTCGGACGATTTAATGTGTATCTATGAGATTAAACATACACATCGATGGTCCGGTGGCATTCAGAAACGGTTCAGGCACAGAAACAAGAAACAGATTACTAAAAGGCTAATCAAATGGTTGGTCAAATAACACAGCATGAGTTAACAACCCAGTTTGAACGCTGCTTATTGGAGAAAATTTTACTTAAGAGCGAAAAAGAGTAACTACATAACGCTCGCATTGGTTTTTCTTGGTTTGTCCTTAATTAATTTAATTAAAAATATAATCAGTACAAGTTTAAATAGTTATAAAGGAATTGATAAAATTTCGATATTTTTGTTACTTTGTGAAATGCCTCTCTTTTTGCGGTAAAAAATATTTTAGCGTTTTGGGAAAGATGATCAAGAGAGTGTAGGTTGAAAGATAAATTTTAATTATTTTCAGATTTAAAAATTACTTCGATTAGTTAATCATACTTTTTCATATATAAATTTAAGTTAAATAATTTTATAAAATATCACTCATTTTACAAAATAGAAATGTAAAATGGCGAATAATCTCCTAAACGGTCCGGTTCTCAAATATTATTTTTTATCATTTTTTTAACTGGTTCTGTATATTTCCCGGTGTATTTCCATTCCAGCAGATTATAAATAAGTAGGTGCATTTGTAATTGGTCTATGATTAGAGCAAACATGCGAAAGGCAAACGAGCCGACAGATTAGGTCTACCTACTACTTATCCCGTAGCAATATGGTTCAAAAGTGGTAAACCGGGTCTGTCGGCGACTGTAGGTACGTGATATTTCCAAGCAAACGCGTTGTAAGACTTGTGAGCGTCAGACGTAATATTATTTGTTTGAACAAATGGTCAAACAAAGTACAAAAGGTTAATAAGAGTATTAAATAAGTGAACCATTCTAACTTTACTGCATTAAAATTCATTGTTATTAAGGTTCATTTACTTTTTAATCTTCTTATTCTTCTTCTATCTATCTTCTAATACGAGTATATAAAAATGAATTTCTGTTCGTTGATCTCGCTAAAACTCGAGAACGGCTGAACCGATTCGGCTATTTTTAGTCCTGAAATATTCGTGGAAGTCCAGGGAAGGTTTAAACGGTTTGTATGCTCAACGATGTGTCCACGGGTCAGCTAGTAAGTATTTTATAAAAACAATTATAAATTATAACTATCCGTGGGACAAAGAATTGGTCCCCATCAACTATCTTCCCCGTGGGTGTCGTTAAAGGCGACAGAGGGAATAAGCAGCGTTTCCGGACAACTGAATACATTCGCATTGCGAGTAGGTACCTATAGGAAACTTACGTCCAGTAGTTGCCGTCATACCTGCAATGATGATAATGAAAAATTATATATATATTTATTTTTCATTTATTTACCATTTAAACCTTATTGCTTTCCACCGAGGCTCGCCTTCTTCGTATATACTTCCGTATCTACATTTTGCACATTTTTGTGCATTTTCTGTTTTCTCGTTAAGTATATTACGTGATCTAAGCTATTTTATATAATTCATTACGCTTTTATCAATCATTGTACTATACTAGCTGACGCGCTAGAAATGAATCTAGCTAAAACAATGGCCATGACAAATAGAGCAAATAAAAAAATATTTATAGAACATAAAACATTACAATACACCGAAAAATATAATTACCTGGGAAAACTTATTGGATTTGATAGGAAACTAAATGAACTAGAAGTAGAACGAAGTGCGCAAAATACCTACGTGGAATAAATATTGGTCATTAAGTGAAATATTTAAAAGCAACATTCCAATAAGTATAAAAACCAAAGTTATGACGTCATGCCTCCTACCCTGCCTGACCTATGCATGCCAAACCTGGAAGTACACTTCAAAAATTAAAAACAAAATTACTACTTGCCAACACGGTATAGAACGCAGCATGCTTAATATCAAGAAAATACAAAAAATACGGCACTCTAATATTAGGTCAATCACAAAAGCTAAAGATGCTCTAACTTATGCTAAAAAACTTAAGTGGAAGTGGGCAGGGCACGTAGCGAGACTTGAGGATGACAGATGGACTAGCAGAGTCACAAAATGGAAAGGCCCGTACGGCAAGCGGGTCCAAGGGAGACCATACACGAGGTGGAAAGACGAATTAGTGAGAATAGCCGGCCCCTGTTGGCCACAAGTAGCTCAAGATAGGGACAAGTGGATCTCTTTAGAGGAGGCCTTCACCTTCAAATAAAAATGAGGGGTTCTTGCACGTTTTTACGTAGAAATTAAAATAAATAAGTATAATATGTATTTTTTCAAAGCATGTTTTGTCTCTTATATTAGTATTTAATTTAAAAGAAAAAAAAATGTATGTTATGTTAGATGTACCAAATGTAATTTTTTTGCAAGAAATAAAAGGCTTTTTTTTTTATATTTATTTTATTTAGCTGACGCGTGCCCATTTCGTTGAGCATACAAACCGTTTAAACCTTCCCTGGACTTCCATGAATATTTCAAGACAAAAGATAGCCGAATCGGTTCAGCCGTTCTCGAGTTTTAGCGAGATTAACGAACAGCAATTAATTTTTATATACAGTGTGTAAAAAGAGCAGTCACTATAACTTTGAGATACAATTATACTACCTTTCCTCATTTCGGTAATGTATTTTTTTTCTTTTGTCAAAAAAAAAACCATTTTACCATTTCTTATTTTTTTGTCGCAAAAATAATAATAAAGCCAAAAATATATATTTTTTAATTTTTGTAAAAAAATTAAATAAAAAAATACATTTCTAAAATGAGAAAAGGTAGTATAATAATATCCTAAAGTTATAGTGACTGCTCTTTTTACACCCGTTATAAGATAAGATGTAAAATAAATGAGTGATAATACTGTGGGTGTGTATATTGTGCTCCCCGGCTTAGTCTCGGCGCCGAGGGGAGCGCTTTAGTTTGCCGGAGTGCCCTCCTATTGTGCACTCCGGCAAACTCGGCCGGTCGGGGGGGCGTGGCCTGTGTTTGCCAGATCCAGTGCACGCCTTCCACTCAACGGCTGATGGCAATCCGCAAGTGGTTTTAGTGGGTAAACCGGCCGTAGCGATCCGGGAGTCCCACATACCCCTCGGATTCCTAATGCCTTGCGAAATCAAAAAAAAAAAAGGTGTGTATGTGCCTCCAATGTAGAATATACGGTGAAAGTCTGGGACGCTGAAGACTTACTTTTGACTTTCATGTCAAATTTTCCAAAAAAAAAGTACCTCTTTCCCAGTAAACTCTATATACGGGACGCATAAACACATACAGCCTAAAGTATTATTACTAATTCATATTGAGCCTGTACAGATTAAAAATACATTTTAAATTATTTGACATAAAAAAATCCTATTCAAAATAACAAATAATGCTTTATTCCAGATGACAATGAGAGGATGTTTTTTGTTACTGTGCGTGACCGCCGTGTGCCACGGTTACCATATTCTGTCTATTCAGGGAGGCCTGTCCAAAAGTCACTATAACTTAATGGTGGGATTAAACAACATCTTGTTAGAAGCTGGACATGAAGTAAGTATACGCTTTGATTTAGAATATGTATTAAAATAAGATAAGATAAGACTAGCTATGTAAAAGAAGCGAGTCTCTATTCTGGTTTTACTTGACTTTAGCAGCGCGTTCAGTTCTGTAGACTTTGACATCTTCCTATCTGTCCTTCGCTCCCTTAACATATCGTCCTCGGCGGTAGAATAGTTCGAATCATATCTTCATGGACGTTCGCAGCGGGTCCACTATGATGAGGCTACCTCAGACTGGTGTGAGCTTGATGCGCGAGGAACTGATCTTTTCAACAACAAATATCCATATTAATTTAATAGTCCTTTAGACAGAATAAATTTAATACTTTTATAATATTCTTTAATATTTCTATATGGAATACATACGTCGTAGTATTCCATATAGAAATATTCCATCTGGTTGAATCAGCTATTTGATTAAATGTCTAGCGCGTTTATTGAATGACGACATTTAATTTATTGACTTAGGGCGTGTTTCACGCCATGTTAAATATCATGTTATCCCTCTCGTGTTTCCTGTCAATGAATGAGATGGCATGGTATTTTAACATGGCGTTAACTTTAACATTGCTTGGTGAAACACGGCCTAAGCCGAACGTTGATTGAACAAGCGTCACTCAACGTCCAACTAGTTAGTGGACTGTAGCAAAGCCTAACAGAGCGGACGTAAAATAGGTCAGGTGATTGAAATTTTGTTCATTTTTTCCCGCAGTGGCGCTAGTAGTCACCAAAACAAATATCTGTCACTAAAAAACAAAGGCGGCAAACAACTCGCACATAATATAATACATAGTTGATATTTTCATTTGATGTGATGATGTCATGACCTATTTTTTGAGGACCTTTTAAGTTGCGAACTTTACAACGTATGCTAATTGCTACATCCTATTAAACGACAACCTATGCTAAAGGACGTTCAGTCAAGACGTTGAACGTTACATTAAACAACTTCCTTTAGTCATTTAATTAAATGTTGTCATTTCAAAAACGCGCTAGTCGATCCATTTAACTGCAGATTCAGTGACATACACATAAAGATATGAATGGATGAAGGTGATATTTAGCAAAATTATGATTTTGAGAAAATTGAGTTTAAACTGTCACTTAAACATTTTAGAATACGCCGTAACGACTAACGTATTGAGTTCATTAATCTAAAGATCCGTCGATAGAATCAATGTACGAGTAATTAATACGTTACTAAATAATATGTAATTATCATAAAATGTTTATGTGACAGTTTAAATTTAATTTTCTGGGTAACTTTTTTTGGGACATATCACCTTAATCAATTCATGTCTTCATATATTAAATAGACATCCATGACCCAGAAATATGTTTCTGGTAGAGCTGGAGGCCGGAGGTTCAAGACAGTCTTTTGACGACTTCTGTAGCGCAGTGGTTTACCGCGTTGGTGCTCAAGCGAGAGGTCTTAGGTTCGAATCCAGCCGAAGGAACAAACGTTTTCTTAGTTCCTGGATCATGGATGTGTATCAAATTTGAGCATAAGGCCGTGTTTCACCAACCAATGTTAAAGTTAACGCCATGTTAAAATACCGTGCCATTTCATTCCTTGACAGGAAATACGAGAGGGATAACATTATATTTAACATGGCGTTAACTTTGACATTGCTTGGTGAAACACGCCCTTAATACAATAAAAATCTTAAATATGTGTATAGTATAAAAGTATTAAATATATTTCCGATGTCTGGTACCTGTAACGCAAGTTCTTCGGATACTTAGCACAGGACCATACTAACGTGGTGTATAGCGTCCATAGATATTATTATTAGTCTTCTGTGGAAGACTGTCTTGAAGCGCCTGATTGTCGCAGGCCTCCAGCTCTTAACTACCGAGCCAAAGAGATCTACAAATATATTAAATAACAAGCACTGGTGCCTTACTCTCCAAACTGATTCGATTTTGTTTCAGATTCGATCGTACTCTCGAATAAATTGACGTTTGTTTATTTTGATTTTTAGTCGATTAATATGGTCGGGAGTGCAAAAAAGTTACGACCTAACGATTTTAGTTATCGTGGTTAGTTTCAAAGTAATCCACCAAATAAAACACCAAAAGCCGTTGACATCGAACTGATTCGATTGTGTCGGGAGTAAGCCTGCTGGCTTATAAATTTCTTTTAAATACCCTCATCCAAATTCCTTTTCTTTTGGATACCTTTTATACAGACTAGGGTTCCCCACTGTAGGACCATTATTCGCCAGTGGTTTCTATATAGTGCTGCTACTTTACGGTTTGTGAAGCATATAGAGGACATGCTTCACAAGTCGTACCACCAATAAATCTATGAATATGATCTGTGGTGATAAATTAGTATTTAATGGCCACCATGTTGTATAAGGCAAGAATAATGGCGGTCTGTAATTGGCTAATCGGTGATAACCATCGCTGCTGTGCGATTGTGTGTTAAATACTATGAAGCCTGAATATACTATTAGCTGAAGGGCTGGCTCTTGACAGTTTTTTGGCAACGCTTTTAAGCCCATGACAAAAACAGAGGTGGTTATAAGTGTTCTCTGTGTGTGTGTGTGTGTCTGTCTGTGGCATTTTAGCTCCCAAACGAATGAATTTTGACCTATTTTTGTTTGACAGCTGATGTGATCGTGGGTTCATTTACTACTTGATAATTCTTGGTTTACTTTTTTAAAATTTTGTTTTGTAATTCTTAGACTGACAATGAATTACCTAAGCCATCTTGATATCATTAACTGATGGAGTTTGGACCAATCAGAAAGCGTCAGAACTTGTTCGAACCTTCGTTGGTCATGATATAAGGTTTATTTATTTATTTATTTTATTTCGAACAAAAAACAGTTACATATTAAAATCTTAGACAATTACAAATTATTAAATACTAGCTGTCCCGGCAAACTTCGTATTGCCTTATTAATTAATTGCTTGACATACTGACTGCAGCGCCACCTATCGGTTCCAATTGTAAATCTAAACCATTCTCGAATCTCCACGAACACACACAAAAAATTACAATCTACCTTTGTGCCAAGTTTCATTTAAATACGTTGAGTAGTTCGGCTAAAATACCGTCAAATAGGTAGCAAAATTTTTTTGAAGATCCCACGGGAACCCTTTCGTTTTTCGGGATAATAATTTTGTAGTAATGCTTTTCAGATCATAAGCTACCAGCCTGCCAAATTTAATTTAAATACGTTGAGTAGTTTGGCTGAAATACCGTCAAATAGGTAGCTACAATTTTTTGAAGATCCCACGGGAACCCTTCCGTTTTTCGGGATAATAATTCCCAATAATGCTCTTCAGGTCATAAGCTAGCTGCCTGCCGAATTTCATTCAAATACGTTGAGTAGTTTGGCTGAAATACCGTCAAATAGGTAGCTACAATTTTTTGAAGATCCCACGGGAACTCTTTCGTTTTTCGGAATAATAATTTTTAATAATGCTCTTCATGTCATAAGCTACCTGCCTGCCAAATTTCATTTAAATACGTTGAGTAGTTTGGCTGAAATACCGTCAAATAGGTAGCTACAATTTTTTGAAGATCCCAGGGGAACCCTTTCGTTTTTCGGGATAACAATTTCCAATAACGCTCTTCAAATTATAAGCTACCTGCCTGCCAAATTTCATTTAAATACGTTGAGTAGTATGGCTGAAATACCGTCAAACAGGTAGCTACAATTTTTTGAAGATCCCACGGGAACCCTTTCGTTTTTCGGGATAATAATTTTCTAGTAATGCTTTTCAGATCATAAGCTACCAGCCTGCCAAATTTCATTTAAATACGTTGAGTAGTATGGCTGAATTACCGTCAAATAGGTAGCTACAATTTTTTGAAGATCCCACGGGAACCCTTTCGTTTTTCGGGATAATAATTCCCAATAATGCTCTTCAGGTTGTAAGCTACCTGCCTGCCAAATTTCATTTAAATACGTTGAGTTTGGCTGAAATACCGTCAAATAGGTAGCTATAATTTTTTGAAGATCCCACGGGAACCCTTACGTTTTTCGGGATAACAATTTCCAATAATGCTCTTCAGGTCGTAAGCTACCTGCTTGCCAAATTTCATTTAAATACGTTGAGTAGTTTGGCTGAAATACCGTCAAATAGGTAGCTACAATTTTTTGAAGATCCCACGGGAACCCTTTCGTTTTTCGGGATAACAATTTCCAATAACGCTCTTCAAATTATAAGCTACCTGCCTGCCAAATTTCATTTAAATACGTTGAGTAGTATGGCTGAAATACCGTCAAATAGGTAGCTACAATTTTTTGAAGATCCCACGGGAACCCTTTCGTTTTTCGGGATAATAATTTTCTAGTAATGCTTTTCAGATCATAAGCTACCAGCCTGCCAAATTTCATTTAAATACGTTTAGTAGTATGGCTGAAATACCGTCAAATAGGTAGCTACAATTTTTTGAAGATCCCACGGGAACCCATACGTTTTTCGGGATAACAATTTCCAATAATGCTCTTCAGGTCGTAAGCTACCTGCCTGCCAAATTTCATTTCATTCCATACAGTGGTTTTAGCGTGATGCGACGACAAACATTCCCATATGGACAGACAGACAGACAGACAGACAGACAGACAGACAGACATTTTTTTCAAAAATGTTATTTTTAGGTTCTGTGGCTTTTATAGACCCCCTTTTTTTAATTTTCAGTTAAATATTCTTAATGTACAGACATGACCCCTCTACAGATTTATTATATGTATAGATAAACTCTAATTACTCATCACTTCTCATGTAGAGGTTAGGTTTGGTTAGGTTAGCAAATATTATTAAATTATCCAAAAATAAATAACACAGAACTATGTAAGTGGAATGGAATGTACAGCAATTGAGTAGATAAATTATTACTGAACAAAGTCCAGCGCAGCGAGTCTGAATGTCTGTTAGTTCGCGATTAACTCAAACATTAGGTACTGCACTTATGTTCATGTTGTTTTCACTAATGGATAGAGTGGTTCTCGAGAAAGGTTTTAGTGTGCTATTTGGACCCGGTAGGTGGCGCTGTTTTCAGTGCGTTGAGGTACGAAGTTCGCCGAGACACCTCTGTTGTATATCGTTAAATATCGCTTACCCATTTTATTTATTTTATTTTATTTTATTAGGGATAACAACAGCCATAATATTTTTACAATAAAAGGAAATGCTTATAACTATTAATATACATTAGGCCAATAACAGCTATCCACAACACAATATAACACTAATATAATATTATATAATAAATTTAAATTACAATTTTATAGTTAACCAAAAGTGAGTAAAATACTTAGAAGAAATACACAATATTATAAGATCATCATGTAGGTATTTGTGATTGCAGGTCACTTTTATAACGACATACCCGGATTCGAAACCTACAAAAAATCTTAATTACATTGACGTCAGTACGGTTTTGGAAATAGGCAAATGTAAGTACCCAACAAATAACACAATCGTCACATTTGATGTTTGTTAGTTTCTTTGATTTTCTTGTATGTATGGACTATGGTGGAATCAGCAAAGTAAAACAAAATTAGTACCGACTGAATCTCAAGCTCAATATAAAATAAACTTGAGTGAGTTTTGCAATCTACATGGTTGTGTGGGGCTTGTGTTTGCTTGGATCGTGGTGGTGTTTTCAGGTTTTTGCTTGTAAGTGTACGCATAAGCGGTGTGGGTGTGGGTGATTTGAACGCATGCCTATTGCGTACACTCACTCATTTGCTTGCAGGTTGCGGTTATCAATTTTCGCGGGATATTGCTAGATATAATATTTAAATTTTATGCTATGGATATCCGCAAAGTAACGGCTGATGAAGAGAACGCCATAAACTGTTTCATACTGTTTTCAGATATCAATGTGACTGACCACAACACGATGGGTTTAGCGATAGTTAAAGACTTTGGTCAGAATATTTCAGAGGCAATAGCAACACATCCGTCAGTAAGAAACGCTTTGATCTATACTCAATTTGACGCAGTTCTTAGCGAATGGTTCTTTTCAGACCTGGATGCTGGGTAAGGTTCAAATATAATCAGACGTAAGATGATTAAGACCATAATACATACATTTAGACTTAATTGCTAAATACATAATAATACTGACTTATACTATATAAAATACGATACAAAAAATATCGTGGTCATTATACATATAATTATGCTCACACCACAAAACCGAAAATAGCTACCTACTCGTTAAAAATAATAATATCTATAGACGCTTCACACCACGTCATTCTAGCCTTGTGCTAAGTATCTGAAGAACTTGTGTTATAGGTAGGTTACCAGACAACGGAAAAATATAATTTATACTATACACATATTTAAGATTTTTATTATATTAATACACACATTCAATACACATCCATGACTCTGGAACACAGAAAACTTTTTGTTCCTTCAGCGGGATTCGAATCATCTTCGCGCTCAACCACTGCGCTACAGAGGTCGTCAAATAAAAATAGAAGTGTTCTTTGCTTCAATACATTTGCAGTAGGTACCTCGGACGCCGCATAAACCCACGCAAATTAACGCTAACTAATGATAATTAGATTTGCATTAACCGTAGGGTCAATCAATTATTCATTTAACTAATGATTCATTGAAAGGTGCACGTGACATACCTATGTTGTGTACCTAACTGAAAAATTTATCTTCATATACGGGGATAACGTACTTCATACATGATTTTGACGACCTCAGTAGCGCAGTGGTTGAGCACGTTGGTGCTCAAGCGGAGAGGTCGCGGGTTTTAATCCCGCCGAGGGAACAAAAAGTTTTCAATGTTTCTGGGTCATGGATGTGTATTAAATTTGTGTATAATATAATTAAAATCTTAAATATGTGTATAGTATTACATATATTTCCGTTGTCTGGTACCCGTAACACAAGTTCTTCGGATACTTAGCACGGGGTCAGATTGACGTGGTGTAAAACGTCCATATATAAAAAAAATTGGTAAAGCGAACTCAATCCGTGTGATATAAGCCGGGGGAAAACATATCATTTAATAAAACCGATTTTGTATCCAGAAGATGCAGATGCTTTTCTTATGTTTTCTAATTGAAGTGCAACCTGTCCTTAGGTTAATCGGACGTAGCGAGTATTATGTCCTGACGGAAAAACTCGAAAAGACAAATAACAATATCCGACACCTTCGTATTTGCTATTTTTTATAAAAAAAACTTTTCAGATATGCAGCCGTTCAAAACATTCCTAGAATATTGCTCTGTGGTACAATGCTTCATCCCCATATACAGCACCTAATGGACATCACCAGAAATTTACCTACTACACCAGTTCTGATGAAGCCGTATCTACCACCGATGAATTTCATCGAGAGAACCTTGAACACTATAGCTCATTTTCAGATGTCATGGTAGCTATTCCTATATTCAATTCGTAACTTGATTATTTGTTATGAAACTTATTTATTTTTCTTTTACAAACCTAGGATGGACTATTTTAATGCGAAAAACAGCTACGAGCATCACTTCTTGGGTATAGCAAAAGCGCGTAATGTAACTTTGGCGCCATTTTACGAGGCTCGTTACAACATCTCAATTATTCTGGTGAACAGCCATCCAACATACTCCCCAGCTCACAGCCTCCCACCGAATGCTATTGAAATCGGAGGATATCATGTGGATGACGACGTGCCACCACTACCGCAGGTAGACAACACACGTAGTGTTGAAACCTTTTTTTATATTTTATATTTCATCTTCTTTTGTTTATGGTGGCCTTAGTGAGTTGCCAATGTCAGAGTGGATTTTTGTAGACTTTGCTCTTACTATTGCTGGTGCTGTGAAGGAACAAGGGTTTGATTACTTAATATATTACAAAACTGATGAGTTATCTAAAACAAACAAGAACAAGTTAGTATAAAGACATCACAACTTTATATTGTCCGAAGGAATATATGTCCATAAAATTTCAATAAAAGGGATATAATTACAAAACATAAAATTAATAGGGCGAGAAATCAAAGTAGGAAGGAAATCATAAAGGGAAGGCTGATTTCTGGGGCAATTAAAGAAAATATGGTCTAAGGTACCCTCGTCTAGGCCCAACTTACAAAGAAATGTCCTGATTTTTGCAAGAAAGACAGGTGAACAGCAATTAACAAGTCTCATTCAAGCAGACTGTTGTACATTTTATATGTTAAGATAATTTTTGAGGATTCGGTTCATAGTCCTTCGGTGTCAAAATAATCGCTGTGGCCTGTGCACTATCCTGGGGTAAATCTGGGGCCGCGGAGAACTGTAGGTGGACTGGCTGTCTGGGGAAATCAGCAAAAAACTAGAAAAATCGGAGTACATTACCGATGATTTGTACGATCAGGCTTAGGAGTTGTACACTGATTACAAGTCGCTATTTAACGTTCTTTAGGTAAATAGTATAAGAAGTAACAATGATTGTCACTGGTGAAGCCGAACAACTTAAGGCATAGTATAAGAAGTAACAATAATTGTCACTGGTGAAGCCGAACAACTTAAGGCACATACCAACGACTGCTGACAGTTATATTGTTTGTTGGAATCAGTTAGAAAGTAGATATAATAATAAAATATATTTGTCAAATAACATTTTAGCCAAATTAGTCAAAAGTCAGTCAAAGTTTATAATCACAGAGTCCGCAGCAACTATTAAATACTTAATAGATACTACAAAAATGTCTTTGTGCACTAGGGAATATAGGAAATAATACAAGTAGTTGGGACATAATAGTTATTTATTTCATAATTTAAGGTAAAATTAGACCCTGAATCCCCCAAACATTGGGAGCAGGAAGTTTGTGAGTCAAAGATAGATCTGCCAAGTATTAGTCAATTTGAGGAATTTCTAGAGTGCAGTGCAGGTTTCTAGAATTTCTGGACACCAAAGATCTAAGAGAGAAGAAAAGTCGAACTTACCATGCTGTAAGTTCGACTTTTCTACTTACGTAACAGTTGCTACACTAGTTTGTTACTATCCTTTTTCTCGAGCTGAGAAAAGTTATGATAGTAGTTCACAAGTAAATAAGGAGTCTCAAGAAAACCAAGAGTATTAATTCAATTCCGCCAGTACTAACTACATGTCATTATTCTGACGTTCAAGAACAAGTATTACTGGCTACAGCCAAAGTAAAAGTAAAGTCCGGACCAGACCAGGGGTCACAGGCCTCATTTATAACAGAGTCAGCGGTTCAATTGTTAGCACTTAATAAAATACCACCGACAACCTTAGTTTCAGGGATAGGTTTTGATCAGGGAACTATGACTTCAAAGTCGTCTGTTTTTATTAGGATTATATCACGCCTAGACAATTAATCCTACCTAATTTTAGTATTTTAGTAAAGGCCCATGTCCTAGGTAGAATTACGGCAATAATGCCATTAAATAAAGTGATGGCGCAGGTAATAAAATCATAAGAGTGTGGAGTGTGGGACGGGCTCATAGAACGCTACGCTCAAATATGAGACCCACAGCGAAGACCTCATATTTGAAACGTTTGGGGTGGAAACCCTAGACGCATGGGGTCCGGGTGCACATAAGGATTTTAAAGTAATATCCAAAGAGCATATGGAATCCAGGATCTCAGAGCGGCGTATCTACCTAGCACAACGAATAGCGAATCTAACGCGGCAATGCTGTCAGTTTGCTACCTACCCTGCCAGAGGGGGACGACTTGGGGGCTTTTTTCTATTTATAAGTAGGTAGGTCTGGAGGTAGGTTAGGTTAGTTGTTACTTATATGTATTATTATTTATTTTTTAATTGTTTTAGTCCTATTATTAAGTTGTTACTTAAATATTTTGTAAAAATATGTTTGATCCAAAAACGTTGCTATAAACAGATTGTATTTTTAGGACATTCAAGACATTTTAGATTTATCTTCTGAAGGTGCTATATACTTCAGCATGGGCTCTAATATAAACTCTAACGGTTTTCCTGAAAAAACTAGACGGGAGCTCATAGAGGTATTTAAAAAATTACCTCAAACAGTACTTTGGAAGTTTGAAGATCCTTTACCAAACACTCCAAAGAATTTGCATGTAAGGCCATGGCTACCTCAGGCGAGTGTTCTCGGTAAGGTATTATAAAATAGCAATACTGTAGTTACGCAATTTTATAAATTACTTTTAAAGTAAAAAAAATAAAAATAGTTTACACACCAACTGCCGTATATGTGGCAAATTTTGTTTAGGCCAGCTGGCAGTCATTTTTGTAATGCCCCAGTACACTATACATAAGAACAGTCTCTTCCTTTTACTCTCATAACACCGGGACGCTTTTATATGATACAAATGGCGGTAGAACAAGGACAGGACCGATTTTTTACATGCACATGCGTTACACTGACCATATTTGTTATCAGAAAACCAGGTGATCAGTCTGCAATCTCCTAGCCAGACTATTTTTAGTTGTTCCAACGAAGGAATAAAACACACTCCAAGTCGAAAGCCAAGCTTTAAACAACTGGACCACGGTGGCGTTCAGAGTTAATATGTAAATGCTTGAAATGAACTCAGAAGTCAGAACACCCTAATTATTAAGCAATTTCAACGGTGTCATAATTTGTTCGTATTATAACAATATTTAGATATCGAAGTGGCAATTTATTGGCTATTGAATTTTGACCGTACATAATACAAATAAAATATGAGAACACTCCAATCCAATCAGGTGGACCTGATTATGAATTTGATTTCGTAATACTTAGTACAATATGTGTGCGTGTTATTATTTCGCGAAAAGAAAGCAAATGATTATTTATTTTAACTTTTATTCTTCAGCACATCCAAACGTGAAAGCATTTATCACGCACAGTGGTCTCCTCAGTACTATAGAGGCCACTAAGTTCGGCGTCCCGACGGTCACCATCCCCGTTTTCGCCGATCAACCCGTCAACTCTATGAGTATTGTGCGCGCAGGATGCGCGATTCAGGTCAAGTTCTCGCCGGACATGGCCGGAAGCTTGGAAGACGCCTTAAAAGAAATACTCACTAATAAAACGTTAGTATTGATTTAGCTATAGGGAAAAATAGCACCTCCCCACCATATTTCCCGTGGGTGTCGTATAAAGGACGGCTGAGCAAATATATCTCCGGAAATGGGCAGCAGCGTTTCTTAGCAAGTTAAGAATCTAATTAAAGGGTTAAAAAATTCGATGTAGATATTTCATTATAGATATAATATGGCGTATTATCGCTGGAGTGGAAATGTATCTTGAAGATGTGTTAACCGTATCTTTACAGCCGTGTTATCTTGCGTCAAAAATGGACGGCGGTGTAAAAATACTTAATGTATTACGTATTACCTGATATCACAAATGTATGTCCTAAATCATTAATTGGAACATTTTTTTTATTACAGTTACTACATGCAAGCAAAGAAAGTATCGAAGCTGTTTAACAACCGTCCAGTTGCACCTAAGAAGTTGATTCTACACTACATTGAGCTAGCTATAGAGAGCCGAGGTAGATATCACCACTATTCCTTATAACAAATTTTATATTAATTAATAATAATCAACACTAGGTACTGTTCTGTGGTCTGCGTGATCACGGTCATGCATATTAAATGATTTAATATCAACTATGTCAAAGTGAGTTTCCGTTTGTAATTAATTGAACAAAATACCTTTGGTTAAAAATCACACTTGGAAAATTACCAAATAAACAATTGGCGTCAATAATGCAAGACACTTTAATTATATTAAAGTGCTCATTCATTGTTTGCATATTATATTTTGTTATCGGTGTATTTTTTCCATCTCACGGCCCTTTTATGTTAAATATTTGATAAATGATTTTATTTTATTTTTTTCATTACACGAAGACGTGGAAATCTTTTGTGTCCAAATCTTATTCAACGTATTTTCCATATTATCTTAATATCTGCCTGTTTTAATCAATGCAATGTGTCCGTATTTTATACAAAATATTATTTACTTGATATTTTTTAATGATGATAATCATACCTAAAGTTTTTACAGAACTTCTTATAACAATCTCAAAGAAGTTCTGTAGCACGTTTAATCTTTTTATAACTTATGTTCAAAATTCACATCAGAAGTCACATGTGATGATTTTCTTTCACAGGTGCAACACATCTACGCCTATCCCCAGACCTAACTTGGTATCAGCTGTGGATGCTGGATCAAGCTGTATTTCTTCTCATTTCATTGTACGCAGTTTATCGCCTAGTTTGCAAAGCTATGAACCTAATGAAAACAAAAAATATAAAAAAGAAAGTAAAAAAACAATAAAGTTTTTTATGCGTATTAACTTTATTTTCTTTTGTTAATTACTCGTAAATTTGTATCGAGGTTAGTAGATATCTGAATACCATTAAAATTACGATAAAATCAAGGATGAAATCCATAATAAACCTAACTGGGAATTAAGTTGTTAGTGGTATTCCAGAAAAAACCTATTCAAGATCATAAAGGATAATTGTAAGAGTACTTTCAAAAATTCTCACATAATCTGTGAGCTAAATATTCGTAACATACGGATTACTCCACTTAAAAGTCATGTTAAAGCTCACAAAACATTTTTCTCTACCAACGTAGAAAAATTAATTAAATATAGTGTGCACCTTTGGCGTTCAATTGGAACAGTTAATTAAAGCGATAATATGCGGTGAAAATAAATGTAAAATGATAACCCAAGTGGCAATGTATACAGTGTACGTTCCATTTAATGAAATCGCTAAATTTTTCCTTACTTCAAATAAAGAACGTTCCAGTTTATTTTAGTAAAAAGTACCTAAGTCTTTCATCCCTTATTATAGATGGTATAAACAGTATTCTCTGAGCGAAGTAACCACGCCTAAAATACAGAAGTGTCTGGGTCATCACATACGGTATACTCACTACATCTCACTCGTCACCCTAGTCTAGAGTAGTGACAGGGCAATACATGAGCGGTTTTCCATACGACGTTTCTTTACCGTTAGAGCGTCCGTATAATGTAACCTACTCGAGTTCTGAAAATCTCTCACCTGGGAATAAAACAATGTCATCAAGGACTACTATTATGCCTCATTTTAAAAATATGGTTTCATAAAGTCGAGTTGACGCTATGGGTGCTGTCAAAGAAATACTAGTTTTTAATTATTGTTATTCGTAATTTAATTGCGTTAAGTAGGTATGGTATGGTTAAGTTGGTAGGCAAATATAAAATATCAGTAGGTTTAGGTAAGTGCGCGCTTGTGGGTCGCGGAAGAATGTGATAGTACCCGTGGCCCACAGTATGGCGCAGAAGGTGGCATGGAGGGGTTTTAGTCGGTAAACCTCGGCGCACTCTACACGCGCCGAGGGAGTCCGACATACCCCGCCGCCTTCCCCCGGAGTCGGTGGGGATACGTAACGTATTTCCCCTCCCTAAAAAAATAATAATAAAGGTTTAGGTAAGTGCATACAAGAGTAAAGATGTGATGACGAGTGACCTGTAGGACTTACAGCAAGAATAGAAGATAAATATCTTGCAATCACTTTGTATTTCAGAAAAGGGTTTGTATAGCATTTTGATTTTACTTCATAATTTTCATAAGAGATTTGTTTTCTAGTACTTTAAAAATAGAGATTAATAAATATATATATATTGTGCTAGATAAGAGTTGATCCTTAAGCTACACGTAGAGCTACAAGACATAATTATGAAATTGGTACGATGTATTATTATAAAGGCGTTTTCGATTTATTTATTTGAGGATAGTAAACATAATTTAAATTAAAAAACCCGTCAAAAATGGGTTCTAAAAGTAAATCAATGACTTTTTAGATGCGTAATTTGAAAAAAACCTCTAGGGACCTAAATATTATAATATTATTAGGTAAGGAATTTCAACGTATCATCCACTAGATGTGTCCGCGACTTGGTTCGCGTGGTTTTTGAGTGACTTAAACCGTTTATAATAATAATCTTTATTTCGGGCGGCATAGGCCCATATTATAAATACCTTACAGACTAACATACATATTATTATAATTATAACTAAGCTTTATCACGTCATGTCTCATGATCGGCGACGTGATGTGCGCCTAACTAAAGTGCGGTAAACTACGCCCATCGGCCTGAACTCCTCCACCTCGAAAGTCGATAAGCGATCTGTCGGTACTCTCACCACAAGAGAACTAAAGTTTACTTTATGGGGAGACTCCAGACGCTCGACCCTCAAGTTGAGGGACGTCTTCTTCAAGATGCAGCCCACGACATCCTCGACCTTCGTGGACCAGTGCAGGCGGGACACGTACAGCGGCGTGGTGGGTATTTCACACCGTAGGCGCTGCTCGGGTCCGCAGGGTGCGGTGCCGCGGTGGTTGCGGACGGCGGGCTTCCTCTTCTTTCTTCTCTCCACCAATGTGAAGCCCTCCTCATCGCACCTCCTGCTCTTACCCTCGTTTGATCGAGAAAGTTCTGCCTTACGGCTTTCCTTAGCCTTGCGGCTCTCTTTCACCCCTTTCGTCTTCACCCCCTGGGGCAGTGCGGGGGAGCGGGCAGTGACACCCGCAAAATTTATGCAGCGCATGCAACGAAAGTCCCGAAATGTGAATAACTTTCCCCGTTTTTGCAACATTTCTCACTGACGCTTCGCTCCTATTGGTCGCAGCGTAATGTTATATAGCCTAAAGCCTTCCTCTATAAATGGACTATCCCACAAAAAAAGAATTTTCCAAATCGTACCAGTATTTCCTGAGATTAGCGCGTTTAAACACACAAACTCTTCCGCTTTATAATATTAGTAATTAGTATCTATAGATTACATTACATTTATGATTGCAAAACTTGTGCTTACATACTTTTTTTTAAATAGAAACTAGAAATTAAAATGGCTTTCCTTTTTTAGAAAAAAAACAACATACCTATTGTTGCTAAGTAATAATATTGAAACACGTTCGACCTGTTCTAGTAAGATATCGTAGAAGCCATGAAGATATTGACGTCTTTTCGATAACAAATCTATCACATTCTGAGAGAATGTATTTTGTCAAGCTTCAAGGAAAGTCATTCCACGTTCATAATCTAAACATATCTGGTTCAAGATTTTAATAAAGTTATTGTAATTTGAAAATTACAATGTACATATTTATGTACATTGTAATTTTCATGTAGATATTTGATAAAAGAAGAATTTCTTAATTCGTTAATAAGATTATGATCAGCGAATTAAGTAGTAAATTTTGATTCAATTATTAAAACTACAAACAAACCAGAGGCTAACACATTTTCTAAATTAAACCACAGCTATGTACTTACATTTTAAATACCAAATTACTAAAAACTCGTAAGTTAACCTAACTACTATTGCCGTGAAACGTGGGAGTGACTTACATAGTTACAAAGATGGGATTGTCGAAGTTCTAAGGACATTTTAGCAATTTTTGGTCTAATAAGAAATCACGGGTTCTTTAATGATAACATTGAATTTAGAGATAGTTTCAGAAAAGAAAGCACCACATTTTGGTATAACTTTTACACACTTTTAAAATATTACCTAGTTATCTATTTACATTTTTATCTAATTACCCCTCACTTACAATAGATATACACGCTCACTGCATCTTTTGAAAACTATGTTCGCATATCCCGTGAAATTTCTCTCTCAAACCCCCTTTCAGGGGACGAGGTTTATCGGTGACGGGGCTTTGCCCCTTTGCCGAGGGATCTTCCGCGCCTCACTGCGGAACAGACACACAATATATTTGGCAAGACTCAACCGACCGGGGTCGGGCGAATGCCCATATACTAACTGAATAGTTAGTATTGGGTAGGGACTGGAAGTGGCGACTAATCATGGGACTCAGAGGTCCAACAAGCAACAAACCTCCTCCTATCTATCTAGCAACTAACTGAAGAGATAATAAATTAATAAAATAATATAATGTAATTGAGAAATAAATAAATATATTAAGAAAATATTTATAAATTAATAATTGAGGCGGAACTAGCATTTGGTAGCCGCTAGTCCGGGGGCGGTATGATGTTGCCCCTTGGGTAAGAAAGTTCGCATAGCGCTAGCGAATAAATATTTATTCTTTTTAGGTGTTTAGGAGTTGTTGTGTGTGCAGGTGCATAAATATATTGTCTAATTGGTTAAATAATGGTGCCTAAAATATGTATTTTATTTTTAAACTAGCTGTGCCCGCGACTTCGTACGCGTGGAACAGTGATTTAGGGCACTTTAGTATTTATTAATATATTTTTAGTTTATTGGCGCAACCGCTGAGAACTTTCGCTAATAGGTACTTCCCAGTGCATCCCAGTGTTGATCCCGATCCAGCAAGTCACGTACCCGGCAAGCCTCTTGGTATGCAGGGTATAATAATAATATATTACTATCCTTTCGGAGCTCGGCAAAAGAAGTAGGCCTTCGAACAATATGTAGAAGTCAGCAAAGGTATTCGAAGTTAGGATAATATTATTCGAATGCACCGTATAGACCCAGACAATTTTTCACGTTAATTTAGTAAAGTATTTAACTTCGATGTCCGTCTGTCTGTCTGGGTGTCAAAACTTTAACACGTGTAGGTATCAAGCTAAAAATCATATTAAAAACTCAGTTCTACTGTCCCTTCTGGCTGTGAAAAGAAACAGGCATCTTGGCCACATCTACCCAAAGATTCAGCCGTTTATATCGCTAATTTTCGCAATTTTCGACACGCCAAAGGTAACCAAAACCTAAAGGGTACTTCCCGGGAATAGAAATTTGATATGAAGCAACATCTTAATAATACACTATTAAAATGTTGCTTCATATCAAATTTAAACGACATAGGATAAATTGCGAAACCATAAAAATATTTTCAATTTTTTCAACTTATTACCGTTTTTGTCATTAATGTTTTGAAGTATTATTAAATTTAAACTTATATTGCAATTACTAAGGTCTTTAAAACGGAACTCTCGGTTAGACATGGGCGCAGCGGCACGCCCGGCCCCGCCGAGGATCCAGCAGGCTTACTCTCGACACAACTGAGAATACTGAGAATAGAATCAGTTCGATCTTAACGGTTTTTGGTGTTTTATTTGGTAGATTACTTTGAAATTAATTAGGATAAAGAAAACCGTTAGAACGTAACTTTTTGTACACCAGACCATATCAATCGACAGATAATAAAAATAAACAAACGTCAATTTCTTCGGGAGTATGCGGCACGATGCGAGACGAATCTGAATTAAAATCGAATCAGTTTGGAGAGTTAGGCCCCAGCTCGGCGCGCCGCGCCGATCGGCTTTAGTAGCGTTTTTTTATAACCTACCCTAAGTATAATAATAATAATATAAATAAATGAAATTTTGTTTTAAACAAAATATAAAATAAAAAAAGAATAAATTTGAATGTTTGAAGCAGCGCGGTTCCCGCCGCGCTTCATACAAACGTCCAGTATTTTTTTTATTGTCATATATCTTCAAATCAAAGCGACATCTATACGCCATACGCCGTCTTTTAACACGATTATTACTGGGGGCACAGTTAGCGGCTGTGCGTGGTTAAATTCATACTACCGGTACTGCCTGTTAGCACATTTTAATAGTATTTTTTACCCAGCAGTGGGGTGGAGTTCCTTTGGTTGACCTTCGCCAAAATTCCTACCTACCAGCATCTGATACCTACACTACACCCCGACTCGGATGTAAGACGTCACGCATCAGCCTGTATCGCGCGGCGCCGCGATGCGGCAGTCGAATCACGGCGAAACGATTTTAATTTTGCTATATTATCTCCTAAACTATTAAATATACTTGCTAGGTATAAAGGGAAAATATAGTCTTCATGAAATGCTTAAGCCAACTAACGTATTAAAAATGATAAGGATTAATATCGTGATGGTATAAATAGTTTACCAAAAACCGCTTAATTGACCGTTTTTTTAGATTATCGCGAAAGGCTTTCTTTTAATAATACAGTTAATTAAGTTGATTTATACAATAAATGATAATTTATTTCAATTTGTGAAGCAAGTTCAAAAATACAATTTTTATATTATTATGACACTGTGGAAACACTCTTCTCAGAAAAAAAAATCTGTTAGTTAGGTACTTATTTCAAGTTCTATCTACTTTAGTGCCACATTCTATTGCTTCGCGTCACTGTGTAAGCGATCCCCCCGCGCCCGCCGCATGAACCGTTCGTCCGCAGCCCGCGCGCGCGAAATTCCTCCGACTTGCTTCCAATTTATCGTCACTGCTCGGCTCCTATGTATCGTAGCGTTATGTTATATAGCCTATAACCTGCCCAGGAATATGGGCTACAATCGTACCAAGTTTGGTTAAAATCCCTTCAGTAGTTTTTGTTCCCATCGCGCACATACAGACAGACAGGCAGACAGACAGACAGACAGACAAAAATTGATACAGAATTGACCTCTCTACAGTTTTATTATAAGTATAGATATAGATTAAGTCATAAGTTTTTTTTTTATTAATGTAGAAAACGGCCTCTAAACATATCGTTGATTTTAATCCTAGAAAGATAGTCTGCGTAAACATTTTACGCATGCTTTTCGAATTACTGCTATATCTTTCGCGCGAATATAAGTTTCGGGCATCTCAGTCGTTGCCTGGTACTTCCGTGAGGTGTATCAATATCTCATTGATAGTGTCAGCTATTTTGAATTATAAGGAACCCGTGCGTCAAAATTACGCATGATTATCTTTATCGCGACTTTTAAGATTTTAGACATGAATGGATATTTGTATTTGTATCTTAGTATAAACTTGTTACGTTATATTATGTTGTTATTTTGTTTTTTTGTAGATATCAGGAGTAGTACAAAACATAATGTTAGAAAATACATTTCTACAAAAAAGCGTAGCGTGGTAACGTTCAAGCATAGCCGATTAGTAGTTAGCGATAATATAATTTCTAATAATCAAAAGGAAGGGGCAAATTAATTAGAAGGTAATACCGACGAGTCGCAATCAAAGAAACGTAGTTACTGTAATTATTATTGTCCCTCTAAAATAAAATAAAGGCATCATGGGAAAAAAGTCGTGTATCGATATCATAACATAGACATGTACCAAAACTATATTATCTGAATAATTTTAATATTAGTTTTGGAGTTCCTAATATGTTATGATATAATATGTTAGTTATTATTTCATATAGAAACTGTCCGATAATTATAGTTAATAACCAGTTTAACATGATTTTTTTTTATTTGTAGATGTTCATTGTTTTTGCTTTTTAATAAAGGTAAATAAATACATACATTTTATGTTTTTTTCTATTGATATCTAACTGCACATAAATAATAAAGATTGGTAGGTATATTCAAATTGATCAATAAAACAGTGGGTTACAGCTATTTCAAAGACATGCGTTAATTTTACGCATTACTATCTTTTACGTACAACTAAATATTATTATTATCTTTCTAGTGTTAAAGGTTGTACATAGATTCGCTTATCTCACAGCGTAGCTTTATTCAATTGCAGTATAAAAACTAGGAAATCAGCCGGAGGTCTCTTAATATTATGTAAATAATACTGGTTAAAGCATGTTAGTGATGACTGATGACTAATTTTGCCTAATGCCACAAGATATGTTTGAACACTATATTATACATATAAATAAACTTGCAATTCTATGTTATTGAGGCCGTAGTCCACACAAAATATAATTTCAATAATACAACATAAAATCGCGGGAACAGCTGTTAGTTGAGTAAAAAATGTGTCAATGACATTGAAAATAAAAATATGTTTATCACTTCACGATTCTCATCGAGGTTGATTGACGATTATGACGAGGAAGTTGTTTTAGGTGTTATCATAAATTGCTTATTGCGACTCTCCGTAAGCTGATATTTTATTTTGTATTTAGACTTAGAGCATCATGTTGGAGAATATTTGATGACAGTCGATGTATGAAAAAGCTAATAATTTCGCACCTAATAGCTTTTTTTACCTTATAGCTGGTGTCTAAAAATTAAAAATAGCTACGGACCCTGGCTAGATCCTAGGACACGCCAGCAGGAACCAATTAGTATATTTGAAATAATTTAGTGTCACAGTTTTACATAACTAATATTATCACAGCATCTTGAAGGATCACGTCTCGTCACGGTGTGAACTGACATTAACAATACAAGATGAAGGTTAATCTCTTCAGTTGATCGACACCACGTTGAGTTACAGACACATCCGAGCTCAGTAACGGTCGGTCTGCGCGGGAGTGTGCTTTCTTGTGTCACGCGAAAACACCACGTTTGTGTCCGATATGCTCCAATTTTAAAATACTATTTATACCTTTACTACATTTTTACCCTAGCTTCATGTTCGTCGTCAAATTGATTGAAAAACGTGTGTCACGATCAGCCAATAGCCGGTGCTACGATTACATTTGAAGAACTGTTTTTTTTAATTCATCTCTAATCAGGTTGAGTTAAAAATATTAAAAAGTGAGCATTTTTATTCTTTTTTCTTAATCGTACTTATTGTTTATACGAATAAATAATAATTGTGTAGTGTCCATACAGTGTGTAGTGTGTTCGAGGGTTCTTTTCCGGACATTTTTTAACCTATTTAAAAAAAGAAAGATGTTATAAGTTGGACTGTATTTTTTAGAACTGTGTCCGTTCTAAGTTAATTTAATTAAGAGTTCTTATGAGAATATTTCTTATCGGAATAAAAGTGATAGGTCAACTGCAAAGGCAAAGGTAAAATAACTCTAAGGCCGTGATTCACCAAGCAATGTTAAAGTTAACGCCATGTTAAAATACCATGTCATCTCATTCATTAACAGGAAATACGAGAGGGATAACATGATATTTAACATGGCATTAACTTTAACATTGCTTGGTGAAACACACCCTAAAATTGGCTTTATATTTGGCGGCGGCATTGAATATTTTGCCTACGTTTAGATCACATTGAATCTGAAGGTAGTAAATTAATATTATTTTATAGGCTGTTTATTCTCACATTTATATAGTATAACATCGACTAGCATCCTATTTTAGTTGTTTGAATAAAATAGGATGCTAGTCGATGTTATTTTTGGTATAACTTGGTGGTAGAAATCTTGAACTCAAGGCTCTTACTTTGAACTTTTTTTCGTAAAAAGGATAATAAGCTGAGGTTAAAATACGTATCAGGAAGTATTACATACCTACTTGCTTTTGTATTGAATTAGTTATAGACGGGAAAAGAATGATAACTTCGAGGACAACCTGATTGAAAAAACGATTTTATTGCAATATCTCTTAGAACTTACTATAATAATGAATATTGTGCTAACACTACTGACTTATGAATACGATTTAAAAGAAATTAATATTTATACCTATTATCATTATCGATCACGGTTTCTATAAAGAACCAGTTTGTGCACGTGAACAACGAGCGATTCTTGCAAGGCCTCGCGTTAAAAGATAATAATTTTTAGTTCGAGCTCCGTGTTTCAGTTTTCGAAAACAGTTGTAACTCGCTAATGCGAGAGGATTGGTGTAATCACCAATGTATAGCAGCTGGCTCCTGACGACTTTGAGATCGGACGATATTCGGTTCGATCCCCGAATAACAATAAAAAATTGTCTTGGGACAATGCAGACCTGATTGACAAGAAAATGACCCATGCGTTGGATGGCCATGTGAAAAGCAAAATTTTTTCATTTTCCGAGAAAGTTATGAAATAAAATATTAAAAAAAAACTGCTATAAAACAACTAGTTGTGTGTAGGTCATGATCAATATTTTTTATTTAAATTTATTCATCGTTTGTGTTAGGTTAATACTATATTCAAATGCTCGTAGAGTCAAGTTTAGACGATTGAACAGAAAATTTATTATCGTGCATGCTATTTCAGTAAGATTAAATTCATGTCGATAAGCAGTCCAACAGACATCTGAGTCGGACATTCCAAACTCATATTTTCATTTAGCATACACATTTAGCCTAATGTACTTGAAATTACATCGACAAGGAATTAGGCATAATTGGATGCCGTTTATAATTTCAGGTGTCTTTGACAATGCATCACCTAGTGCTGTTGGTTTTGTCGATTCTCTCGCCGGCGTTCGGCTACCACATCCTTTGCGTCCACACAATACACAGCCGCAGTCATTACAACCTGGTGTATGGTGTCGTTAAACCACTTCTGAAAGCCGGACACCAGGTAAGCCGCTTTAGTGCTACATTTCCCGCCCTGAAAATTACACTAGCATATTTATTTTAACTTACTCATTTATTATATTTTATTATAATTTACCCGAATTCCAAAATGAGGAGGTCCGCAGTTCAGATGTTATTTAATGCTTCTTACCTCAGAACTTTCCAATATGTTAATACATTTTGATGATAACGTTAGTGAAAAAATGGTCTCATTTTGACTTTCAAAGTAGGTTTTCATATTTGGCTTTAAAAAAATACTTATTGCTTGTTGATATGAATACCAAAAAATGAAAATATACCAAAAGCTAGCCGCCTTATTTAAAAGACAATTTTCTATGTGAGAACTCATTTTCAATTTCAGGTAACATTCATAACATCGTTTCCTGAGATGCAAGCTCATCAAAACTTAACAATAGTCGACGTGAGTTCTACCCAGAAGTATATGGAAGGTATTTCTTTTGTTACAGTCACTTCTGTAGGCCAAAGTTTATATTATTCTTGTTTGTCAAAATATAAGGTAAAAATATTTTGGGCTTATGCCCGTACTTAATACTTATGTATAAAGTACGATTTTTTACATAAGTGAAAATCAATTGACCTGAAAATTACTAAATACGAAATTATACGAAATTAAATTATATCGACTGTGAACCGGCAATAAGTCGTATCTTAAATTTAGATGCAACTGATTTATAATGTCTTATCTCGATTATCTAATTAAAATTATTCATATCTTATATCGGGTTAATTTTTTAATAAATAAACAACATTAAAGTCATTTTTTTATACAAATTTAAGCGTTTGTATAATATAATAGTTACTCACGTTTTTTCTGTTTCCTAAAAAATATTTAAAAATAAGATAGGATAAATTACCAGTTCACAGTCGATATTGAGCTCATTAAAACGCTGAGGACACTGAAAAACTGATTTAAAAGGGTACGCACACATTAGCTAAAGAACATCTATAACGGGTGTAAAAAGAGCAGTCACTATAACTTTGGGATATTATTATACTGCCTTTTCTCATTCTAGAAATGTATTTTTTTATTTTTTTTATTTTTTACAAAAATAAAAAAAATAAAATTTTGGCTTTAGGTATATATGTAATTATTATTTTTGCGACAAAAAAATAAGAAATGGTAAAAAGAAAAAAAAAATTTTTAGTTTTTGACAAAAGAAAAAATAAAAAAAATACATTGCCGAAATAAGGAATGGTAGTATAATCGTATCTCAAAGTTATAGTGACTGCTCTTTTTACACACTGTATAATCTGTATGAGGTCAACATGACGTGAAACGTAATTTCCTATCGTGTAGGTAGGTACTTGTCAAAATACAAGGTATAATTTAGATTTTTTTATTGTATAACCTAAACAAGTACATAAAACCTTAACATAAGCCCAAAATATACCTACGTAATTGATTCTGTAGGTATCCTTTAACTTTAATTAGTTGTTAGTGAACAACAAATAAATAATTAAAGTATTCTCGTAAATTATAGTGACTAACAACTTAAATGTCGTTATTTATATTAAGATGTTAGATAAGGTCTGTCCTTTAATACTAGTAAATTTGAGAAAATTAAAGAAATAATAGAACGCAAATATAATCAAATCAATAGCGGGAAACTGGTCGGATAAGCGTCAAAGATACATAATTTTAATAAAAATTTACATGATTTTGAGGTCTGTATCGTGATCGACATTGTGTTCTGGTTTTCAATAATTAGTATTATTCTTGAATTCAAATTTGGCACGCCAGTTTATAAAAATATAAATTCGTAACTAAGTGAAATTTATATCTAATCATTTGAGACACATAATAAGAGGAGTCAGATAGTGTCAATTCGCCCAAAAACTGTGTGAAAAGTGACAAGTTTATCAATAAAATATTATTAAATCTAAGACATATTGTAGTGTGCACTAAATTATACGAAAGGCGGGCTCCTTTTACCGTCAACAATTCTAGTACGTCTTACCCTTAGTACGTCTGTCTTAATACTGATTGAGTGGGGCAGCCCCCCACCAATTATAGTACTTATATTGTCCACGATATAGAGATCACCATTTAGCCAAACACTACATCCCTTCCTTATTCAGAAGTATATTTTAATAACTCTAAGCTACAGTTGTAAGATAGAAAAGTACAAGTATCAAACCTAGTCAAAATGCATATTCAGATTTAACCATAAGAATAACTTAATTTCCTCCCGATGTATGATAGCCATACTCAGCCTATTCCTTTCCCTTTCTTTTTAAATGATTTGGTGAAAGAGCATCTATGTATATAATAATTACATCAATGATCAAACGCTTTTAAAATCTTAGTTTAAAAAATTTAAGCCCAAAAGTAACTTTGATAGTATAATATAATATTAGCTTATTTACTAGCTTTTAAATTCCATCATATGAAATATTATATTAAACATTTAAGGCCCATACTTCTTGTTAGGAACAAAGTCTGTTACTATCCAGTAATGTATGACAAATAAAGACACAGATACAGAATATACCTTGTACATTATACATTGTATATCCTTAGCCTTTTTTTTATAAATTTAATTATACTTAGCCTTTCCCTTTCCTTTTCTTTTTAATTGATTTGGTGAAAGAACATCTATGTATATAATATTTACATCAATGATCAACTCATTAAAATCTTAGTTTAAAAAAAATTAAGACCATAAGTAACTTTGATAATGTAATATAATATTAACTTATTTATTAGCTTTTAAATTCCAACATAAGGAATATTATATTAGGAACAAAGTCTGTTACTATCCAGTAATGTATGACAATAAAGACTAAGATACAGAATATACAAATACATTGTAACGATTTAGTTACAATTCTATTATGTAAAACTTCACAGAGATCAGTGACATGTCAGGACGATTCCATGATACTAACTGTTTGCTAATAGTCATACAGATGACACTAGGCTGTTCCTACATCGCGGCATCGAAACGCCGAGCCCTAGTAAAGAGGCTCACGTATGTAACATAATATGCTGTGCTGAAAAATAGTACGCAAGCAAATTGCCATAGATATAACTAATGTTTCTGACCTTTATTTATTACATTAATTATCTAATAAGATATTGATTCCATAAAATTCAACCATTTTAATTCCAGCCACCGAACGAACAGGTTTACTAGTATCTATAACAGTAAAACGCCATCTAGAACAAATTCCAATACTTGTTTCAATATCAGATATCAGATTGTCTCTCTTTGCTGGTGTTTTAATTGTATAATAATATTTTATGATGAATTCCCCATCCTACCTTTAATGACTTTCTGTTACGTCTCGGTACCATATTATGGTTTTCATTTGAGACTGAAGGCTCATACTGTCATTTGACACCTTGGTTACTACTCGGTAACATATGATTTTCATTTGAGAATGAAGGCACATACTGCCTTTCAACACCTTAGTCACAGATTACTAAATAGTTACCCTTAGTTACCACTTGGTAAAGTATGATTTTCATTTGAGAATGAAGGCACATACTGCCTTTCAACACCTTAGTTACCACTAGGTAAAGTATGATTTTCATTTGAGAATGAAGGCACATACTGCCTTTCAACACCTTAGTTACCACTTGGTAAAGTATGATTTTCATTTGAGAATGAAGGCACATACTGCCTTTCAACACCTTAGTTACCACTTGGTAAAGTATGATTTTCATTTGAGAATGAAGGCACATACTGCCTTTCAACACCTTAGTTACCACTTGGTAAAGTATGATTTTCATTTGAGAATGAAGGCACATACTGCCTTTCAACACTTTAGTTACCACTTGGTAAAGTATGATTTTCATTTGAGAATGAAGGCACATACTGCCTATCAACACCTTAGTTACCACTTGGTAAAGTATGATTTTCATTTGAGAATGAAGGCACATACTGCCTTTCAACACCTTAGTTACCAAATGGTAAAGTATGATTTTCATTTAAGAATGAAGGCACATACTGCCTTTCAACACCTTAGTTACCAACAGGTAAAGTATGATTTTCATTTGAGACTGAAGGCTCATACTGCCTTTGTACACCTTGGTTACCAACAGGTAAAGTATGATTTTCATTTGAGACTGAAGGCTCATACTGCCTTTGTATACCTTGGTTACCAACAGGTAAAGTATGATTTTCATTTGAGACTGAAGGCTCATACTGCCTTTGTACACCTTGGTTACCAACAGGTAAAGTATAATTTTCATTTGAGACTGAAGGCACATACTGCTTTTGATCATCCGTGCTCCTATTCAATGCACGGTTCGCAGTTTAATCCGGGTTCGTACTGCCAGTATTTTATAGTAGAAGGGATGAGACGGTGAGAGATTCTAGAAGATATGAATGAAGCTCGAGGTCCTTGGTAGATTTTAGCCATTAAGGCTTGCTTAGCTCGCAGGTCGTAAACATTATCTGTACTCAAAAGTTGTGATTAGATTTGTACCTACCTACGTTATTCATGTTCTTCACAGAACAACATTTTATTACTTTATTATTTCTAATAAATAATAAAGTAATAAAATGTAATAAAATATGACACGTCATTTCAATTACCATAGCGTAAAATATAAAGTTCTTATCAGTGCTACTGAGTATTTTGAATAATAATTAAAATATAACAACAATATAAATATAAATTTTAAGAACTATGATGGCAAATTTCCCTCTCCCAGGTTGTAGCCATACCAATGAGATACTTCCAGATTCTAACGTATATTACGGACGCCTTGTTTTGCTTTCCATCCGATTCCGGTAACAGTCATTCAAACCAGTGGCCAGCTATGCCGGAGCCATCTTTAAAAAGGTCAAGTACAATACACAATAGTAATCAACAACATTTCATTTGTATCAGTAATCAACAACAAATTATCTCGTAGCGGTATACAAGGACGAATGCTAGATCTTATTAAAAATTACCACAAAAACCGGTTCTCAACTGTTAAAGTCTGTAATGAGATAAGTGATAAAATACCTTGTAGTAGTGGTACTGCACAGGGGTCAATTATAGGCCCCTTGAATATCTTTTGTATGTAAATGATATGGCCAACTTGATGAAAGGTGTATCGGTATATCAGTTTGCGGACGATACCTGCTTGTTGGCCAGTGATAACAATATTTATGAAGCTCAAAAAACCCTTCAAAATAACTTTACAGTACTGTGTAAGTGGGCGCATGACATTAGCCTAGTTATTAATGCACAAAAAACAAAGGCGATGCATATTCATTCGTCGTATAAGAAAACTAATTATTTACCTAAAATTATTGCACATACTCACAGTTGTCTGCATGGTCAAAGTTTAACGAGTTGTGACTGCCCCGATATCGAATTTGTAAACCAGCATATGTACATTGGCCTAATAATCGACAGTCGACTCAGTTGGAAGCCACACAAAGACCACGTTTGTGCAAAATTAAGGGCTATAATGGGTAAGCTAGCGATTTTGAAATATAAATTACCATACAGTACCTTAAGATTAATCTATATGGCTCTTGCTGATTCCTCTGTTGGTTACGGTGTCAGTAGTTATGGAAGAACATATACAACTTATTAAAATGATATATACGATCTACAAGTTAGAATACTAAAGTCAATTGTACCAAAAAACATTAAGTTAACATATAAAAACAACCCTGAATGTTTATTTAATTTTTGTAATGTGATGAGTATATTTGACAAATTTAAGTTTGCTGTTGTAAATGAATATAAAAATCAAGATTTATTAATCCCAAAAACGCGACCAATTAAATTACGTGAAATTGTGTATAAAAATAAGTTCATAACAACGAACACAAATAATGTATATGGCTCTAGAGTACTAAAAAATGTAGTTCCAATTATTGTTAATAATTTCCCCCCAGAATTGCAAAACAAAATTGTTAATCAAAATAACTTTCGCAAACATGTAAAAAAATACTTATTGTCTAAGAAATATCCCTAAAAAGTTTAAATTATATATCATATCTTTAAGCCACTCACAATATATTATGTTGTAACTTGTAACTTAGCTTTATGTATAAATGTAATAATATGTAAGTAAGTCGCACATGTCTGTGCGAATAATAGTGCCCGGATAAACTTATATAGTTTATGGTGCACTCCATAGTTTAAGAAAAAGAAATGTTAAAAAAAAAAAAAAAATGTTTTGAATAAAGTAAAAAAAAAAAAAAAAAAAAAATCCATCATCCCTCAACATCGCATCCAGTGGAACGGACACCTGACACGGCTGGAGGGAGATAAGGCGCTGAACCAACCTGAACCAACCCTCCTCACACCTGTCAGATGCATGGATCATCTTCTTTTTCAGACTGTCTGGTTATCAGCCCGTATTGCTCTAAACAATTTAAAACAACTTTTTTTTTCTTTTTTACGCGGAAGTCCATTGTTCTCACCCACCACCTCTAAGTTCCAGACGAATTGGCCGACCATTTTATGAGAATTCAAAAAAAATATTTAAAATTTTCATTGGTCACCGCTTTCCAAGCACTACATTATAAAATATTTCTAAAGTAGTTCTCACTCGTAGAATACTATATAGATTATAGTAGTAGATTATATAGCACGAGGAAAGGCCTAAACTTTTGGCTACTTCCCATTTGGTAAACTTCCCATTTCGTAAACCTCAAACTGTACCTACTAAAAAGTTGCGTTTGGTAAACATTTCGTTACTTCATACATTTAATCCCATTTGGTAAACTTTGTTAGTATTGTTATTTTTGTACGGTACAGTCAGGGTCAAATTAGTATTAAATTAGAGATGTATATATTTTTAAATGCTTCAGTCTTGAGATAGTATCTCGACCATCAAAAAGAATGGCTGATCAAGAAGAAGTAAAAAAAACGTATTAAAGTCTGTAAAAATACCACGATGCTACTAAAAATACCACGTGCTTTTCCCGCAAAAGAAGCACCGAGCGGGTTCTCAGGTAGGGATTTATTGTCCTTACCATCGTTTTAAACAAAAGGTGTGAATGAGATAGACATAAGTAAGTATACGTAAATTATATCTATTACCGGGTTTAACTTATCAGTTCACTCGTTTTATGCATAGTGCAAGGTCGTTGCAATGTCGGGTGAGGGATCTTCTAGTGGTGCAGTGAATTTAAAAATTATTAATAGTACACGAGGCGGTGAAATTTTATTACGCGCTGGGCATCAATATTATAAACAGAAAAATAATAAGGACTCAAGTTGGTGGCGCTGTGTTAATAGAAAAGATGGATGTTCAGCAAGTGTAACTTTGAATTCAAATCGAAGCCATGTATTAAGAGAAAATGCTCACTGCAGTTCTTGTATTCCGAATTTTGAAAAAAATGAAGTGAAAGTAGCCATCGAAAAATGTAAACAAACTATATGTGAAGATCTGAAGCCGATTCCAGCTACATACAGGAAATGTACTAAAAAGCTGAAAGATAATGGTTATGAAATTATTAAAGAATTACCAAATTTTGACAAAGTTAAAAGCAGTTTGTATAGACACAGAAATAGACAACTAGGAATCACAAAATCTCAGCACTCTAACTCTACAGAAATCGTGATTCCTGACCGTTTTAAAGACAATTTATTGTTTGATGAGATTGACGGTGAAAATAGAATGATTGTGTTTGGTTCAAAGAGTGCAATTGCACATTTAAATAACGTCCGTCACTACTTTGCGGACGGAACGTTCAAATGTTGTGCAAAGCCGTTTCTTCAACTATACGTTGTACACGGAGACATAGGAAGTACAGAAACTGGGACAAATATTGTACCATTTTTTTATGCAGTGTTGACAAACAAAGAAGAAACTACATATGAAAGACTGTTTTACAAACTAAAATTTCATTTACCAGAGTGGACAGCCGATATTATTACCTTGGATTTCGAAAAAGCTCCAATAAATGCAATTAAAAAGACATTTCCAAACATAATTGTTAAGGGGTGTTTTGTTCACTTTGGCAGAGCGCTATTAAGAAAGGCAAAATCTCTTGGCTTATTACAACATGAAGAATCTCACTATCACGTCAAACTATGTATGGCTCTGGCACATTTACCAAAAGAAGACATAAACGATGGATGGCTATACGTTATGAGTCAAAGGTAAATTAATTTTGCAGTATTGAAATGAACGCGTTTAGTTCTGGATATTTCTTCTACCGCCATTTTCTACAGCCATTTTTATGCGTTAGAAACTAGGTAATATATGGTTTTTCGTATCATAATCTTCAACGAATTAATTCTGTTACAGTTTTGAAGAAAAAGCTATAACTGAATTCAATGATTACTTTGTGGATCAGTGGTTGGAAAATGAAGATATGATGAATATTTGGTGCTGCTACGCACAAAGACACCGCACTACAAACCTCATGGAATCTTGGAATTGGAGTTTCAATAGTGAAATTGGAAAAAGGCCATCAATTCTTTTATTTTTCGAAACGATATCAGGCAATATTAAACATTATGAAAATCTTCTGAAAAGGTACATATTTTTGTTTCAATGACCTGTATTTTTAGGCGACACATATGATAAAAATTATACATTATTACTTTAATTAATCATAACAATTTTTTACAGCTTTTATAATAATGGAGAAAGTATATCAAAACGAAGAAAAAAATCTATCCAAAATGATATACGAATTAACAATATTCTCGGCGATTACAAAAGTGGAAAAATATCATTGGAAAATTGTTTGAACGAATTATCAAGAATTGCTTGTATCACTTTATAATTTATTTATTGATTTTTAACTTTGTAGTGTAGGTAGTAAATTTTTTATGTTAATATTCCAAATCTGTGATTATATTTTATAGTTGATTTTGTGTGTAATTTTTAATGTTAATGTACCAAATCTGTGATTATTATTTGTTTTTATATTTAAAAGTTGATTTTGCATGTATTTTTTATGTTATTGTACCAAATCTGTGATTATTATTGTTTTTATATTTTATAGTTGATTTAGTATGTATTTTTTTACGTTAACGTACCAAATCAGTGACTGTTTATTTTTATATTTTATAAGTAGGTAGTTGATTTCGTATGTATTTTTTTATGTTAATGTACATTAACATAAAAAGATAGTACCAAATCTGTGATTATTGTTTTTTTATATAAGTTGATTTCGCATCTAGATTGACTTATGTTATTAAAAAATAAAACTTGTCATCGAAATAGTCAAATCGAACTGTGATTTTTCTTAAATTTTTTGAAAGTTATTTGTACACCCCACTTTTTATTTCTGTTTTTAAATATCAATATGTGTAAATGGCATACGTACACATAATCCGACTATTGTACCTGTGATTAAAAATATTTAACAAAATAAATGACAATGTTATCATTAGTTTCGTTTTTCTTTTTTTACTTGACTGTACCCATTTCATCTGAAAGTTTACCAAATGGGATATAACACAAAAAAATATTGAAATGTTTTCGAAATGGGACTAAATGTATGAAATGTATAATGTTTACCAAACGCAACTTTTTAGTAGGTACAGTTTGAGGTTTACGAAATGGGAAGTTTACCAAATGGGAAGTAGCCAAACTTTTAATCCTAATAAAAGCTTAATTTTCAAACTCATTCAACCACATCAATATATAATATTCGAGTAGAATTGAATATAATATGTATGCAATACACAAGCAATAGGCAGTTTAAAAAATCCACTTACCATAATTCCACTGTCTTATAATATGTACAATGTACATACCTACATTCTATAGCTCTATCCTTTTGTCAAGTAATTATTGTTTAATTAGGTTTTTTCATACTCGGTAATTTGTAGATACTGACTTATTTGACATAGTATTTCAACACCATATTATAATGTTAATATTATGTCTTTAGAGCATAACATTATTATAGATAGAAGGTTAATTAGAATATAACTAATATATTGAAATATGTGTAATAATGAGTATCTGGTGGTATTTAATAGCACACAAAAAAGTTTATTTTTAGACTCTTGTATGTTTCGACTTTTGAAGATACAACCCAGTACTGAGATATATAAAACAGTACTCTCACAGACGCCAAATAAGTCTTGTAAGTCCTCAAAACCCAGTTAAAAATGCACAAGAGACTTTAGTTATGATTCAATCAAAGTAACAGAAAAGTCTTAGTTAAATAGAATAGTTCATTTACATCTTAACTTGTGCATTTACCATGTTTTTTGTTAATTATACACCGGTAGCAATGACTCTGATATCAATGTAAACCTTATCCTTCATTAATATTATTTAATAATAAAATATATGAAAATTAAGATTGTACCTACATCTTGGCTTAGCTTTGCATTGCTGTAATTGTCAAAGATTTAATTCCTGCATTGTATGTAACAACTTCATATTCATATTATAATTAAATAATTCATTCTGAAGCAGACGCTTTTTAGAATACTGCGTAGCATTGCAATATTGGAGCTAGATAAATTTTCCTTGCATTGTTCTATAATAATATCCAATATACTAACTCGCTTCAGACAGTTTGTACCACCCAAAGCTACATAGTATTTGAAACTTCTTTTTTTTTCTAATTTTGAATATGGGTTGTACTTATTCGCAGAAATGAATAACACATTTTTATAGTTTTCGGTCACGGTTAATTACTGATTTAGAACCCATATCTAATGCGATTAAACTAACATATAAATCTATTTCATCTTGCAGTCACTTGTAAGATACAAAGACAGTATTTATGAGAAGGGTTTTTAAAGGTTTCTGTTTATTCACTACAACCTGCTATATACCTATGTATTAACAAATTCAATAAACCAAGTAAGCCAGCCAGCCAGTCTTGTAAGGGGCTTACAATATCCTTGAGTTATTCATATTTTACTTGAAATTTCAAGTGACTTCATATAATGAAACCTTAATTATTTTTTTAAATTAGAGGAATCCCAATTATGCATGGTGTATAATAATAATTAACATGTTGGTCTTAGATTATGTTTTGTATTAAGAGATATAATATAAACAACAAAACCAAGGACAGACTACATGTTTTTGCTTAAAAAGTAATAGCTGTTGCGCCTTTTACAGTATAACTATTACAGTTGCAAGTGCACCGCACAATACAACAATTGATGTGGACTTTATAGACACTGCCTATCTACGCTGTATTAATTTAAGTTTAAACTATTAATTTAAGTTTATATTTCCATTTTACACATCATAGTTTACTACATACGTATACTATAACTAACTGTCGGTTCTCTAATCTGGATGCCTTATCGACCCGATATTACCATAATTATAATAAATATTTAAAGATCAAGTTTAAATTTTCCATATAATAATATGAACTGAGCTAGTATTAGAGTATTGTCAAGATCCACTATACGCACATATTTTAGTGCAATGTAATTACACTTTTGGAAAAACCCTTTTATTTGTTGGTCTGTTTATAACTAATATTGTAATGGAAAGTAACTAATTTATCCATCTTCCAACTATCGTTGCGTTATAGAACGGCAACTTTATGTAGTTCTGAACAATATGATACTGTCGAACTGATGTGATGATGGAGTCGAGAGATAGGCTCTTGCCTATCATTGCCTTTCATGAGGAATATCGTATCAAAATCGTGCTTGCACTTGTGAGAACAGTGTAATATTGAAAATCCCGATGAACCCTTAGACGGGCATTATGCAGCTTCCGCCATCTTCATCTTTTTTTATACAAACGTGTTTTAACTATTAATTTTTCGACATTTAGAGGAGCTAGAACTTTAGATGTCATTTATTTTACACGTCAACCTTTAATTTCAATAACGAATTCGCCATCTTAGACAACCATATAACTTTGTTATTTTATTACTCACTGTTGAATTCATCATATTCGTAGAATATTACTTATTTGAACGGATGATTTTAACCCCTTATCCTGATACACTTTTTGTGCCCAGTTTAATAGACTCGTATTAGGGTGTAATGAACATTCTTACTAAACAATTAAGAATTTTCTTATCTTTTAAACTCCTATGAAATGCAATACAATTACGCCAGTTAAACTAGTTTATAATCATGATACTTTAGTGTACTTTAGGTGTCAATGAGCTCATCCTTCCTTTTCAATTTAGTTTTTCAATACGCACGTGATTTACAAAATTAATTATTTTTTTCACTGACCTTATTACTGACTTACTAGTATTATAGGTTTATCCTCGTCGCCATTTGTAGTGTGCACTAAATTATACGAAAGGCGGGCTCCTTTTACCGTCAACAATTCTAGTACGTCTTACCCTTAGTACGTCTGTCTTAATACTGATTGAGTGGGGCAGCCCCCCACCAATTATAGTACTTATATTGTCCACGATATAGAGATCACCATTTAGCCAAACACTACACATATTAAAGTCACCTAGACCTCGGGCCTTACTTAATATGATGAGGTCTTGTAGCAGTGTTACTTCAAATTAGTTTAGATTTTTCTTAAATTAAAATATATTTTTGTTTCATAAATTCCAAAAGTATCTAATATTAAAGTAAACTCTGCTATAAGATCGTGGTAAGGCCACACACAGGACATTAGACATTTTTCTTAAATGACTTTTGTGACTGTCTAAAACGATCGAATACAATGAAAAGGGGAATTATAAAACGAGCGAATAAAAAAAACTTTGCGACTGATGATGACATACTGTTTTAATAACTTGAGCGGTATGAATTTGAGTAAGCGAAAAATTAACTAAACTAACGAAGAATTTGATTAATAATAATATCCAGAACGAGCTCACAAAAAGAGGATTGTGATAAATCCATTTCAGATAAGTATAAATAATTTATCCTAGCGACTACATTACAAGACTAGTCTCATATTTTTATGCTTGCTTTAATAATAATAAACTTAGACACTTTTCTTAAATGACTTTAATATAAATAATCACACTGTCACACTGGCCGACATGGTCGGTCCATCTTAGACTTTAAGAAGAATGTTTGAGGGGAAAAGATTTAGGGGGTACTTTACGCATAATTATGCATACGGGTGTATGCATAATTATGCGTAAAGTACCCCCTCACATATACTCGTATGTCCTTGAAGCCTTCAAGTTGAAGGTTGTGCTGTGGGTACACAAGTATTTATTAAAAATATATAGGTACAATATATTGAATTAAAAGGACATTCGCATCTTTATGATAGCGATGCAAAAAAAAATTTAATTATAAAATTATATTCAAGAGTAATCTAAGTAAATTATCGTGGATTGCTGTTGAACGTAACCTAGGGGTTGTAGAAGGATAACATACTCGTATCTCGCAACAGCAATTCTACAGGCGTAAATTGAACATATCGCTGACAAATTATGGCGCTACTATCTATATATTAGTAAACTAGCTGACCCTTGCCCACTTCGTTGAGCATAAAAACAGTTTATGATGAAATTCAACTAAAAAAAACAACCCCTAACTCGGGAACGCGGAACCCGCAACGCGGGAACCCGGAACCCGCAACGCGGGAACCAGGAACCCGCAACGCGGGAACCCGGAACCCGCAACGCGGGAACCAGGAACCCGCAACGCGGGAACCCGGAACCCGCAGCATGGGAACCCGAAACCCGCAACGCGGGAACCCGGTACCCGCAACGCGGGAACCCGGAACCCGCAACGCGGGAACCCGGGACCCGCAACGCGGGAACCCGCAACCCGCAACGCGGGAACCCGGAACCCGCAACGCGGGAACCCGGAACCCGCAACGCGGGAACGCGGAACCCGCAACGCGGAACCCGCAACGCGGAACCCGCAACGCGGAACCCGCAACGCGGAACCCGCAACGCGGAACCCGCTACGCGGGAACCCGGAACCCACAACGCGGGAACCCGGAACCCGCAACGCGGAACCCGCAGCATGGGAACCCGAAACCCGCAACGCGGAACCCGGAACTTGCAACACGGGAACCCTGAACCCGCGACGCGGAACCCGGAACCCGCAACACGGGAACCCGGAACCCGCAACGCGGAACCCACAACGCCAAACCCTTCCGTGAACGTTGCTAGTTCTGCGCTGTCAAATGGAATAAATAGTATCCTATGTCCGTCTACTGGCTCTAAGTTACTTCCTCACCAATTTTCAACCATATCGATAAAGCCGTTCTTGAGTTATAAATAATTCAACTAACACGACTTACTTTAATACAAATAGCTGATGTATAGATGGAACTAACATAAGCTAACGCCCGGTGAATGCTCCCGTCACAGTCGGTCCAGCCGATTCGGTGATCATTAGTGAGATAACGATGATGATGATGAAAAGAAGCCTAAATTAATCCTTATAACTTTAGCTATCTACCAGTGAAAGTCTCGTTAAAATCGGTCCAGCCGTTCCAGAGATTAGCCGGAGCAAAGAGACACGCTAACAGACAGACAGACATTTTTTTTTAATTGCAATTTTCGTTTTCAGTAGCAAGAAAAAAAAAGACAGAACAGACAGACGTTAACTTCGCACAAAGACAAATGACGACAAAAGACATAGTGGCGTCCTATCATGACGTTTTCGTTTTTTTTTTAATTGTTCGTGAATTATGACCATGGATCTAACTCCTTCGATCTGATTTTTAAATTAACATTTATAATATATTCTTATTACAACTTATAAGTTAAGTACTTTTTTTAAATAGGTATATTTATAGTTGTTAAAAGATTAATCGATTTTTTGAGTAAGTCTCTAGTGTTTAATAAGAAAAAGTGTTAACTGACGTAACATTATCACGACGTTTATTTCATTAAATCATAATTTGTATATTATATTTAAGATCGTTTATCAGTGAAAGCAAATCGTAAAAAAACTCATATTGGTTATGTTGACAATAAATATCTTATAATTATTAAATAAAGTTTAGTAAATTCTGCAGTTTTAACAAAAAGAAAATATCTATTTTATTATGTCGTCGTTACAACGTTACGTCGCTCATTTTTGATAAACTGTCAAATGTTACCTATTAAAATGACCCGACTATTTATTAGTGGTGGACAAATAGTTTAATGAATCCAAATAGTTTAAGTTTATGTTAATACGTTATTTATAGCATTTCATAATTTTTATTTTCCATTTGTAAACAATGTCGTTACCATGACACCCGTGTCATATAAACTGGCAACGACGTGAATCGATTGAGCCCAGGTTCAAACCCCGCGTGACCATCACGTATTTTCTTCTTTTTTCTAATTTTCTGCTTATTTTTTTCAACATTTTCTTTCATAATAACCTTTTCGTGACAATAACGAACATACCGTAAAAAAAAATTGCGAAATTGGTCAAGCCGTTGTCGAAGCGCACACGACGTAACAAATTTTGGAGGTCGTTTTTTTACACTTTGGGCTACATTTTTGGGGTTTTAGTAAGGAACCCTACTTTTTTTAAATATATAATATAGCCTATGTTCAGCGCTAGGAATGTAGCTTTCCAACGGTGAAAGAATTTTTCATATTGGTTCAGTGGTTTCAGAGCCTATTCCATTCAAACAAACAAACAAACAAACAATCAAACGTTACCTCTTTATAATATTAGTATAGATAACTAATTAGTTGATTATTTTATCATGTGATATTCAGTGATTTAGTGAGGTTTGCTTGCTTTAGTTAAATTACAACTCTTATCTATACTCTTTATATACTTATAATAAAACTGTAGAGAGATCAATTCTGTACATTGAATATTTTTTCAAAATTCTTATTGGAGGATGATTGGTGATCGATACTGATGCCAAAAATGCAATTAGTAAAATTTTTGTCTGTCTGTCTGTCCGTCTGACTGTCTGTCTGTATGTGCACGCATGGATCAAAAACTACTGAAGGGATTTTAACCAAACTTGGTACGATTGTAGCCCATATTCCTGGGCAGGTTATATGCTATATAACATAACGGTACGATACATAGGAGCCGAGCAGTGACGATAAATTTGAAGCAAGTCGGATGAATTTTGCGCGCGCGGACTGCGGACTGCGGACGAACGGTTCGTGCGGGGGGCGCGGGGGAATCGCGTATACAGCGACGCGAAGCAATAGAATGTGGCACTAAAGTAGATTAGAATATGTAATAAGTACCTAACTAACAGGATTTTTTTTTTGGGAAGACAAGTGTTTCCACATGTTGTCATAATAATATAAAAATTGTATTTTTGAACTTGCTTCACAAATTGAAATAAATTATTATTTATTTTATTGTATAAAATCAACTTGATTAACTGTATTATTAAAAGAAAGCCTTTCGTTTTTGGTAAGCTATTTATACTATCACGGTATTCTTACTTATCATTTTTAATACGTTAGTTGGCTTAAGCATTTCATGAAAACTATATTTGCCCTTTATACCATGCAAAAATAAGGAATAGTTTAGGAGATATAGCAAAATTAAAATCGTTTCGCCGTGATTTGACCGGGCGCCGCGTGATGCAGGCTGCTGCGTGACATCTTACGTCCGAGCCGGGCTGGTGTAGTGTAGGTATCAGATGCTGGTAGGTAGGAATTTTGGTGAAGGTCAACCAAAGGAACTCTACCCCACTGCTGGGTAAAAAATACTATTAAAATGTGCTAACAGGCAGTAGGTACCGGTAGTTTGAATTTAACCACGCACAGCCGCTAACTGTGCCCCCAGTAATAATCGTGTTAAAAGTACGGCGTATGGCGTATAGATATCGCTTTGATTTTTACCCTTTAAATGGTCACAAATAAAATGGTATTTTGAAATGCTAATTATTAGACAAATACAATAATAATCCTTATCAAATTAAATGCATTTGTCACTTTGAAGCATTTCATTCACGTAATAATTGCTATTTACACCATACCGTATTTATTAATATCTTAGGAAATAGGTACATTAAAATGAAAAAATTTACGCACCCTAAATTTTATTCAAACGGTTTCGCCTTCGATCAACAATATAAGTCGAGTATTCGAATATCGAAGGGTTTCGCAACAAAAATGTAGGTATATTAAGTTATTATAACATTACCTACACCTTTAATACTGTACCCGTAAAGTTATTTGGTAAAGTTTTTTCCACAAATATAAAATAATTCCACGCGGGCGAAGCCGCAGGAAAAAGCTATACCTACTTATAATAAATCTGTAGAGCAGTCGTGTCTGTACATTATAGATATTTGAGAAAAAATATTATAAGTAGGAGACTTTTATATATGCAATAGTAACCAAAACAATATATTTTATTCATTTTTGTCTGTTTGTCGGTGCGTTTGTGCACGGTAATCTCAGAAACGGCTTATCCGATTTAGATGTGGTTCAATCATAATATATTGTAGTAATCTTGACTTAACATTTATTTCATCTCAATCGGTTCATAAATATAAAAGTAATGACAATTAAAAAAAAATTGCTGGACGTTTGTACTTTGTATGAAGCGCGGCATGATCCGCGCTCCTTTAAACATTCAAATTTAATCTTTTTTTATGTTATAGTTTATTTAAAAATGAATTTAATTTGTTTCTATTATTAATGTTATTATACTTAGGGTAGGTTACTAAAAATAACGCTACTAGAACCGATCGGCGCGCCGAGCTGGGGCCTAACGCTCCAAACTGATTCGATTTTGATTCAGATTCGATCGTGCCGCATACTCCCGAATAAATTGACGTTTGTTTATTTTTATTCTGTGTCGATTGATATGGTCGGGTGTACAAAAAGATACATTCTAACGGTTTTCTTTATCCTAATTAATTTCAAAGTAATCTACCAAATAAAAAACCAAAAACCGTTGAGATTGAACTGATTCAATTCTCGGTTGTGTCGAGAATAAACCTGTTGGATCTTCGGCGGCGGCCAAAATCGGCGCGGCGCGGCGTGTCGCTGCGCCCATGTCTAACCGAGAGTTCCGTTTTAAAGACCTTAGTAATTGCAATATAAGTTTCAATTTAATACCCCAAAACATTAATGACCAAAACAAGAAGAAAGTTAAAAAAAATTAAAATATTTTTATGGTTTCGCAATGTCGGCACTATTAAGACGTTGCTTCATATCAAATTTAAAGATTCTGAGTTCCCGGGAAGTACCCTTTAGGTTTTGGTTCCCTTTGGAGTGTCGAAAATTACGAAAATTAGCGACATAAACGGCTGAATCTTTGGGTAAATGTGGCTAAGAAGTCTGTTTTTTCACAGCAAGAAAGGACAGTAGATCCTGAGTATTTAATATGATTTTAAGGCCTCCTTCTTTTGCCGAGCTCCGAAAGGATGGTACTATATTATTATTATACCCTGCATACCAAGAGGCTTGCCGGGTACGTGACTTGCTGGATCAGGATCAACACTGGGATACACTGGGAAGTACCTATTAGCGAAAGCTCTCAGCGGATGCGCCAATAAACTAAAAATATATTTAAAATACTAAAGTGCCTTAAATCACTTTTCCACGCGTACGAAGTCGCGGGCTCAGCTAGTAATAAATATGTTACAATTTAAATAAAACAGAGAAGAAAATGAAATGAAAATTATAAATTATTTACAAATGAAAATAATTATAAATTATTTTCAATGTATGAAAAATGAAAATTATAAATAATTTATAATTTTAATTTCATTTTCAAATAAGTAGGCACGTAAACTAAATGTAACTTTCAGCACTTCACAGCAAAAACCACACCGTCGATTGGGAGCCAGTAAAACAGTTTGCTCGAGATGTAAACAGAGAAGTGTTCAACAAGCCAACTGTGAAGAATCTTCTGCTGACCAGCAATATAGACTTGGTTGTCACAGAATGGTTCTTCTCTGATCTAGAAGCTGGGTAATATATTTTTATTAATTGTTGCCTGTCTAAATATAAATAGGCTACGGCTAGCGAGTAGCGACCTTACCAATATTGTTTTCAGAGGAAACACCACTAAATATTATATATGTAAAGTATATTGCTGTCCCGCAACTGCCCAATCAAACCGATAGAGACGACTACAACTTGAACTAAAATTATCTATTAAAAGTACGAGTAATCCACGATTAGAAGACCCCTGTGTCTAGTAGAGCTTGTGTTACGAATCTTACGAACGAATATTGTAGTTCTTGTTTCATTGAAAAATACCACAATTACTGAATAAAAAAAAGGCATTTAATATTCTTGTAAATTTTGCGGCTCGTAACAGGCTAGCAGGCATTGAAAATTACGTCATCGCGGCGAGAAAAAAAAATATATTTTATTATAGCGACTTAAACAAATAAACTTGCTTTTATTTCATTGAAAAATACCAAGTATTAAGGAATTTACAGACAGACATTGGAAAATGACGTCATCGCGTATAAAATTTAAAATCAGTTTCTATTTCCTAAAGCGTCGTATCGTAATAATTGTTCCACTTATATTTGTTTATTTTCAACAGAGTTAACGGAGAGTTAAAAATAAATATGTATTATTAAACTTTTTATTTTTAACTCTCTCTCTGATTTTAAGTTGACATCGGAATGGTATAAAATCACAGATACTCGGCAATACTTCAAGCGCCATGGATCGTGGTGAGCGGCATGATATACCACACACGGCTGGAGTACCTCATGGACTCGGTGCGGTCCGTGCCCATAATACCCACCGGTCTAGGCCGTAAGCGAGATTACCAGCTGCCTCTGGACTTCAGACATCGGCTTCTAAATACGTTCTCCTTCTTATTCTACATATATGATTGGATGTAAGTATCCCATATTTTGGATTTTTATCAATACTGACAATATCATTTAGGGCCGATTTTTCGATCGTCAGATAACTTTTATCTAAGGAATAAATATGTGACTTTGGCAGATTTTGTACGGAACAAATGTCAGAGTCACTTGTTTATTTAACAGATAAAAGTTATCTGACGATTGAAAAATCGGCCCTTAGTCACATTATGACCAAATAATAAAAAAACCAAGGTCAAAAGGATGGAAGACCAACGACACTTTTATGTGTCTAGAAAGACTAAACCCCGATTTCAAACTTATTGAATCTGTAAAAGGGAAAATTACTATGTAGAAAACTTTTAATAATATTAATTATAATAGACGTTTAATTCATTCAATCAGCTATATTAATAGCTGATTGAATATACTGTTGGTTCTTGATGGAAATGCATGTTCACAATAATAAGACATCTTTTTATGTAAACTTTTCCACTTTTATTACGTTTTTATAAGTTTTTATAAAAAATACACAACTTTTTATATTCATTTATAACACATTTGGACATAACACACTTTTCGAGCCCAAACCACACCACTTTTTACTAGTAACACAAAGTAGATAGATATATAGTAATCAAATATTATGTATTTAAATTTTCAGCAAAGATTACCCCACCGACAAGGCTCAGTACGAGGAACATTTCAAGCCCCTCGCTGAGCAGAAAGGGATAGCGCTGGCCCCGTTCTCCGAGGCAATCCACAACATATCGCTGGTGTTCGTCAACTCTCACACCACGCTCGCTCCAGCCATGAGCCTGCCGCCCAACGTCATCGATATCGGCGGGTATTACATCGACGACGAGGTGCCGCCGCTTCCACAGGTAATCTTGCAGATTGCTCGAAAGATTCTTAATTCATTAACGGATCATAACAGGATGTACAATAGTTGCAACGATAAACAGTTCCTAAACTAATCAATGTGCGGTCATCACAAACGACTTGTTAACCTTATCGCTTATCCGGCTTTATTTATTTAGTGCATCCAGTTTGCCAAATTAATTCAAATTTAAAATTTTTAAATTTTCAAAACACTGTTGCGATGTTACGAGTAGTCTACGGCTTTGACACCGTGGTATCTTAATTCAGTCAGTAGTGCCTAAAGTAAATAGAACTAGCGTTTAATAACGTTTCATCAACATTTAAATTCTTAAATTCCGAACTTTTGCATTTCGTAAAAATATTTGGCCCGCGTTAATAAAGGATTTTATATAAGGAATAATTTCCTCTATTGAGCAGCCCCCTGATTACCTAACTCCGGTCGCTTTCCCGCCTCTCGAGATCAACTGTCATTGCGACGTTTAAACTTTTTAAAACACGGTTTAAAAAGTTAAAACGCCAAAATTATGACATTTCAACTTTTTAAATCGTGTTTTAAAAAGTTTAAACGTCGCAATGACAGTTGATCTCGAGAGATGGGAATGCGACCGAAGTTACGTAATCAGGGCCGACTTTCAAGTATGCAAAATTTCAATGTGCCTATTTATTTTATTTGGTTTTCGTTTCGTGAGAATGTTATCTAATATGTACCTCCTTTTTTCAGGATTTACAAAATCTCATGGATTCGTCTCCCGAAGGCGTGATTTACTTCAGCATGGGATCAGTGGTCAAGTCCACTAATTTTCAGTCCTACACCATTCAAGATATTCTAAAGCTCTTTAGTGAGCTGCCACAAACTGTCTTGTGGAAATTCGACGTACCCCTGGAAAATCTACCAAAAAATGTCCACGTGCGTCCTTGGATGCCTCAGACTAGTATCCTATGTAAGTTTCCATTTACATATTGTTTTTATTATGGATTTTTTTACCTAATAGTTATTAAAACGCAAATGGTAGTAAACCTTACGATAGTATGTAACATAAACGTTAATTTACTGTTTTTAAATAAAATAGAAATAAATGCACTAAGGTCAACCGGGGCAATTGCCACTATGGGGTAATAGCAACTAATAGCGTTTAAACCAAAACTAAAAAAATTACAACAACTTCTGCCATCTAGTGACATGTGTTTTTACCTAATAAGTAACGTAAAGTGCCGTTGGATGGCGTTGTGTATCGCAAATGTCATATTTTCGCCATTTTGTGAAATTTCGATTTGTCAAAAGTCAGCGTGCACGAGGAGAGTCAACAACGCGTTTAAAAATCTTTTTAATTTAAAGTGTTTTTGACGTAACTACAACTTGAACGTAAAATATATGGATCACAGTATACATGTAAAGTAATCATTTATATAAGATTTAGTTTATTTTATAAGAATCGAGTTTTTGAATTTTGAAGGTGTTTTAGAAATGTTGGGGTAATTGCACCCTAGTTTTTTGGGCAAATGCGTCCATGTGACGCAATTACCCCAAAACCAGTGGTTGTCAACCGTTCTTCGTGACACATATATATGTATTTATATTTGAAATTTGGAAATACATTAAAACTGTTTTAGACTAACTTAGATCAATTAATTTGTTTTAGATTATTTAACCTTTATACTAAATCCTGTTTTGAGATAAGTCATCAAAGCTATAAATAATGATTAAGTATCATTTCATTATTTCAGGTACTTATCTCGAAAATTAAATTATAAATAATATAAAACAATGGTTATACTAACATACATGGATATAGATAAATATTTAACAAAACGTGATTTACAATATTACATTAACAAGAAACATACATGGCCATGGACAAGGACTCATTTCATCCTATTAAATAAATGTTTTGGATGTGGATATATAGTAAATCCAATGTCAAATTCTATGGATCATCACTTTATTTTGAAAATGAGCCATCACTTAGCAAAAAGATTACTTTCAAGTTCGTTTTTTTGGTGTCCAGTTTGTAACACTTTTACTTGTTACGAACATTATCCTGATGATGAATGTTACTATTGTAATGTTAATAATTAACTTTCAAAGCCAGTTTATAGTTTTACTTGCAATAAAGTAATAAGTTGTTAAGAATCATACTATTTGTCAGCTATTTAATGTAAGTAAAGAAGTCATTAGGCAGGGGGCCCAATTTTCGGAAACTTGAATTTGGATTCGACTGTCGTGGTCTCGCTTGCGTAAATATCCAAACATGCATGTACTACAAGTTGGAGCACGACATTTGAATCCAAATTTCGAATCATGAGAAACCGGTCCCCGATAGTGCTTAGTTATATTATTATTAATATATAACTTTTCAAAACTATTTTACTGTTCCTGAATTAGGATTGAATTGTATATTAATTCTTATATATTATATACTTCCCTTGACATACGCGTCACTTTGTACAATTTTGTTTCAGGCGTATTGATCAAATAGCCTTCAATATGGTGCGTAATTACAAAAAGAAGACTATTCCAACTTACGATTTGACAACGTTAAAGCAGGCTGTTAACGAAGTTAAAAATGGGATACTGAGTTCATACCAAGCATCTAAAAAGTATAATATCCCAAGGTCAACAATCTCGGACAGAGTAAACTTAAGAAGAGGTGTTGTTAAGGAAACCCGGGGTAGGCCAACAGAAATTAATGCAGAAAATGAAAGGAGGCTTGCTGACGGCCTTCACATTCTAGAAAAATATGGTTTTGGATTATCTCCACAAGAAACCACTCTAGTTGTGAGCAATTTTATTAAGTATAATAAATTAAAGACAAGTTTTCATAATAATACACCAGGTTATGATTGGTTTGTTGGTTTCTTAAAAAGGAACCACCTGTCTTTAAAGAAACCACAAGCTGTAGAAATGTCAAGAAAAACTGCGTGCGATCCTTTTATAATAAATGAATATTATAACGTTCTTGAGAATTGTGTGACAGAGCTAGAAGTTCTAAACAGACCAGAGAGAATCTGGAACCTAGACGAATCTAGCTTTAGCAAAGATCCGGATAAAACGAAAGTAGTAGGTAGGCGAGGTTATGCTAGTACCCGGACAATAGCATCAGCTGGCAAAGATAATGTTACCGTTTTGTTTACGGCTAGCGCAGCTGGAGAAAAACTACCACCTCTCATTATATACCGTGGCAAAAACGTATGGGATCAATGGATGAGCAGTAGGGCTTTTGAAGGTACTACGTATGCAGCTACAAAAAACGGCTGGATTGAGTCAAAAGTTTTTGAAAACTACATGTTTACAACAGTTTTACCTCATTTATCTCAAAACCGACCATCACTGCTGGTTTATGATGGGCATTCAACGCACATTCAACTTTCAATTTTAGAACGCGCTTCTCAAATGGGTGTCACCATAATTAAGCTTCCATCACATTCCAGCCATTTGTTGCAGCCACTAGATTTAGCCGTGTTTAAGTCGATGAAATGTAATTGGGATAAAAAAATTTTAGCATGGCAGAGATTAAATGTGGGAGATAAATTAAAAAAAAATGACTTTAGCCAATTACTTGGGGAGGTGTGGGCAGAATTAGATCCAATTATTATTAAAAATGGTTTTAAGAAAGCAGGAATATATCCATTAAATAAACTTGCCATCCCTCGTGACAAATTCGATCCCGAGTCACTGAAAAGATTTGATGAGGCTTTAAAGCGAAATCGTCAAGAAGACGAGACTATACACACAAGGAATGATGTATCGTCATTGAAATTCTTATGCCTACAAAAAATAATTAAATTAATATATTATTCTGTACAAGAAAAACCTCAAGAATTCGAACACAGTAAGGATAGAATTATTTTAAAGCCCATAGATATGAATACTACTGGTACAAGTAAAACTAATAAAAATAATCGAATTCAAATTCTTGAGGATCGTTTTCTTGATCAAAACGAAAAAATTTCATTTGAAAGTTTATTGCTGGCTACTATAAAAAAAGGGGACAGTAATCTGAAAGTTAAAAAACGAAAGGCTGCAAGAGGATGTGAAGTGATTACCAGAGAATGCTATTTATCAAAATTAAAAGAAGAGGAGGAAGATAAAAAAAAGAAAATGATAAAGAAAACTGAAAAGAAGCAACCAAAGAAACCAAAGAAAAAAGTAAAGACCATAAAGCGACTAAAGAAAATGTTTGAAAGTGACAGTGAAGAAGAAAATGATGATATAAAATCGGATTCGGACCGATCGGATTCGGATTTATTGCCTACTTGGGAAGATTTTTCTACACAATTTTATGAAAAAGCTGACAGCGAAAGTGATACGTCTATAGGTGCACGCTTACCTGAAGATATTGTTCAAGATAATATAGATAAAACTTTGCAAATACCTATTGTTGGAGATTGGGTGCTTGTTAAGTTTGCCACTAAGAAAAGTGTAAAACACTTTATCGGAAATATAATCTCAATAAATGGCAATGGTATTCCAAGAGTTAAGTTTTTAAGAAAAAATAAAACAAGCAAATTACAGACATTTAGCTATCCACACGTTGAAGATGTATCAGATATAAAATATTATGATACTGATATTATTATGTACCTTGAAAATCCTCAAATAACTCGTAGAGGACAAATGATATTTAAGGAAAATTTTATGTCGTTTAATGTCCAATAGTTTTTTTGTACATTATCTTCAAATTATAAACTTAACGATAATGTGCAAAAAAACAAATTATCAAATTATATATAAGATCTCCTAATCCTCTCGGTAAGTATAAAATTATTTAAGTAAAATTAATTAAAATAAGAGAATGTGATCTCCTATAAATTCCACCTTTTTATTTTGTATTAGATAAATATAAGATACTTCATTTGATCTCTTATAAGTTCCTAATTTATTAATACTAAGTAAAAATAAGTAATTAAGTACTTAGTTTAAAAAAACAAACTATTTTTATCATTTCCAGTTAGTATACGGTAAGTAAGTGAGCAATAATTAATAATGTTTTTGTTTTTGAATTTGTTATAAATTTTGTTAAAACTACATTTTTCTTTTTTGTTATATTAAGTTGATTTTTTTAAACAAACCTATTGATTATATTTTTAGAATAATGTAAGTATCTAAAATGTTAACTATTTTCTAGAATTTTTACTATCTCTACTAGCATATTTTAAGTAGACTGATTTATAAATAAACTTATACTGAAGTACTTACATGTCATTTATAAGCTTTTCTTTAGTTTCTTTTTATTAATAAAAGTTGATCTCTTAAAATTCCTCCGTTTTATTTTGTATTACTTAGATTAATATAATATACTTAATTTGATCTCTTATAAGTTCCTAATTAACAATTACTTAACACTTAGTAAAACAAGAAAGTTAAAAAATACTAATTAGTTCAAAAAACAAACTAAGTATTTTTACCGTTTTCAAATTTCCAGTTAGTATGTAAGTGAGTTATTAATAAGACTTGTTTTAAGTTTTAAAATTTTTGTAAATTTTTAAAATTATGTATATTTCAGTTCTTTTAATAAGATAAGAATGTTATAATTTTTAAAGAAAGTATTAGGTATTTATATATTTTTTAATCCTGACGAGAAAATACGTCATGTTGTTTTTTTTAAACATAGCTATTGATAAAATTTTTAGAATAATGTATCAACAATATTAACTATTTTCTAGAATTTTTTAAGCTACAAGCTTATTTTATTATTTAATCGCAAGCAAGATTGTTACCCAAAATTATCATTAAAATTTTAAAATATTACAAAGATTATTTTTATTTTCTCATAGGACATAAAAATAATATTATCTTTATTTTAGACCAGCCTCATCGAGTTTGGTCTCAAATGTTGAGGACATCTGAAATTGTCAATGGGGCATTTGCGACACCCTAAATTAGATGCATTTTCCCTACTTTGTAAGCTCGAATACTAACTGTAAAAGATTCCCTTCAAGTTTTAATACATAACTAAGTAAAATAGGTAAAATGCATTTATTTATTACCAAAAATCACTATTTTAGTTTTCAAAACGCCTTCATTAAACTTTTATCCTTCAATGACGCAATTTCCCAAAACGGGAAATTGCGTCTAAAATACGTGTTTTTAAAAAAACTGTAATATATAATATTTATAACTTATAATTCGAAAAAGCAATAAACTATTTTATTCTCGAATAAATTCTACACAACCCCTTACCGGATTTTTTATCGTCACCCTAATAGAACAATTTTAATTTAATGTCAAATATGCGGAACACAAATTGGTACGCTATTGCCCCGGTTGACCTTAATAGCATTACGCAGAAGGTTTTACACTATCATAGGTATAATTTTAATGATAGTAAATAATATTCTAAATGCGACAGCCCACCCAAATCTGCGAGTGTTCATAACACACTGCGGGCTGCTGAGCACGCTTGAGGCGTTGAAGTTCGGTGCGCCCATATTGGCCGTGCCCGTCTTTGGAGACCAACCCTCCAACGCCGAGATGGTGGAAGCTGCAGGGAACGGGCTGAGGATTGCGTCTACCCCAGACCTAGGCAAGGACCTGGTCGAACCTCTCAAGAAAATGATCTCGAATGATGGGTAATGTTTAACCGAAGATGATTTTAAATTAAAGCCTAAACTTGGATATCTATACAAGCTTATCACATCTACTAGATGTATATGTCGCAGTCATCTTATTGAATCTGGTTATTTAATTGAATCAATAGGTGGTTATATAATGGCGTCAAACAGCTCGTACAGATAGCAATGTGTTGATATATTTTTTGATCAATTTACTTTAATGTTCGTTTTATTAGTACTCATTCGGAAATTTCGAAGTTTAAAACTAAAATATTAAATGGCTGTCCTAGTCTCGGATTCTAAAATTTGTTGGTAAAAACAGGATTCAATGAAAGCGCTAGTCATTCAATTAAATAGCGGTTTCAATCAGATGACTGCGACATATATTTTTTTTATTATTGTAGAGCTTAAGTATATGTTGGTTACTACTGCTTAACTAGGTAATGAGAAATTTTTCATTACAAATCACACTGATAGTTTAAAGACGGGCTTTTATTCCATTTGAACGAAGTTGCTCACAAAAGATTTAGTCATAATTATTTTAAACGATTTTAGCTACTACAACCGAGCGAAATACCTGTCGAAGATATTCAACAACCGGCCAGTATCGCCCACGCAGCTCATCCTGCACTACGTACACCTCGTCATTGAGTCCCAAGGTAATGTTATAAGCACGCTTGTTATATTTCTGCTTATTTGCCTGCTTACATGTCAAAGCTATACTGTTAGTTGAGTTGAAATTGACCGGGCAGTATATTTTACATGGTAAATGACAGTTCCCCTGGTTGTACTACTAGATTATACGTTTTATAAAAAGTGTCCGTGGTTCACCAGCACGGAAACTTTTAAGTGCCAGTAAAACAGCCAGGTGAACACAAAAATACAAAAATATAATTATTTTTGTAGTATGAAGATTGAATTTGTCGAAAAAAGGAATTATATATTAGAAATCGATATTTTAAGAGATATTTACCTAAGAAGCCCCATGGCCGCGTTATATTGATTTTTACTTTATAATTAGTTAAGACTTAGTACAAAAGACTGACACACATACAGGAAGTAAGAGCTCAATTTGTCGAAACTAATAAAAGCAACAAACACCAAAATCTTAGTTAAACAGACGAAACAAAACATTTCAAAATATCCGACCAGTAGTCGGATATTTTGAAGATGAGATACAGCGAGACTAGTTTATTTTAGTTACTTTCATAGCGTAATGTCCTACGGCATTCTTTTGTGGGGAAATGCCGCGGATATTAATACTATATTTGTGCTGCAGAAGCGAGCTATACGTTCTATTTATAAGTTGTCTATTTAAAAGTTTAAAGAAATCAGTATTCTGACCGACGCATCTCAATACATTTTGGACAATGTGTTGTATGTAAAAAAGAATAAAATGATTTCAGAAAAAAAAGCGTCAACCATTGTATAAATACTAGAAATAAGCACAAATTAGATATACCAGTGATTAGACTTGGCAAGGTGGGTAAATCTTTTAAAGGTCAATGTATATATACGCCTATACAATAGAATCCCAGAAAACGTTCAAAATCTTTCTATAAATAAATTTTAAAAATTAGTTAAAGAACGTTTGTGTGCTAAAGGTTATTATAAGGTTAATAATTTCATTGATGATTGCACAATGCACACCCTGGGAATAAGGTGACTCTATGCTAGGTTACAACTTTGTACACTTTGTTTTTATAATTTTAGTTTTAAGTCATAACATTGTTATATATATTCTATATTATATTATATTTAAAAAGAAAAAGAACAATTTTCCAATCTTTTTGCTAAAAGATGGCCCCGCGCGAGTTTCTCACGCCGGTTCTTCTCGCCGGGCTAGTTTCCGAACCGGTGGTAGGCATCATGTAGGACAATTCTATAAGTGTTATTTAATAACCTATATGGAAATAAAATGTTTTGATTTTGATTTAGACAACATTTTTATCGAATAATAATGAATCGAAACTGATTTGAGCTGCTGTTGCAAATGCTGCACTTTTTTCAGCAAGACGAAGTAAATAAATCTAATGTGTAATCTACACAGGATTGAGAAATTGCTCGAAGTTGTAAACTGGAACATCCAAAAAAACTACACTCCTTCCGAAGAAATGAAAGCGTGGTGCCTTTTCGCGGACGAATCGTTTTCGGCAGTACAATAAACAGAAACGGCTTAAATATGGCATCAAAGAATTCAAATTATGTACCATTCCTGGCTATACGTACAAAATAAACGTATACGCAGGGAAGAATAACGAAGAAATCAACACTGTCTTCTATACAAAGGGTAACTAGTAACCGACAACTGGTACACCAGCGTAAATCTTGCCAAACAACTTTTGTATGCCGAGACTCATCATGTAGGCACACTTCGGAAGAACCGAAAACATCTGCCAAAGGATTTAGTAAATGCTAGATTTAAACGAGGCCAATTCGTGGCGAAGGAAAGCAATGAGGGCTTCATTACTGTAATGAAGTGGAAGCATAAGAGAGACGTCCTTTTGTTGTCCTCAGTGCGGTTCCAAAATGTCGGACAACGCAACAAAGTTGTTTCTAAACCGAAAATAGTCATTGACTATAACAGCGCTAAATGGGCTGTTGAACTGTCCGATCAGATGGCTGCTTACTCCACTCCATTGAGGAAATCGATTAAATGGTACAAGAAATTTTGTATCAAAGCGTTGCTAGAAAGAAAATACAAATGGCAGACTTTCGGCTGGAATTACTGAAGACATTTTGCAGCCAACCTGTTTCAGTGGCAAGACCTAAAACAATGGCACACAAACTGCAACAAAAAGCCAGGACAAAGGACAAGCTAGAATGATCAGGCGGACATGTGTAAAATGCTACAAAATGAACGTCGCTACTTACGGCAGAAAGATGGCTAAAAACAAGACGAAAAAGGTGGTAACGTTTTGTCCACAATGCCCAGAGAAACCTTTTCTTTGGATTTCTTGCTTCAACATGCTCCATCATGGACCAACTTTTACTTAACTTTAGACCATTTTTGATTTGAAAATCATTCGTCACAACATTTTGTGTCACTTAGCTAAAAATCGTCTAAGTCTTTTTTTAACGAGCTAGTAAACGTTAACTGTTCTCCAGGGCCACGCCGGCCACTCCATATAGTTTTGTACCGTCATTGTGTCCTCCGGTGAGAAAATTGAGTGTAAACATGAGCCTATCGCGCGGTCACCGGTGAGCCCCGCGGCCTGAATGGATAGTATTGCTGTCGCTCACCGGTGAGCCCCACGGCCCAAATGGAACATCTACTAAATTTAATCGGCGTTTAATGTGTTAATATTATGGGTTTCTGGCCTACTGTTAATATTATGGGTTCCTACTAAAATGGTACCTTAACAAATTTTTGATTTCAATATATAAATATATTTTTTTTTTTTTTCTGCTAGCCCTTGGATATAAAGAAAATAAATACGTGATATTTTTGACGGTTTTAGAAATAACGATATATCGACGTTTTTAAAACTCATATCCGTTAATGATAATTACGTAGAAGCTAACAGACTCCGAATAAAAATGGCAACAATTATTTTTTCAACAATGAATATAGTTGTGATTGTAATGACGCATTTATTTATAAACACGTCAATTAACACTTTTTTCTATTAGTAATTGTTATATCAGGATGTGCAGCAATATGGGCCCATTAGATAGACAACATATATTTCTGTCCTTAAATTTGGATATAATAAACTGTTTTTCTATACAAGACTTAAAACATGCTAATGCTGCGTCTCTAATGAATAAGAAAATAAACGATGCAACAAATGTAATAAACTAGTTGTAATAACGTACACATGGACTAAAATAATAATATTTAATAAAAGTACCTACATAATAACGAGCGACGTACACACGTACCAGTCGCCGTTGCTAGACAACCGCGGTCGGACGATCACGTCATCGAACCCCGCACCCCGCTATCGCCTCCAACGCGCGCGGGCAGGCAGTAGGGAAATTGTACTTAACGCCGTCGCACGCGCGCTTTTATATCATTGACGATTAAGTATATATTGTAATATTTACGTAATAAATACCTAGTCACATAAATAACGTGTTGTGCATTTGTGGCTCCCCTTAAGTGCTTAGTTGTGGCAATTTTTTTTTCAAAAACTAACCCAACCTAGCTCTGAGGACTGTGCTAGCCGGACTATAAAAGAAAATACCAAGTAATACACGCCAACATCCGTGTCACGAGAGTGAAAATGAAGATACAGAGCAAGCAAGCGACGACGCGGGGATATGTCAGGAATGAGACTATAGCTTTCGCCGACCCGCAGCTTTCTCCGCTCGTGTCCACCGCGGCTGCCGGAGCATCCACAATTACCTCGACGGAACGAGTGATGTCTACCATGGTAGAAATGATACTGCATACGCAGCGCATGCAAGAGGAGACTAACAGAAACCTCATTGAAACACTCCTAACCCTTACACGACACGACCCATCCGGCGAATTCAGATCACCCCTACTACGGCGACCTCGATGCCGTCGCGCGGCTGCCATGTACGGAATCCAGCTGCCTCCGTACAAGATGTTCCGAGATTTTTTTCGAATTGAACAATGTGAGATTGATGAACGTGCCGACGTGTTGGTATCGCGACTTCAAGCTCTCATAGTAAAGTTGCCTTATAAAGATCGATATGGTTTACCGATTATTGCATAGACGTATTCGCAAAAAACGTCGCGGGATTCTAACTACAATGGTCAATTAAAAAAAAAAAGTTCGAGCCGCGTAGGACGCGTTTGTGGAAACTAATAAGTTATCTCTTTACTAATTCCCCCTCGCCCTCGGCCCGGGTGAAATTTGTAAACAAACCCGCGCACGATAAAAGCCTTAATACGTGTTCCGCCCTACTACCTAGCCAAACTCGAACTCGCTATTGGGACGTAATTGGGTACGTTGTGAGTGTTGTAAAGTGTATGGCCATACAATGGGAAATTGCATTACAAGGTAAAAGCGAGAAAATCTGTCAGAATCGAATAATAATAATTCTAGTATGGCCAGCAAGAAGTAATAAAATGGAGATGCAAAATCTGTTCGAATGCTCACACAACTCACACAACTTGTTGTATTGATTCGTCGAACACTTCTTGCGAGCGAGAATATTGCGAGTTCAAACTTATAAAATAAATTTATAACTTACAATAATTGTCGTACTCGTAATTTACTTTCAAGTAATATTGGTTACGACGTCAACAATTCCGCTTTTCAAATTAATTCCAACATACAAGATTTTTGTGACGAAAATGACCTGGCACGGACGTTGCCACGCAAAGGTGAATGGATCCCAGGAACCTATAGCCATTGCAAGCTATTGCAGATATAATCGAGAAATGTGAATCAGCTTGGGCGTCGAACGTTGTACTAGTACATAAGAAGGACGGTAGTTTCAAGGTATGTGTGGACTACCGAAAATTAAACGCTGTCACCGAACCTGATAGGTACTCGTTACCAATTTTTTATTTTTACCATTAGAGATGTACTCCACGCAGCAAAATCCACGAAGTACATAACAACACTCGACTCGTAAATTTGCATCCGGACGACCGAGACAAATTAGCATTCACAACCCTCACTAAGAGCTTTCCGTTTTAAGAGCCTACGAAATTCCGGCGCTACTTTCCAACGGTTGATGGACAGGTTCAAGTCAAATTAACCTGGCGTCACCCTAATTGCATATTTGGATCCTTTGAAAAGCTGAAGAGGCTGAAAACCTTCTTGTTAACCGCGAAAACAGTAGTTTTGCGAGAGACTCCGCAAAATTTCTGGGCCATGTTTTTGTTCAAGGAGGAATCTACGTGGATTTTTATTTTGCTAGGAAAAGAATAGCGGTAGCCAATATGGCCGTACGCCAGAATATCAAATATATGAAATGTTTCCTTTAAACATCAAGTTGGTTTCATCGATTTGTACCCGACTACGCAGATCTCATCAGAAAACCCCTGATCTTCTTATTGAAAAAAGGAAGTCAATGGCGATGGGGATCGGAGCAACAGTCCGCATTTGACGGCATCAAGGAATTGTTTCGTATCTTCGCCTATATTACGACAAGCGGACGAAACGAACAACAGTTGTTATCTATCTTGTTTTGAAAAGGCATTCGATCGTGTTCCTCTAAAGCGCCTTTTTTAAAGAAGTTGGAACATCTTGGAATACGAGGTAAAATACTGTCGTGGATCAGAGACTTCTTAACTAACAGGAATTTTAGAGTACGAATAGGAAACAAACTCTCTACTCCATGTTAAATCCTCAGTGGTGTACTTCAAGGCCCCGTACTTGGCCCACTGCTCTTCATACTCTTTGTAGCAGATCTAAGAAATGCAATTCACACTACATTCTCCATGATTGCTGACGACAAAATTCTTTGCAAATCCGAATACGCACTTTCAGGCTATACAAAATGATTTGGATTCTATAATGTCCTGGACAAAACAATGGTTACATATACATCAAAATTTACCGTTTTACAGAAAAATCCCCTTATACGCTTATTTCATCATTTAAGCGGAACACAAATGATGTTGTTAAATGACATACCGCTAATTATTATAGTTAAAGGGTATAATTATAAATTTTTGGGAGCAATTAAGAATATATTCCTCCAATTAACGGGGCAGGTCACGCAACTCAGATAGCTGCTGAGGCCGAAGAACAATGTCAAGTATGTATAAATACTGAGGATCACGCAGCTCTGCGAGATGCTGAGACCTTTCAGCAAAGTCAAGCACGGCAACGATCAGATGCCACGTGTCTCAAATGCTTGTATATGCTGACCATAACTGAGAAGTACATTTAGACGAAGTACATGGAATGCATTTTACATGTGACACTAGAAGAAGCTGCGTAATATAGATCAGTAGCAAAAATGAGTGAACTCTTTGCTATATTAATAACAACATGTTGATGATATCTTTCAAATCCTCAAGAACTATGGGAAACACAGATAAATTAACAAATAATGTCACATGTGGAAGGTGATGTCGTTGAATATCTGTCCATAGATAATGTCATGGACATTGAACAAGTGACATCGTATCCTGTGGAGTTTCCCCCACTCTTTGGAATTAACAGGAGTAGTTACCTTCTCATAGGATAAGACTGAAAGTTGGCGTTCCAGTCCTGTTGCTGAGAAATCTGGATGCAAATTAGCAGTACTAATTTTACACCTTGGCCACAATATTACAAAGGCAATGATTATGACATGGAGGAGATGTAATGATTCCACGTATTCCATAAAATACCAACCAATTTTTAATTCTACTTTCCTCTCAAATAAAATCGAAATTATGGTTACCCTACTCGAACATAGTAGGCGAGAACACATTTATGGAGTTTACACGCGTTGAAATCCGTTATGAGGGTAAAACGATGTGTCATCTAATCAGGTTAATGTGTCGAATAAATGGATAAATTAACAGCGAAATCCTAGCAATTACAGGTAATGAGATTTCAACGTAAAAAATAACGTTTCGTTGGCGCGGCCATATCATTTTTTGCTTCGGTCTGATTTGTCTGCTTAACTAAGATTTTGCTGTATTTATTGCTTTAATTACTTTCGATAAATTAAGCCCTTCTTGTATCAGTTTTTTTTTTGCCAATGTTAAGTTATAAATAAATAATCAACCAAGTGAACGACCTATCGGGGCCATGGCTTCTGAGGAGGGATATCTCTTACAATATCGATTTCTAATTTACAATTCTTTTTTCGACAATTTTCGACTTATTCCATCTTCATACTACGGAAATAATTAGATCTCTAACTCACGTAACACCTGAGATCTCTATGGCCGCGCAATCGTGCACGTTATGTTCGCACGGCCAACTTAAACCCTTATTACTTCTTTGTTTCTAATTCGATAAATTTTTGGTTCGTTCCCTTCGATTTTCACGAATTTCGTCAAAATTTTGGTCGATCATTTTTATAATTTTGATAACTTGGCGGTGCAATAGTGTCGCAAACAAATATTATACGAAATGGTCACGGGTTTTCCGATACGGTCGTTATGACATGGTTTACAAATGCATCTTTGTTTGCAATCGAAAAATACCGTATTTTTACACGCTTAAACTATTTGGATTAATATTTTGTGTTCAAAATCGAATGAATCGATGAAAAAAATTCGAACTAAATTCTGTCATATCCAGAAAAGCCCACAATGCCTATAAGAAAACTGACAAAAACTTCGCTAGTTACGACAAAAAAAACTGCTGTCAAATTTTACTGTTGCACCTAGCGGGTTTCACGTTGCGGGTTTCCGGGTTGTTAGTTCCACGTTGCGCGTTGCAGGTTCTGCGTTACGGGTTCCGCGTTGCAGGTATCGCATTGAGGGTTCCACTTTGCGGATTCCGCGGTGCGGATTTATCTATGTGGTTTGTAGGTGTAATTGAATTTGATAACAAGTAAAATTGTTTATACGCTCAACGAAAAGGGCACGGGTTAGTTATTAGTTGGTTACTATTAGTTATTTATATTTATAAATAATAAAAACTTGTCCAAAAGATTTTAAAAATGCAATACTTGCGTTATCCGATGTCAAATAGGTTAATTAACTTTTTAATATCTATTAAATTTATTTTCATTTTGTTTCGCAAAAACGAATTTTTTTTACCTAGTCAACGTGAATATAAGAATTTATTTTATTATTATTATAAGGGCTTTATTGTGTGACTAATAAAGTCAGCCACTGATGCAGACTTGCCTGTCTTGTCACGACTTCGCCTAGTATTAAGTACTAAAACTGCATATTAAGATTTTCCAGAACTTTTTTTCAGTGTTCTTTTCTTATATGCAACATCATCTAATAGTGTGTAATAAAAAAAAATATTATTTTATTAATGAATTCGGTTCCATTCGGCATGATGATTTTTGAAAACGTTATAATTCAGTTTTCGTTTTGACTTTTACGCTTTGGTTCCATTCGGCATGATGATTTTTGAAAACGTTATAATTCAGTTTTCGTTTTGACTTTTACGCCTTATGAGACTTCACCATATTTTTCCCCTATTGAAATTATTACCTTAACTTTAAATATACATTTTTCAGGTGCACCTCACCTAAGATCGAAGACTCATCTTTACAAATGGTACCAGGTATGGATGATAGACCAACTTGTTTTCTTCTTAATGGTGTTTTATATAATATACAGAATACTCAAAAAAATTGTATGCTTTATATCCATAGCATTTAATAAAAAACAAAAAATTCTTTAAAACTGTCTTTTATTTGACGATCAGACATATACTACGTAAAGCTTTAAATCGGAGTTATATTTTGATTGCTCAGGATTTTCTCCAACCAGAGTACATAATAGCCGATGCTATTGCCTTATTTACTAAAGGGGACAAAAAGGCCGTAGAAGGTAGTACTTTACACATGCATAGCACTTTGGCATGTTTGGCGACGAGAAAATATATTATATTATGACGATTGACTTGTATCAAGAACTGTTTAATAGCAAAATTTTCTACAGAGTGCTAAAAAGTGAACATATTTTAGGATAATTATATGTTATTAAATGTACTGTACACTACTTGATGAAAATACATGTTACTCAGTAAACACACAAATTACTTGCTCTTTTCATCATCATTAGGTCGACTTTCGACAAAGTCCTCATGACTTAGTCGAAACCGGTTGTGTATTGTAATAAATCTGATGTTAAATAACTAATTAAGTGGAAAAAGTGCAAGTAATTTGTGAATAATTACTGTGTTCTTTTAGAATAAACAATTACAAACATTTGGCTATGTAATTTACTACTAATATAAAGTCGTTTTTGCAAAAAATGTGCTCCAGGGTAAAATTCTAGGATGACATGAATAATATATTTCATATAATAATAATACACTTTACACTGACATCCAGCTCATATATACAAGTTTTAGTAAATAAAACGTTCCGATACGATAATAATTATAATATAATATAAATAATATTATGATAAAAAACTGCTAAATTACCATTCATAATTTTTTCTAACACAATCTTTTCACACTTTCCATGTATGAAAATAAATTTCTACTTAGAACCAACATTACAACCAGTTATATAATTAGTTAATTACCATTGTCACGACAATTATTTTGAAGTTCACAAACAAGATTTATTTACTTACATATTACATATTTATATGTAATTTGATCTACAATACACATACATTAAACCAAATAATACTAAATTCTGGTAACACAAAGCTTTAGTAAGAAAATAAAATTTATAGTAACAACAAATTAAAAAAAAAATGATCCAATAAATAAAAATGTAACATCTATAAACAGTCTTAATAAAATAAATACTAAACCAAACTAAATTCCTACCGACATTGATAAGGAAAAATAAGTAATAAATATTTATCACAACTTTGATCAAACAATGGTGCCTAAGTAAAACACTACACTACATAATATGGTATTATATCAGTCAAAACAGTAACAAAAGATATATAAATTGATTTGTATTACTTATTTGGCGATTTAACGCTCAATTTGATGAGCTTGAGCTCATTTAGTTTCGGATCTTTTTCAATCCAAACAAACAAGAAGTAAAGATTATAAAATTAGGATCATATATTTTACAAAATACTATAATATATTCATTAATTATCTTTGATATGTTATTACTGTCGTCGAATCAAAATATAAAGTCATAATGTTTCGTGCCATAATAAATAAGTAAAAAATAAAACGGCATATAAATCAGTTGATATTAGCAACGATAAAAATACATCTTAATCTATAATATTTGGTGTCGATTCGAATTTTGTACTTTTCTGTTGAAACTATTACCTACATTAATTTTCGCCAGTAGACAAAATTCTCTCGGGTTCACTACGTTCCTTAGTTTTCGTATATTTTTTTTGTTCAACCTGCAATAAAAATACAAATTACACAAGAAAAATAATTAAGTGCTAACAGAGTCGTGAAACAAGTGTAAAACCAAACACTCGAAATTGAAATTAAGTCGAAGTTAAAATATTCAAACCGACAAGAGGACGTCGCCTACACATATTAAATGTTTAGTATTCAGACAAAATATGTCTATGTCTATTATATGTCTTGTAATAATGCTGAGTTATTTTAAGGCTTCTGATTTTGTTTCATAATTGTTACATACAAAATTTTTAAGCACAATTATTCCCATAAGAAGACCTGTGTTGTGCATGACTACATTGATGTTTATTATAATTCAGATATTTCTTTCTGATTGCCACGAGATCGTTACACAATAATATGTACCTCTGGCTCTCCAATGAGCGTGTTGGCGAGGTAGGGGGCGCGAAGCACGCCGCGCCAGTACAGCTTCTCCAGCGGCCGGTTGACGCACCAGCCCGCGCAGCGCACCCCCAGCGACCGCCAGTAGCTCATCTCGTTCCTGGCAATAAATTTTTCACGTAAGACGATGTTTATACAGGTTGTCTCAAAACTCATCTGCGAGCGAATAAAATGCCCAGTTGCACCAGTTGCGGGAAAAAATAAAATAAAAACTCCGTATCACTCAGTTCAGCGATATTAGACAATTTTGTAAAAAGAGTTGAAATTTTACACCCTTGGTCGCATTTTCAAGTCCTGTCTTCATTAACGATGCTATAAATAGAATTAATACAAAGACATTGTTAGTTTAATACAATAAGTTAAGTTTTAGTGAGTCATGGGTTCACAAAAAAAAATGTACTACACTAAGTAAATGACTTCAAATTATGGCGCATTTAATCAAGATTTAAAAAACTAGCCACTTTTCTTGCCATCAAAAATTTTGTTACTCCTCCTCCGGCCCGAATATAACTTCTGCAACGCCTTACAAAAGACCTTTTCACCAGTCGTGCCAAATTCCTTGAATTTATTTATTCTGGCGCTGCATCAAGTTTTGGCGAAGTTCTGATAGATTTTATATTGGTTTCGAATATACATTTTCTTTTATGCATCCACAGTATAAACAAAAACCAACTGTATTTAGAACGGGGGAACGAGGAGGCCATAAAATTGATCCACCGCATCCGATCCATCTGTCAGGATAATCAGCGTTCAAATAATCCCTGTAAAGGACCGAGCATAGTGCGCCGGACATCTATCTTGCTGAAACCAAATTTCTCTGCGAATACTGAGCGGTGCGGACTAACAAATTTGGCAAATCATTTGAAGAAAATGCAAATAAGGGGCGCCATCTAAATTTTGAGTTAGCTCAAATGGTCTAAATACTCGTCCGTTTAAAATTCCAGTCCACATGTTGGTAATGGGGTCGGTCTTCACGCAATAAATGCGGATTTTCGACGTTACATTCATGAAGGTTGTATTGTGTAAGTGTAAATGACCATCTCTTTTGTATGTAGATTCGTCGGTCGATAAAATTTTATTTAGGAATTCAGGATTTCACGAATTTTCGCTAACATTGTCCTACATAAATCAATTCTATGTGCGTAATCTCGTGGTAACAAACTCTGGACGCGTTGCACATGATACGGATGAAATTCATATCGTATTAAAATTTTATGAGCGTCGGTACTTTTCGGTACTCCCGTTGCTAAAAACAGATGAAATCGTGTTTGAGCCAAATGGAAAGAAAAGTCGGATTAAAAATTTCGATATTATGTTCTTTTCTGATAATATAATTTCTCTCATAGTGCAACAAACAATTTTACGTAACAAACAATAAAAAAGTTACAGAAAATGGTATCAAAGATTTTCTGGCAATGTTGTATATATGGGTATTAATAAATTACCAGCTTGTACAGGAGCAACAAAGTAGCTGGTATAATGTCCTGAAGAAGTTCCAATTACTGGGGCGTTACTTTTATTTTTATGACAATTTGAAAGACGATGGTGATAGGTATATAAAGTTAGGCTAGTCCTTCAAATAATACGTGAAAATTGTTTCAAAGATAAAGTATAGTTCCATATCAGCATAGACGAAATGATAGTTCCCTATAAAGGAACAAAAGCCGTAAACAATATATAAAAAATAAACCGAAAAAATGGGGCTATAAAATATTTGTTCGTGCTGGTGATTCTGGGATTTTTTAGGACTTCTTTATATAGGAGGCGAAGACACGTTTAGATTTCACTCATTTACGGATGAAGAAATGAGTATGGGTCTTGGATCGAAAGTAGTTTTAGCGTTGGCAAAATCTAATTGACAATAGTTGTGTCCTGCTGTGTTCGATAACTTTTTCACATCTATTGAGCTTTTACAATATTTACGTAATGAATGCGGCAATTGCAGTGGGTACAATCCGAGCAAACAGGCTCCGAAAAAACTAACCACTGATAAAAATCTAAAAAAAGTAGGGTAGAGGATCTCATGCATAAATTGTATGCAATAAAAACAAGATTGCAGTCATCGATTGGTTTGATAGATAATAAATGTGTTACTTCTTTCTTTATTTATTTTATAATTTTAGTTCCTACTATTTAATGAAGAAACTGTGATTGAAATATAATAAGTACGTAATTTAAGTATTCAAAGGACTGTGAATTATTTGAGAATAAAAAATACCACTTGTGATTTCTGTGCCATTAATTAATGTAAATAATTCATAATTTAATTGAAATGTATGTAATAAATAAGTACTTACCGCAAATGATTATCTAAAAAAATTAACTACCATTTTAATGCCACAACTTACATAATATTGAAACATGTTCAATGCAACAATGACACAAATGTGTGATTTATATTACTTTGTGTTTTTTTAATACTTACCCTTGAGATTTTTACATGTTTCTGATATTATACTCTAGTTATACATCCAAAATGTCCTAGTTGCAGTTAGAAACCATATAAAATGAAATAATAAACCAAAAAGAACGGTAAAAAAATGTTTAAACCACCTTACTGTAACATTTGCAAAATGACACTTATGTCTTTGTAGTACTAGTATGTGCGATATAATAAAAATTGATAAGAATAAGAATGATAAAAGCACTCTAATAGTAGTAATTCAGCAACATTTTTATAAAAAACGAAGTATTAAAAGCCACAAAAACATTTAATAATAGAAATAAATTAACCTCCCGCCATCTTGGGTTAAAAACGGATGAAACCCCAGTATATAGATCGGAAGCCTTTTTTTTTTTTATTGAACGCTGGCCTTGACAGGCCCAGACGTCACTGCGAGCCTTCTGGATCTAATGTGACTCCTTCGCTTTAAAGTACCGTCCCCAGTCCTATGTTACTCATGAAGCGAACGATATGGTGGGGGTCTGCGGTGCGAATTTCCTCTGCTGTAGAGTTATCATGCAGCCCGAGGTACTTGCTCGGAAATTCTTAATCGGAAAGACTTACACCACTAACATCTAGACTTTATTTTCTTGCAAGAGACCTTAAAAGGGTGAGAGGATTTATATACTAAGAAGAGGGTTGGTCCCAGTATACTGCCTTGCGGGACGCCATAGTTTACCTGTAGGTCATCACTAGTAATGTCGTCAATCTTAGTAGATTGAAATCGATTCGAGAGGTACCCTTTAATCAATTTTAGTTGGTTACCTCGAATACCTAACCTATCTAACTTGTCAAGAAGTAGAGGCACTGAGACCATGTCAAAGGCTGTTGCTAGGTCTAAGAAAATGGCAATCGTTTTTTTACCGGCGTCAAGATTCTTTACCACATGATCAGTGAGCTCATGAACTGCATCACAGGTAGATTTACAGGCTCAAAAACCAAACTGATTTTTATAAAGTAGATTTTATGTTTCCAAGTACTTGATAATTCTGTTATTTATGATGCGCTCCAAGAGCTTAGAAACCGAAGGCAGGATAGATATCTATCCTGCCTTCGCCGTGTGCCGTGTAGTTTGCAACCTCATTTTTATCGCCTGATTTAAAGATTGGCAGTACCACAGATTTCTTTAAACCATTAGGAAAACTTCCTTTGTGCAAACAAAGGTTGGAAATGTGAGTAAGAACATGTAACGCTGATTAATGGATTACGGAATTTGAGAGTGAATGTGAAAGGTTTGAGATTAAAAGAGACGAAATTTTAAAACATTGACAAATCTTATTATAATGGGTCTACCAGACTATGTCATGGACAAAATTGATAAAGAAAGTATAAAATCTACTGCTAACCTTTTTAATGAAATTGGAGAACTTTAATACTTAGCGAACAAGAACAAGTTTATCGCGACTAAAAGAAATACCTATAATTATAATAACAAGTCAACCCCTGATAAGATAAAACTATGTAAAAATTAAAAAAAAATTAATAAAGGGATGCGGTTCCATCCATAAGAAAAGTGTTGGTTTAAACAGCCGAAAGGACATAACTACCAATCCTTTAGAAGAAATAATAATAAGGCCGTCAATAGTTCTGTCATAGGTGTTGAGCTCAATCATAATGAAAAAAAAAACGAATAATAACACCATTAATTTAAGTCAAACTATTATTAAATGGAAACATACAAATATTTGGAATATATGATTCAGGATCAAATATTTCTATATTTAACTCCAAACTAATAAGACTGAAGGAGAAAAAAAAAGAATATTCAATAAGTGATAAATTAATCACTATTAATGGTGTTAAAAAGACAGTGGGTTTGACAAGTATTAAAATCAAAATATTTGGTATGGATTGGTATAGATATTATAAGACAATTTACACTGGTTCAAGATGAGAATTTGAAAATCGCCCACAAAAGGGAACACACAAAAGAAAAGGACGACAAATACCTTATATATACGGCTAAAATAGAGCCATATTTAATAAATTTTAATGAACATATAAAGAAGGAAAACTTCAATATATGCATGAATAATTTAGATACTGAACGGAAAGCAGAGATATTAAATCTCAAAGACACATATAAAACAACGTTTGCAAAAGATAAATATGACATTGGCACGGTTAAAGAATATGAAGCACGTAATGGATAGGATTATATATGTATAAGTATATAAAATATTATGAATAAAGTTAAAATAGAAATAGACGGTTTCAGATTAAACTTGACTGCTGTCATTTCCGGTTCCCGAGTAACATATTTGTTGTTGATCAGTACTAAAACAGTCATGCCAACACCAATATTAATGCTGTATAGTTTATAATAATATGAAAACTATGTTAACATGATATTATGATTTTGAGTATAATGTAAAATACTAACAGTCTATGTTATAAAATTATAGACTAATGTTTAATGTGGTATCTGTATAACAATTGATGTAAATATTATTAAGACTTCCGTTATAAACTAAGATATTAAAATGTTATTGATAATAACTATATAATTGTTCATAAGTCGCTGATGTATTTAAATGTTTCGTGATATACTTAAATTTATATATTTAAATAATTGTAATTGTGAATACAAAATGTATTTAATAACATTTTGTATTTATAATCTATGCCCAACATTTGTGGCAACCCTGGTATGTTATAAAAAGGGCTGCCACTCCTTCAAGAGTCTCTGGTTGGGTCTGAAAGCTGAGATAATCAGGTGATGTACTTGTTTCTGTAATATAATTCTATTTCTGTAATTTAATATTCCTTGATGTATATTTTGGTTATTCTTTTAAATATTTCTGTAATGTTTTAAAGCTTATAATACAGTTCGTTTTGATATCTTTCATAGTTAAAGTGTATTTATAGCTATAAAGTTATTTCATATTAATTTGGATCATTATTCCGTATTATGTAAGTGTAGAAATTATAGAAGTATATAATATCGATAGTTTATATTGTTATTCGATTAGATATGTTCTATAAATAGAAATTAGGTCACCTATTAAATTTTACATCTACCCACATATTGCCATAATATGTTAAGTCCAATTAATAATCGGTATTTAAGTAATCTCTTGGTATTACTTTTTAAAAAGTATTAAAAGATAGTATAATTCTTATGTTCAGTTAAGGTTCTTTAATAATTATTTACTGTTATAATACCTAAGTTCCCTTACATTTGAATTGCTTAGGGTAGGTACTTGAATATAATTGTATTTCTGTAATGGTTAACTATTTAAATCAAAATATAAATTGAATAAACTCCTGGTAATAAATTAATAATAGTTATTAAATAAAATGTAATAGTATTCTGTATAATAATATAATCTTGTAAGTATTCGCATATACATTGTGGAAAGTAAACCGTTACAATAAACTTTATATACATTTTAACTGGGCTTTGAATTATATTTATATATCTCCTCATCCTATGTTAGCTATATTTTTATATAGCTAACATCAGAAGTGTGGATTCACCTACTAACACGTTTTTTTGTCAGTTTCAGAATGGTCGTGTCGCAACCTGATTGGGTTGGTTAAGATGGTGCTCAGCCATGCGGTTCAATTTTCTAAAACAATTTGCAACCCTACAAAGTTGTCCAGACTTGCTGCCACCGTGGTGCTTGTGCAGCACGTGCACCAGCGCCCGCCCGCCCCGATACAATGAAATTCTGGTCAGAATAGACCGAACGGTTGGTGAAAAGTTTATAAAAATAGAATTAAAGGTTTAACTATTGTACGGTAGGACATTTATGATGTCGTTATAATTGCAAAATTTTTTTCCGCCCCAATTCATAAATTTGCTAATAATAATTTGAAGCATTTGGAAATGTATGTTAGATAAAATAATTATAACCTGTTATATTGAAATATGTTGACGGATTAATATTGGTGTGTACTGTGTAGTAACTTGCAAAATATTATAATCTAATAAAATGGCAGTGATATAGTGTGCTAACTGTTCGTTCATGGGTAGGGTACATTCCGAACTTTTATAATTGAATAATAATATTAATAAGTGTCTAATAATATAACATAATATACTTGGAAAAGGCTCAGTGATAGGTATTTAAATTTAAGACATTTGGAATCGATTATTAAATAAATTTTGAGTTTCGTTATGATTTAAAACTTTAGTAAAATATAGTACGAGTATCTACTGTTTTTGAAAATTGCTAAGTAATAATATTTAAGTTTAAAATAATTCAATTTCTAGTTCTTTACTAGCCATTCCTTGTATATTTCGATGCACCAGCTTAAGTGAATGTTGTTTATTATATTGAATAATGGTATTTTCATAGATTTCTTAAATCTATAGTGCTAGAGACTTCCTCTGTTGTCTTAAAGTCTAATTTAAATTATTATTATTTGGAACATATTCCAAGCTGTTACAATTAGTCATATTATAACTAGACTGCTCAATAGAAGCAGTTGTTGTCTTACTAGTGAAATTCTTGGCTGGGTTTATATACAAAAAAGTTAATAGCGCACTAGCTATCAGTCTTGTAAAGTAAAAAGATAGAAAATATCTATCTAATGTCAACTTACATAATTTATAATTTAAAATATTATTAATGTCAATAATATTAATGTCATATTTATTTATTAATATGCGATTATTATTAACAATAATATCTACCGCTTTGGAAAATGGCTGTGATATTTATTATTAAATTTCAATTACAAAATCTCGTTACAGATTATTTGAGTAAAATAGAATATTTTCAAAAAATGGCTGTTATATTAAACTTTTGGATTCAATAAATAGTTATTTAAAGACGTTTAATTACGGATTAATATAAAAGTAATATACAGTACTTATTGTTTTTATGAATTGGCTGAGATCTTTAAGTTTATAACATTTGGATTCCATAATTTATTGGGTATATTTAATTTCGTTATGAATTAATTAGAATATAATTAAATAACATTTCGATTCAATAATATTAAATTTCATTTAAGTACAGAGTTTCATTACGGATTGTTTGAGTAAAATAGTTTATAACATTTGGATTCAATAAATAGTCATTTAAAGACAGATAAATATTAGAGTAAAATATAGTACGGTTATTGTGAATTGGCTGAGATTTTAAAGTTTGTAACATTTGCATTAAATAATAAATTATTTACGTAATTACATTGCGGATTAATATTGGATTAAAATATAGTACTGATATTGAGAAATGGCTGTGATATTTAAGTGTAGCATTTAGATTCGATAATGATTTATTTAGTTACATTACGAATTAATGAGTAAAATATAGTACTGTTTTGAGTTACGGCTCAGTGATATTGAAGCTTATAAAATTTGGATTCAATAAATTATTATTTAAAGATGGATTAATATTTTCAATCAATCAAATCGTTTATTTGCTAGAATATGGTGTTACAATTATAATAATTTAAGTCTCAGACATACATATTATATTAGAGTAAAAAGTATCTATTATTATTGAGACAGTGTAGATAGATAAATTATGTTTAGACTGTTGATGTGTAGGTTAGGGTGTAGCCTTAAGGCCTATGGACGAGGACTTATTAATATGTATGGTTTAAGAACCATTTTCTTTTTTTAGCACCAGTCTTTATGAACATTTTTCATTATAATATTTTCTATTGAAGAAGCTCCGTTCGAAAGTAGTCACATTTTAAAATTCATACTAAAACACATTTAGGATTTTTTTTTTGTATCGACCCCTATTTTTACTTATGGATCGGCAGAGTTATTACGTAGACCTCTATCTGGCTAGGTAATCTTAAACATTTTCACTCTTGAACTTTAATAATAATATGTACCTAATTAGCGCCAAAAACCTGATTGAAAACAGGAGAGCAGTTTAAAGCTTTTAATTCAGAAATATTAATTTGGCGTTAACTTTTATCCGACTTAACAGTTAATTAATAGTTCAAATGATTGCTACTTAATTACTTTTTGTGGCTAGTGTCATAGAAAAAATGGAGTATCGCACGATTTTTGGTAATCGTTATTTTTACGCTATCAGTCGCTCGGTCCACTAAAAGGAGTAATTTTAACTATATGAAACTTTTGCGTAAGTTCACCGTTTCTGAGATAAAAGCAGTGTTTCAATAGATAATTATTACAAGTTTGATATAGTGTTTAGTAACCGATGAATAAAAAAATATATTATTATTATTATACAATAGTTCAAAATATATGTTAATATTGATATAGATTAGTAAGAAGAGACAGTTCAGTCATAATTATTTAGCTAATTTCTTTATTTTGCTATAAATTGCAATTTAATTTAAATACTGGATAGTCTCAAGTCTTATGATCATCAGTTACGGTATACAGGGTGTAAAATAAGTTAGTGATAATGCTTTTGGATGTATACAGAGCCTCATATGTAGAATTTACTGTGAAAAAGTACCAACGCTGAAAGACTTTCTTTTGATTTCATTAATATATTAATATGTCTTGAGTATCATTTTTTTTCATTGAATGTATTACATATTATGTGCAGGTGAAAAAAAAAAAAATTAATATAAACACTTATTTTCAGTTGTCATAGATAAGTATTATAAATAATATTATTATAGATGGTTAGTTAGACAGATAATATATTATAGCCCCCTGGCAAACAAATGTTGTAAAATTAAGATACAAATACCTATAAAATATAGAACGTGTGAACGTTACGAGAACAATCGACTGTGACGTCACGTTTTTGTAGTAGACATTACACCAGCCCAAACGATAATAATATATTTTGAACAAATATGGTTTTGCGAAAAAGAGATGTAACAATTTTATAAGTAATAAATTAAAATTTCAATGTTTTAAATCTGATCCTAATCCTTATTTTAGATTTTGCTCATATTTTAATTTTTTTTTGAGTAATGAGTCCAAATGTAAATAAATTGATCATCTAATAGCCCAATTCATTAGGTCACGGAATAAATGTTATTTGAACCGGTACTAATTCAAATAAATTAAATTTAGTAAATGTCGTAAATCATTATCAAATTTCACCTGAGTAAATATAACAATAATAATCTCGGTTTTATCAACATTGACTACCTGATTGTTAGGTATACATTATGGAAAATTCTTATTATGTAGAATAAATTGACTGTCATAAAAACAAAACTTGTTTTTTATTGATAAATTAGTTATAGGTATTTAAAAGATTTTATGTTGTTGTTAGGTTGATGTTGTTAGGTTAGGTTATGTTAGGTTATGTTAGGTTATGTTAGGTTATGTTAGGTTATGTTAGGTTATGTTAGGTTATGTTAGGTTATGTTAGGTTATGTTAGATTATGTTAGGTTATGTTAGGTTATGTTAGGTTATGTTAGGTTATGTTAGGCAATGTTAGATTGCTGTTAAATTTTACAGTAAAGTCTTATTATTATATTTTGATGATTACGATTAACTAATGCATAGCTGACATTTTGCCTTTACGTTTATGTTTAATGAATCAATTGTATTGAAGATATAAAAGGAAGATAAAAAAAAAAAACCAAAAAAAAAAAAAAAAATTTAATAAAATTAAATGGAAAGTCTGTTGATATAAAATTAGTGACTTTGTTAAATGAAAAGTCTGTTGATGGAAAATGAGTGACTTTTTTAAATGAAAAGTCTGTTGATGGAAATTAGTGACTTTGTTAAATGAAAAGTCTGTTGATAGAAAATGAATGGTCCAGTGGAAAAAAAACTTTAGTTATGTTTAGTACAGTGGTAAAAAAAAGTCTATTGAAAAGTGGACCAGGTAACTTATATGGTACGGTAAAAATGGTGGCTAGAAAAGTTGAATAAAAAATAAATAAATATATATATATGCCAATTATTAACAAAGATTTGAACGAAAAGGCAAAAGGCTGTTGATGATTTGTTAATTGATATTACAAAAAGAGAAAAAATATGAGAAATATATTTTTTTTAATTAATTTGATATTTTTGACTTCGAGAGCGAAGTCAATGTCAGTATGGCCGTAATGGATAGGATTATATATGTATAAGTATATAAAATATTATGAATAAAGTTAAAATAGAAATAGACGGTTTCAGATTAAACTTGACTGCTGTCATTTCCGGTTCCCGAGTAACATATTTGTTGTTGATCAGTACTAAAACAGTCATGCCAACACCAATATTAATGCTGTATAGTTTATAATAATATGAAAACTATGTTAACATGATATTATGATTTTGAGTATAATGTAAAATACTAACAGTCTATGTTATAAAATTATAGACTAATGTTTAATGTGGTATCTGTATAACAATTGATGTAAATATTATTAAGACTTCCGTTATAAACTAAGATATTAAAATGTTATTGATAATAACTATATAATTGTTCATAAGTCGCTGATGTATTTAAATGTTTCGTGATATACTTAAATTTATATATTTAAATAATTGTAATTGTGAATACAAAATGTATTTAATAACATTTTGTATTTATAATCTATGCCCAACATTTGTGGCAACCCTGGTATGTTATAAAAAGGGCTGCCACTCCTTCAAGAGTCTCTGGTTGGGTCTGAAAGCTGAGATAATCAGGTGATGTACTTGTTTCTGTAATATAATTCTATTTCTGTAATTTAATATTCCTTGATGTATATTTTGGTTATTCTTTTAAATATTTCTGTAATGTTTTAAAGCTTATAATACAGTTCGTTTTGATATCTTTCATAGTTAAAGTGTATTTATAGCTATAAAGTTATTTCATATTAATTTGGATCATTATTCCGTATTATGTAAGTGTAGAAATTATAGAAGTATATAATATCGATAGTTTATATTGTTATTCGATTAGATATGTTCTATAAATAGAAATTAGGTCACCTATTAAATTTTACATCTACCCACATATTGCCATAATATGTTAAGTCCAATTAATAATCGGTATTTAAGTAATCTCTTGGTATTACTTTTTAAAAAGTATTAAAAGATAGTATAATTCTTATGTTCAGTTAAGGTTCTTTAATAATTATTTACTGTTATAATACCTAAGTTCCCTTACATTTGAATTGCTTAGGGTAGGTACTTGAATATAATTGTATTTCTGTAATGGTTAACTATTTAAATCAAAATATAAATTGAATAAACTCCTGGTAATAAATTAATAATAGTTATTAAATAAAATGTAATAGTATTCTGTATAATAATATAATCTTGTAAGTATTCGCATATACATTGTGGAAAGTAAACCGTTACAATAAACTTTATATACATTTTAACTGGGCTTTGAATTATATTTATATATCTCCTCATCCTATGTTAGCTATATTTTTATATAGCTAACACACGCATTGATCTATTAATGGACAAATATTGTATAAATATTAAATACAAATATTGTACAAATATTGTATAAGGCCGTATAAATATTCATTGGAAGACAAAAAAGAAATAGAAGAACAAATTGCGAAGTTGCTTGATAAGAATCTAATAAAGGAATCCTATAGCCCATTTGCGGCACCGGTGACCTTGACATTCAAAAAAGAAGAAAACAAAAGATCTAGGCTATGTATTGATTTTAGAGATCTAAATAAAATAGTTGTACCTGAGGCTCAACCATTTCCATTGATTGATGATCTAGTGATTAAAACAAGAAATTCAACATATTATACAAGGCGGTTTAAGTCCATGAGAATAGAGAAAAATAGATATTTTGGAATCACCAAATCCACAAACTTTATTCTTGCTAACTCTGTTAGCTACCACAATCGAGAGTTCCGTCCGTTCCGTCAAGAAATTCTTGGGCGACTCATCAAAATGAAGGTACTCACGAAAAATTAGCTTGATACTAATCAAGTGAAAAACGTGTACCGGGGAACCCTGACCCTGATTCAACATATGTTGGAAGCTTAATCCTAAAGTCTAAAACAAGAAAAGGCCTGGGCCATGAACAGAGCTTCTTGAAATGGAAGGAGTTGGAAGTTCGCCTGAACTGTATAGCAACCATCCATCAGAAACAACAAGAAGTTTTCTAAAGTGAGGAGATGAAGTGGAGGCATGTCAAGAAATTACAACTGGATAATATTCAACAACCTGTACAGTTACAGGTTGCTGAATATTATACAGAATCTGGCCTTCAGAGGACATCGATAGTGGAAATCGCGGGAACATTCTGAAGTTAGTGCAACTCCTAGCTAAATACGACCCTCTTCTAATGGAACACCTGACAAAGATAAAGCTGGGAGCAAGAATCTCACCTTCGTATCATCTCCAGAAACCCAGAATGAATTAGTATAAAAAAATTAGTCTTATAAAAAGAGGAAATAGTCGTAAGACAAACCACTCAACCAAGTCATGGAAGCACAAGCGCCAATTGCAAGCATGGAGAAGCCTCATAACAGTAAGGGTTTGAAACCCAAGAGACCATTCCCACGTCCTAAAGCAGAAAATTATTTATCAAAATGTGAAAACATATACGGTAGAAAAGAAATAAATTGTTATCGCTCAAAACGGAGCAAACCATGCAACAGCACCTATTGATAATTATAAATTGGAAGTATTGAGCATCACGGACCACGGTGACTATCCTTTTTGTGTTTTCTGCCATTATTGTATACAAAGTTTGTGTTACAAGTGCAAGGAAAATGTTAATGAAGGAGTTAAATGGTAATTATAGGGTACTAATCTAAGTGTTCTGTCACAAAATAAAATACCAAATATTAATGTTTGCTAAATTAATTTTTTTTAGAAGGTGGTATAAGTAGTGTTATAATTCTCAGAATTGTATATTGTAAAGTAAACTGTACTTGTGGCGTGGAAAATAACTCCTGCTAGAGTTAGTCGTCTGCCCACCGTCAACTTAAATGGTCGTTAAATAAAGTAGTTCAGTACATCAAATAATTTATGGAAGACCCCAGCCACTGTTCACTAAAATAGTATCGACTCCGGTGTCAAACGCTGGCCCATCCTCATCGATTCGAATACGATACCTCACATAAATATACAGGGTGTAAAAAGAGCACTCACTATAACTTTGGGATAGGATTATAGGACCCTGACTGATTCTAGAAATCATTTTTTTTCATTAATTATTTTTTGAAAAAAAAAATATTTTCTGCAATTTATTCTTTTAGTCGCAAGGCTGAACTGTTTGGAACAACGTTCTACATTAAATTCTTAAATTTTATAATTTTTGCCTTAGTACGTAATGAACGTCTTACGCATGCTATTGACCTCTCAGCGTAATCAGCTGATCGCTGTGTTGTGCACGTTGTACATTGCCTATTGAAAATTTTTTGATTTTTAAAACAGTAGATTAAAACCAAATCACTAATACCAATGGATATATCTCTTGCCTGGTTATTACCCCACAAAGTTATAGTGACTGCTCTTTTTACACCCTGTATATATAGGTGTTGCGGCCTAGCAGCGCCATCTAGTTTGGTTGACCAAGAAGTCTGCGAAGATTTATTTATATTATGGTGCCCCTCTGCACCGCTGCATGGCGCTACGGAGCGGGCTGTTTTACCATGTTTGTTTTATTAATATATGTATATAGAATCACATCGACGACTACTTAAACGTTTTTTATAAAAACAATCGTTCGAAAGAAAACCGTCGCAATAAACGTATCAAATCGAAAGTCTACATTTCATTTCAAGACCTGTATTAGCTGATCGTTGCTGCCCCATAATTTGGTCTTTGAGCCCGGATCTTCGACCTATCAAGAACCTGCCGAGAAATCCAGAATTTGCACCACCGCGCCTGGTCTTCGACAAAGGAATCGTCGCAGCTACTTCTTCAGTTAAACGGTCTGGTTTCCCTCCCACTCCTTTTCTTAAACGTTTTTATTAAACTCGTACCATTTGCATTTCAGGCTATAGTCGAGCCCTTGTGATTTCTGCAGATTCAAGTTCTTCATATAACCGGGAGAACCTTGCACTATTCTTACACGTGTCTACGTGTAAGAATAGTGCAAGGTTCTCAAGGTTCTCTAAGATGGCCACGCAGGATAAATTATTATCATTGCCCTCGTCAGCTTCCCCCGCGGAAAAACTGCAAAAAGATAATATTACCGAACTCAAAAAGCAAGGTGGTAATCTGAAAGGTTGATTAACTCAATTGGAACGGTATTTAGATTCTTTGCAAAGTGATAATTTATCTCCAGTTCAAATTAAAGAAGTAAATTTTAGAATACAAGCAGCTCAAGATCATTTTATATGTTTTAACAACATACAAAACCAAATTATTGTTATATTACCAGAGTCAGAATATACAGCAAACCTTGAGTATAAAGAATCTTTTGAGTCTTTATATTTTAACGTTTTAGCTACGGCTGAAAATATGGTCGAAAGTCTTAATAATTGTAATAAGAACATAGAAATTCGTATATTACTATGATACATAATCGTTCTGATTTAGACGAAATTCAGAAATTTCATTATTTAAAAGCTTCATTGAGTAGTAGTGGTCTATTTTTACCCGAAAGCGACAAAAAAACCGTTTTAAATCGATGCGGTCGCCTCTACACTTTTGTGCTTCGATGTAATGTCGTCAGGTCACTTGGTGCAGCGGGGGCCAGAAGCTCGACGCTTTAAATTTACTGGAAGTGTAAGTACGAAAAACCGTTGGGTCCAATTGGACCCACAATTCCAGATAAGTTTTTTGTTAATGTTTATGAAAATATATATTATAATTGTTTTAGACATTTTATTGGAATGATGGCGCGTAATCTTACAGAAAACGATATCCAGAAACTGTTGTTGAATGAAAATGACTTAGAACCAGAACCTTTGAGTGATTTTGAACCTTGTTATGAGGAAAATATTTTATTTTCGCTAAGATATAATTATTTCTTGCGAGTGCATGTTTTACTTGAAGAAAGTAGTGCTATTTATGTGTCGGAGAAACGGGAAATTATGAAATCTAACGTACCCAGAGGAACATATCATGAAAATGTGGTCTCTCACGAAGGCCTAGAATTATCGGCCACAAGCTGGAAAGACAACACAAGTACACAAGTACTATTACTTTCCACGTATGTTGGCGCTGAACCAGCGGATACTATTACCCGCTACGAAAAAAAACTAAAGGTCAATGTTCAAATATCATGTCCTCGGGCCATAAAAGAATATAATGCACACATGGGCGGCGTTGATTTGATGGATAGCTTCATTGGTCGATATCGCATCCCCATAAAGTCGAGAAAGTGGACAACGAGGCTCTTCTACCACTTGTTAGACATGACTGTCATCAATGCTTGGGTACTATACAAAAAGGTGAACACAATGAAAGGAAAACTTCACAAGAATATTATGAAGTTAGCAGAGTTTAGAACTGTGCTTGCCGATACTTTATGTAAATATCAAAGTCATTCGAAAAATAAAAGGGGAAGACCTAGTACTAACAGTAGACAAGATACTACAGTACCCTCTAAAAGACCCCGGACAGGTGTACAAGTACTACCCTCTACTGACGTGCGTTGCGATTGTATTGGTCATGAAAAAATATTTATGGATTCTAGAAATAAGTGTAAATATAATAATTGTAGAAAACTTACCTCTTGGTTCTGTAAAAAGTGTAAAGTGTCGTTATGCGATAATAAAAACAACCAATGTTTCGCATTATTTCATGCATAGGTATATCTGATTTCATTATGGCCCTAATGCCTGAAGTATCAAAATTGATACCTGTTTTTTTTTTCTAAATAAATATGTAAAATAAATATTGTGATTTTTTTAGCTATTTTTCCCTTCATCTACACCCTCAAGAAAACACAGTAAAATTAAAAAAAAATCGTTTGCGAAAATCAGGCTATTAAGGGTTAAAGACAATAAAGGATGATTTTAAATCTAGTCTGATGGCCCAACTTCCCAAGATCGACAGAATTTTTTTTTATTTGTGGATGACTACAGCAGAATGGCTTTTGTATACTTTATGTGAACAAAGTCTGAGTTATTTCAGTTTTATAAGAGTTCCCAGTCAATGGTAGAGAAACAGTCAGATCGGAAAATAATAATTCTTAGAGTAATGGCTGTGAGTATTTCAATCAAGACTTTGAAAGATACTTAGAACAACAAGGAATAATTCATCAGAAAAGCTATAGCTACACACCGCAGCAAAATGGTGTGCAAGGCTTGTGTCTTATTATTGATATTGGTTTATATAAACGGTTTTGAGTGGAAGGTATACGTACCAAATCGGACCGTTGTTATCAGTTTGAACAATATAACTCCATATGAGGCATGGACCGGATACCCAAAGAGAAGTGCTTGATATAGGATATGAAGGGTAAATAACATATTTTGGTAGGGCATGCAGACAATGTGAAGGGCTATAGAGTTTATGGCTCAGTAAATAGCTCTATCACAACTAGCAGATGTATTATTTTAATGGAATCTTAAAATATTAAATTCCTATTGATTGTAAGGGTTCGCGGACGAACTTAGTGAAGAACAGAAACACTGAATATGATCGAAATGATATCACGTGTATTCCAGAACATTCTTAAGTAAGTGACATACAAGTATTATGTGATTTTTTAGAGACAGCGACAGAACCAGATGATTCATTATTAAACTTTGAATCGGGAAAATACCTGATAGACTTTACGATCATTTATATATCGCAGAATCTAATGATCAAAATAGAATGGATATTACACTTGAGGAATCTTTGAATGGACCTGAACGTAAAGCAAAAAAACTTAAAATGCCGCCATTATTGTAGAAATATTTTTTTTTTACTTTTTGTCTATTTTATTTTCAAGGCCTTTTCCGACTTTTCAATAATTTATAATAGTAAGATATAATAAGATAGCCCTTGTTGTAGTGCAAGACTTTCAGTTATTGCTACCCAGCAATTGTGGCAAACAAGATTATCGCCTGACACCTAAAACATATTAACATTAATGATAAATATTTTCAACCGTAAAACATTTAACGATTAAACCATAATGAAAGAAATAATAGAAACATTTTATTATAATATCATGATTACCTTCTGCCGTGCAACCCACTGCTGTATGACACTTAATTCTTTGGGCTAAATAGGGTTCTCGGTAACATTATTACCACAACATATACAATGTTCTTCAGACATTTTGGTATGCACAATCAAATAGCGTAATCCTTTAATCCAGGGCTAAGTAATCGTAGAAGGAGAGAACAAAACTAGTAAAACAATGACAAAGTCGTACGTGAAAAGCCGAAACAAGTTCAGGCGAGAAAGCCACATTGCGGTGAAAAAAATCGAAAACAAAACAAAATGCATCTTTGAGCAACAAGCGAACGGTCGAGATCATTCGTTTGAAAAATGACATTTCAGTCATCAGCGTTGTCGCTTGTCGCAAAAAAATGAAATCGATAAATCGATTACGTAAAAAATAATCGATATAATATGACTTTTTATTAATATTTATCGTTTATAGTAACAAACGTAAACATTGGTTTTAAGATAAATGTTTTCTTTTGATTAATTCTTTACCGAATTACCAACAGTGACCCGTTTTTTGTATTTTACATGAGTTTATTTTATTTGTTTATAAATCGATATTCGGATTGAATGATTAGAGTTTTATCATCGGGTAACATTTCACCTCAACGTTCTACTTAGGTTCCAAATAATCCAATAAAATTCCTTTTTTTATTGGAACATTACTGATTATAGTGGCGGTTATTTGAATGTTATTAAAAATCATGTCTCTTTATGGTACATTTCTGGAGAAATTAAGTCTTCTTAAGACGGCTGTCCGCTCTGGGCCTGAAATGGGCTTTCTCCTTTGGAGAGAGAGACGAGGAATTAGAATCATCTAAGAAGAATGATGTATAGGAGCTTGAGGATAAGCCTCGTGATTCGACAATAGTACAGTGCAATAGTAAATGGTATTTAAGAAGTATTTGGATAGTGTTGGTGATGTGAGATATAATTCCAGGTTAGTGGCCAAAGATTTTTCACAGAAAGCTGGCGTAGACTATCCTGAAACTTTTCTATCCTTTGTTACAATATATGATACATTGATATTGTTATTTTCTTTAGCGGTAAAACTAGATATCTATAGGGTAAAAGCCGGATAGTTGCCTCGGACGGATACAGGCCTCAGTTTCAAATCCTCTATGTTAGACGTATTAACAGTGTTTCTTTTTGATCATAATTAAAAGCGTCCCCCGCGTAGGCCGTTGAAGTAGACACACTTGTCTTGTCCGTGTGAGAAAACATCTTCCGCTGCGATACTTTAACAAGCGCCAGAATTATATTGGTAAGTAACCTCTGTTAAACATTTTTATAACTGATTGCGATTTCAGTCAAAAATTTATTTCTTTGAGTGCATTAGAGTTTTAATTGCACTATTTATTAGGTTTTATTGTTAAATATGTTTTATTTATTTCGTAAAGAAAAAGGGAGATATATCCGTATCAAATCGGATAGTTGCCCTACTGCTTTTTGTGGATTGTTGGCCTGCGGCAACCATCCGTAACTATTATACAATTTATTTTTTTCTTAGTTATTTTTTTCATTTGCTTTTGTTGAATCTTATATCAAAAGGTGTGTACTAGCGACATCTAGTTTGTAGTTTGAGAAAGAATTGTTTGTAATGATATTACTTACCGGAAATAAAGTAGTCTGCACTGAAAAGCCAACGTGTTTACTTAAAAGGTTATGGGCTATCACGCAAAATCACACTTTTCCAAATTTATGGAGTGATTAAAGTGTATTATAAACTAACGTGTGTGTTGTTCAAGATGTCGGCGAACTATTTAGCTAGCGTGCCTAAATTAAAAGGCAGGGACAATTATTATGAGTGGACATTCGCGATTGAAATTGCGCTTGTATTGGAAGGCTTGTTACATTGTGTGCAGCCGGATACCGGAAAAATCATAAAACCCGAAGACGACGCAAAGACGCGGGCAAAATTATGCCTAACAATCGATCCAACTTTGTTTGTGCATATCGAGAAGACGACGACTTCGAAATAGTTGTGGGATACTCAAATCCCTGTTTGACGACTCAGGTTTTTCGAGGAAGATCTCGTTATTGAGGCACCTGATTTCAATAAGGCGGGAAAATTGTCAAGATATGACAACATACATCACTCAAAATGTGGAAGCATCACAGCGATTGAGTGGAACGGGTTTTGAGATTGCTGATCAGTGGGTCGGATCATTAATGCTCGCGGGACTACCAGATAAGTTTTCACCAATGATTATGGCCATCGAACATTCCGGTATCGCAATTACCGCCGACGTCATTAAGACAAAATTATTTAGACTCGGAACCGTTGGAATTAGCGGGAATGACATCGATGGAAACAAAGAATAATGAAGCGGCGTTAACCACAAAATGGGCGGCAAAACCCATACATGGCAACACTAATCGGAACGGGAATGGCGGAAATAGAAAATCAACGTCAAACTTCAGGAGATAATAAAATTATAACTTGCTACAAATGCATTCAGTGCTGTACTCCTTAGTGCTAAATATAGTTAAGACGAGTGGTATATGGATTCGTGAGCCAGCGTTCATATGACGGCTACCGCAAGTTGGCTGAGAGCAAGGAATTTATACCCAAACTGGAATGTTTTTTTTTATGACACAGTGGGCTGCAGGCCAATTATATTTCAATTGTTGTAGGATAATATATTTATAGTGTTTTATATATTTTATTTATATTTAGTTTGTATTATTATCATGAATGTAAGTGTTGACTCATTTGCTTCAGATGATTTTTTATCCATTTCTTCTAACAACAGCGATGATAGTTTTCAAAGTGCCACATTTATGTCTCTTAGGGATACCATAACTTCAAATTTTAACACAGTTAACAAATGTTTTAAGGCCGTTCATATTAATGCACAGAGCATTCCGGCTCATTACCCCGACTTGCTTGCGTCTTTTGATCGGGCTAATGTTGATGCTGTCTTTATATCGGAAACGTGGCTTAAGCCTTGCTTACCATCAACATGCTACAGTTTACCTGGTTTTAAGTTAATTCGCAACGACCGCATTGGGAGGGGTGGAGGTGGCGTTGCGATTTATCTACGTTCAGACTTGTCCTACACTATTATTAGCTCGTCAGCGCAACCCCCTCCATCTGATGCTCTCGAGTTTTTGCTGGTAGAAGTCCAGGTATCGCACTATAATAAATTATTACTCGGGGTCTACTATTGCCCATCAATGCACAATGATTACTTCTCATACTTTGAAAATACGCTTGATGCTTTTACACCGTACTACGATCATTGTGTTATAATGGGCGATTTCAATACTTGTCTACTTAAGGGTGATAGTCGATCGACTAAACTTAGTTCAATTTTAGATTCATATAATATGAAATTACTACCTCTGAATCCTACCCACTGCTTTCCAGGTTCCCGTCCTTCCCTGCTCGACCTAATCATAGTCTCCTCTCCTAATCGTGTTACTACGCATGGACAAGTCTCAGCTGATATGTTTTCATACCATGATCTTATCTATGTCGCCTATAATGTTCGCCCTGCCAAAGCTAAGGTAAAAACTCTTCTTCAAAGAAATTTCTCTTCGATGAATATTGAAAGCCTAGAGGAGGACGCACATAACATAGACTGGTCAAACTTACTCTCAGCTGATTCCATTAATGACAAAATTGATATATTTAACGCTAAACTTAAATCTCTTTATGATATTCATGCACCTGTTAGGCCCGTTAAAATCAAACATCTTCCCGCTCCCTGGTTATCAGACGAAATCAAATCTCTGATAAATGCTAAGCATGCAGCCAAAGCCAAATTTAAAATAAAAAAGACAGAAGAATATCGTAACAAATATATTAAAATCCGGAACCGCTGTAATATGATGTGTCGTGACGCACAAAGACGTCATATTCACGCCTCCGTTGAGAACGGGGATCCGGCTAAAACATGGAAATTTCTCAAATCCCTCGGCGAGGGCAAATGCTCTGAACCGCAAGACTCTCATAATATAGATATAGATTCACTTAATAACCATTTTACTTCCTCTTTTAATCTCGACCCCAAAATTAAATCACAAACGTTAAATTATATTTCTTCGCTACCTATATTGAATTATGATCCGTTCCTTACTGTTCCAGTTTCCGAGTGTGAGATTAAAAAGCACATCCTTTCCATATCGTCAAACGCAGTAGGAGATGACGGTATCAGTCGTAGAATGATCACACCAATATTAGATATAATTGTTCCTGTTCTTGCACACATTTTTAATTAATGTTTAGAGTCTTGTACCTTTCCTGATGCCTGGAAGGCAGCTTACATAATTCCTTTACCTAAATCCTCCTGTCCTAAGACTGTGTCTGACTTCCGTCCTATTTCCATCCTACCCTTTTTATCAAAAGTTTTAGAGCGAATCATTCATCACCAGCTTACGAAATTTGTTACCCACAACAGCTTACTCAGTCCGTTCCAGTCCGGTTTTCGCACTGGTCACAGTACGACTACCGCATTGGTAAAGGTAGCTGATGATATACGGTCAGGTATGGATGATAAAATGCTTACTATTCTCACACTTCTGGATTTTAGTAATGCCTTCAATTCCATAGACCACGATATTCTGCTAGCCCGGCTTGCATCTTTAAATCTTTCACCATCAATAATTAATTTAATTCGTAGCTACCTTGTAGGACGACGGCAGAGAGTTAAATCATCTGATTATTTCTCCGATTGGAGTTATATCTATGCCGGCGTGCCTCAGGGTGGTGTGCTATCTCCTCTTCTGTTTGCAATTTTTATAAACCCTATAACAATATCGATTTCATCATCCTACCACTTGTATGCGGACGATCTTCAAATATACACACAGTCTCCTTTGGACAATCTGAATTCCGCTTTTGATCTAGTGAATCACGATTTGTCGAATATTTGTGAATGGAGCAAGAATCATGGACTTCTTATTAATCCTATTAAAACTCAATTAATTGTAATTGGTAGCCCCGGGCTAATTTCTAGAGTTGACCATGATTCTTTACCTCCTGTCCTTATAAATGGTGTAACAATACCTTTCAGTAAAGTGGTTAAAAACTTGGGAGTGTACTTTGATGAACATTTATCGTGGACGCATCAATTGCAAGAGATTAGTAGAAAGGTTTTTTCTACCTGGCGTTCCCTAAAACGTCTACGATATGTTCTTCCGATACCCACTAAGGTAGTTTTGGCTGAATCCCTACTCCTTTCCCATTTAGATTATGCGGACGCTTCTTTCACTAACTTGACGGAGGAACAACTGAACAAATTGGAGCGCCTTCAAAACCTGGCTTTGAGGTTTGTTTTCGGTTTACGTAAATTTGACCATATCTCCGAGTATCGCCTCAAGTTAAAGTGGTTGCCAATCCGCTACCGCCGTGACTCTCGTGTTCTCTCCTTCCTTTATAACATCCTATTTGACTCCCATTGTCCCACTTATTTAAAAAGTTATTTTAACTTCCGTACCTCTGACAGACTGGAACTACGATCTATAACTAATCTTCTTCTTGACATTCCTATCCACCGCACTAAATACTTTAATTGCTCTTTCATTGTAAAATCCATTTCCCTTTGGAATTCTTTACCTATCCATATAAGGCAGGCTGAAACTATACATCGCTTTAAAACTCTTATAAAAAATCATTATCTGGAATCATATTGTGTCAACCCTTAACTTATGTAACTAACACTTATTATTATAAATTAAAATATCATGTAGGTTTATCTATTGTATATATATATATATATATATATATATATATAGATATATATATTATATTATATTGTATACATATATTATATATTTATTGTGTTTATGTATTATTTTATTTTATTTACTTTTATTTTATTAAATATACTTTTGCGCAACTCCCATTCTCTAGCATTGTTTTCTCTAACACCATAAGGTTGTCTGGAAGAAATTGCTATCTAGTAATAAGGCCGCCTTTGTGTGCATGTCTGATTTTTGTAATGTATATTTTTTTGTTTTTTTTGTAACTTGTTGTGTGCACAATAAAGTATATTTGTATTGTATTGTATTGTATTGTGCACTTGTATTTTTTATGCATTCAAAAGAAGACTCTATCAGTTTATAAATAAAGTCGATATTAAAAGTCCATCGAGTTTGCAGAGAAAACGGTCTGAGGGAAATAGCGTTGGAGGAGCCCACTGACTCTTTCAAAGTGTTAACTGCCTAAAAAAACATATAGTCAGGGTACAATATTTAATAAAAAAGATGACTGCGTAATTTATATTAACTTGATATTAATTTATATCTAGTTGTTTGTATTATTGTTCATTATGTTGAATTTAAGTTATTAATATTATTCACAAGTAAACAAAAATACTAACAGCTGTATTTACTCCGTATAAAAATTAATGACCATAAGTAGTAATTTTATACGAAGTATGGCATCACTGGAGACATTTTAAGACAAACGGGCACTGGGCAGCCATATTTGTTTTTTGCATAGTGATTGCATGTTTTTCCTATTTTCGTCTTGAAATTAGAAATAAAATTAAAAAGGATGGTGAAAAAGTGTTCCATTATTGCCTGCAATAGTGAATCGTATGCTGGATTTGGAATATCTTTCTTTAAGTAAGTAATTTTTGCGATAATCATATAATGTGTATGTTACTGTTTGTAGGGTAACCATACTTTTTTGTTATATATTAATAATTTTGTACAGTGCACTGTAAATTTATTGTGTACACAATTGGTACACACAATTATTAGGTATGTGGTAAAAGTTGTGTTAAGTGGGTTTAATTATTGACAACTCGAGCTGCGATCGATTTTTTTTAAAGGCACATGAATTTTATACGGAAATTTTATTTGTTTTTAATATTTTCTTGCAGACTGCCTAGTGATGAAACAAGGAAGAAAGAGTGGCTTAATGTTATAAAAGTAAACTTGCCAAACTATGCTGTTGTTTGCAGTCGGTACTTTAGACCAGAAGATATCATTAATCATGTTTCGACATCAAAACTTTAAAAAAATGCTATCCCATCAATATTCCCTGTGGTAAGTTACCTATTAAACTAAGTATCCATTATATTATGGGTATAATTTATGTTGTGTACTAGCTGACACGTGGTGAAAACTAACAACATGCACATACTTGTTTACTTAACATTAAATTTTATTTTTTCAGGTTACCCCGCCAGATAAAAAAATAACTGTCTTAAGCAATATAGTTATCCGATCTGCTTGTCCTGAACGTGAGCTGCGTACCCGTACAAAAGAAGCTTTTGAAAAACCTGTTAATATCTCTGCGGGACCAAGTTGTATTCTTGAAGTTAGTCCATTACCAAGTACTTCTGAGCCACCTGAGTAAAAAAGTTCGGCTTCAAGATGATGATAAAACTGTAGAACTGCAACGAGAGGTAAAGATTCTTAAGCAACGCAGAAGAGAAATAAAAATTCGAAAACTTCAGGATCATTTAAATATTATTTAAAAAAAAAAGTTACTATCCAGACGAAGTTGAAAGCGTTATAAAAAATAATTTTAATACTATTAACGAACAGTTTAATTATAATGTACGCAAAAAGGGAGGTCAGGTATACTGATGAATTTAAATCGTTTGCATTGACAAGTAGTAGTAGTGCAGACACTATTACAGTCTAAGAGCATTTCTCTTCTTGAGAAAACATATGTCTTCCGCATCCTGCAACACTAAGAAGACTTTTAGCGACTCGCGACTGTAACGTAGGGTTCTTACAAGAAGTTATTGCATTCTTAAAAGATACTGCTCTTAAGAATGACTATCTTCACAGTGTGGGTCTCCTTTTCGACTCAATGTCGATAAACAAGGACAGAGGGCTCTCGCGAATCTATCTCCCTCGGACCGCGTTTTGATTGACTGTGCACATTCCAGTTTGGGTATAAATTCCTTGGCTGAAAGAAGTCTCGAGACTCGAGTTCACAGACATGCTCCGAGATTATGATAGCAAATCATGAAAAATTTGAAGTCGAAGCAGAGGAAATGTTAAGATATCAACACAGATGGGCTACGATATAACAATAAAAGACATCTTATGTGTTAAAATTCTGACAACAAACATATTGTCGGTTAGTCAGCTAATAATAATAAACAACAATAGTGTTACATTCACAGATAATCAGTGTCATATACAATGCAAAGAAATAATTAGTAGCTTTTGTTAACTTAATTGAAGGTGTGTATAAGTTAGACTTATGTACTAAACCAATGACAAAATGTTTACTAGCCAGAAATAGCACTATGTTATAGCATATGGAGGTTAGGACACATAAATACTAGTGACTTGCATAAAATGAAGAATGGTGAAGTCGAAGGTATCAGCTACGAAGATGGTTATAAAGTGACTAAATCCAAATTCCAACTGTATTGTTTGTTGTGAAGGCAATAAATCACGCTTACCATCTGTTGAATATATAATATCAACAATAACTTAATATTGTAATTCATGTACTGGTAGCGACATCTATGGAAGCATTTGTAAACTTTGTATTGTCTATTAGTGAAATAAAGTTAGTTATTTGTCAACCTCACTAAGCGTTTCATTATAGGTTATGTGCCGGTTACGTTTTTCACGATTTACGTTAATTTTGAGTTTATTTTATTTCGCGATAGAATTTTAGTGCTAGTCTAGCTAAGATCGCAGATAGAAATAATAAACTGTAAAGTGATTCAGTGTGAAAATGACTTCGAGTTACCTAGTGAGTGTGCCTAAGCTCAAAGGGCGTGAGAACTATGGCGAGTGGGCTTTCGCTGCGGAGAATTTTTTAGTGTTGGAAGGTATGTCAGACTGCATCAAGCCGGAGGCTGGAGCCTCAACAATAGGAGCCGCTGACGACGCGAAGACAAAAGCTAAGTTGATTCTCACGATCGACTCATCACTATACGTCCATATCCGAGACGTAGAAACCACTCGGGGGCTGTGGATGAAGTTAAAGAAACTCTTTGATGATTCGGGATTTACCAGAAGAATAAGTTTGCTGCGAGCGCTTATTTCAATTCGTCTTGAAAACTGTACTTCAATGACTTCTTACGTGACGCAAGTTATAGTATCAGAAATTGAGCGATACGGGGTTTAAAATCAATGATGAATGGGTTGGATCGCTTTTGTTGGCAGGATTATCTGAAAAATATGCACCTATGATCATGGCGATTGAGCATTGTGGAATTGCAATAACAGCGGACGCCATTAAAACAAAGCTATTGGACATGGAGGAAGGAAATAGTTGCGGCGATCCTAGCGCCACAGGAAACGGAGCGTTTGCAAATTTAAAGAAAAACAAAAATGGCAACACTAGTTTTAGAAGCAGAGACAATGGACAAACGTCAAAGTCAAACTCAAAACTTGTGAAGTGTTACAAATGTAAACAGACTGGCCATTATCGCAATCAGTGCATTTTTCCTGAAAAAAATTTGTCAGATGTAAAAATCAATGAACGTAAAAAGTCAAATGCGTTCAGTGCTGTGTTTCTAAATGGAAATTTCAACAAAAGTGATTGGTATGTAGACTCAGGCGCAAGTTGTCATTTGACAGCCTTGTTGTAGAAGGTGTGATGTGCGTACCGAGTTTAACAACGAACCTTCTGTCTGTGAGCCAACTGATTGCACAGGGCAACAGTGTATCATTTACTGCAAGTGGTTGTCAGATTAGAAATAGGATTGGAGAACTGGTGGCCACAGCATGTTTGGTGAATGGTGTGTACAAGTTGAACATGCCAAGGTGTTTATCAACTGCAGCATTGGTATCAGCTGAAGTCTGGCATCGCAGACTTGGGCACATAAATAACAACTATTTAAACCAAATGCAGAACGCAGTGGAAGGCTTGAAACTTGACAGTAAGAAAAATATATCAAAATTGTCTTGTATCACATGCTGTGAAGGAAAACCCCATTTGAAATGTGGACAGGTGTAAAACCGGATGTCAGTCATGTAAGGTTATTTGGCAGTACAGTTATGACACATGTGCCTAAAGAAAAGAGAAAAAAATGGCACAAGAAATGCGTAAAATGCATTTTAGTGGGGTATCCAGATAATGTTAAAGGATATAGGATCTACAATCCTGAAACAGGAACCATCACTACAAGCCGAGATGTGGTAATTATTGAGGATGTTACTGGGGAAAATACCAAAGAAGTGAGAGAAACCTCTGTCTTAGATCAGACACCTGAAGAGTCTTTTATTCCAGTGGGGGGAACAGAACCTGATTGTTCTGAGAATACAGAGAATTATTTCCATGAAGAAAGTGTCAGCACAAATGACAGTGACGATGCATATTTACCATGTGATGGTGATTTGCTTGAATCCTCTTCTTCTTCGCCTAACACTTCACAGAGTAGTACTAACACATTAACATTTGAAAATGTCAATGTGGCGCGTGGTACAAGGCCCAGAGAACTACCAGAGAGGTATGGGTTTGTGAGTGCTCATGTTAGTAATAATGACTTAGACAATAACAGTGAACTTACCTTAAAAGAAGCCTTGAAAGGATCAGAGAGGTCCTACTGGTTGGAAGCAATAAGAGATGAATTGCAATGCTTTGAAGACAACGGTGCTTGGAAACAAGTTGACATTCCAAAAGGTGGTACAATTGTTAAGTGTAAGTGGGTTCTGTGCAAGAAATATGACAATGAAAATAATGTGCGCTATCGTGCCAGGCTAGTAGCTAAGGGATTCTCACAGAGTGAGACATAGTACACTAAGACTATTGTTTGCTTTATCTGTGTTATTAGGATTAGAAATAACTCATTTAGATGTTAAGACGGCATTTTTAAATGGCGAGTTAGATGAAACTATTTATATGGAGAAACCAGAATGTTATAATTTTTTTGATAATGTACATAAAGTGTTGAAACTAAAAAAAGCTATTCATGGTTTGAAACAGGCATCTAGAGCCTGGAATAAAAAGGTAGATAGTTGTCTACAGAGTCATGGATATGAAAAATCTAAATTAGAACCATGCATGTACATTAAAAAAACAATAAGTATAAAACCATTGTAACAGTGTATGTCGATGACTTTTTTATATTTTCTAATAATAAGGATGAAACCAGTTATATTAAAGATATTTTGTCAAATCAGTTTCAAATCAAAAACTTAGGCCAAGTAAAAAATTGTCTTGGAATTAATGTTCCATAAAAAGGAAGGTTCCGTTACTCTCAGTTAGGAAAATTATATAAATAAGTTGTTATGTAAATTCAATTTATCTGACTGTAAAACCGTAGATACTCCTATGGAGAGCAAACTAGATATTAGTAAAGGCCAGGATATAAACAAACAGGCCCCACATCAGCAGCTCTTGGGCAGTTTAATGTATTTGTCTGTATTAACTCGACCAGACATTACTTTTGCTGTTAACTATTTAAGTCAATTCAACAATTGTTATACTTGTGTCCACTGGGAATATTCAAAGAGAATATTAAAATATTTAAAAAGTACTAACAACTATGGACTTAAATATTGTAAAGATGGCAATCATCAGATTACAGGTTTTGTTGATGCTGATTGGGCATCTAACACATTGGACAGGAAGTCTTATACGGGGTATTGATTTCTTCTCTGTAATAGTGTAATCTCATAGGAATGTAAAAAGCAAAGTACAGTGGCCCTATCAAGTACAGAGGCGGAATACATGGGGATAGCAGAGGCATGTAAAGAAGCATTGTACTTGAAAAATTTGCAATATGAAATTACTGGTTCTGATTATACTTTTAATGTATTTAATGACAATCAGAGTGCACAGAAGCTGTCGGCAAATCCTATGTTTCACAAAAGGCCAAAACACATTGATGTCAGGTAACATTTTTGTAGAGAATGTGTAGCAAACAAAATAGTAAATACATATTAAATATTTGCCAACAGATACTATGCCCGCTGATCTCTTAACAAAGAGTTTAAATACAAACAAACACTACAAGTTTATGCATAGTTTGGATATAACTAGTATATGAGTTCTCTTGTTTTAGGGTTATTGTGATATAGTGGGGTGTTGAATATATAATATCAACAATAACTTAATATTGTAATTCATGTACTGGTAGCGACATCTATGGAAGCATTTGTAAACTTTGTATTGTCTATTAGTGAAATAAAGTTAGTTATTTGTCAACCTCACTAAGCGTTTCATTATACCATCTACTGGCACAAGAGCTACTAGAGTGCTGGAAATTGTGCATTCTGACGTTTGAAGGCCCATGGAAGTTAAATCAATTGGGTCGTCAACATAAAATTTTCTTCTTTTTAACCGATTTCCTAAAAAGGAGGTTTCTCAATTCGACCGTATATATGTTTTTTTTTTATGTTTGTTCGCGGATAACTTAGTGGTTTATGAACCGATTTTTAATATTTTTTCTGTGTTGTGTAGGGTATAAATTCCAATTTGGTCCCATTGTCACCAAAATGGTGACCTGATGATGGGATCCGTGAGGAATTGAGGGAACTCCTCCAAATTTATATGGAAACACATATCGATTTTGATTTTTTTCTGAAGAAGCCCAAGCATATAATCCTTTTGAAGTCGATTTTTTTTTTCTTTAAAATTATTATCATAGATGACTACACCAAAATGTCCTTTGTCAACTTCATGAAAAATAAAAATGAAGTGTGAATGAAGAAGATATAATCTATTCAAACAATAAGAACAAAAGCAAAATTTAATTTGGAAAACCAAGCTGAAAAAATTAAAATCTTATCAGCTGGTAAATATAAAATTCAAATGTGGAAGTGGGCCATAATGTAAGACTGAAAGTACCTGATATTGACAGAGCTAAAACTGACCCAAAAAGCATTATTGCAGTATTGATAAATGTAAAGGACAATGAGTTTTACCAACTAGGTACCAAATGGGAATACTAAAACAACTTTACATCAAGAATCAGTTCGCCGCATGCTCTGAAGATTTTATATAGATAGAAGAAGTTGTTACGGATAAAGAAGTGAGTCTTCGAGAAGTTGTCGGAAAATTATCGTTATATGGATGACTAGGATTCAAAAAATGTACCGTAAAACGGGGAAAATAGGAATGGCGGGGTAAATAGGAATAAAAACCTACTTTTCTACACAGTCCTGTTGTGTCATTATTAGTTATGGTAGGTCTATGCTTTTTCTTTTTTAACGACTTTATTATATCTTATTGCTGGTAACACTAAGCATACATATCAGCCAATCAGGTTTAGTTTAAAAAAAAATACGTTAAAATTGAAGTCTTCGCGGTTATGTGATTTTTGTCTGTTTTAACTTTAATTTTTGTAACAGTTTGTAAGTAAATAAGTGTTGCAAAAGTATATTTATTATCATACAAGTGGATTATTCTATCAAGAAACATAAAAGGTATGTAAATAATTGCAATATTTTATTGAAAAAGTTAGTTTATTATCGAACCATCGTTTTTAGTCTAATTTGAGGATAATAGGAACGAAAAAGGGGGAAATTAGCAAGTAAACTGTAAAAAATGGAACGCCGCGGGAGTCTTTTGATTCGAGTAAGGGGTAAATTGGAATTGCTAAATAGGGTTGTCAAATCGCTAAAAATAAAAGGTATAGTAATCCTAGTCCTAAATCTAATTCTATTTTTTTATTTTAGTGTGTAAATTTAAACGATTTGTCAATAATAATGTGAAATAAATACGAATTTCGACAAAGCTGTACAAAAATTAATTTGACGTTTTGTTGTGATTATAAACCTCGTAAGAAAAAATGGACACATATCTATTCGTATTGTTACATGTCGATTTCTCTCAACAGTATCGGTCGGTAAATTGTTCCGTAGGTACATTAGCGCTCTGCCATACTAGCAGTCGAGTCGGTCGGTACATTCTTTCAGTCAGTCAATCAGTCAGCTTCTCCTTTTATGTAACTACTTTATAACTATTTTTTCAGATGCCTCGCAACTACGTTACGTAAAAGCCAGGTGCTAAACGTTATAAAAAATATGACAATCTGGTTATAAAACAAGCCCTAGACGAGGTAGCTACCAGTAATAGCTTAAGCGCTGTAGCTAAGAAATATAATATTGCGAAATCTGTACTGTGTCGCCATAAAAAATCGAGAAATGAAAACTTTGAAATACTCTATGCGTTACGTAAGACGGTTTAATTTCCAGTTGAAAGTGAGGATCGGACCAATTTACCCCGTTTTACGGTACCTAATTATCAAAAAAAAATGCTCGACCAAAAAATGCACCTGCAGATTATATAGGATTACTTTGTAATTCAAAATGATACAATGGCAATCCGTGTTGTAACAAGTAAAATGTTTTTTTTAGGTTAGGTTAGGTTACATTGTCTTTTTTACTTCTAAACCAAATAATAAGTCCTACAAAAATAGTTAAATCTCAATAATTATTATACACAAATACCCATTACTATAACAAGTGTTTATAAAACATAACATCAGTTATGTAATTCTAATATTAATTTTCTAAAAAAAACTAATAATAAAATTATTATTCTAATAATAATTCTATAATTGACTCATGATAAAATCATGTTATTATTTTGGATTCCAATTACTTAATATCATATTATTATTTTATAATGTGGGTATACAGTTGAAGATACTAATTATTTTTCATAGGTGTGCTTGGTGGAACAGCTTGTTTTGTTTATTTATTAAAAGTTTATATCTTAATATTATTATTACATTATTTAATATTGTGGTTATGCAGTTGAAAATAATAATTATTTTTCATAACTGTGATTGGTGGAACATCTTGTTTTGTTTATTTATTAAAAGTTCGGACGCTTTTGCCTATTCTAACCGATACTGAATACGAATTCTAAGTAACGATTGTATTTTAGGTCTGAGAGTCGTGAAAATATATCGTCAGGTGGAAGCCTAGGGCCAGACGGAAGTGCACCGCCAAGCCAACCGTAAGTATGGAATATTAATAATTTATTCCTTGAAAACGGAGTGATAAAAATGAATAAATTTTTGTTACAATTAATTTTAGAACTGCAAGTAATCAGGCAGAGGGACGACGAGGAAGAGGACAAGGGCGCGGGAGAGGGCGTGGTCGTGGGCGTGGGCGTGGGAGCGTTCAAGTGTACGTGTCTTTTTGTTATAATTATCATGTAACAAATTGTAACATTGTTTAATATATTTATTTAAAAAATATTTTTTTGCGTGTGTAACTTTTTGCAGTGCCGCTGCGGAAGACCCTCTCTACCAGATCAGGGCAGAGAGGCAGCTAGCTCAGCGGCAAATGGCCGCGCTACCGACAGCTGCTCGACAGCAATTGATCTCCCGCAAGCGTGAAGCACATCTGGAGCGAATGCTTTTGCCAGATGCCCCACCGCGCAAACGGCAAACAAAGTAAACATTTTATTTTAGTTTTTGGTTCTCACAATGACGAAAATTTAAAAGTAACGATTCTGTATGTAAGAAGTGCAGTGATTTATAGTTTATTTATTTTCAGAAAGATTTCTCCAGAACGTCAGGCCTGCGTCATGGCTCATGCTGAACCAAGTTTCGGTAAGATGGTTATTTCATAGAATGAACAAGAACTTTACCGTTTAATTTATGCTATAATATTACTTGTTTTTCGCATAATTTAACTCTGAAGAACCAACGGTCGTGGCTTCGACGTCTGGAGTGCGCTTTTGCTCCAGAACAGCACAACTTGCGGGAGATCTTGAAACTCGAAACGCTGAGCCCTCAACAGGATCAGGATTATCTCGTTCCTCTGGTAAGATTGCTATTAGAAGAATCTTCTCCCTCGAGTATCTTTTATTTCAGTGTACATGATATACTACATCTTACCCTGTTTGTTACAGAACCCTGCCCTGCGGTACCCTCAACTTCGGGTGTTTCTCGTGATGGTAAGACAGCTCTTATCATTAGCAGTATCGTATATTCTTAGTATCTTCTCCTACGAGTATCTTTTATTTTAGTTTATACTACATTTTACTTTTTTGTTACAGATTCCTGTCCTGCTGAAATGTTGATTGAAGGTAAATAATAGTTTTATTAGTGACATAATAAGACTGTAAATGTGTTTGCTAACAGGCGTGTTTGTTTCAGCTGACGGAGCGTGGCCAGCTCCAGGAGATATCGGTACGGATGAAGCAGATACTGTACCTAATTCACCGTACAGCTCCCCTAGCCGATTATCGACGAGTAATAACTTGCCAAAAGTTATGCTGAGGCCAATAAAAATAAGAAAATACTCTTCTAGCTCTTCTGAATAAGAGCTAGAAGAGTATTTATATACGTCATTTATAAAGGAAAAAAATAAATTTATAATATAGACTGTTATTTTTTTTTTCTCCAGATGTAGGTGCAGAAGTCACAATTACGCCATCTGCATCATCAAACATTTCGAGGCCTTCAGCAATTGGTAAATATAAACATGACTTATTGTGAATGTCTGAACGATCAGTACAAATGTTTTATAATACACAGAAAAGGGTTTTGTATATCTTTAAATGTGTTGTATTTCATTATTTCATTTCTTCCAGGTGTTGGAGACAAAAATTTTGAGTCCGTTATGGATGAGTGGTTGCGACTGACTGACGACATTTGTGACAGTGAAGACGACACAAATGTTGATGACAATGATTTTCTCCTCCCGACCGTATACGAGCGTAATGCTGCGACAGAACCCGCATGTGACAGTGACTTTACATTATTCCAAACGGAAGTGTTACAGAGGGAGGATGACTTGAATGACCGTGCAATTCGTGACATTGTGCCAGATGACTGTTACTCTTTTGCGTGGAGCAAGGACAGGACAGTTTTTCTTGGACAACGTGAGGAATTCACGGGTACATCGGGTCCTACTTTTAATGTGACAGACCAGACTCGACCTATCGACTTGTTTGACAAAATGTTCGACGTGACTTTTATTGACGAACTTTGTACAGAGACCAACAGGTACGCGGAACAAAAGATTGGTTTGTTGCGGGAACAAAACAAACTAACTCCGCATTCCCGTTTTTGCCGTTGGTCTCCTACAAATAGGGACGAGATGATAAGTTTTTTGGCAATAATGATTCTGCAAGGCCTTTACCCCTTACCAGCGGAAGAGCAGTACTTCTCTTTTAATGGGTTTGGGACTTTGACTTATTTTTCTAAAATAATGTCATACAACAGGTTCTTATTGCTGAAAACCTTTCTTCATTTCATAGACAACCAGACTTGTAAGGACACGACTAGACTCAGTAAAATACGACCCATGATTGACTACTTTAATAATAAGTTTTCCAGCCTATACATGCCTTCACAAGAGATAGCCATAGATGAGTCTCTTTTGAAATGGCATGGGCGATTAAATTTCGCCCAAAAAATTTCATCAAAGGCAGCACAAGTCGGGGTGAAAACCTATGAACTTTGTGAGTCATCTACTGGTTATCTCTGGAAGTTTTTCGTTTACGCTGGAAAAGACAAACCGACCTCGACTACTAGTTGCACTGACGTACAAAATACTGAGACAAGTGACAGACCAGTGGAGGAGAATACGGACAGACTTGACAGACTTGACGAAGACGCGACAAATGACAGACCCAATAATGACCGACCCACGACCGCTACTGCGACAATTGTATACAATTTGATCGAGCCACTACTTTACCGTGGGCACACTGTAATAATGGACAATTTTTATAATAGTCCATTATTATTGAGGAGCTTAAAAAAACACAAGACTGACTGTTACGGAACATTAAGACTGAATCGGGAATTCGTACCTGATACAGTCAAGACTTTGACAAAAACTGAACTTCGACAAGGTGAAGTAGTGGCTACATACTGTCCCGATTTAGCTATTATGGTATGGCGAGACGCTAACATAGTTAGTATGATCTCTACATACCACAATCTTCTAATCGGGACTCAAGACAAGTACAACAGACTGACTTATAAACCGAACATAGTACTCGACTACAACAAGAGTATGGGAGGAGTTGATAGGAAAGATCAATTTTTATCAGCTCAACCCATGGAACGACTGAGGAACAAAGTATGGTACAAAAAACTTTTCCGCCGTATGTACAATGTTGCCATCTTTAACTGTTTTGTGATATTTTCCAGTTTTCACCGGAAAATATCACATCGCATGTTTCGTACTGACTTGGCGGAAGACTTGATTCGAAGACATCGACAAATTGATTTGACCACTGAATACCGACGTTTGAACAGTAGATCGAGCACGACTGGACAGCTGACGACTACTATTCTGAAACGGAATATTCAACACAAGACGCAGGCTAGACCGATACTTGACGGTAACCACTTCCCCATTCGTACGGGGTCAAAGAACACATATTGCTGGATGTGCCCTAAAAAGACAAGGACAATTTGGAAGTGTGAGGAATGCGACGTAAATTTGTGTATTGAGGGCTGTTTCAAGGCTTATCACAAGCCTTGAAACAACTTTCAGTACCTCTTTTACGCTAAGCACTCCGATCATTCTTTAGCACAATATTGTCAATTTTTGTCTGACTTTAAATTTTATGTTTTTCGTTTATCCAATGAATTCTTATTATATTTTTTTTTATATTTACAACTTTATGTACTCTGACCTTTGTTGCAATATATAACTTCTTATCTTTACTTCTAATTCTTACTATGTTTGTAAATAAATGAAGTAATAAGCCTAAAGAAGTAAATATAACTAGTCTGCAAAACGATTTATCGTCGGATTATGCCTAATTTTAGTAAAATAACCAAAAGAATATGACAAAAAAAAGACTGCGACCATTTTGAACTCTATTTGTACTATACTAAGGACGAAGTTTGCCTGTGAACAATTTCTTCGTACGTTTCTATTCGTCGTAGTGTCACAACTCAAGTACTTTTTTTTGTAAACATCTCAAGTTCTTTCGTCGAATTATTTACATAATTAGAAATAATATGTCCTTGTTCTTTAGATTATAATAAAGTATTTATTTATTTCTTGTCAAACAGTCAGCAACATAGTTTCCAAAGTTTATACTTGTGAAAAGAATATGAAATCAGACTAAATACTATATTTTGATGGCTTGATAGATAGAAAATATAACAGCTATTACAATGTTTTTTACAGAACTATAAAACATGGTGTGGTTGTAAAGTTATTACATTATTTGTACAAAGAAGAATTTTACGTGCTATCTCGGCTTAGGTACACGGGCTGCCGTTTTTTGCTCTTTGACATGTGTCAAGAAGAAAGGGTTAAGTTATTACTATGTAAACATGTAACTCGGAACTCGGCCCCGCCCGAGTTTCTTACGCCGGTTCTTCTCGGTGGGCTTGGGTTGGTAGCCTTTCTGAAAATAGCTTGCTAAGTTTTATTTGGAAATAAAATAATTTGATTTGATTTAGAACCTGAAGCTTTACAATTTTTTATGTATGTATAATTTTTTTTATTTTCGTAATTTTACATAAAAAAATAAATAAATAATGTATACCTACATGTCTTTCATTTAAATATTATTGAATATCTCCTAACCAACGAAAAAAAACAACTTATTCCTGAAACGAAATAATCCTAAAAATGTCTGTAGCGGCCTTAGCCGGTCGGCCATCTTGTCGTGATTTTTGTCATCAGGAGCGATTTGAAATTCATGCAGGAATGGGTAGTTTGTTTTGATTTGTTGTACTAAATTGTTTCTTTGAAGTAATTATATATTGGTATCAAAAAAAAGCTTATATAATCTAGTTTATTACTATGTAAATATTATTGAGGTAAGTTATGAAATATTTCGTAAAATCTTGTAAATATTAAATATTTTACTCAAATTTCACCAGTGTTGTAAAGTTCAACATTTTTTTGTACTTTATACGATAGGAGTTATATTTTAGTTTTCACATATTCTTATTCCCTAAAATATCAGCTTTATACAGGTATTTTTTAATTTGCCATAACAGTTGTAGTTTGTTAGAAAACAGGCTTTAATCGGTGACGGCATTGAGCGCTCGACCGCTTTAGTACTTTCGCGAGCGCTGGGGCGCTTAGGCGATGGCAGCTGTCAAAGTCTAGACATTAGACTGGTTATTATAAATTGAAACCCAACATAGATTATTTAGATACAAAGTATTACATACTTTATGAATTTGAAAATATATATATATGTTGATAATAAAAATGTATGTTTTTTCTATTATCAAAGGATGTAAATAAAAAATTTGTTGTATAAAATTGTATTTTTACAGTGTTTATAAAACATAACACCAGTTATGTAATTCTAATATTAATTTTCTAAAAAAAACTAATAAAAAAATATTATTCTAATAATAATTCTATAATTGACTCATGATAAAATCATGTTATTATTTTGGATTCCAATTACTTATTATAAATTGAAACCCAACATAGATTATTTAGATACAAAGTATTACATACTTTATGAATTTGAAAATATATATATATGTTGATAATAAAAATGTATGTTTCTTCTATTATCAAAGGATGTAAATAAAAATTTTGTTGTATAAAATTGTATTTTTACAGTGTTTATAAAACATAACACCAGTTATGTAATTCTAATATTAATTTTCTAAAAAAAACTAATAAAAAAAATATTATTCTAATAATAATTCTATAATTGACTCATGATAAAATCATGTTATTATTTTGGATTCCAATTACTTATTATAAATTGAAACCCAACATAGATTATTTAGATACAAAGTATTACATACTTTATGAATTTGGAAATATATATATATTATGTTGATAATAAAAATGTATGTTTTTTCTATTATCAAAGGATGTAAATAAAAATTTTGTTGTATAAAATTGTATTTTTACAGTGTTTATAAAACATAACACCAGTTATGTAATTCTAATATTAATTTTCTAAAAAAAACTAATAAAAAAATATTATTCTAATAATAATTCTATAATTGACTCATGATAAAATCATGTTATTATTTTGGATTCCAATTACTTATTATAAATTGAAACCCAACATAGATTATTTAGATACAAAGTATTACATACTTTATGAATTTGAAGTTCTATCTATATTTCAAATATAGATAGAACTTCAAATGGAGCTAATATAAACCTACTTACCTACTACATACTACCTATTAAAAATTCAAAAATCTATTATTTCAGAATCAGTTGTAGTAGTACTAGCCCCGCAAGATGATATTGCGATTGGCGGCCATCTTGGTGACGTAGTTGACGTTGCACCGTTAGTACCGTTCGCAAGGTCAGCCCGCGCTTACGTGCTTACGCCTTACACGCATCGAGTACTTGTTGTAGCTTTTTTTTGTTATCCTGCTTTATTGTTTTTGTTTTTGTTGAGTTTTGTTGTTTAGTTTTGTTACCTGTTAACCGTTATAATGAGTAAGAAATTAATTAACAGTCGTGCTCGTGAAATGATAATTAAAGTGGATAATTATTTTGTAAAAGAGAAAGAGGACTCAAAGATAGTTATTCAAAATATAAACCGTGCCTTAAAAAGTGCTTCGGACGCTACTGAGGATATATTAATTTCGAAGCAACTACTAACGAACATTTTAAATATTTTCCAAAATTCTACCAAAGTCACGGAACGTGTGGCTTGTGCCAAAGGCGTTGCAAAAAATACTGTGACGAAACTACGACGAGAGCATGAGTCAGCAACAGCAAGTGCCAGCAAAATGAGAACTCCTACCAAAGCAAAAAGGCAAAGGAAGGTATATTTCGACGGATTTTCAATAACAGCATTGAGAAATATTATTCATTCAATGTATACAGTAAGAAAAGAAATTCCTACAATGCGCGAAATCTTGGCGGCTGCAAAAGTAGACCTTAATTATACGGGTAGTGAAACTACATTAAGAAAACTAATAAAAAGTGATTTAGGCTACCAATTTAGACGCTGTTACCAAAAAAGACTGGCTCTAATTGAAAGACCCCACATACAAGCGTGGAAGGCTAAATATTTACGCCGTATGAAACATAATGACTCACTTGGTGCAAACAAAAAACCCGTTATTTATATAGACGAAACGTGGATACACGCGCACTACACCGTAAAAAATGTTGGCAAACAGCAACCGATGTAGGAGTGAGACAGAACGGTAGCCCCGGCCGCCGATGGATAATAGTTCACGCGGGAAGCGAAACTGGTTTTGTCGACAATGCCCTTTTAATGTTTAAGGCAGACACAAAAACGGGGGATTATCACGACCAAATGAATACGGAGAATTTCACAAAGTGGCTTACAGAAAAATTACTTCCGAATATACCACGCAACTCCATAATTGTAATGGACAACGCCCCTTATCACAGTAAAGAAGAGAATAAGCCACCAAACATACCCAAACACCACCAAGATAGAAAACAGGTGATGGTTGAGTGGTTACAAGCTCATAATATCGAATTTCCCAGCGAGAGTACAAAACCAGAACTATATTTAATTATTAAAATGCACAAACCTCCGAAAAACTATAAAATTGATAAATTATTACAAGACAATGGCCATGAGGTCGTTAGATTGCCACCATACAACTGCGATCTCAACCCTATTGAGTACATCTGGAACCTAGTCAAAATGAGGGTGGCAGAAAAGAATGTGGAGCAGTTAGAAAGCCAAATTGAATTTCTGACGTTGGAAGCGTTGGCGACAATAACTCCAGATGACTGGCGAAAGGAAGTAAACCACGTGATAAGGCTTGAAAAGGAATATTGGCATAAAGACAGAATAATTGACGAGTTATTCATTATAAATACGGCAGACGACAGTGAATCTGAAACAACTGTCACAGAAAGTGATTCGGAAGACAATAATATGAGTAGAATTGAACAAATAGGCTACGATTTTAAACAAACATAGATTTTTTACATACCAAACTAGTTTCATTTATAATTTACTAGGGACCCGCCCCGGCTTCACACGGGTACAACTTTTCTCTACTATAATACGCATGTATTAAACCTTCCTCTTGCATCACTCTATTCATTAAAAAAACCCGCATCAAAATCCGTTGCGTAGTTATAAAGATCTAAGCGTACAAAACGACTTTGTTTTATACTGTGTAGTGATAATTATTTACCATATAACCTACACATTAATGAATAATATGAATATTTACACATCCACAACGTAATTATTATGTCGTATTAATAAAATAATTAAATACAAATAAAACCATAACCCTAGTTTATTTACTTTTAATTATTTTTTTTGCTATATGTATTTTTTTTTAACATTAACAGTAGTTATTATGATAAAGTTCCATCGCAATATCAACTTGCGGGGCTAGTAGATGTTGATGCTAATTCATTTTTAAACTAAATTAAATATTATCTCTTGTGGAGAAATCCATTCTATTATTACATTTCTAAAGAGGCTTTCTATAAGCGTATTAGTGCAGTGATTTTGACGCACACCGTTGTAGTGCAAGACTTTCAGTAATTGCTACCTAGCAATTGTGGCAAACAAGATTATCGCCCGACACCTAAAACATATAAAATGATAAATATTTTAAGCCGTAAAAGATTTAACGATTAAACCTTGATGAAAGAAATAATAGAAACATTTTATTATAATGACGACCTCCGTAGCGCAGTTGGTTGAGCGCGTTGGCGCTCGAACGAAAGGTCGCGGGTTCGAATCCCGCCGAGGGAACAAAAAGTTTTCAATGTTCCTGGGTCATGGATGTGTATTAAATTTGTGTATAATATAATAAACATCTTAAATATGTGTATATTATAAAAGTATTAAATATATTTCCGTTGTCTGGTACCTGTAACACAAGTTCTTCGTATACTTAGCACAGGACCAGATTGACGTGGTGTGAAGCGTCCATAGATATTAGATATTATTAAAATATTATAATATAATGATTACCTGCTGCGGTTGAACCCACTGCTGTAAGACACTTAATTCTTCGGACTGTAAAATACGGTTCTAGGTAACATTATTACCACAACTTAAACAATGTTTTTCAGACATTTTGGTATGCACAATCAAATAGCGTAATCCTTTAATCCAGGGCCAAGTAATCGTAGAAGGAGAGAACAAAACCAGTAAAACAATGCCAAAGTCGTACGTGAAAAGTTGAAACAAGTTCAGGAAAGAAAGCCAGATTGCGGTGAAAAAAATCGAAAACAAAACAAAACATCCACATTGACCTGTAATTGTCCATTGACCATTGACAGTAAGTAAGCAACAAGCGAACGGTCGAAATCATTCGTTTCAAAAATGACATTTCAGTCATCAGTGTTGCCGCTTGTCGCCAAAAAAATGAAATCGATAAATCGGTTACGTCAAAAACAATCGATATAATATGAGTTTTTGTTAATCTTTTCGTTTATAGTAACAAACGTACACATTGGTTTTAAGATAAATGTTTTCTTTTGGTTAATTCTTTATAGAATTACCAAAAGTGGCCATTATATTATGTATTTTACCTGTGTCTATTTTATTTGTTTATAAATCGATATTCCTGATCAATTAATTAGAGTAAAGATAATTTATCACCGAGCAACATTTCACCTCAACGTTTTATTTAGGTTCCAAATAATCCAAGAAAATTCCTTTTTTTATTGAAACATTACTGAATAAAGTGGCGGTTATTTTAATGTTATCAAAAATCATGTCTATTTATGGTACATTTCTGGAGAAAGTAAATCTTCTTAAGACGGCTGTCTACTCTGGGCCTGAAATGGGCTTTCTCCTTTGAGACGAGTCATTGGTTTAAAAAGCAGAATCCGCAATCAAAATTCTAAAAGTGTTATTCCTAAACGAAACAGCAAGTTGGCAGAAAAAATTCGACGCTTTTACCAGCGCGATGATGTCAGTCGTGCTTCAGCAGGCAAATAAAGAAACTAAGACCTATAAAAAGCAGAAACATCAAAAACGGTACCTCCTCGATACCATGTCGAATTTACATAAAAAGTTTAAGGAAGAAACTGGTATCAAAGCTTCTATCAACACATTCCGCAGGCATAGGCCTTTTGATGTAGTCAAACCACGACTCTCAGACCGTGAAACATGTGTTTGCAAAATCCACGCAAATATCGAGTTTAAATTTCAGGCATTACAAAAACTGAAGGTCTTAAATTAATGGATATGTTAGAAGAGATAGTATGTGACAAAAAATCCAAGGAATGTATGTATTCAGAGTGCAATATTTGCAAAACGGGGACTGTAACTTACAATTTTACTCAGAGAGGAAGAAATGACAACGTTACCTGGTTTGAGTGTACTACGAAAGAAGTGGAATATCAAAAGAATAATGAGACCAAAAAGACTAAAAAAATAGTTATTGAATCAAAGACTGAAAAACTAGAGATCCTATTAAGCCATTTTGAAAAAGAACTTAAAAAGTTTAAGGAGCATTATTTTAATATTTGGCATCAATATAATATATACAGAAATCTTAAAAATAGTCAACATGCTACCAGTTATATGTTCAAAGATTTGACTAATAAGATTGATTTCATAGTAAAATATCCAGGACCTATAATAATTACTATACCAGGACCTATAATATAATTAATGATGAATATTCTTAAGAAACTAATTGTCACATATTAAGTCGAACTGAAAAAAATATAATAGAGAGAAATAAACTAAAACATCCATTTATTGAAGACATTTGTGGTGATGGCTGTAAACTAAAATATAAATTATTTACAATAGAGGAGCGAAAACATATGTGGGTTTGGAATTTGTCATATATACAACGGCGGCATTTTTTGAATAAATGATTATATTTTATCTTTAATCAAGGGCGGATCCAGGGGGGGGGGTCATGGGGGTCATGACCCCCCCCCTGAGCTGGTTCCAGGACTTAGGTGGACAACTAATTGACCATAATGATTTTATTTAAGTAATATATTTTGTCACCATACAGATTTTATGTAAAAGCTACTACTTACATATTATGTATTTTATATAATATGTATACAATTTATATAATTTATACTCATGTATACCTTCATTATTTAATAAATTTAAAAACTCTGTATGATGGAAATCGTTTGGGAATGAACGTATCTAAAATTTGAATTTTACCGCGTCACACTTGCGCGCGCTTGTCGCATGCGTAACGTCTAGCTGGACCTATTCTCAATAGGAATCGGATCGTCTAAACATCAACATAATTATCATTTATCATAATAGTTCTAAGTTAAACATCTTTCTACGTGTACCTTTATAACTGTATACATATAATTTATAGGTATATAAGAGTACCTTTATAAGTATTTTTAAAAATTGTTTCTGTAAATTCAATAATTACAAAAAATGGTAAGTACCTAATCAGTTTCTAATTATTCGAGTACGTGTGTTTTAACTTAAATATTATTGTTGTTAATGATCATAAAGTAAGTACCTCATAGGTAGATACCTATGTACGGTCTACTTACTGAAAGAGGCTAAAGAAGTAGCTGAGCAGCTAGACGTTGAAATTAAATGCCCTAGAATAGTAACAAAACAAATACATAGGGCCAATAATCAACCTGCTCAATCTGCTGAAGAGTATTTCCGCAGAGCTATATACATCCCTCTTCTTGATTCGATAATAAGCGATCTCCAGGATCTCCTGATGTACTTAATTGGTTTCATTCTAAGCGTTTTCTTCCCAAAAAGCGAATATACTAATGAAGACATTAAAACTGTGAAACAACTAGCTACCGACTATATATATTATTACTTGACAACACTCCACTTTCTGTCATTGTAAATGAATATCGGCTGTGATGGTGAAGTGGCAGCGGAGCCAGGATATACCTCAGTCGATTTCAGATCTTATTTTAAATTGTGACATCGATATGTATCCTAATATTAGAAAATTTTTATGTATTATAGCACTACCTGTCAGTGTAGCGACAGCAGAAAGGTCTTTCTCTACGTTGCGCAGAATTAAATCGTGGCTAAGATCTTCAATGGTTGAAGACCGCCTAACCGGACTGGCACTTCTCCACGTTCATAAAAACGTACCCATTGACGTAAATGACGTAATAACGCGTTTCGGAAGAAGACGTAATAGAAAAATTTATATTGTTATTTAAATATATTATGTATTTTGTCTGTTTCTATTTTATGTGTAGGAAAACCCCTGTCGTACCACCTCTTCACTTTTACGGAGTTTTGCATCATACTCCTCAACATACCTCTAGCTGTTTTGACAAATCACCACGGATAAGTAATATAAATAGGCTGCCTCATTCCGTGCGTGCGTGATAGTGTTTCTTTGGATGTCTTCAAGAGATGATGGCAATATGTACGAGTTATTAAGTGAAGTTTTTCAAGTGTATAATAAAGAATAAATATTTTTAAGTACAATACTTATATAAACTTGTATCTATTGTTATCAAAATTAAATTATAAGTTATTTACTTGACCACGACTATGTGACCCCCTCCTGGGACTAAAGCTAGATCCGCCCTTGTCTTTAATATTTTGAGTTCTACTTTAGATCATTAATTTACTAAATATCCCTCGAGATTAAGAAACTAATGCGGGAAAAATCGCAGCAACAGGACGTTGCAGTAAAACCAGAAATCAAAACTTAGATTACTTACTAGGTTATGAACATGACAATTTGTTTGCGTTGCGTATCAAAACCAGAAGGCCTTTACTAGATTTGAAAAATGGTTTTTATGTCATCGTTTAAATACTTAGAACAAGTGTTTTGTTAGTAAGCGCTTTATAACGTGCAGTATTATGAATACATGATATAATATCTTAACACCAAAGCCAAGGTTATTCCGCAACTTTTCAGCCAATTCCCATCTTTATACCTTTTATAACTCAGCTGCGGCACGCGCTCAAAGTGGAGAAGTAGTTTTTCGGCTCTCCTGAAAATTTTGTTCTAAGTCCCTTACTAGGTTTTGATTTAGGACAGCCGTTCTATGATTGATAATTCTTATGTACAGTCGGCTGCACTAACATGGATACATCTACAAATTTGCAAAAATATGTCTACGTTGAATTTTTCAAAAATATCGTCACCTTATTGCATTCAAAGCGATGTAACCAGCAAAGTGTTTCAAAATTATGAATACATTATTTTCATAATGAAGTAAACAGCAGTATTTCAGTGAATAGTATACACACTTAAGAGGAAACACCACGAATTTTTTTCCATACAAAAGTAGAGGTCTACGGGATTCCTGTTTCCTCCCTGGATAATACCTCTAGAGTAACTATTTTTTTCCTGAATATTTATGGATATTGTTTGTACGTCCCTATTTTTTCCTTTTTTTAATAAATTAATTATTTAAAGAGATATGGACGTTTAAAAACCTAAAAAAAATGGCCAGACTCTCCGCTATGTTTTAAATCTAGGAAACAGATTTGGCTACAATAAACAACAAAATCAAAAAATAGGAACATCGCTCAATTCTTTTTTTAGCTAATACAGAAAAAAATATTTAAATCGGTTAAGTTTTGGAGGAGGAAACAGGAATCCCCTAAACGTCGATTTCTGGTACTTTTAATAGGTAATTTCAGTCCGAGCTGCAGTTGTCTCTATCGCGCTAGTGCTGGCTAGCTAAGGCACTGCGAGACAGCTATGGATTTTATAAATACCTATTTTGTATTTCTCTCAACCGTGGTGTTTCCTCTTAAATTCATAATTATGAACACGCGACATATTTCAGTAGCATGTAAACATTGTTTATTTCATTATAATGTAAAAGTTAATTTTGTGTTTCAGAAAAGGCTGGTCAAAATTTCATTACATTGCAATAAATACAATAATGAATTCTATAAATAATAGAGGTGATATGTTGACGGGTATTATTATTGACGGTTATTTAAAAACCACACATACATTACAATATCGATTATATTCTTAGGTGTAATAGGTATAACTGCGATTCACGCGAACGTATATATTTCAAAGACTACTTTCATCGGTTTTTATTGTCTACCCTCAAACTATAATATGATCAATCGGTGAAAAAACATTGCGGCTTGTAATCGATAAATTATCCGATCAAACATTGAATATAATGGGTCCTGTCGATAATCGTGGGAAACATAATAATCATAGTAAATTAAGTGATAAAGTCTTAGAATCTGTTCGAGATCATATAAATTCCATTCCTAGAACAGAGAGCCACTACTTACGGGCAAACACAACAAGAGAATTTATAGATGGAAGTTTAACCATAGCGGAGCTTCATCGTGACTACAAACTAATTCAAGAAGCCGCTGGAAAAGAATTCGCAAACTATGATGCCTACTATCGAATTTTCAATAATGATTTCAATCTTGGTTTGTTTAATCCCCGCAAAGATCAGTGCGATGAATGCGAGGGGTACAAAAACTCTACAGATAAAGGACCACTAAAAGACAAATACAATAAACACCTAGAAGAGAAGACTTTAAGTAGATTAGAATTGAAACACGACATAGAACAATGTAAAAGTAATGGTTCTAATAATATAGTTGCCATTTTCGATCTCCAAGCATTTTTACCTTGTCCAATTGGCCAATTGTCAGCTTTCTTTTATAAATCAAAGTTGAATTGTTTCAATTTCACGGTGAGAACTTATTTTCTTTTTGTTAATGATATAAATAAAATTAATCAGTTTATGTACTTATAAAATTAATAATTTGCTTTAGGTATCCAATATAAATGATGATACTACAGTTTGCTTCACAAGGGTCTTGGGAAACGCGGCGCCAATGAAATGGGAACATGCGTTTACAAGTTTTTGGAGGAACTGTCTAGTAAACAACCAAATAAGGACATAATATTTTATTCCGATAATTATTTTGCTGTGAACACATTGCCTATAAAGTCGATCACACATAAATTTCTTATTAGGGGACATACCCAGAATAAAGCCGATGCCGTCCATTCTGTAATAGAAAAGAATGTTAAACGTGCAAAAAAGCTGGACCAATATACACTCCGGCAGAATACATAAGCCTTATAAAAAATGCCAAGAAATAGGGGGAATCATTTACTGTCAAAGAAATGAATTTCGATTCTTTCTTTGATATGAAGATGTTATCTGATGATGTTAATTTGAACGTAACCAAGGATGTTGATAGAAATTCGATTACGATTTTGGAAATCAAAGCGATCGAATTTACTAAAGGTTCAGAGACATACCAATACAGGGACAGCTGCAAGTGAGACAAGTGGACAGTAGCAAACATTCGAGTAGGCCGTATTGGTAATAGAAATATAAGAGTGAAATATATCATATTAAAACAGCTATACAACGAAAAGTTGCCAATCCCTAACCGAAAGAAAGAAGATATTCTTCAATTGATATCCTCAAATATAGTTCCTAAGTTTTACGAACAATATTATAACAACCTCTTTTAAAAAAATAAGAGAGAGTGTTGACTGATTTAGAAGTATTAATTTATTTTTTTTAAAAATATTTTATTTTCATCTATATTTTTTAAGTGTGTTTCTAATAGTCCTAATAGTCGTTTAACAAAACAGAAACTGGTAAATTATAAGAGATTTTTTTATGTTTCTTTAAGTTTTAGACTGATATCTTATTTTAGCCTATTTTTAAGTGTGATTCCAAAGAGTGTTAATAAGAAATAATGCCAATTTAAGTAAAACCTCTGTTACTAAAAGAATGATTGAAATTTTTACATTACTTTTATTTTGATACTGTTATCTTATGATAATAATTATTACAATTTTTAAAGCGATTCCAAAGATTTTTGCTAGGAAAAAAGTGAGTTTTGATCTCTATTTTTGTGATAAAGTACTGCGGATTTCGAAATGTTTAAGAAAATAAAACATTTATACAAGAAACACGTTATTTTCATTCCAAAATTATCCAAACTTAAAGCTTAAGACATGGTCATATTTACTAATTAATTTTCTTGTTGGTGGAACAAGGGCATAAATATACACCTACTTTCGAAAAATAATTATAAAAAAAACTAGCTTTTAATATTTGTAAACGATACACCTAAAAGAATAAAGTATATAGTTTATGTTATACAAAGCAGAACAACCTTAGAACATTATTAACATAGCTAGACCACGTTAAGTACAAAAAATATCTCAAAAAGACTCTCCTGTAAAATTGCAAAAACTGTAATTATTGTGCCCTTGTTCTACCAAAGGTGCGATTTGTTATCGTTGCGCTGCCGGCCACCGCTCGCGGTAAACAACATGTGTTTAGCGCAGTCTACCTACCGCCGGGCGTCGCGGACGATATTTATATGATGCATCTCAATTTTCTCTATGAAATAGTTTCACATGAAAATATTGAATCCTTTTATTTGATTGGTGATTATAATCTGCCTCAATTCGTTTGGACCTACAGTGACACAAACTTAAACGGCATGGTGGGTATACCGACGACCATTTTGTATTCCTCTATTTCTGACTTTATGTCAACAACTAATTCGTTTCAATTTAATTACATAAAAAATAAAAAATGGAAGGATACTTGATTTATGTATCTCCAATCAATGTCTGTAAAAAGTCTGTAATATACTACCTGGTGATTGTCTGGTACCACCTGATGATCATCACACCCCCCCCCCCCCCCCCCCCCTTCTTATCAACATAACCATTAACTCATACTTTAAGCCTATGCCATATACTCCCATAACTAAATTTAAATATACACTGCTGACTATGAATTAATAAATCATAATCTTGCGTCGATTGATTGGGTCAGTACCATGAATGGTTTGAGTGCTGAGGAGGCTGTTCATAAGTTTTATGAGGTGAGAATGAAATAAGGGAACACATACCCATTGCTCGTAGTAAGTCAAGCCGGTACCCTGCTTGTTTTTCCACCGCATTAGTACACATTTATAAAAATAATAAAAATAAAGAAAGAATGTGGAAAAAGTGGAAAAGGTATAACAATATTAGTGATTATGAAATATTCTCGATTTATCGGGCACGTTTCAAGGCTGAGTGTAATAAATATTATCAGAACTACATCAGTGCAGTTGAGCATAATATTCGTACTTATGTAAAACACTTTTGGACCTTTATAAGTCAACGCAAAAATCGTCATCATTACCGGAGTCTATGTAGTAAAACTTGTCCGAAATACTTTTGAAAATAAAAAAATAAATATTCGACAAACACAATAACAAAAATTTCATGGAAATTCCTAATAAAACTTTTTAAATTACAGGAGTCTGAAGGTTTTAAATTTGCCAAAAAGATAACTTAACGTCATATTTACTTCCGCAATCAAATTATGAAAGTAAATTTAGCCGCGCAACTTTTAAGTCGCAGTACAGCAAAAGCTTTAGAATTATGTGCTCAAATGTTAACTGGGTGGAGTCGGGCAGAAGTTGAATCAACTATTAAATTTATAACAATTTTTGACAATTTATTTGATATCTTTAATTCAAGGACGTACCAAAGTGGTTTAAAAAAACCAATTTCTGAAAGAAATTTTTGACATACTAGATGAAGCTTAACAATACATAAATTCATTAACAATTTATAATAAAAGCAGGTACACGAGACGAAGAAGAATCAGAATAGTTATAAACAAAAAAAAGATAATAGCTGCAAAATGTAAGACTGGCTTTATCGGTTTTCTGATTAATATTCACAGTTTAAAGTTTTTATACAGTGAGTTAATTGAAAATGAAAAACTTTTGACTTATATTTCTACGTACAGGCTAAGCCAAGACCACTTGGAGCTATTTTTTGGAAAAATTAGACAACACGGTGGTCACAATAATAATCCTAACACAAGACAATTTACTGGTATTTATAAAAAAATATTGTGTCGAACTCAGCAGCAATTTTAGAGGCAATTGCTTGACAATTTCGTGATCCTGGGTGGTAGCGAAAATGCGCCTGTAGAAACTATTAACAGGACTTGCTTGGGGTTTAAAGAAAGGGAGAAACAGGACAGTATGAATACTTTTAATAGCCAGTACGATACGAATTGCGAATCATTAGACACGGATTAGACAATAAGTGATATATCTCAACAGGTTGTTGACTATATAGCAGGCTGGAATGGTTTCTGATTCAGGATTCATAAATACGGGCCTGTTTCTAGAATACCTACACCATTTTAAAGACGATGTTCAGCCAACCAAAGATAACCCCGTCTTGTTAATTTTGGACAACCATAGCAGCCACATCTCACTGAATGCTATACTGTATTGTCGTGATAATGGTATTCACATGCTTACTCTCCCACCTCATAGTAGCCACAAGATGTAGCCTTTAGATCGTGGGTTTTTTGGGCCTCTGAAAACGAAATTCGCTTACGCATGTAATAAATGGCTAAGCCACCATCCAGGCCGCGTGATTGGACAAACAGAAATCGCTCAATTGGTGAGAAATGAGGCTTTTCAAAAAGCAGCTTTGCTTAGCAATGCGGTTTTAGGTTTCAAAGTTTCTGGAATCTGGCCAATAGACACAGACAATTTTGCGGAAGAAGATTTCGCGGCAGCGTCTGTAACTGACATGATTCCTACACAAAATGTAGAAGAGGTGTTGCCAACTATAGCAGCACCTTTCCAAGAAGATTCAATTCCATCATGCGCAGAGCACTTGATAAACATAGTAGCGTCCACCTCTTGTACACAGCCAATACAAGAAGTTTTGGAAACTGCAGGAACGACTTCACCTTCAATATTACTAAATCATTCTATATCAGAGCAAGACTCTTATTTGCATAACTATACAGCTACCACATCATTAATTCAACCTGCGCAAGATCTGCTGTTAATAATATAATTAATCTCATGATATATACTAACTTTTTATTTGAAAAAATGGACTCTCGTATCCAGGTAGACAGTGTATACACTGATTTCCAAAAATGTTTTGATAAAGTAGATCATAAATTGTTATTGCAAAAAATTGCTTTTAATGGTATCCGTGGTAATTTACTGAGGTGGTTTTCGTCTTATATAACTTGTAGATCCCAGACAGTTGTAATCAATGGTTTCAAATCTAACATGGTTGACGTATCTTCCGGCGTACCACAGGATTCAATTATTGGCCCTTTTTTATTTACGCTGTTTATAAATGACGTAAATTCTTGTTTTATTAATTCTCACTTTCTTATGTACGCTGATGATTTGAAAATTTATAAAACCATAAAGAATTACACCGATGCTGCATTACTACAACAAGATTTAAAGAGATTCTCAAATTACTGTGTCCTAAACAAGCTCAAACTTAATACTGGTAAATGTTTTATTATTTCATTTACAAAAAATAAACATATACTAAAATATAACTATACACTACTCAATAATATTACTTTGAACTCAGTGAATACAATTAAGGATTTGGGTGTCCTTCTTGATTCTCGCTTACACCTAGATCAACACATACATATTAAGGATAAAGCACTTAGGATGTATGGGTTTATTATGAGAGCCTCGTGTGATTTTAAAAGTCCTTCCACACTTATACTATTGTATAATTCACTTGTACGTTATCAATTAGAGTTCGCTACCTCCATATGGAATCCTTTGTATGATAGGTATACAGATGAGTTGGAGAAAATACAAAAAAAGTTTTTGCGTACCATCGACTTTAGGTTTAGGTTTAAAGAATTTATTCTCAAAAAGACATACAGAGTCACTTATATGAGAACAGTAGTAGATTAACATTTTTTAAATGGTCATCACAACATAATATTATGTATAATTTATGCTTTTTATGAATTAGTAGGTAATATGAACTGATTTTCTGATTTTTGTGCTCCTTTAACATTTTAATTACTTGGCTAAATTAAGATATATAATATATTTTTTCTGTTTATTATTATAGTTAAAATACTTATATGAAATAATAAGGTAGGTACCTGATAGGTTTATGATTATTTTTGTTTGATGTATTCTAATAGTTTTTTTTTGAATATGTTAAATGAGCTTACATTTTTAATATCAGAAGGCAATTTGTTATATAGTTGTGCTCCTTCAAAGCTCAAGGTTTTTTTGCCATAATTGGTGCGAACTTTCGGCAATCGTATGTGCACTTGCTAGATAAGTACAATATACTCACCCTGGAGAATAGGCGAACACTACTGTGCGCCATGCTTCTGTATAAGATATGTAACAACAAATTTGATTCTATTGAGCTAACGAACGATTTGTATTATATTGTACCCCGCACTGCTGAACGGCGTGGGGTGCGCGTGCGCCGGGTATTCCACATTGGTCCTTGTCGGACCAACGCCGGCGTTCGCGCTCCTCTCCGCCGTATCGTTGAAATGTTTAACAATGTTTTCTCTGAGCTGGACATATTTGGTAGTTCGCTGGTTGAGTTCAGGAGGGATGCCGTAAGGGTTATTGGGGACACGTATGGTCAGCCTTGATGACATCTTTTCATGCTCTACTGGTTGATTATCGAGTCTGCCTGGGTCATCGGAGGCATTGTTGTGTAGCCAAATTCTAAATTATTGAATGTTTAATGTACATGTATTGCTCAACCTAACTAACACATACTCACACATAATAATATTGTTACATGCACCCTAGTGGTAATCAATATACTGATCCCAAGACCTCGGTCGTAGGGCTAGGGTGCCAATCACCCCCCACACACATGCACAAAAACACACCTACATTACCTACATTCACACTCACATCTCATGTGACGTTGTGGCTTTAATCTGTGAATAACCATATTGGTGTCACTATGTACAATGTATAATTAAAATACAATACTATGTAAATGTACAACTAACTTTAGAAATACTTGATTGCACTTATAATCATCATTTGAGATATTAATCAGTAACTTAAATGTAATGTCTCGAGCAAATGTACAATATGTAATGTATAATGTCTAAACTTACTATACATACATACACACACATACATATACATACTCATATACACACTAATACAGTCACACATGCACCCTAGTGGTTACATCACACTGATCCCAAGACCTCGGTCGTAGGGCTAGGGTGCTAGCCACCCCCTACACACATACACACATACACACCAATACATAAATACACATTTCGAGTAATAACGTGGCTTTAATTTGTGAATAACGGTGTTAGTGTCACTATAAATAATACATTATGTAAGACCTAGTTTTTAAGATTTCTTTCTTTTTTTCGCCCGGCTCGGACAACTTGTGCGGACGTGTTGACGAGGCTCCGTAATTTAAAAATACAAAACAGCGAATTATTTGCGTGCAACTATAAAATTTTGTGTTTATGTGATATCTAAGACTAAAAAGTGTGTGTTGTGAAAACTTACCGGGGCCCTGATTACGTAACTCCGGTCGCTTTCCCGACGGGAAAGCGACCGGAGTTAGGTAATCAGGGCCCTGGTCCGATTGGCACGTGAAGCTATAAAATAATCAACTTAATTCTCGAATTATAGTCGTTTGTGCAACATAAATTGAGGGTAAAAAATAAAAAAAAATCTAGACCACAGCTGGATTACCGATAGGACAGCGCCATCTATCATTGATTCACACTAAACAAAAAATAATCACCGATACAACAACTGGCGCCATCTACTGGTGGTGCAGGTACTTCTCTGCTATTAGTTGATACAATCCACGGCAACTGCTATGAATACTTCGTGCGCAGCCTGTAGAAAAATCATTAAGGACCTTTATTACCTGAAGTGTTCCACCTGCAACAAGGTATATGATATACTATGCCTCAATGTATCAAAAGGAAACTTCGATAAAATGTCTGATGCATACAAAAATGATTGGACTTGTCCTACATGCACTTGCTCTCGCCCTAAAGGAGACAATTCGAGCACACCGGTACGATCAGTAGTCAATGAGGCATACACCACAGGAGGCGCTACCAACATAACACTGACGCGAGGTAGCAATCGTCATAAGTTCACAGCTGATACTCCAGCACCACAATGCTGTAGTAGTGAAATCTCGCAACTGGTGGCAGAGTTCCGTTTGCTGAGGGTCGAGGTGGGAGCACTTACAAAACAGAACCTTGAATTAAAAGAGGATATTTCACTTCTCTCTAAAAATATCAATGACAAGGTGCAAGTGTTCTCTGTGAGGCTGGAGGCTGCTGAAAAAGAAATTGCTGATCTTAACGTAATGGTGACTAGTCTTCAATCTGCTAAGAATGCTCAAGAACAAAATCACTTGAAGAACGAAGTAGAAATTGCTGGTATACCAGAACATGTAAATGAAAACTTACAGCACATCGTGAAGCTCGCAGCAAATAAGGTGGGTGTCCAGTTAACGGAAGGTGACATAGATTCGGTGTATCGCATTACTCCAAAAAACAAAGAAAGGGTGGTATCACAGAACAGCCCACATAAGCTCCCTGGTATAATTGTGTTAAAGATGTTACGTCGCTGTAAACGAGACGAATTAATCATCGCAGCTCGGTCTCGCAAAAACGTTTCAACATCAGACATTGTTGATGGAAACGCCGCAAAAATTTACTTTAATGAAAGACTAACCAAAATGAACAGAGATATTTTTCAGATGATACGACAATCCCTTTACTTCCTGGGTATAACTCATTCAAAACATCGAAATTTATAAATAAAAACGGTGGAGTCATCATGTATGTGTCTGTCAAATGGAACGCTGTGGCTTGTGAGCCAGATTGCGATGATTGCAATTGCTTACAGGTCACATTAAATGACAAAATAGTAGTTTTTGGTATATACCGCTCGCCGTCTTTTAGGTGTATAGACCGGTTCTTAACATCACTTGACAACCTATTGCGAAGGAAGAACACAAAAACTATTATACTGGGTGGCGACATAAACATAAATACTCAATCTATCCCATTGGATGACAGTTGTGCAGAGTACCTATGTATGTTAGCTACCCACAAGCTTTTACCTGCTATAACTCTTCCGACGAGAGGCTCATCATGTCTAGACCATTTGTTTACAAACGTGTTTAACCACACTATCGGCATTGTAGCAAACTCAAATATAACCGATCATGAAATATGTATAATGGCCACATCCCTTAATATACCTAAGAGTTCCCAAAATAGAACTCGACTTATAATTAATAATAATGGGATCCTTGAAGATCTACAATCTACCGACTGGGCATCTGTCCTTAATTGCAACGACGTTGAGCAGGCCACTGACACTTTTTATCAAATCTTACAAACCTCTGTTGACAATCATTCAAAGCTGGTTCGTGTCAGTCGTAATCGGTACAATATTAACCCCTGGATTACACCGGGACTTATGAGGTGCCAAAGAAATCGTGACAAACTACACATGAAATGGAGAAAAGACCCTAACAATAAAATATTTGAACATACATATAAAAGATACAGAAATTTTCTTGACAAACTTCAACGAAATTTGAAAATAGCATATGAAACACAAATACTTAAACTTAACAAAGATAATCCTAAAAAATTATGGACTTCTATTAAAAACATTTGTCACATTTCTAGTAAAAAGAGTGAAGGGAATGCTCTGTCTCTTATAGCAGCTGACCCGTTAAGTTCGTTGAATAAATGTAATGACTTTCTGACACATGTCGGCAGAAATCTGGCTAATACCATCTTAAATTATCATGCTACTACTGAAACCATTTTGGCAAATAATTTCAAGCCCCCACGAACAATTACCGACTCATTATTCTTGACCCCCACTGACTCACAGGAAATTAATAGGATAATATCGGACCTGGGTACTGATGGTGCTCCTGGAGCGGATAAAATATGTCCCCGCTTAATTAAGCATATAAAAACTGCTATTCTCCACCCCCTTACCCACATATACAATTTAAGCCTCTCGTCTGGAGTATTTCCCTCTAAATGGAAAACTGCAGCTGTTACTCTCATACACAAGGATGGTTGCAAAAGTAACCCTAGCAATTATCGCCCAATATCATTACTATGCATTTTTTCTAAAATACTGGAAAAACTTATTAACAAACGCTTGACGTGATTTCTAAGAATCAGTTCGGTTTTCAGCGAAACAGGTCTACTGAGGGTGCTGTAATGCTTCTGTGCGAAACAATATCTTCTACTTTAGATCAATCGGAACATAGTCTCGGGGTATTTCTAGATCTCGCCAAAGCGTTTGACACAGTATCGATCCCAATTCTCCTTAGGAAACTAGAATGTATAGGTGTCCGAGGTGTGGCCTTGTTATGGTTTCAAAGCTACTTGTCTGATAGGAAGCAATTTATTAAAACAACCGATACTATAAGCAACTCCATGTCTGTAAACTTTGGGGTCCCCCAGGGTAGTGTCCTTGGCCCTACCCTGTTCTTAGTCTACTTAAACGATCTTTTGGAACTGCAGCTAGATCAAGCGGATATTATTTTTTACGCAGACGATACGGCTTTAGTTTTTCGTGGAAATACGTGGGATGATGTCTTTAAAATCGCGGATAAAGGTCTCAGTACTATCGCAGAGTGGCTAGACTCAAACCTCCTTACGCTTAATGTACATAAAACTAAATATTTAACTTTTCACATTACATCTTCATCAAAACCCCCCATATCTATCCCGTTAAAGTTGCACTCCTGCAACGCAAATTACACGTCATGCAGTTGCCCTTCAATACTCCGAACAGACAATATTAAATATTTGGGTATTATAATTGACGAAAATCTGTCGTTCAGTCACCACATCTCCTCAATAGCTGCTCGCGCACGCAAGATAATCCTTGTGATGAAAAACTTGAGACATTCGGCAAACACGCAACTATTATTAATTGTGTATAAAGCTCTCTGCCAATCTTTATTAATTTATTCGATAAAGGCTTAGGGTGGGGCTGCTAAAACAAAACTCATACAGTTAGAGCGTGCACAAAGAACAATTCTAAAAGTAATGCTTAAAAAACCGTTTCGATACCCAACCAATCTACTTTATAAAGAATGTAAAGTCCTGCGCGTAAGGCAACTATACATACTACGAGCCGCAACTTTCCAGCACAAAACAACTATAAACTCGGAACAGTACAACAGTTTTCTTCTGCGCAGAGTCTTTAAAATACCAGTTCCATCCGTACGCACAACATTTGCTCAACGTCACGCACCCTTCCTGATACCTTACCTGTATAATGAGATCTGTAAGAAAGTTCCATCTGTGATAAGGTCAACAGTTAGGCAATCGAAGAAAATTATTGAGAATTGGCTGTTAGGATTTGACTACCTTGAAACGGAATTACTTTTACCATAACACACACACATACATTCACTCACTCACACACACACACACACACATATAAAACTAGTTTTTATTTGTATTATAACAAAAATGTTATTTCTCATATTAATATGTCCGAGCTATTTCTAAGCACCTATATTTTCTGGTTCTTGCGATACAAGCTGTGCTTAGTGCAAGAGCCGCTGTAATCTCTTTTAAAACCTAGCTCTATGTATATTGTTAGATTTAGTTATTTCTCTTGTGAAAAAGTTTTTGGTAAATAAACATTATCATTATCATTAAGATACATTGTGAACACTAATAAAGAAAAAAAAAAAAAAAAAAAATGGGAATCGAGTTACGAGACTCTCCGTAACTATTGCACATGTCTCACCAGTCAGGATGTATTTAAAGCTTGCTATGCTATACACATATTTAAGATTTTTACAATAATATTATACACAAATTTAATACACATCAATGATCCAGGACCATGAACAACCTCTCGCTCGAGCACCAATGCGCTCAACCACTGCGCTACGGAGGTCGTCACTTCAAAAGATATATCTTCCCTCTTTCGCCTTTTATGCCACTCACGGAAAAAGATGGTCAAAATCGTGTGGCGTGTACTCACGGGCTGACAATGTCCTTGTGCACGAGGACCGCGCTGGCGGCGCACCACCGCGCCGACCAGCGCCACAGCAGCGCGTGCGCGACGTCGGCGCAGCGCGCGGCCACGTGCAGCGGCAGGCGGTCGCCGAACCTGGCGACACAACTACTGTTAATGGGCATTGTAAAAAAAAATCACTACTTTTTATTTTTTTTTTCATTGAAATAGAGCATTTTAAGAATATAGGTACATTAAATATTTTTGAAATGCATTGGCTAGTTTTTTTTTTAGTTTTCGGATCTATGACCTCATCATCGGCGGGCAGCATTGAATACATAAAAAATAATTTAAAAAAGAGCATTGTCAAAATGCAACATGGTGTTAAATGTCATAAGAAATACTAATCTCAAATCCCTATAGGAATGAAGTAAAGATACGAGTAGTAATACTTTCCAGTGATGAAGTCATTGAAGGTCAAACTAAGGTTAAACATATTTGTTTAAAATATAAGTAACTAATGTGTATTTTTTTAGTTTATATACAGAAAAACGATCACTGACTTTATTCCTTGAAATGTTTTTATAATGGGCACAATTAAAAAAAATTGACAATCCCCAATGCCAATACATAAACATTAATCTCTATCCCTTTCTTTCCATTCATTCATCTATTACTATAATAAAATGTGAGCGTCCGTTTGTTTGTTACGCTTTCACGCGATAACTATCAACCGATCATAACATAGGAAAACTCTGCAAGCAATGTTTATTGCTTGAGCGGTGGTGGTGTTTTCACGCTTTTGCTTGCCAGTGTACGCATAAGCAGTGTGGGAAGGAGGGAGGTGCAAGTCAAAAGTGCGTCTTTCAGCGTTGGTGCTTTTACAGTGATCTACATAGGAGGCACGTACACACCCTAAAGTATTACTCATTTATTTTACAGCTTGTATACAGACATTTTAAACTTATGTAATGCCTCCCACACCGATTTCGGTGACGGTGTACGATTTCATTGAAACCAGACCAGCTACGCAGGAGTTATTTTTTATAGTGCCCAACTGTGTGCGCAATACAAAGAAGCACTCTCTTCCTTCACGCTCGTAGCCTAGGACTGAATATAACCGACACGACTGGCGGGAGATCAGGCGCAGGACCGACTTTTTACATGTCCATCCGACGCATGGATCATCATTCTTGCAAAAGCTAGGCTCTAAACCACTGGACCCCGTAGTCCACTTATGTTATTTAACATGTTTCATGTGCAAGACAGTACTACCCGTAAATTGAATACCTTTAAATGTTACACCTAATATTATACTCATAATATTAGGTATTAGGTATAATGCATATCCATGACCTATGAACACATAGAAACTTCATCAAGATTCCAAGTTCCAACTCAAGAGCATTGAGCGCCGAAGCGCTTAACACTGAGCCACATAGGTCATTAAACTTAATTTCTTTATGACAAATTATGTGATTGTCATTATGTATTCCGACAATCAAAATTCTATGATACTTTTTAATCTCGTAATACTCTTGTTCTGTACCAAAGGAAGTAGTGATACAAGATCATTTATAGTTCGTCCCTGATTAATTTAAGGTAAACAAACCAAAAACATTGATATTTTCACATATTCACACTTATCAACACTTTCAAAGGTATATAATTAACGGATCATACTTCATTATCCAATACATTTTGGAACAAATAAACAATAATTAACATATTTAAACAACAAATATATACATACATTAAATAGCACATTTATAATATAATATAATATAATATAATATAATATAATATAATATAATATAATATAATATAATATATAATATAATATAATATAATATAATATAATATAATATAATATAATATAATATAATATAATATAATATAATATAATATAATATAATATAATATAATATAATATAATATAATATAATATAATATAATATAATATAATATAATATAATATATAAAGGTATTTCAACCTCCATAGTAAAAATATGCTATTTTGACTATAGTCTATTGATTCATGTAGCCAACAATAATCATCGCAATAATAAAGGCCAATCTATGGTTCATTGAGTAATCTATGGTTATGTCACAGACGGCTTTGTCTACGTTTGGGTTAAATTTCTCTCAAATCTATTATAATGGAAGATAATAGCCGGTGAGACTGGAAACGTCACCTGTTGTAACACAAATTATGAACTTAGTTTTGAAAATAAAAAAATAACTACTGATGTAGAAGTTGCGACGGTATTCGAAAAGTTTTTTGCTGACATTCCGGTCTCAACTACAAAAAGTCTAGATTCGTCTCCTGCAGCTGCTGAAAAAATACTTAAAGATAATGTAAAGGAATGTGATGTCAATTTTAAGTTAAAAGAAATTGATTCCAGAGAAATTGTTAATACATTTAAGATGTTAAATATCAAAAATACTGCTGATCTCTGGGGCATGTCTACAAAAATTATGAAATCATTTTTGAAAATTGACATCGTAGCTCCTCATTTAGCAATGATTTTCAATTATTGTACAAAGAGTGGTGTTTTTCCTAACTTAATGAAGCATAGCAAGGTTATACCCTTATTTAAAGCTGGGAATAGATCTGATCCGACAAATTACAGACCTATATCGATTTTGCCGACTTTTTGTAAAATATTTGAAAAATTAATTTTAAATCAGTTATTAGTACATTTTAATATAAACAATCTATTACATAATAAGCAATATGGTTTTAGTAAGGGTCGATCCACAACGGACGCTGGTATAGGTCTGCTTTGTAATATTTTTGATGATTGGGAGAGGTCTCAGAATGCGTTAGGTGTGTTTTGCGACCTTTCCAAGGCCTTTGATTGTGTTGAGCATGCTACATTGATCAGGAAATTAAAGCATTATGGCATAAGGGGCTCAGCCCTCAGCCTTTTGAGTTCTTATCTTACAAATAGGATTCAAAGGGTGGAGGTAAATAGTAAACGGTCCACTGGGACTAAAATAGAATTAGGTGTCCTACAGGGATCCATTTTAGGCCAATTTCTTTTTCTCATCTATATTAATGACTTACCTTATGTAGTTAAAGATAAACATGAGATAGTATTATTTGCCGATGACACTTCATTAATTTTTATTGTGAAGCGACAACAGTCAAATTATGACGAGGTAAATAGTGCTTTCTCAAAAATAGTACATTGGTTTATTGCTAATAACTTATTATTAAATTCTAAAAAAACTAAATGTTTAAAATTTACTTAACCAATATACTATTAAATGATGAGAAAATGAAACTAGAGGACTCCACTGTGTTCCTGGGTATAACACTAGATAGTAAATTACAGTGGGGTCCTCACATTGCCAATCTTGCAAGTAGGCTCAGTTCTGCAGCATATGCGGTTAAAAAAATTAGAGAAATTTCTGACGAAGACACGGCGCGATTAGTATATTTTAGTTATTTTCACAGTAGGATGTCTTACGGCATCCTCTTATGGGGAAATGCCGCCGACATCAACACAATATTTGTGCTGCAGAAGCGGGCAATACGTTCAATTTACAAAATGTCCTCTTTTGAATCTCTAAGAGAGAAGTTTAAACAAATTGGTATTCTTACCGTTTCTTCTCAATACATTTTAGACAATGTGTTGTACGTTAAAAAGAATTTAAGTAATTTTAAAATGAAAAGCGACAATCACAATAGGAACACTAGAAATAAGCACAAGCTAGATATATACCGATGATCAGACTGAGTAAAGTTAGTAAATCATTTAAAGGTCAATGTATACGCCTGTACAATTTAATCCCAAATAACGTTCAGTCACTATCAAAAAATTTAAAATTGTAGTTAAAGAACGTCTGTGTTCTAAAGCTTATTATAAGGTCAATGATTTTATTGACAATTGCACACCTTGGGAATAAGAAGGCCACATGCAAGGCTACCTCAATGTACTTTATGTACTCTGTCTTTTGTTATACTATATAGATTAAGTTTTTACATTGTTAACATATTATGTATACATTTTAAAAAAAGAACTAAATTTTTCCATCTTTTTGCTAAAAGATGGCCCCGTCCGAGTTTCTTACTTTAGGGCTAGGGTTGAACCGGTGGTAGTATTTTTGTTGACTTTCCGAAAATAGCTTGTTAAGTTTAACTTGGAAATATATTTTTTTTAATTTGAATTTGAATAAATACAAGTCAATCTAATGCCTACCTTGGGTTAGTTGGTCCGTTCTCAGCATCATAGTTCTGTGCGCTGAAGCAATATGGCCTGTAGCTGATGGCACCTATGATTTGAGGGTCTCTCCTGCGTATCTAAAACAGTACAATACATGTGGAAAATTAAAAAAAAACTGTTACCAAGAAAATTTTACTAATGGGTAATTATTACAATAATTTATGCCACAATAGCTATAGTGATTAAATAACCATTATAGTATTGTGATGGAATGCCAAATAATTAAGAAACAAAATTAGAACAGAAAAAGTTATTGGAAGCAATGGCTCTATAATAACAATAAAATAATTATCAAATAAGTTTATTAAAACTTAAAATATACATAATATGTTATTTAGAAAAAATACATTTAGTGTTAATTATAGTTTTTTCATGATTTTTTTTTAAGTTATTTTAATAACTACGAGATTACCTGGTATAATATAAATGGATTGAATGTGGTGATTACAGCATACTTATACAGTATTGGACGAGATGCAAATACTGACAAAATTTCATTTACCATCTGAAAACAAGATAAGTTAGCTCATAAAATAAATTTATATACATACCTAACACACAATTTTTTTTTGATCAATAGTGTAAATATTAAATTTGGCACAAAAGCTTATGTGGCGTTTTGATATTGCGAAAGCTATTGTTTTTTTTAATAGTGCTCAGAACCTTTAGATCATATAGTAATTATATTATGGATTAGCCTTAGCAACGATTTCCCCTATAGTCAAGGTACAAGATTAATATTAATAACCATAAAAACTAATTACTAAATCGCTAATAACCATTCTGTGAATTGATACAGTATTGCAAAGAGATACATTACTGTTCCGCTAAAAATCCATTTAGCGCTGTTAGTTTTTTAACAAAAAACGAGTCTCAAAATGTTGAAATAACCATTCATTTGTGATTCTCATTTTATTTAATTATTGTATATTTATTTTTAAATAAGATTTAAATGCATTGTCTTACAAAATTACAATGTATCAATGTGCACCATTGTACACATTGCTGAAAAGATTAATTGATTCAATTTTTGTTTATTCTGTGACCTCTGTTTAGAGAATCTATACACCAATCCAATTGTATACTTTAAACCCGTGGCACAAAGTAGATATATAACAGATACACGACCTAGTACTAGAAAAAGGGTATCACCCTAATACTGGCAATGCAACTGGTAAACGGCAAAGTCCTTAGAAATTCCAGAAACCGCCATCTAGCACCACTATTGGAAAATACTAATTACTAATTTTGTTTCCTATCTTCTTCTTAATTAAGGAGTTGAATTTAGCTTAATCTGATGTTATGCTTAAAAATTTGGCATATTCAGCACACAATGACTACCACCCTCCCCACACCAAAATGTACATGGAATATTTTATTGGAAAAATTTCACAACTACTGTCACAACTAAATATAATTTTTATATCATTGAGGCGAAACCTTAATAATACCAACCTTTATAAAGTTCAAACTTGAGAGTTGTATGAATTATTAGCAACATATTTCGACCACAGTCGAACATAATAATATTGTAAAAAAGATATTTAAAATTATCATTGTTTTGTGTAGAAAAATTAAAATACTAACCTGTTGGCTATCTCCTTTCACATCAATAATCATCCTCACATCCTGTGATATCAGAAAATCTATTGCTTCATCTAGCAGACATAAGTGGACTTCTTTGAATTGTAGCCTGTAAAAAGGTTTTTTAGTTTGTTACAACAATATAACTGAAAATATATCAGATTTAACTTAAATTATGGTATACCTAGGTATAGGATGCCTAAAAGAACAAGTAATAATATAGAACATACATATTTATAGTTAACTAGACTGCAGTATATGACAAAAATCAAATTGACCTTGCAAAAAAAAAAAGTTTTTTTTTAATTTACTTATCTAATCTTAATATATACAATTTTTGAGGTATGAACCAGTCCTTTGCTTTTAGGAGGCTTAAGTTATAACATGTCAGTACTTTACAAAAAAAAATTACAACAAAATAACCTATTTGGGTGTGTTGCCCCAACATCAATATTTCTAATGCTCTCCCAGTCCATAGTTGTGATGTTGGACACATTAGTCCCGGTGAGACGCTCCAAACCCTCGTCGTGCAACAGCACCAACTGACCATCTCTAGTCAGCCTTACATCCAGTTCAACAAAACTGCATTCATTTTCAACACACTATAAGAATAGATAAAATATAAATACATTTCAACACTTTTACCAAACACTGCTGCAGTAACGCATTTTGTATCGATTCTCATTTATATTGTAAGACGTACTTTGTAGTGATTGATTGATACTTACATATTTGAAAGCTTGTAAAGTATTTTCTGGAGCGTCTAATCCCGCACCTCTGTGCGCTATGCATCTTACTACTTTATGTGGCTGCAATTCACTCTCCTTCGAACCCAGCTCCGGTCCGAATATATGCATGACATTATTGTGATCTGGCTTTCTTAATCTGGTCCATTGGTATACGATGACTCCAAATATTCCAATATCGATCCCAAATGGCAATGCTATATGTATTATTGAAAGAAAACCATACAAAAATGATGTAACGTAATATGCACTGTTACAAGCAAAAGAGAATGTCGTTATAAACATCGTTCGTGTCGTTCGATATGTGTTTCAGTTATTTTATGTTATAATTTTCGAATTAATTTAATAATTTTAGGTGGGGCTCCATGAAGTCATGATACAACTTCGACCCCCAAATATTGACAAAACATTTTTCAAATGACATTGACAGTTGACACTGTTGACAGTCACAGTTTTTTTTTTAAGTTCGTTTATGATGAACAGGCTAAGGCCGTAGACTATCTTGATAGTCACAGATATTCGATTCATGAATGACACACGTCAAATCAGGCGCCATACAACTTGTTTAATCAAGCTCTAGATGCAAAGGGTAAAAATTCATTTCCGTGACAGAAGTAAAAAAAAGGAAATTATGGAACTGATATCTTGAAATACCGTTTTATTTTGGTTAGTTTCGTCTTGTAATTTTGTTTGTTTAAAGGTAAAAGGAAAACTTGTAACAAGAAGGAAACTAAAATACCTAATTACATCAAAAGCACCCCGCAACGCAAAACCCGCAACGCGGAACCCACAACGCGGAACCCGCAAACCCGGAATCCGCAACGCGGAACCCTAAACACCCGATTTTTAAGCTATTTGTAAACTTTAGCTTATACCCTTTTCCCTCACAGTATTGCCTGTTGGGGATATTTGGTAAAGGGTCAAAACCAGTGATTTGAGCAAAGTGAGTTATAGTGCCATGATGATATACGCCCCCGCGACAACGCTCTTTGCCCGTGTATTGGATCACGATCTTCGAGCATGTAGATCGATTTAAATTTTTTTTTCAATTTGTATAAGAGAAGTGGAGTTTTGTTGTCATATTTACCAATTCTCTACGGCCATCAAATTATAAGTAGGTACTGTACACGGAAATATTATTATTTATTTTGTTATCATTATGAAGTTATAAAAATAAGCTCAATCTTCCATTTAGGTACAAGTAGGTGTATGAGAAAAATCGTGGAATACTAAAACGGTTTTATTATTTATCACAACTAATATTACCTGAGTACTTCTAATCATGTATAGTTCCTCTAAGTTTATACCTAATTAACACGTCTCAGCCGGTATTTACGATAAATTAACGATACGATATATCTTACGACGAACAGGAACGTTTCAACGACGGTCAACACGCTGGCGCCTACAAACAAAGCCATCGTCCCACCTAAGGATGCTGCATGAATGAACAAAAAAAATTAAGGAACCACCGAATTGTAAAGCGGTGAACGATGAACGATGATCAGACTGATAATTAATTAACTATACTATAATATTATAAAGCGGAAGAGTTTGTTTGTTTAAACGCGCTAATCTCAGGAACTGCTGGTCCGATTTGAAAAAATCTTTTTTTGTCGGATAGTCCATTTATAGAGGAAGGCTTTAGGCTATATAACATTACGCTGTGACCAATAGGAGTGAAGCGTCAGTGAGAAATGTTGCTAAAACGGGGAAAATTAATTACATTTGGGGACTTTCATTGCGTGCGCTGCTTAAACGGCTTAAGTCACTCAAAAACCACGCGAACGAAGTCGCGGGAACAGCTAGTGAATTATATCTAAGAACATCACGTCAGCTTTCAAACAAAAAAAACTAGATCAATATTTAGTTAGCTAGGACGCCACTGATAGATACATACAAACACACACAGGCACTACAATCTTATAACTGCACCCCTCTGTTTTTATCGGGAGTTAACGCGAGACGACACATTAATGAGCGAGGTATGTACTCTTAATTCTTACACTATTTGCGAATTTCGGTTAACTAAAGCCGTTATAGTTAGCCGAAATTGTACGCACTTCGCTTCACCTCGTGTAACTCTTTTCGAACTTTGGGTTACTTACTCCTTTTATATTTTAGGTGAAAGTTTTCAGCACTCTGATTTTTTTCTGGATAGGGAAATTCCGAATCAGTCCAACTTATAAATCAAATAATCGGTAACCTACTTTGTAGGTGTAAAATATAACATAGTGATTGCAATAGTGCAAAGCAAACGGTCAGAAATTATATGGTGGGAAAAGCTACCCGATTATCGGCCTTACAAAAAGTATGGCGTGGGTGGGCATCCTTATATTTAAGCTCCAGACTCCAGCCTAGTCACGAAGTGGGCCGAAGTTAGCCGAGTACGATTTCGTGGGCACGAAATTCGCGTCACCACCTATCACTGTTTTCGAACATTGGGTAACTTCTTGGAGCACTTTCTCGACCTGCTACGGTTAGTCTGGAGCTGGCTGAACTGAACAACAACAAAATATTTAAAAAAATGTGTTCCAGGGCCCTGATTCAAGATGCGATCGCTATTTATCGAACTACGAAAACAAAATGTATGGGATTTGGCATAAGCTTCTCTAACTGACACACGAAATCGCTTGTCATATAACGAACCTAATGTCAAATTCCATACATGTAGTTTCCGAATTTCGTAAGCGATAAATAGTGATGGCATCTTGAATCAGCCCCCTGTATTCCCCAAGATCACGTACAGAACAAGTCCTCGAGGCTAAATATGATGTCTCTGTGGAGGCGGAACTTCGGCGGCATGAGGCTGAACTGCACCTTCACTGTTGCCGCATCACTCTCCGTCTCGTTCATGTGGGTTTAAATGAAAATGTTTAAACTACATGAGAAAAATCTGAGCTTAAGATTATAATTAATTATAGGTCAGTCTAAGTCAGGCTAGTCTAAATAAAATTAATAATAGTTTAAAAAATAAAAAAACACGCATTACATTGTCAAGATTTCGTTACTTACCTACGTACATACATACAGCTACAACATAATTATTAAGTTTATAGAAGCGTATAGCAGTAAATGTCCGAATACTAAAACAATGCTCTCTACAGACTACAACCATTTACTTAAAAAAACCGGACTAAGTACGTAATGATTGATGAATTGAATAATGAAGTATGATCCTTTAATTATACCTAAGTGAAAGTATAAGTGAAAATTTCGTTGTTTTCGGTTTGTTTTTTAGGTTAAATTTATATTTTATAGTATAGCACTTACCGGACAAGGACCTTCTTGGTGTGGGAATAATAGTTGAGTTCAGCACACTGCGGCATGCAGGCGCACTTCGCCAGGTTCTTGGGCAGGTTGACGAGGATCTCCACGTTCCGCCCGATGCATGCCATGCCGCGCGCGTCGCAGATGTCGCCATCTTTGTTTTGTATTTTTAAATTCATTTATGATTTTTTTTAATTTATTTTAGCAAGTCATCATACATTTTCAAATTGTATTTAAACAGAAAGTATGTATAATTTAAGACCAACAATATTTGAAATAGATAATATTAGCGTAAGATTTGCAATTTTGTATTACAAAATGTCTTTATCGACACCACATTAAAAATCTCTAAAATGATTATGTGTTTTGTATTTACTATATTAGACTCATAGGTAAACCTTTCTCTTAGATCGCTGTATCTGTAAACAATTACTGTATGAAATATTTGAATGAACAAAACCCATTATCATATCCCAAATATGTTTATCAAATCCCAATCAAAACAATACGCGTGCTTTTGACAGTTCATGTCAATAATCGAATTTTCTTAGTGGCCAATGACCTTGTCGCTGCAAATAGTGCCACAGAGTTTACTTTACATTTTTACAAAATGCAAATGGCAAATAAAGCGAGCCGTTTCGTATTCGCTTTTACTTCACAATGAAAAAAGGTAATTCCTCCCCATTCCCTAGTGTGGCGTAATATTTTGCAAATTACATCTAGAAATTATAGGTATTTTTGCATTATCATTGATAAAAATTAGTAGTTTTTTTATGTGACGTCACGATCTTTAGGACCTCTCCCACCCCCATAATGTGTGACGTAATTTATGGATAAGCAAAATTCACGGCGTGGTGGGAAACACAACGTTGCTTTATTTCTTTCCAGTTTTCTGCGAGAACGTGATATCTCTCACCTCCCTTGATGTGGAAGTAGGGTCTGCAGCCACAGAACATGACCGCCATGTGGGTTCGACACTGCATCTGGCACAGGCTGAAGCTGTACGCCTGAAATGGACGAGCACCTTCGATCAACAATACTAGCTATTATTACACAAGAGAATATCTGTCTCAGCAAATTTCATTTAGTTTGCTTGCAACACCGCCAACGTCAACACAATAAGTCACAAAACTCACTATGCCACAATGTGTGCTTAAATTTAAATAAATAAAAAAACATATTTTCTTAATTTTCTTCGGGCGTGAGTATTTCGGACAATACAGGTTTTTTCTTGCTTCTTCACATAGAATATTTAAAACTGTCAAACCTTGATGGAGTTAGCGAGCCACTCGTCCGGGTAGTGACAGCGGCGCTGCGCCGGACTCAAGCCCTTGATGCGGTTGGCAGCTTCTATCTCCACTACCTATTCGCAAAACTCCACGCATTACTTAACGTAATTTTCCAACACTTTAGGCCGGGTTTCCACTGACGCAGAGCGGGGCGGAGAGGAGCTTGCGGTGCCCGAATTACCCAATCACTATGCTTGAAATCTCCGCTCCGCTTCAACGGAAACAGCCCGAGCATAGCATAGAGCCATTTCCGTTAAAGTGGAGCTACTTATTATTTTCAATAAAATATTATAAACAAGTGCGTTTGTTTAGGAACAGCAAAATCTGACCGAGAATTTCAAAATCTCGACGCGATGACGTAGCTAATTTTCCAACAAAATTTAAATTTCGAAACGATAACGACATGTAAGTAAATTTCTGTAAAATCTGGGGGCACGGTTGTGCCCCCGTCAAGACGAGCCAAGCGAAGCGCAAGGGCACTACCTACCTTTTTTCGAAAGGTTTCGTCGGTTTTTTTGAACTCCCATAACTTTGCTTTGGATGATGCTAAATAGTTGAAAATTTCAACATATAATGACACCAGTAAATACATGAATTATACAAAGTTTGAATGTCGTAGCTATTATACTTTAGATTTTATCGATGTCTAAAAACCCCTGATTTCGTCACTGACTCATTTATAGATCATCAAAATTCTTAGGTTACTTCCGGAAATCTTAGAAAGCTGAAGTTATGTAGGTGTTATTGCTACAAAACCAACAAAAAAATTATTAAAATGTAAATGTCGCCATTTTGAATCCAATATGGTGGACCACAATATTGGATTCATAAGGATGTTTAATATAAGGATCTGATGATTTTTAATTTATAAACGGAATATAATATACAAGTACATAAAAAACATACGACCTACTTTTTGTAGGACCAATAATCGTTCAGAGTTTTGCTCCATATAATTACGTCCGACTTTATGTATGTTGAGTGCGTTGCACTTCTGCAATCAGTATATTCTATTATTCATGTACAAAAAGTCGGTCACCAATTATGAATCGGTGACCGACTTTTACCGAAGATGAAAAATATATTATTATATTATTTATGAGAGGAAAATTTGTTTTTTATCCACTTATTTAAAATTAGCGCGAATATGCAGGCAGCTAATAGTTGTAAATTGCTGTCGGTCACAAAGGAGATAATATAACTGTCGGTGTATGGACAAGCTCCATCTGTTGTTAAATTTCTTTTCTGTAAAGTTCTTTGTATGCTTAGCATTATTATAATGTGATTTGTAAGAAACTAGCTTGTCAGTGACTCAAAATATTCTATAGAATTCCTTGTGCTAGTAACCATCATCACTACTACGAGTACTATTAGGTATAAGGTACTGTTGAAAATACTAGCTGGTATTAGCTAATATTAGCACTTCACACAGACGGCCGGCGTCGCGGCGCTGGGCGTCGGCAGGCGTCGCGGCGCTGGGCGTCGGTAGGCGTCGCGGCGCTGGGCGTCGGCAGGCGTCGCGGCGATGGGCGTCGGCAGACTTCGCGGCGCTGGGCGTCGGCGCAGGCGTCGCGGCGATGGGCGTCGGCAGGCGTCGCGGCGCTTGGCGTCGCGGCACTGGTCGTCGGCAGGCGTCGCGACGCTGGGCGTCGGCAGGCGTCGCGAAGCTGGGCGTCGGCAGGCGTCGCGGCGCTTGGCGTCGGCAGGCGTCGCGGCGCTGGGCGTCGGCAGGCGTCGCGGCGCTGGGCGTCGGCAGGCGTCGCGACACTGGGCGTCGGCAGGCGTCGCGGCGCTCGACGTCGCGGCGTTCGACGTCGCGACGTTGGGCATCGGCAGGCGTCGCGGCGCTGGGCGTCGGCAGGTGTCGCGGCGTTGGGCGTCGGCAGGCGTCGCGGCGCTGGGCGTCGGCAGACGTCGCGGCGCTGGGCGTCGGCAGACGTCGCGGCGCTGGGCGTCGGCAGACGTCGCGATGCTGGGCGTCGGCAGGCGTCGTGGCGCTGGGCGTCGTGGCGCTGGGCGTCGGTAGGCATCGCGGCGCTCGACGTCGCGGCGCTTGGCGTCAGCAGGCGTCGCGGCGCTGGTCGTCAGCAGGCGTCGCGACGCTGGGCGTCGGCAGGCGTCGCGGCGCTGGTCGTCGGCAGGTGTCACGGCGCTGGGCGTCGACGGCGTCGCGGCGCTGGGCGTCGGCAGGTGTCGCGGCGCTGGGCGTCGACGGCGTCGCGGCGCTGGGCGTCGGCAGACGTCGCGACGCTGGGCGTCGGCAGGTGTCGCGGCGCTGGGCGTCGGCAGGTGTCGCGGCGCTGGGCGTCGACGGCGTCGCGGCACTGGGCGTCGGCAGACGTCGCGACGCTGGGCGTCGGCAGGCGTCGCGGCGCTCGTCGTCGTGGCGCTGGGCGTCGGGGCGCTGGGCGTCGGTAGGCGTCGCGGCGCTCGACGTCGCGGCGCTTGGCGTCAGCAGGCGTCGCGGCGCTGGTCGTCGGCAGGCGTCGCGACGCTGGGCGTCGGCAGGCGTCGCGGCGCTGGGCGTAGGCAGGCGTCGCGGCGCTGGGCGTAGGCAGGCGTCGCGGCGCTGGGCGTAGGCAGGCGTCGCGGCGCTGGGCGTCGGCAGGCGTCGCGGCGCTGGGCGTAGGCAGGCGTCGGCAGGCGTCGCGGCGCTGGGCGTCGGCAGGCGTCGCGGCGCTGGGTGTCGGCAGGCGTCGCGGCGCTGGGCGTCGTGGCGCTGGGCGTCGTGGCGCTGGGCGTCAGTACGCGTCGCGGCGCTCGACGTCGCGGCGCTCGACGTCGCGGCGCTTGGCGTCAGCTGGCGTCGCGGCGCTGGTCATCGGCAGGCATCGCGACGCTGGGCGTCGGCAGGCGTCGCGGCGCTTGGCGCCGCGGCACTGGTCGTCGGCAGGCGTCGCGACGCTGGGCGTCGGCAAGCGTCGCGACGCTGGGCGTCGGCAGGCGTCGCGGCGCTGGGCGTCGGCAGGCGTCGCGGCGCTGGGCGTCGGCAGGCGTCGCGGCGCTGGGCGTCGCGGTGCTGGGATGTTTATTATAAGGATATGATGATCTTTAATTTATAAAAGGAATATATAAAATAGCATTCTTGAATATGCGTGTCAAATATGGGACCCGCAATACGATGTCTACACAGGTCAAATTGAAAAAGTGCAAAAAAAGTTAGTTAAATTCTTAACCTATAAGTTTAAACTAAATTATACAAACTACGAAACTTTCTGTCGTCGTCTTAACTTGCTTCCTCTTGTGAACAGAAGAAACATCAGCGATGTTACCTACCTTGTCAATATCGCTAATAGTTCAATTGATTGCCCCATGCTCCTTGCTAAATTAAACATTAAAGTCCCTAAAAATACACATCCTCGTCACCCCAGTATGCTAAGTATCCCGTTATCCCACACCAGATTTAGAGCCAACTCCTTCCTACCTAGGTCGTCGGTGTCTTTTAATAATATTACTAAATATAATATCGATATTGACATCTTTTGCACCAGCGCTAAGAGTATTCGTGAACGATTATCGAACGAATTTTTAATTCTTTACGGGAATAATCAAATCACCGTTCTTGCTTGTTGTGCTGTTACTCTTTGTATATTTTACCGTGTTATTTTATTTATATATTAAGTGAGCATTTTTTTTTTTTCTATTCTTATGTATCGTTTATATGTGAAAACTTGTAATTAGCTCTAATTTTGAATCTAAGTAATTTCTATTTTGATTAATGTAGCTGTAAGTTTTCCTTTCAATAAAAAATAAAATAAAATATAATATACAAGTACATAAAAAACCTACGATCTACTTTTTGTAGGACCAATAATCGTTCAGAGTTTTGCTCCATGTAATTTATGGCCTACTTTATGTATGTTGAGTGCGTTGCACTACTGCAATCAGTATATTCTATTATTCATCACTTACTCTACATTTCAGTAAAACGTGATACTTGGCCGTTACGAACATTTTATAGGCATTAATTTATCGTGTGTGAAATAAAACGTCCAAGCATCACGTTTTAACTGAAATGTAGAGTAAGTGAAGCTAAGCCTAGTAAATTAAGGGCGCATAGATCAAGAACTTTGGTTCTACATGAGATTTGTCCACTTTTTGATAGATTTTGATCAAGGTGCTTATAGATTTAGGGCGAGCAGTCTTTAGAGCTTGGCTTTATACGATATCTGATAACTTTTTCACAGGGTAATCTATGTAGACTCGTCTTGGCAACATTTTTACATGAAAATGTTTTTGGTGGGATATTTAATTCGTGATATTTTCAGATAGAAGTATCTACTTGTACAACCGTTTTAAATGATTTTGTAATACTTGCTAACATTGCCTATTGTTTAACCAGTACTAGCATTTAAATTTCGAAACGGAAAGAAAATAAGTAAACGAATATACTATGTTAATTGATTCGCGGTCTTTTCAAAGCTCTACTAGGAGTAGGACAACAGTTTTAAACGATTTTGTATACCTGGTAACATTCCGTATTATTTTACTATCAGCCTCACAAGCCTCACGTAGACTTTTAAACGCACCTTAAAATCAGTAGCGAGTTCGTCCCCCGCATATATTTCTCCAGTGGGATTGGATATTGCCGTCGATATCTCGTACGGAGAGTGGATGAAGTACTGAAAATAAACAAAGAAGGTTATTACATTGCTATTCCGGACATTTCATCTTTATATCGATAGACATAAAGCTTATACCTAAGATTAAAAAACAAAAGATAAATCGCACTGAACCTGACGATCATGTAAGTGAAGCTACTAACTACTAGTGAAAAGCGAATACGATTTCACAATGAAAAATAATAACGGCCACAATGTCTTTCGGGAATTGTAGTATTTAATTGTGAAATTCGCCTTTGATTTTGTATTTGTTTTAGTGACTGAGACCTGGGCCCTAATTCTCAGACCTCGAACTTAGTTTTTACAATCGGTCTGTCCCGCTCATGCAAATAAGATTTAGCGCGCGTGCGAGCGGGATATACTAATATTCGGAACTAAGTTCGAAGCCTGAGAATTAGGGCCCAGGACCCAGATGTTCTATCTGTTTATTGTTCTATAATCTGAGATCACATCCAGCTCACCCTTATTGCGTTGGTCACAGTGTCTATTTTGACGTAGCAGTTCTCGCTGTGGTAGTGGCAGGTCATGAGAGGCTCCTCCTTCCAAGCGGCGTCGTCGGTGACTTGGTACTGCGCGTACACCGAGTTGAAGGTCTGGCAGAGGCCTTCCTCCGTCATCACTTGGACCCAACGGACCTGATGAGGTATGACCACTTACAGTTGCAAACGATGAACAAAGAACAGCAAAAAACAACAAAAAAAATGAAATTTTTAAATTAAACGGGTTAGTTTCAATACTGGACATCTTCGCAACTAGGCAGAATTACAACTAGGCAGGCATTGTACAGTGCATTTATGACTATAATGGAAGACATGAATCGATGAATATGTCGCAAAAATTACCCAGAAAATTGAGTTTAAACAGTCACTAAACATTTTAGGATATGTAGTTACATATTAAGTACTACATTAATTCTAGAGACGGATCTTTAGATCGTGCATACTATGATTGTACATAATACTTTACGACGTATTCTAAATTCTAATATGTTAAAGTGACAGTTTGAACTCAATTTTCTCAAAATCATAGTTTTGCTACATATCACCTTCATCCATTCATGCTTCAATTAATACTCAATAGTCATAGACTGAACCTACAATGAAAATAATACAGTGACCCAATAGTAAACATTAATAATAATAATAATAATAGTTCTCTTCACCGATTTCGGTGTCGGTAACCGATTTCATTGAAACCAGGCCAGCTACGCAGGAGTTATTTTATAGTGCCTAAGTGTGCGCGCAATACACAACGACACTCTCTCTTCCTCATACTCTCATAACCCAGTGGGAGACACGACTGGCGAGAGAACAGGCGCAGGACCGACTTTTTACAAGCCCATCCGACGCATGATCCATTATCCAGAATTACCAATGCCGCAAATACTATAGTGTGGATTAGTGCCAATTCCACCAACGCCTGTAAAGTTATCGTTAATAAAATATTATGTTATCTCTCTCCTTTATCGTGGTATTGAAAGAGAAGGAATATTATTGAGACAAACTAACAACACTAAAAGGCGATGGATAAATTGGGTCATTTCATTACCTCTAGATTCTTCTGGGAAGTCTCTACATTGAGTTGGAAATTCGGGTGCACTTCCCTCGCCAGCGCCGTCAGGTCGATGTTGTTGACGCTATCATCCCCCTGGTACTTCCAGAAGTTCTGGATATTTCCACGGAACGAGATCTCTGCTACCAGCTCCACAAACTCGAAGTAGTATTGGTACTTCTCCTGGTCTCCCTCCTCTGTCACGTTCCATATCCTGGCAATATTTTTTTACAAACATACTGCTTATCAAAATGCTTATCAAACATAATAACTCAATGATTCATGATTCATCGTGTTTAAATAAAACATAATACATGTCTCACACCAACCGTTTGTCACCATGCTGTACCGTCCCTCTCATGAACAGTGTATAATGTTGTAATTTTCACATGATGTGTATGCATGGAGGGGGGGGGTCGTATGTAGTCCCTATCTTCCTTACATATTATAAAACCCTCCACGGCGTGTGACTGTCTGTTCGAAAAAAAGACCACAGCACCTATCTTTATACTGCTTTCGCCAATGCAATGCATAGAAGAATGCGTCTATAAAATGGTTTTCGGGGAAGGTTTCTGTGCATTCATTGGACTCAGTAGGTGGTGCAGACGTCAGTGTACCATGATACAAAGTTTGCCGGGACAACTAGGTAGTTAAATACCTCAAGATGGCCGCCCGGGCTTTATCCTGTTCGACTCGCTCCAGCAGACATGCGGTGACGGCGGGGAAGGCCGTCGCCCAGCCGCGGTAGTCGCGCTGCAGAGAGACCACTACCGGCTCCGAGTTGTACCGGCCCAGCTGGTTCAGAGCGCAGTACCCGGCGCCCGTGAACGCGCACACTGTCAACACGAACCAGAGAAATCTGGGGAAGACCCAGAGGATGAGAATCAGAACAAATGACAGGAATATAGAAGATTCCCTGAAGCTTTGAGTGCAGTGCAACAGAAGGCAAGTGTGCAATAGCGTATTGAGAGACCGATTTGGAAATGGTTTTAATTTTATGAGCCTTACCCCGGTTTCTCGAATGCTATTCAAATGAATGATTCAAGTATATCAACTTATCGGTGTCTTTTGTAAATTAATTTTATGTGTGGAATTTTAATCTTGCAAGTACGAGCGTGATGTAATTATAAAATATCTGTCTGTTCCTTTCTATCTGATAATATTCCACCAATGAGCGTTTAAAATGGGTTGTTGATTTGATGCCATGTTAGTTACATGGCATCAAATCAAATCATCAAATCATGGCATGGAACAGACAGATATTTTATAATTACATCACGCTCGTACTTGCAAGATTAAAATTCCACACATAAGGTTCCACACAGAAAAAGAATCATTCATTTGAATAGCGTTCGAGAATCGGGTTTTGGACTACGAAAACCATAGTCAACCAACACTGGTTTATTACTGTCAGAATAGAATTAAAACTATTCCACCATCTTTCACTCATGCTTCAGTTCGTTTTGAGATAAATTTATATTGACATTTTCTTTACAATTTTACCTTTCGAAAACGTTAAAATTCTCAGCGACAGTATGCTTGATGCCGTGTAGAGTGGTCTCGTTGCAAAACTTGGAGTAGACCGAGTAGACCGCTCTGATGGAAGACTGGATGCAGCCCGTAGCGGACTTTATCCGGGAGAGGCAGCTCAACATCGCGGTTGGTCCCTTGTTTTGATCTTTTGACCTGAACGTAATGTCTATAATTAGGTAGGTACTCGTATGTCGAGTCCTAGGTGTTTTTTATTCAGTTTCCAGAGAAATAGGGTAGCAATAGTAATCATGAAATAGAATGAAATTTCAAATTAGGTAAGTAACCTTTTTTCTGTTTCCGAAGTTAGTGGAAGAAACCGCTTAATGTGGTAAGACCGTCATGATGATTAAATATTTCTTAGGCTACTGTAATGTCTACTTTTTTTATTTTTGTAATTGTGCATAAATAACGGTTCAAAATCCCTGTATTAATTAATCTAATTTTGTGCAATCACAATATTGTTAAACCTACACAATAATCAACATATTAAATCCTATTCTTACCCCATTTCACGTGAAACAGTAGCCACAGATACATAATATCAAAATATGAAACCGAAAATATTTGCCGTTTCTAAGGGTCAGTTTACATCGAAACGAGCTGCGGCGATGAATTTTCAACCTAGGACGGTGATAGTTATCATTTCCTTTCCAACGTGAGAACGTGCTACTTGCCACATTTTCTACTAGTACGCTTGAAATGCGGTGAGGAATAATAATGATTTTGGCAGTCTATGTATGTATTATATTTGTTGAAACGTCGCGCCGAGACTCCGATTTTTAACCCCCGACGCAAAAACGACAGGGTGTTATAAGTTTGAAGTGTCTGTGTAAATGTGTATGTGTCCGTCTGAGGCATTGTAGTTCTCAAACGGATTTTTTGTTTGAAAGGTATATCAGTCGAGAGTGTTCTTAGGTATGTTTGGTGGAAATCGATTCAGATCTTCAAGGTCATCACGTCGTTCCTAGTTGTGATAGGAATGTTACACGCTAAGGGCGTTTTACCAAGCAATGTTAAAGTTAATCCTTCGTTAAATATCATGCTGTTCCTCTCGTATTTCCCATTAATAAATGAGAAGGCATGGTATTTTAACAAGCCGTTAACACTAACACGCGCTGGTGAAATCGGGTCTAAGTCGGGGTTTTTTTTTTATTTAAAATTTTATCTCATTATAATGAAAGAGATGTCAATGAATTCATAAAACCCTGTGTAACAGCCTGTATAATTTACGTACACGGGTTCTGGGCTCTGATTCTCATAACAATGAAATCTTAAATCCGCAGCGTCGCGTCTCGTATCGGTGTAAGCTGACCCTAACAAATTACATTTAGGCCTACGTAATTGGAGACATTATAAGTTACAATGTTATGACAATAAAAGCTTTTACTGTCGCTTACAAACGCCAAACAAATGATTAGCCTTTTATATAGAAATGTTAATATTATTTAATAAACGACCTCTGTAGCTTAGGGAGCACTGTTTATGACAAGACTAGTGGGTTCGAATCCCCTCGAAGGAACAAATGTGTTTTATGAGTGCGTATTTAACCATGTCTCATAACTTAATATAGTAATATAATTATTATTATAATAAACATCTTAAAATCACGTTTGTTGTCCCATACAACATGAACCCTCCCGAAATATTTATTTTATTTTGTTTTAAGTAATATTATGTGATAAAGCGATAACAAAAATACATAATTTGAGTAAGTTTCAAGTTTCAACCGACTAAGTAGCTACCGCGGTTCCTGAGGTACAGTCTGGTGACAGACAGACGGACGAACGGACAGCAAAGTCTTAGTAATAGTTTCCCGTTTTGTATTTTTTTTTCTTTTATTAATATAATTGAAAAGATGAATATAAAAAACGATGAAGGTAGATTAGAAGACTTAAACTAGAGGTAATAATAAAATATACCGGGAAAATTGAGATTCTAGAGACGGATACTGAAAACTTTACGAGGTATTCCAAAATTTTTAAGTGACAGTTGGAACTAAATTTTCCTAAAATTGTTATTTCACTACATAATAACACCTTCGTTCATTCATGTGTTTTAATATAATATACCTATTGTATGTATATATTTTTTAATTCAGATTAACAACAACCTTAATTCTAAATGATTCTAAATTAAACAACATATATATTTTAATATTATTAACTTGAAGGTCAATTACAGTTATCAACAGATATAGAACAGAAAAAACAAAAAAAAATTGTATAAGGACACGTCTTCAATTATCTTTTATATTCTTATTATTATGTTATTTCTCTGAATGTGTTACAAACAACCTGACACGCAGGTGGCGGCGCTGATAACCCTGAGCTACTTCGCATACCAGTACCGGAACATCATCATCACGAAGCTGTGCCCGCTGGAGCGCGGCGCCCGCGCCAGCCACTCCATCCGGATCCCAAGGTCTCCGTCCAGGTTGGTTCTTTATTGTTACTTACCACTTCACCAGTCCATAGAGTTAGCCTACATCATCATCATTATTAGAAAGATTACAACACGTTTACATGCGTTTTGTATTATATTTCTTCATTTAATAAAACTTCAATCTTCAGTATATAATAATCAATAATTTATTAGCTTTTACACTTGAGTAATTAGGGCAGCAATATCCTGTCGAGTGACCAAATTACAAGACCAGTACTTCCGTCTTTAGCGCCTCCACCAAAAAGACGGCGCCCGACCGCCCACCACTACCTCACCGCTCCTCTCCCTCCTCCCCCATCGAGAGATGAAGGTGGGAGCTGCGCTCCCACCTTCCCACAAGCGGTGTTGCCAGATAAATAAAATAACATCATGACATTCACTAGTTAATAGCTGCCCGGCAGCGGCGGCTTTACCAGTTGTGAGTCTCCGGGCGGCAGGTCTTTGCGAGGCCCTTTGTCCTATGGAAATGGCCCCTACAAGAGCGAGGCCCCGGACGTAGGCCCTGTTCCCCACCCCCTAAGGCCCCCACTGCTGCCCGGTGATCTACGTACCTCCTTAATAAACTCTTCTGCCCATATACGCAGTACAAGCAGGAGAAGCTCCCAAAGGGAAAAAATACGGGGTCAATTACGAAAAACATCTTCTTTCGTGCTCCGCTTCTATAATTCTGGTAATAAATATAAAAAGGTCTACGCATAATGATATATACAGGGTATTTACGGTTTATATATCAAGCCGAATATAGTGTGAAGAGAAGGGCACGCGTAGAGCATTTTTTGTTTTGGCACCTCATTTATATTACTTAGCTTAAGAGGAAACACCACGGTTGAGAGAAATACAAAATAGGTATTTATAAAATCTATTGCTGTCTCGCAGTGCCTTAGCTAGCCAGCACTAGCGCGATAGAGACAATTGCAACTTGGACTGAAATTACCTATTAAAAGTACCCGAAATCGACGTTTAGGGGATTTCTGTTTCCTCCTCCAAAACTTAACCGATTTAATTTTTTTTTTCCGTATTAGCTAAAAAAATAATTGAGCTAGGTTCCTATTTTTTGCTTTTGTTGTTTATTGTAGTCAAAATTGTTTCCTAGATATTTAAACATAGCGGAGAGTCTGACCATTTTTTTTAGGTTTTTAAACGTCCATATCTCTTTAAATAATTAATTTATTAAAAAAAGGAAAAAATAGGGACGTACAAACAATATCCATAAATATTCAGGAAAAAAATTGTTACTCTAGAGGTGTTATCCAGGGAGGAAATAGAAATCCCCTAGACCCCTATTTTTGTATGGAAAAAATTTCGTGGTGTTTCCTCTTAACGCGACAAATCGCGATTAAATATCTCCATAAAAGTCACAAAACAGATGAGTTTTAATCTTGGTCAGGTCTTAGGTCAACGACCAGTGCGTTCGTGAGTATAGACTGGAAGACTTCGAGCCCCAGCGTAAGATTCACTCCTTGTGGTCATTTTAGACCGTTGATTTTTTATTTTTTTAGTAATTTATATGATGGTGCCTACTTTCCTTTTTTCTACTTTCTTTGCAGACAACGGTCCCATTCGAGATCAAAGTCAGAGGAACGTCAGGAGAAGCGCATCCCTGAGAGCCGCCGCCGGGGTCGGAAGACCAGGCGGGGCCGCTGTCCTGACTGCGGGGACGAGTGCTACTAGTCCAGGTCCAGATGTGTCCAGTATTCTGATGAAGAGTATTAAGTAATGTGTATGGTCCTTAGATCCCAAGACCTTAGTGCTCCAATGGAAGACTGCTTACATCCCCAAAACCTTTGTGGTTATATGAAACACTGCTTTATGTCCCCAAAACCTTTATATGCCCAAGGAAGACTGGTGTAGATTCCTAAACCCTTATAATCAAAAACCAAATATGGAACGTACAGCTTTAGATCCCGAATATCTTACTTCCAATTATGTACCTACTTACAACATAATACAATATGATGTACAATATAGCTTATTAAATAATGTTTTGTTTGATTTTTTTTTATTTGATTTCGCGGCAATTTTGATAACAAAATGGCCGCCAAACGTTAACGAGTACCTAAATGGTTCACATGATGAGAAATTATTGCCGACCATTCACCATGCACACACAAAATCACTCTAAAAAACATCACCAATATACGCCGGGCTTCTCTCAGGCCGTAGTATTATTTGTTTGAACTTTTCGATTATTACGAAATAGGCCAATAATATTAATGCTTGATATAATTTAGATACGTAGATACCTACTTAGATTAAAGTTTTTTATAAAAATTGAGTTTAGGTAGGTAAGTATATTAAAGTTTAGGTATAGGTAGGTACTTTGTATTGAGAATAGACAATCTTTAACCTTTTTTATCGGTTTTATAATCTAAGCTTTAAACGATAACATTTAATTACTATCAATCTGCCGCGTGGGTGGCCCTATACTCAAAATTTAAATAAACATCTCGTAAGTATAAAATACTTATTTAAACTAATAGATAACACTCGAATAAAATTACTTAAAATATTATGTTAATATGTGAACATAAATTAGATATTTTTAGTCGATTACTATACAGTGATCTAATTACTTAGGTATATTTATGTATAGGTACTTAAATAATGTAAGTATACTTAACTATACTAAACTAAAGATTTATTTTATTTGGTATTTGTCTGGATTTACGTATTTGACGAAACATCAAAACGCAATCTAAAAGTAAAAATATTTAAAAAAAAAAGATCAACGACAAGTATCAAAATTGTTTAATCGTGGTTGAGTTAGATCTGTTTGGTGTTTATGTTCAATATCCTATTATATTGTTCGATATTATATTTCCTTTTCGCAGTTAAAAGCTGGTCTCCGTATCTTTCGTAGAATAAATCCCAGAACGCCAATCTTGATTCAAAAGGTTTGGTGTTCAGAGACAACTCCACGTCGACGTTGAGGTAAAACCTTTCAGCATCAGACAGCGGTGGCCAGACTTCTGGGATCAGCTCGGACTGTTCAGGAGCTGGATTCCTAGAATAATTATAGTACGTCTGAGATAAATTTAACAGAAACGTAAACAAACCCGTCTATGACACAACCATAGACTAGTCAGTGATGCCATTTGGCCATTATTAATAGATTCGTAAAAATGGCGTGTTTTTTCTGTGAAATATTTTCATTTGATGTTTAAACATATTAATTACTTTTTCATTGAACTTATAAAATGTATCGGATAATGAAGAAAAGGATTACCCTTTAACATTCCGGTGAAAGTGTGCACAATATGTAAATATGTGAAAATTTCGGTGTTTTTGATTTGTTTACGCTTATGTTAAATTTATCTCGGACGTATTATTTACAAAACGCATTTGATTTACAAAATATACTATTTTGTAAATCAAATGCGGTTAGCGCAGAGAGCAGAGAAGCTAATGAGTTTTCCCATTAAATAGTCATCGGTTAATGATAATAACAAAAACCGGCCAAGTGCGTGCGGCTACGCACCGAGGGTTCCATACAAACTTGTAGGTACCTATATACATTGAGTGAATCGTTATCATAATTTTTTATTTCAGACAGTATTTTAAATATTTGTTTTTTAAAATATATTAAATGCCTCTAAGCGTTCACGAGAAAAACCTTATTAGGATTAAAAAGTTAAAAATATATTTTATTTGATTTTCGAAATTTTTCAACTATCTGTGCTGTGCTCACTGCTCAGTGCTGTAATATGACGTTACCTTGTACCAAATTTAAAGATTCTGAGATTACGGGAAGTATACCCTTTAGATTTCCCTTGCGAGTATCGAGCGTAAATTTTACGGCACGGCTAATCTTTTAATTACGTCGCCTAAGAAGTTTGATTTTTTCACAGTTCCAATGGACAGTAGAGAATATGAATTTCAGCGTGGTACTACCACGCGTTCCAGAGAAAACGGTCTTGACAGACAGACAGACGGCCAAGTGATCCTATGAGGGTTCCGTTTTTCCTCTTTAGGAACCCTAAAACAGGTTTTTGTTTTAATGAAATATATAGGTACCTGTTTTTTTAATGTCCTTGTTTAATTGGTCCGTTGTAAATATTACGAGTATATCATATCGCAATAAGAAATATGCATCGACAGGCCATTAGTCCTGATAGCGCAAACTTTATATTATTAACTTGACTGGCGATCTGGCGATACTAACTGCAATGTGCATACTTCTTTTTATGACAACAACAATAGCTGTATAATTAATATCATCGTCCATCGAATGGTTAGTGTACTGAAAGTCCTGCCTGCGAAAAACATTACCTATAGATATTCTATATCTAGCAAGTATTTTTTTTTATTCCTCATAAAATATTTAACCCACAGCAATATACTTTAATATTACGTAAATGCACTATGAATAGTTAAAAATATTATTAAATGATTAACATTTCCTGAAAAATCTCACTAGTCACTATGCTTTGACACCCGCATATACCTACAGGTCTAGCGCCTGATGCCTATGAATAGAATTCAAGTATTTATAATGCATAATAATCTGGTTAAAGTTTAAGGTCACAAAGTTACACGTATTTTGGAATGAGAATCGAATACCGATTAGGCGCCTAGAACTCACCTATCTAGTTTTTTCTAGGGACTCTTATGCTTTACCTGTATTTTACAAAGTTAGTCCAAAGTGTAGTCATCCTGTCTATCATCAACTGATCTTCTTCCGTCGCATGCTTGTCGTATGACAGGTCGAAAATGTAGCCTATCTCATCAGCATGCGCTGCACCGTAGTCGGTCACATTAGATCTATTCTTCACATAATTCCTCGTTCCGTTATATGAAAACAAATACTGGTAAACGCTTGCGCCATTGCTATAAAAGTTAAGAAGACTATTCTGCACTGGATAGCAACGTCGGAAATCAGATAAAAAGTCGATAAGATAAAACTTCACAGCTTCAGATATCTCATCTTCGCCCAAATAAAACGAGTGAACGGTTTCGACCATTTCGTCGTTTACATCGAACGATAATTCGAGAAAGTTACGAAAGAACCTCTCGGTGAGGAACGTCTGCGGTTGATCCGCGTAGGCTACCAGCTCCTCTTTGTTGTTGAAACCCCCTAATATCGGCACGACTTTGTGTTGAGAAATAGTCAAGTAATTAGGATGCTCAGTCAAAAATGATGTGTTCAGATTGTTCTCCATACATGCTGTATACTTCGTGTTCAAGGATAAAGAAGCAGCAATGACATCTAATGGATTCCTTTTTGCGAGAAACTTTATAATTCCTTCAACGTCATTACTTTCGTAACCCAATTTGTCACTTATGCTATAAGCCTTTTCAATATTCGCTTCAATTGTTGTGATCACACCGGGCGCATTGACGGAGCCACTCTGCACAATTGCTGCATCGAATAGTTTCTCAAATTTGGACAGCATATGCAGCTCGACTGATACGGCTCCAACACTTTCACCCATGACTGTGATTTTATCAGGGTCTCCTCCAAAAGCGGCAATATTACTCTTTATCCATCTCAATGCCAGGAGCTGATCCTTTAACCCCTGGTTGCCTGGTGCTTCCGGAGTATCGAGGCACAAAAACCCGTAGGGACCAAGTCTATAGTTGAGGGAAACGAAAATTATGCCATATTTCATAAGGAATTTCGGGCCATATAGAAACCTTCCACCGCTTCCTTGTTCAAAAGCTCCACCGTGTATCCAAACAAGAACGGGGAGAGTTTGATTACAGGAACTATTGGGGACGTACACGTGCAGGCGTAAGCAGTCTAGAGTCCCCTCAATCTTTTTGCTGAATTTATCCTTTTGTGGACATTTCATTGAGTCGTCGATAGCATCATAAATGTCCTCGAAGTGTGGATGGGTTGTGGAATCCTAAAAAAATGAACGGTCTAAATAGTAAATAATAAATTATGCACATAACTACTGTTTTAAAAACAGTTTGAAAAAGAGACGTTAGGTTTTAGAGATTCAACTGTCGACATTAAAATTAATAACTTACTCTAAAAGGCGTATCCTCGTCGACATCTGCGTAAGGGATTCCGAGATACATGGAGTAATCTCCATCGTCAGCTGAGACTCCTCGGATCCGGCCAACCTTCGTGTCAACTAGTCTAGCGGAACTGTTTCCTAAAACAGCGAATATCGCGCACAATCTCCACATAATATTATCTATTGATAAGCCGTGTTGTTTTTCTTACTGAGACGCGTTTGATACTAAAAAAATATGCCGAAAAGGCTCTATTTGATCTAATATACTAATCGGAGATCCGCAAGGCCGAGGTCTGAATTGGCGCAGTATTTATAAACACAAAACCGGAAAAGCGCGAGACTATAATTTTGTGAAAGGTCCTACAGGTGTTAAATAGTTACATTAATTAAAATAACAGAATAATCGGCTTCTGAAGGTTACGCGTAAACCTAGAGATTATTATTATATTAAGGGCCGATTTTTCAATCTTCAGATAACTTTTATCTGTTGAATAGATAAAAGTTATCTGACGATTGAAAAATCGGCCCTTAAACTAAGATTACCTGGCGCAGATATTATAGTACAAGATCTAGCTAGTGGCCACAAGAAGATTTTTTTTCCCAATTCCAGGATATTTTTAGTTTAGTTTAGCTATACTTCGGCAATATGTATATCTTAAGTAAGAGTTTAAAGAAAAACATATTTAGGTACTTTAGAGCATTGGAACTTTAACAAATAAAAATAATGTGTTATTTACTCACTAGATGTCGCTGACCCTGAAAAGTTTACTTGTCAGAAGTGCCAGCGACATCTATCGAGTAATGAGCTATAGAATAAATAAACGAACGGTCAGATTTTATATTAAATTCATGCGTAATGTATCTTATTTGTTAAGAACCTTTGGTCTTTAACTGTGCTAAATTTCGTATTCCCCATTCTCAACTTCATGTATTGTAATTAATATGTAAGAATGTGATATTTTAATTATTTTTTATTTATTTATTTATTATTAGAAAACCAACAGCTTTACAGTGTTATAATACATAGCATACGGATAGAAAAAAGAGAAGCCAATAACAGGTTTTCACTATTAGTGAAAAAGAGTACAAAAGTGCAAACATGACACTTGATGTTCTAATTACAAGTTAACGAAATAAACATTAGAATAAGTTACACTACACAAAAATAGTAACAGACAACACATATATTTTATACCAAGGAAATATATAATCTAAGACATGTAGATCAAAACACGACCTACTGAAGTCGGTTAAAAAACATGAGGTTTAGTTGCTCTCTCGCATTCTTGCTACGCAATGTGTGTGGAATGTGGATCAAAGGATAATCTTTGACAAACATTATTAAATTTATTAAAACTGTAAACATTTACGGCTGTTAATTCTTATGTAAAGGAACGATAGTTTGTGAGTGTGTGTATGTTTATTACTCTTCACGCAAAAGTGACTGGATAAATTTTGATAAAAGGGTCACAGGAAGCTACCACCCTACATTACTCACATACTAAATTATCACGTAGGTTACTTTTTATTAAAAAAATACCTTGTTATACTGTGAGACAATATTTATACTCCGTTCTACTAAAATGTGATTTATATGTAAACAAAAAAATAATAATACGACCAAATTAATGTGTCAATGTTTATCATTATTGTGGGGTGAATAAGGAACATTTCAATGGGGGCTATCGCATATGAAATCGCCGCTAGGGGCCGCTAGGGGCGCTCGTGTAGCGTGAGGTCTCTGAAATATCAAATGTTACTACATCGGGTTGGTTATGCGGGTTTATTTCTTTTTAGATAAATGTTTCGAATAATTAGCAATACGTTTGAATAATTATGGCAACTATTATAAGTTTTGTATCAATAATTAATTATGTCATACCCCACCATACATACGTAGCGTTAAGTATTAATATGACAACTTTAAATTTTTAAAGAATTTTATCATTCGGAAACTCTATAAAGCAAAACGGAACTTAACAACACTGTGGCATGGCTCTCTGCGGTTCTATTATATTAAATATTATGTAAATGTAATTTTTGAAGCGCCCGTAATAACAATTTAAAAGCCATAGGTACTTACTTTAGGACCTCACTCTCCTTACCCCACCTGCTATTCTCTAAGAATGTTTTCGAGTCTCGACAGCTAAATCCGCGGTGAGTGTCAAATTTCGAAGTTCACGGTATGGGAACCGTGGATTTACCTGTCGAGAATTATCAAGATACGCAAAACATTCTTAGAGAATACCGCTGCTGGTGGGACAAAAACCGATAGTCCCCATTGGAATTTTAGGCATTACAGACAGTGAGATTTATTTACATTAATATCGCATTGACCCGGAATAGAGTATAGATGGAAAAACAGGCCGAATTGAGAACCTCCCCTTTTTTTCAGGAGGTTAAAAACTTGTAACCATCTGGTAGCTCCTGGGTTTTAAGTCACTAATACTGAACCCCAGATCATAACTCCGTCCTTGACGGAGAATTATATCTGCTCTTATCACACTTTAAAACTAGTACACAATTTGGATGTAACCGTTTTAGTTTTAAAGTAATTTGTGGTTATGTATACGCTTCAATTTAATACCATACTAGCTGACCCTTGCCCACTTCGTTGAGCATAAAAAGAGTTTATGATAAAATTCAACTAAAAAAAACACGTGGGAACCCGAAACCCGCAACGCGGGAACCCGGAACCCGCAACGCGGGAACCCGGAACCCGCAACGCGGGAACCCGGAACCCGCAACGCGGGAACCCGGAACCCGCAACGCGGGAACCCGGAGCCCGCAACGCGGGAACCCGGAACCCGCAACGCGGGATCCCGGAACCCGCAACGCGGGAACCCGGAACCCGCAACGCGGGAACCCGGAACCCGCAACGCGGGAACCCGGAACCCGCAACGCGGAAACCCGGAACCCGCAACGCGGAACCCGCAACAGGGAACCCGAAACCCGCAACGCGGAACCCGGAACGCCGAACCCGCAACGCGGGAACCCGGAACCCGCAACGCGGGAACCCGGAACCCGCAACGCGGGAACCCGCAACCCGCAACGCGGAACCCGCAGCATGGGAACCCGAAACCCGCGACGCGGGAACCCGGAACCCTCAACGCGGGAACCCGGAACCCGCAACGCGGGAACCCGGAACCCGCAACGCGGGAACCCGGAACCCGCAACGCGGGAACCCGGAACCCGCAACGCGGGAACCCGGAACCCGCAACGCGGGAACCCGGAACCCGCAACGCGGGAACCCGGAACCCGCAACGCGGGAACCCGGAACCCGCAACGCGGGAACCCGGAACCCGCAACGCGGGAACCCGGAACCCGCAACGCGGGAACCCGGAACCCGCAACGCGGGAACCCGGAACCCGCAACGCGGGAACCCGGAACCCGCAACGCGGAAACCCGGAACCCGCAACGCGGAATCCGGAACCCGCAACGCGGAACCCACAACGCGAAACCCTAACGCAGAACCCGCAACGTTCACGGAAACGCTGTCAAATGGAATAAATAGTATCCTATGTCCTCTACTTGCTCTAAGCTACTTCCTCACCAATTTTCAGCCATATCGATAAAGCCGTTCTTGAGTTATCAATAATTTAACTAACACGACTTACTTTTATATATATAGATACATTTAGATGTATAGATTACTCCTACTAACATAAGCTAACGCCCGGTGAATGCTCCCGTCACAGTCGGTCCAGCCGATTCGGTGATCATTAGTTAGATGACGATGATGATGATGATGAAAAGTAGCCTAAATTAATCCTTGTAACTTTAGCTATCTACCAGTGAAAGTCTCGTTAAAATCGGTCCAGCCGTTCCAGAGATTAGCCGGAGCAAAGAGACACGCTGACAGACAGACATTTTTTTAAATTGCATTTTCGTTTTCAGTACCTAGATATCGTTGCCAATGCCAAAAAAAGAAGAAAATATCGTTTTAAATGTCATATGCATTTAGAAAAACGTTGCTAATTGAAAGTTACAAACTGACACTTCAATACGCATACATTAATAGATTTCTAAACGCATAGTTGTTACATCATTTGACAACAAATGTTTGACATTTGATGAACAAAATATGAGCATTTATTTACATGATTAATTATTCATTACACATTAAGTTTTCACTATTTTTAATATGTATTCTGCTATTCGGGGAGGAGACAAATCCAACGAATCAAAAACCATGAAAATTGGTTCAGCCGTTCTCGAGTTATAAGTGTTGTAACAAACACGACTTTCTTTTATATATAATAGATTATTATACTTTGTCCTTTGCTTTTGCAGCTTACTAGCTATCTCAGTAACAAGATAGATTTTTATATTAGATACTGGGTTATTGTAATGGTTCCGCGCCTCAAGGGTAAATGAAAAAAATATAAAAAAAACACGGGACCCTATTACTAAGGCCGCGCACCCATTGCGACTTTTTGTAGCGATGCAGTCGCATATTTGCGTCGATACAGTCGTGATGCAGTCGCTAGCTGTGTGTCCTCGCCCACCTCAACACGATGCAGTCACGATGCTTACGCAATACTGTCGCGATGCAAACGCGATTTACTAACGGCATAAAAATAAAACCACTTTCTTCCCTCCACTTTCTCCCCGATGTCGTCCGACACGGTCGCGCGTTTGCATGACTGCAGTAGCGCGTTTGCATGACTGCAGTAGCGCGTTTGCATGACTGCAGTAGCGCGTTAGCATCACTACTGTATCGCGTTGCAAACGCGACTAACGTGCTTTAAACGCTTCTAAAAGTCACAGTGTGCGAGGGGCCTAAGACTCCGCTGTCCGTCGGTCCGTCGCTTATCAGGCTGTATCTTAAAAACCGTGATAGTCAGATATAGTTGAATTTTTCACAGACGATGTATTTCTGTTGTCGCTTTATCAGCAAATACTAAAAAACCGAATAAAATTGGAATAAAATTTAAGGCGGCTCCCAAACAACAAACCTGATTTTTTACACCCGACGCCGCGACGCCCGACGCCCCACGACGCGACGACCGACGCCGCGACGCCGATGGCCAACGTCGCGACGTCGACGCCCGACGCCGCGACTACGACGGCCAACGTCGCGACGCCCGACGTCGCTACGCCGACGCCCGATGCCGCAACGCCGACGACCAACGTCGCGACGCCCAACGCCGCGACACCGACACCCGACGCCGCGACGCTGACGCCCAACATCGCAACGCCGACGCCCAACGCCGCGACGCCGACGCCCGACGTCGCAACGCCGACGCCCGACGCCGCGACCCCGACGCCCAACGTCACGATGCCGACACGACGACGCCCGACGCCCGACGCCGCGACGACGACGCCCAACGTCACGACGCCGACACCCGACGCCGCGACTATCGTTGTGATTCGAAAAAATCTATAAATGCACTGCATTTCATTGTTTCGTTCATGCGTAATGTTTTGTGTGCATAATTGTAATTTCAGTACTAATTATTTGTAGTTATTTATTTAATGAAAAATAATACATACCTTGTTTCTTGTCATAAAATATGCGTGGGGTTACTACTTCCTGCCTACCAGCATTCGCGATCCCGGCTCAGACGCGAGTCACGTCACACACGGCGTCCGGTCGAATCACGGCGAAACAATCTTAATTTTGCTATATCTCCTAAAGCATTCATTGTATTTGCATGGTTTATGCAAAGGGGCAAATATAGTCTTCATGGAATGCTTTAGCCAACTAACGTATTTAAAATGATAAGAATTAATACCGTGATGGTATAAATATTGTTCTAAAAACCGCTTTATTGCCCATTTTTGATCCTGTTAGTTATTTAGTAAATCTTAAGAGATAGATAGACATATACTGTCACAGACCCTTTTTTTTTATTATTAAAAAGGAATAACTTTTTGAGTAACTTAAAACGTTTATGCAGCATAAAGTCCTCAAATGTGAATAATTTTTCCCGTTTTTGAAACATTTCTCACTGACGCTTCGCTCCTATTGGTCGCAGCGTAATGTTATATAGCCTAAAGCCTTCCTCTATAAATAGACTATCCAACAAAAAAATATTTTTTCAAATTGGACCAGTAGTTCCTGAGATTAGCGCGTTTAAACAAACAAACAAACTCTTCCGCTTTATAATATTAAAGTATAGATAGTGATTCCCGGGGATGGTAGTGCTGTCAGCGCGTCAAGAAACTTAATTCTAAGGTAGTACGAATAACTAAGTTTATATTAACTAAGGATCAAAGGTATGTTTCTGATCACAGTTAAATAATAATAATTATTCCATAATATTTTAATGAAAAATTTAATGAAAAACAAGAAAATACAATAATTATATTACTTACATTAATTATTAGCTAATATATTTATCTAGTCACTATTCATTTTTTCTTCTTATCTAAATTAATATTTGATTGTTTTTTGAAACACCCCCAGATACACCTGAATATTGTTCTCGTGATCAAGTACAAGATGAAAATTATGAGGAGCCAGGCAGCCATCACATCCAGGTTTTGGATCTCGTGCCACGAGTATAGCAACGCTTTTGATCTCAAGTGGAGGGCTCCTGGAAAAGATATTTTCAAAACATTGCTAACTATTATAATAAAATCATGTTATAAATCAATATCATAATCAAAACAAAACATTACTGAATACTTCGTTCATCAACAAACTCCGACCCAAAGGCACACATGACACATTACTGAACAGTTACTTACTTCGTTACCGTCAACTAGAAGCTGGGGCCGTCCATAAACATAGGCTACTTTTCATCGCGGCAAAGTACGTATACCGTACGGTTCCAGAGGGAATCTCAAAGTAGCAGGCAAGTACTAAAATATGTGAAGAACGTGGTATTCTCTTACCCTTAGTCTCTATGGCCAGTTCGATATAAAACGACACCATCTTAGACGGACTCGCGGGCCGCGCTCTGAACAACTTTGACAGATATTTCGTCGTTTTGTAATATCTAAAAAACAACAATCTAATTTAGAATATAATAATATAGTAATAGTTTAGATGATAATAATATACCTAAAATAGTTTTAATTTATATATGTTATTTTTAAGGAGTCTTTTGTGTTTTTGATAATAAATATTTAGAATATTACTTTAAAAACTAAATAATAATGAAATTTAGACAATAGGGAATTTAGGTACATAGTTTTTAATGGCTCGTCGAAAATTTATAATCTGTTAAATATTATCCCGGCAATAGCGTATGCCAATGCAATGGTTGATCGTAGATAATATTATTATCTATTGCTATTGACGAAATATAGTCATTAACAAAGTGATATATGGGTCGTTGTCAAAATTTGCGCAGGTAAACGCGTCCCTCAGCATTTTTTTATATTTTATTATTAATAAAGTCAAAATCTCCTTATAAATTATAAATTAATACAAATTGTATCGTATTATTAAACATCCATTAATGAAATAAAAACTCAGCTTAGACATTTTATTATTTTTTTCAAAGTAACATTGTGGTCATTTCTGGTAACAGAATGGTTTTCCTTCCAAATTGTACCTGTCCCATGTAGTATTCTGTTATACTAAAGATCGAGTAACCGCATTTTCTAGTATAGTAACCTATTTAAAATAAATTATTACCGTAAACGTAGTATTATAAATATTCTAAAAATATGTTTTAAAACCAATGAGCATTCAAATTTAATTTTAAAATGATTTTCTATACTTTGTCCCAAGTATGGTCTGGAATCGACTGTACCACTATTTTACTAACTAATTCGTAACTCAAAATGTAGATATACGCTATTTTCCACACTTTTTATATTGGGCGGGATGTCTGCATTCATCGTGGTAGTTCGGCAGGTGGGGGGGAAGGGTACGTCGCTTGACAGTCGACCGCGAGGTGTTGAAGGAGCTGCGTATTTTTATTGCGCGTCCACTTTGTTACCAACCTGTTCACGTGAGTAAATGAATGTTTTATCATTATTTTACGTTCAGTGTGTTGTCTAAGGGGTAAATGTGTGATAGGCGGAGGAAATATTTTACTTAACGATTTATTTTATTATTTATGTGTAATGAAATGTAAAATTTACCACTCTGTTACTACGCAACTCTGTTACTAGTGCGAGGTAACAGAGTTGTTAAGAAAGTAACAGAGTTGAATAAGCCCTTAATTTTTTAAATTTTGGCTGAAATTTTATTTTTCAGAGTTCGATTTATTTAATGATCGTTTGTCTCAAGCTATAAATAAGCTTGGTACATACAAATAAACTGTGTATAATTATAAATAACCCAAAAATATCCTTGTTATAGGATATTGTGCGTCGTTTGTGCTTTCAAGATACCTCAGCAGCGACGATACCGGAAACGGCGCAAAAATAACCTCGAAAAGGAAGCAGAAATCAAAACAAAAGATCGAGAATGATACCATGCAAACAAACGCTTAGTATGAGATTTAACAACACGTGAACATCGAGCAATAAAAAAATGGCGATCTGCGAATGCTAGACGTAGAGATAAAGTCAGAGCTCTCAATGTTATTATGCACACTACAGAGTCAACACCTCCTCGTTTAAATAGTCCAGCCCATACAGATCAAGTTCACCTTATTTCAGGAGCTTATCGTCGTTTTCTACACCTCAGCTGTCTACTTCCCGTGAAGTGATATACCTGATGCCACAAATTTCTATCTTGCTTTGAAGGACGTCAGTAAAGTGAGGCTACATCTGATAACAAATGAGGATATTGAACAGAGTTCAACACAGATTCCGGAGAATAGCCTACCGTTATTAGGTACCATGAAAGTTTATCAAGTTTTCACTGAGGAGCCTGGAGTTCTTCTTAAGTATAGAAATTTAAATTGTTTTTGTCAGCGCAGCTTTTGCAGTTGCTTGAATCCCAAGGACTACGTTCCATTGAAAACTGTAGTGGAACAATAAACTCCCTCCAATTGCAACAAAAATATTCTGTCCGATATAAGCAACCTTTGTCAGAAGCGAACAACAGGGTTTTACAGAGTTGTCTATGACTCTGACTCTGATGATGATGATGGTGATGATGCCCCTTTAATATCTTTAAAAGAAATTTTTTCTACCGCCTATTTAATGGAACAACCCAGCACATTAAAGGAAAATGAAGATGCCTTGATTGAGACGGAAAATATTCATGAAAATAAAATAAAACAAGGTGTTTGCGTCTTAGTGAAAATTTCCAGCTTAAAACAGGACTATATCTATCTGTGTAAGGCTTTGTCTGAAGTGGAAGAAGATGGTGAGGTAAAAATTATGTTCTTCAAGTCTATGGACGATACTGCAACTAAATTTAAATTAGTTGAGACTGATTTATCCAATGAACCTTTTGATAATTTAGTTGCAATTGTTCTAGAACCAAAAAAAGTCTGCACAGGTACAAGGGTATACTACCAAGTTGATACTCCTTTATAAATATTTGAGAAATAAGCAACAATTTTTCAGTTACTCTTCAAACTTCAAACATTTATCATCTTGTTTCATCTTCCGAGACAATCTTATTTTTATTTTTATAAAACTTACTCTACATTGGTAAATTCCAGTTATAAGTTAATTTTGATTAGTATTAATGTTTATTAGTTTAGTGATTTCGATCTCAAGCTCAACTAAGTGCAAATATTTACGTAATTTACTATAAAAAAACAACTATGTTACTGTGTTACAACTCTGTCACTTTTCTGTCCCAAAGATTAAAGAACATAGTAAAGATTTTTAGGAAAACCTAGTCAATATAATATAAATATATCACTATATGTTAATTAAATATATATTTATACGGTATTTGTTCTAGTTTGCTGTTTAATACACAGAGATTTGGACGATTTAGGTAGAATTTAAGGTATTTTAATTTTCAAGAAGTAACAGAGTTGTTTAAAAGTTTAGATAAATGAGTGTTAAACTTAAAAAAGACTGTTGTGATTCTAATTATATTTAACAGATATGAGACTGTTTAATATTATTGCCAAAATATTTTTGACTGATTTATTTAATTTCATAATAAACAGTAAAACCTAATGATAACAGAGTTGTATATTTTTTACACCCTGATCCACTAAATCTGAATTAAATCTTAAATTATGAATAGAACATCGCGGCCAACTATAATATATTATAATTCAGTTGTTTTTTACCGACACGGACATAAAATAAGTAACATATAAACATATTTTAATTTCAAATTTTTTATCATTTCAAATTCTACTTACCTGCGCAAAATTTGACAATGACCCATATAAGTACATAAATACATGATAAATGACGTCACAGCTTGAAACTGTATAGACATTATAAAAATTCGATGCAGCAAAAAAGCGTAGGTACTTTGTGTGTCCAGTCCTGTAACTTTTCAATTCAGCCAATAAGTTACTGAATTTTTTACATTTTTCAATCTACATTTATGTTTCCATAAAATTATACAACATGCCGATTGACAACAATTTTATACTCCCTGTCATTTCAAATTCTTGATGTCAATTAAACTTAATTTAACTTAATTCACTTACGTTCCATTTACAAGACGTCGGCCCCGCGCGAGTTTCTTACGGCGCGGTAGGTCATCATGTAGGACAATTCTAAAAGTGTTAGTATCTAACCTATTTGGAAATAATAGATTTTTCATTTTCACTTACGTATCATTTCTTATCATTTCCAACAGCGCCTCCTCAACCTTCGGCGCCATGTCCGGAGACAAGTCCACTTTCAATGCTCTCCCCTGTTGAACTGCATCTTCGGCGTTTCTAGGCTGGTCTCCGAACACTGGGATAGCCAGCATCGGTACTCCGAAGTAGAGAGCTTCCAAGGTACTTAGCAGTCCGCAATGAGATATAAAGATTTTGACATTTGGGTGTGCTGTGGAGAAAATTGCAATTAGTGTTTATCTAGTGTTAATCTAATAAAATATGTTTCAAATTCAGATAGAGATCTGGCTCCTGATTTACAAATCATAATTAGATTCGACGTGACAAGTGAGACAAGAGAGAAACTTCCTTTTCCATAAGGCATCGAATTAGTTACCATACTTTGCCACTAGGGGCGTTGTTTCGTTGCCATCCAAAATTAAATAGTAGGTAACTTGTAACTTGTAACTTGTAACTTCCTCACGGTAACTTCCACAACTTTCCCAGGCCCTTGCCCAACCAATAAACACTTCCTACAGTAAGACATTGACCAATAACCGCGCGATAGTTTTTCGAATCTACGTAGAAAAAACGTTCGACTCAGAAAACATCCAAACTAACTTTATTGAAAACTAATAATTATCGATCCATTAAAAATAATTCCAAATTGTTGTAATAAAAGTAAATAATTGGGTGGACATCAGGAAAAGAAGTATACGAGTATCCTCTACCTACTTTAATTCTGCCTGATGGTCTGGTGGAGAAATATGCGTCGGGAATAAACGATCTTAAGGACGTACCCAATATGCTGTTTTGTGGCAACCAATCTCTAACATGGATATTTTTCGGTAGATTCTTCATCTCTTCGTCGGACTTCCAAATGACAGTGTAAGGTAATTTACTAAATAAGTTAATCAAGTATTCTTTTGTTGATTTGGATAGTGTTGACATTTTTAATATGGATCCCATGCTAAACAATATGGCCCCTTGTTTTGAAGAATCCAAAATACCTTGCATGTCCTGTAAAGATTAAAATATAAAATATTTGTAAGGGTTCCGTCCCTACTTCAAAAGAAAAAAAAACGGAACCTTTATGAATCACTTTTTTATTTATCTGCGATTCATAATTCTATCCTAAAATTGAGACATAATTAGCGGTTTCAATGAGTAGGTATCAAATAATAACCTGAACTACAAGTCCAGATTCTTGTGACAAACTCCACATACAACTCAATAAAATGGGCATTGGAGATTTAACAACTTGCAGATTCCGCAAGGAGAAAGACGAGACACCTTCGCACTTCAACAGATCAGAAACTGGTACCTTGGGCAGCATGAATAATCTATCGTCGATATTGGTATCACCAACCCCAACCTCGATCAGTTTATATACAACATAGGGCCGGGGACGGTACTATAACGTGTAAGAGTCACAATACATCCAGTCTGGTCGTAGTGACGTCTACTTATGACTAGGCTCGATTCAATTAAATTCTCGAATCGAATTCGAAAAATATGCTAAATGCCCAGACAAGAACCCAAATTGCATTTCAAAGCATTGATTGAGGTAATAACTCATTCAGATATTGTTAAAATAAAAAATTCTAATACCTTAGGCAATGGAGGAACATCCTCATCTATATGAAATCCTCCAACCTCTATAACGTTCGGTGGAAGACTTTGTGCATGAGCAATCGCTGGGTGAGCATTGACCAGCAGTATAGAGATGTTGTGAATAGCCTCAGACATGGGAGGCAGTTCCACTCCCCTTGCCTTAGCTAGAGCACCAAATTCTCTCTTGTAGAGTACCTCCATGTCGAAACTGTCTTTCCTGTAAACAATCAACAATATTATTGAGTTTATTTGTAGGGAACACGCAAGCACCTTTGGCTCCAAGCATTCTCACAATTATATTTGTAACGACAGTAAGTTAGTCTCGTCCTAACCTCCGACTAGAATGGTTTATTAGAATTAGTTTATTGAAACGTGTAACTATTATTATATTTGTAATGACAATATAGTTAATACTATAATCGGGACTCCACGTTTTATTTATTTCTCCAACATCAAACTCTACATATTCTACCCAAAATGATCTACACGTCTTTTTATTATTCTCCAATCACCAATACATTAAGTTTTAACAATATAGCTCTTAAAATTTATAAAAAAGGGGCGATAAGTTGGTCTGTAACATACAAATTCCTACTGCCACAGATATTTTAATTAAAAATGTATGGCAATAGCAGATTATGACACTAGATATCGTTTTGCGAGACAGAATAATTCTACGACTATTTCTTTTCGTTTTAATGTATTTTTTATTTTATTTCTTTGTGTTATTGTGTGTAATTCGGTGTGTGTAATGTAATGTCTAAAGTTGAATAAATGTTTTTATTATTTTTATTCGACAATTTCCTAATTCCGTTTGTAAAACTTATATTCGACACCACAGCATCCATATTAATTAATATTTAATCTTATATATAAAAATGAATTGCTGTTCGTTAGTCTCGCTAAAACTGGAGAACGGTTGAACCGATTCGGCTATTATTGATCTTGAAATATTCGCGGAAGTCTCGGGAAGGTTTAAACGGTAACAAATTGTTTCAATGCTCAAAGAAGTGGGCACGGGTGCTCACCCTGCTGCTGCTAGCTGAGCACCTCCACCCCCATAGCCCAGAAATATTTCTATTAACCATTCCCTGCAGTAGTCCTACACTAACCGTTGCCGTTGGTTCTCCGTGGGCGCACTTCCATGGTGCGTACAGACAGAGTCCCCGGCTGGTGTCACATTACCACCACCACGATACCACCACGATGGTGGGCCTACCAAGATAAACGAGGGAGATAACATAATCTCTCTTCTCTCTCTTATCTTATATATAAAAATAAATTTCTGTTCGTTAGTCTCGCTAAAACTCGAGAACAGCAGACATTCAATTTCTTACCAGTAATCGAGCCTCATGAACCAACAGAGCATACTGTTAAGGAACCTTTCGCTGAACGACATGGGGACGCTAAACCGTGTCATAACCATGGGTATGGTCGAGACTGATTTGACGGTATCCACGAGAAATTCTAGATGTGGATGCATCACAATGCTGCTGAGGACAATCCATGGCACCTGTTGGATTGCCGCAAACCTGAAAGCAAAGAAAAAATCTTCCAATGGACTTGTAAGCCATACTGACCTGTAATCGCTGAAGCAAAAGGATTTTAAACAGTAGGTACAACTCAAACTAGAACGAACGTGTGTGTTGTTCCAATGTGGGAATCTCAAGAGGTTAGATTTTTAGATTCTCGCGTTGAAATAACTAAAAAGATGTTGTTTTCAAGTTAAGATAGGACAATGCACGTTTATGACATGATTTTCTGGCAAGAAAGATAATCCATGCGACAGATAGGCATGTAAATCAGTACTGGGGGCCTATTACAAGCTCTTAATTCCAGCCAGTTTACGCCATACAACATGGCTGCCTGGAATTTTCGTATTACGATCACATAATAACTGCATGATGACAGCTAGTTAGCGGACACTTGACACTGGACTTGCTTTCGAATGTCACTTTCAGACAACAAAACTAGGGTGGATCCATTTAGTATATAACATGTCGTGTAATATGAAAAAGAACAAGGCAGTTTAAGGCCGTATAATTGAATTGCCTGGAACCAGGCTGGTATTGTAAAATATCAAAATACGGCCCCTGGCCTGTTTTCTCGCCAGTCGTGTTGGGTAAAAGCAAGAGAGAGTGGCCTTGTGTAATTGGGCACTATAAACATGACTCTGGTCTGGTGGTAGCTGGTCTGGTATAAACATGACTCTGGTCTGGTGGTAGCTGGTCTGGTATAAACATGACTATGGGCTGGTGGTAGCTGGTCTGGTATAAACATGACTATGGGCTGGTGGTAGCTGGTCTGGTATAAACATGACTCTGGTCTGGTGGTAGCTGGTCTGGTATAAACATGACTATGGGCTGGTGGTAGCTGGTCTGGTATAAACATGACTATGGGCTGGTGGTAGCTGGTCTGGTATAAACGACTCCGAAAGCGGCGTGATAGCTTATTATTTTTTTAAATAAATAATTAAACAACACGTACCCAGCTTCCACGTCATTCATGAACCATTCATTGACTATAGCGTCGAATTGCTGGGTGACGATCAACTCCTGTACTGCTGGATGGTGGAGGTTGGCCAGGGAGACGTTCCTCGTGAGCTCCTTTATCACCGATAAACTAGTTAAGGACACATCCAGAGCTGAAAGAAGTGCTTTGTTTAATGTCTTGAACGACTATTTTTATGCGAGAAAGGGGAATCGCGCCAACCAGAGCGTGTTGAAATCGTAAACTAACAGAACCTCGTTTTAAAATTTTATAATAGTTGGCGCTATATGGCGTAATCTTCTACCAAAACATAACTTGTAAAAAGTGCGAAGTCTCGCTACTTAGTTATTTAGCCGTAAAAAGTTGTGAAAAGGTTAAAAACACGACCAGTTTCGACTAAGTCATCATTAGTGAAAAGTGAAGAATAAATGAATCTGCAGAAAATTCCAGCGTAGATAAATATTTATAAACTTTAAACCTACCTACACCTGATCGTCGTAGTAGACAACCGGTTTCTGAAAGGCTATTGAAATCTATGATCAATTAACATGGCCTTTCAGAAACCGGCACTAAAGATTACAACTTAGAGGATCTCACGACATATTAGGATAGTTAGGTACGTAGATCATACGGGTACTAGATACTTTTAACGCCTCTGTGGTCTAGCGGTTTAGAGCTTAGCTGTCGACTCGTGGGTTCAATTCCCGTGTTTGAACAACATGATATCAAGAATGATAATCCATGCGTCGGATGGGCATGTAGAAAGTCGGTCCTGCGCCTGATCTCCCGCCAGTAGTGGGCTACGAGAGTGAAGGAAGAGGAAGTGCTTCTATGTACCTATTGCGCACACACTTGGACACTATATATTAACTCCTGCGTAGTTGTCCTGGTTTTAATGAAACCGGCCACCGTCACCGGTGTGGGAGGCATATATATATATATATATATTGTAAAATAATAAAACTACAATTCAATCACTAACTCACTAGATTCAGTTTATTAATAATTGTTCCACAGTTCCACACTTAAACTCTGCCACAATAATATTACACTTTACACTTTTACACTATTACACTATAATTTCTGCAGCACTTTTACACTATTACACTATAATTTCTGCAGCACTTTTACACTCAACACTTTTTCTGACTATCGCCAGGAGATCTGTCGATAATATTAGCCTGTTCATTCCCGAGCAGGGCTTTTTATAGTTCTTCAACCAATAAACTGTCATTTTACCGGATATGAACAAATGGCGCCATTATAATACAATATTAACTGAACTCATGCAAAAAATTGGAAATATATTAAAAATAACTTAATGAATAAACTATGATTTATAAGATTATTACTATAAATAGTTACACGTTTTTACTAAATATTGTTTAAGTCACAGAAGTCAATATAAAATCATCCAATATTTCCGGCTTACTTATAAATCGAATAAACAATTCATACAATTATTATATTATCCCTAGATAATTATAAACAATTTTATAAAATACAATAAATACATTTTATTGAAATTGATATGAAATTAATCACTTACAAACTTTAACTTGAAAAGTTGATTTAATTTAAATAAAAACAAGAATGTCAATTGTGAAAACAAAGTAGTAATTGTATAAAGCTAACATTCGTCCATCCTGACAAATTTCGCGTCCTCGCGAACATTATGATAATTATAATACATGTTATAATAAATAATATATTAACAAACAACTTAAATAACATGTAAATATTAGTATATGCACCTTGCACTTCCTTAGTCATAGTAATATGTGCACTTTGCACTTCCTTGGTCATAGTAATGTGCACTTTGCACTTCCTTGGTCATAGTAATATGTGCACTTTGCACTTCCTTGGTCATAGTAATATGTGCACTTTGCACTTCCTTGGTCATAGTAATATGTGCACTTTGCACTTCCTTGGTCATAGTAATATGTGCACTTTGCACTTCCTTGGTCATAGTAATATGTGCACTTTGCACTTCCTTGGTCATAGTAATGTGTGCACTTTGCACTTCCTTCGTCATAGTAATGTGTGCACTTTGCACTTCCTTCGTCATAGTATATGTGCACTTTGCACTTCCTTGGTATAAGTAATATTATCTTCACTTTGCACACACTCAGTAATAACAACAATATTATTATGATTGTTATGCGCCTGGCGCCCGAGCACTTTGCCTCCTTGCTAATAAAACATCTATTAAAATTAAGCAATAGTAATAACTAATAATGGTCAAATCTCACAAATAATTCATCAATCAATTCAATCAATTTTAATTAATTACCATACTTATTACAAATTAATAATATTGTATTGTAACCTGTGAGCAAATGTACACTTTGTATTTCTCGAACTGTAATAAAATGCAAAAGAAGAGTTGCTGTACGCATTGTACTATTAAAAGTAACTTATTTCATAATATTTATTGATATTATATCATTTTAACTTGAAATTACATACATAGTAACATTTTCACTATAACTATATATTAGAAAATATAACAATTATTGCAATTATACAATACTTGATAACTATGATTGTAAATATAATATATAAATTGGTACAATTAAACAATAACATTAAATTCTGGTAAGTACATCATTACATTCCTTTTATTTTCTTTACCTTTAAATTAGTATTACATAGTTAATTTATTTTAATATAATCATAACATATTATACCAGAAATTGTAACATTTTATTATTACAAATATATATTGCTAACAATACTTTATATTTTATATTATATTACAAGGAACAAATATAATAATTATATAATATCAAAATAACCTTTAATTATGTTATGTACATCTTACATTCATTACATTTTAATATAATCAAAATTAATAATCGATATTAAAAGGAAAACTATTGAGTACTTACATTACAACAAGTACAATATTTGTTATTTTAATTTATCTTAAAATATGACTACTATGTAAATATATAATAATGGCCTTTTTAGACAACACTGCCAATAATACAAAATAAAAAGTGCATTAATCATCATTACTATCACTTGCCGAATCTTTATCCTCATTAAAACAAAGCCAGGGATATATTTTGTCAATAGAAAATATACCCGTATACTTCAATGACCCTTTCTTTGTAATAGGAGTATCTTCTACCTCATATCTATCATGATCCAAAACCTTAGTAATTCGATATGGTCCTAAGCATTTTGGTAAAAGTTTTCTACTTTTCCCTATTGTATGCGTAGCTTTTTCTACCCTAACTAAATCACCAACCTTAAATTTTTGGGGAGCTTTTCTTTTACTATTAAATAGTTTTTTTTTGTTTTTCTTGTGATTCTTTTGTGAAATTATCTACTTGCTCTCTAATATTAGATACTGTATTACTACTAACATTTACAACATTTGCATCAATTACGTCATCATTAATTTCTGTAACTAATTGACTGTCACTTACACCATCTAATCTTAATCCAAATAAAATTTCCGTAGGAGTTTTACCCGTACCCTTATTTATAGTATTATTCAATCCCCATTGTACTTGCAAAAGACATTCATCCCAAAGTTTTTCATTTCTTCCATGATTTTGAGAAGCTATCGAGTCTAAAATTGTTCTGTTATACCGCTCTACTTGTCCATTGGCTCTAGGAGTGGCGACGGCATTTTTGACATGAGTTATACCTAATTCATTGATAAAATCTTTAAACTTAGTACTTGTAAACGATGTTCCCCTATCACTTATTAATCGTTTTGGTACGCCAAATGTTCCAAAATAATCTCTTAACACCACAATAGTTGAATTCGTTTTAGTATTTTTAACAGCTTTTAAAACAATAAATTTAGTAAATGATTCAATAATAACAAGTATATAACAATTTCTTTTCTTTGATTTAACAAATGGCCCAACGTGATCAATATGGATGGTGTGAAAGGGCACAGGTTCCTTGGGTATAGGGTGTAGAAAACCCTGTTTTTTACCTGCTGGTAATTTATTGTGAGCACATTCTAAACAAGAATTTATATATTTTTGTACAAACTTTCGCATACGTGGGAACCAATAATTTTGTTTAATTTTATCCAAAGTTTTTTCTAATGCAAAATGTCCAATTTCATCATGATTCTTTTTTAGTATTTGCCACCTGCAGCCCTTAGGCACCACCCATCTTAATCCGTTATCAGTGATCCTGTATACTCTATCACGCTTTAGTACAAAATTTTTGCGTACCTCTACAATATTATTAAAGTCCTCACTAGACAAAATATTTTTAATACGTTGAATTTCACTATCTTCCGATTGCACGGTTGCTAACCAATCGTCTGTTATAACCATAATATTATAAGAGTCAATATTGTTAATTATTCCAGCATTTTCTGTCATGGGATTTCTGCTTAATGCATCTACATGAATCATACCTTTACCCGATTTATACACTATATTACAATCATACTCTTGAATCAAGCTCCACCATCGAGCTACTCGTGGTATCATATCACGTTTAAGAAAAGTAGCTCTTAGCGAATTACAATCAGTAACGATAGTAAAGTTTAAACCTAAAACGTATGTCCTAAATTTAACTAATGCTGAAATAACTGCAAGGGTTTCTAGTTCATAAGATGAAAAATGGGATTCTTCTGGGGACGTCTGTCTACTATAATAAGCTACTGGTTTAAACAGTCCATCAGTTTGTTTCTGTAATAATATACTTCCAATACCGTGCTTACTAGCGTCCGTATGTATTTGGGTTTCATATTTAGGATTGTATAATGCTAGCACAGGTCTTGATACAAGTGCGAGTTTCAATTTTTCAAACGATTCTTCTTGAGCTTGTGACCACCCCCAAGAAGAATTTTTCTTTAGTAAAAAAGTGAGAGGTCGCGCTAGTTCACCAAAATTTTTAATAAATCGTCTAAAGAAGCTAGCAAGCCCTATAAACTGTCTTACGTTATGTACATCTTTAGGTTTAGGAAAATTTTTAACTGCTTCGATTTTTTTACTGCCTGGCCTTATACCATCACCAGAAACCTCAAAACCTAGATAATCAACTTGCTTTTGAAAGAAATAACACTTTTGTGGTTTTAAAGTTAACCCAGCCTCTCTAAATTTTTCCAAAATAATTTTTAATCTTTCTATGCCTTCTTCAAATGTTTTACTTGGCACTAATATGTCATCCATGTACGCTAATGCAATATTATACCGTAAGTTTCCTAAGACCAAATTAATTGTTCGCTGGAAGACAGCGGGCGCGTTTGCCAGGCCAAAAGGCATTCTGTTAAATTCAAACTGCCCGTCGGGCGTAACAAATGAAGTTTTAATTTTACTGTTTTCTGTTAAAGGTATTTGATAATAGCCTGAAGCCAAGTCTAAGGCACAAAAATATTCGTTTCCAGCTAAACGATCAATTTGATCTTCTATACGTGGCAATGGATAGTGTTGCTTAACAGTCTTCTTATTTAAAGCCCGATAATCTATACATAATCGCTTGTCACCAGTTTTTTTCTTTACTAGCAATACTGGACTTGCGTACGGAGATTGAGATTCCCTAACTATATTATTTTTTAAAAGATCTTCAACTATTAATCTGACTTCTTCCCTTTCTGAATGACTAAGCCTATATGGGCGATAAACAACTGGTTGCTTATCTACGAGCTGAATATCCATTTCAGACATAGTTGTCTGTCCTAATTCTGACAAATTCAAAGCAAAACAATCTCTGTATTCATTTAGAGTGTTAAGTAGTTGCAATCTCTGATGACTATCTAAACTTGAATCAATATTAAGGTCATCCATTACTAGAGGGACTTTACTAACTATTTGTTGTATCTTATTAACATTTTTAACATTATAAACAAATGCTCGAGCTAAAATCTGACCATTTGATATATTTACTTCTCTATTCTCATAATTATTTATTGTTAAGTAACCAATACTATTTTTAATTTCATAACTACCAACCTCAACAGTAAAGTTTAACCGATAACCATTTTCTACAAAAATTGTACCCGTGAAATTATTTATATTACTACACACCTTAACTGACACACAACCATTTATTGTAAGTGATTGAAAAGACTTCAGAACAATACGTTTATAGTCAGAATGTCTCTTATCAGTTAGAAATAAATTTTTACTTGACTTAAAAACCCACACATGTGGCTGCTCTGTAGCAGTTTGACCGATTAGTAAATCATAATTCAAATAATCATCAGGAACAACTATTACTTCTACTTTAATTTCAACATTATCTATTACTAACACAACGTTACATTTACCTAAAGCTTTAACATATGTATTTCCAAAACCCTTAAGCGATGGCAGATTGTTTGTTAGCCTTGTTTGAGCTGAATTTAAATTAAGTTTATTTATAACAGACTCTTTAATCAATGTACATTGACTTCCAAAATCTATATACCCTATTAACTGTGTATTATTAACTATAATTGTTTTTATAAATTTTTTATCTTTGTCTTTACTATTACTTTCATCTAGTCATATGGTTTTAATTTCAGAATTCATTACCCAAATACTCTTACTACATTGAGGATTATCATGACCTACACGGTTACATTTTTGACATTTAATAATTGGTTTTTTACATGTTGAAACTACATGACCCGTTTCATGACAATTAAAACACTTTATTTCCCTATTATTTACATTTTTTGTTACTTTACGAGATATATCATTTGAAAAACGTATTGGTTTTTTATTAAATCGATCTAAACGTTCATGTTTAACACCTCTTAAATAGCCTAATAATTTATCAGCATCTTCAAATCCTACTGCTTCGGCACCGTACCGTATTGACCTATCCTCAATCCCATAAACAATACAATCGATAGCATTCCTACCCGTTATACCACAGCGATTTAAATAATTCAATTTTTCATAATAATACTCTTCAAGGTCATCGCCAAATTTAGCTTTTTTCGATAACATTTCAGAAAGCAAATGACCATAGTTTTCATAAGACGGAAAAGCAGATAAAAGTTTTGCGGACCATTCTTCCCATGTAAGCAGTAATGATGGTTGCCCTTCATACCATCTTTTTGCCGTACCAGATAATTTTGGAAGAGCATAATGAGCCGTTTGTTTACTATCCCAGCCATAAATCTCAGAGCATTCTTTTACTTTATTTAACCATGTAGATATGGTTTGATTTTTCAATTTTGGATCAAACTCGGGTACTACGTTTATACTGGTGAATCTTTCCTTAATCTGAGGATTTATGGTAGAGATAGTTTCTAATGAATTTTTAATACACTTCAGTAACTCAATATTTGGATCACTAATAGAATAAGGCGTTTTATGATAAACTGGGCTACGTGATCTACTGAATGGGGTTTCCAATCGACGATCTCGTCTATTACGGCTACGGTTTCTAGATCTAAGTTCACGATATTCAAAATGATGTCTGACTGACCTGCTTCGGGATCTGTACCGAGGGCTTCGATGGCTGACATGTGAACTGCCTGAAGGCGATCTTCTGTTCCTGTGACGAATGGTGTCGTCATAGTGATGCTTATGCACCACCCGACTTTGTCTGTCTCGCGTTCTGGATCTGCTCCGTCTCGAGGACTCCTCCAAAACACCAGGCTTCTTCGGAGCTGGTATCCCCAACACCACGCTAGCGATCGTTCGTTCTGATCGCCCTGGTACTATGCTGGGGCTACGTGAAGATTCACTACGTTCACTTCGTTCGTGTGACATCTTTCCGATTTGGGCGTGAGATAGCACAAAGGATCGAATTTCCTTTGTGTCGTACCGCTTCTGAATTGTAAAATAATAAAACTACAATTCAATCACTAACTCACTAGATTCAGTTTATTAATAATTGTTCCACAGTTCCACACTTAAACTCTGCCACAATAATATTACACTTTACACTTTTACACTATTACACTATAATTTCTGCAGCACTTTTACACTATTACACTATAATTTCTGCAGCACTTTTACACTCAACACTTTTTCTGACTATCGCCAGGAGATCTGTCGATAATATTAGCCTGTTCATTCCCGAGCAGGGCTTTTTATAGTTCTTCAACCAATAAACTGTCATTTTACCGGATATGAACAAATGGCGCCATTATAATACAATATTAACTGAACTCATGCAAAAAATTGGAAATATATTAAAAATAACTTAATGAATAAACTATGATTTATAAGATTATTACTATAAATAGTTACACGTTTTTACTAAATATTGTTTAAGTCACAGAAGTCAATATAAAATCATCCAATATTTCCGGCTTACTTATAAATCGAATAAACAATTCATACAATTATTATATTATCCCTAGATAATTATAAACAATTTTATAAAATACAATAAATACATTTTATTGAAATTGATATGAAATTAATCACTTACAAACTTTAACTTGAAAAGTTGATTTAATTTAAATAAAAACAAGAATGTCAATTGTGAAAACAAAGTAGTAATTGTATAAAGCTAACAATATATATATATATATATATATATATATATATAGATCCCACTACCTATGCTGCGTCGAACATGGCGGCTTTTACCGACCATCATGCGTCTACCCGATTTACTGCGTCCTGTATACGGACGCAAGATTGACGAGCCCTGATTTTTTTTCTGTAGCCGTCATATTACTGTACCAGTGTCTGGTAAAAATTTTGGCATGGACGTAATTTTGAGTCGGGAATAAAATCCGGCGCATAATTTAGTTCAGCGACTTGCCGCACGCACCGCGAGGTCGCTTTGTGCGGCGTATATTGTATACGCGATTTTGTCACTGTTCAATTCTCCGCGTTTGATGATACCGAATATCAGATTTTTTTTTAATTTTAATCAATATTAATGATGGATTTAATTGCATCCGCCAAATAAACAAATCGGCAGAGATGTGAGGCCTCTCAAGGTTAGGTACCGTATATATCACAAATATTTTATGTTTTAATCAATATAAAGGATGGATTTAATTGCGTCCGCCAAAAGAAACAAATCGGCATCGATGAGAGGCCGCTCAAGGTTAGGTACCGTATATATCACAAATATTTTATGTTTTAATCCATATAAAGGATGGATTTAATTGCGTCCGCCAAAAGAAACAAATCGTCAGAGATCAGAGGCCGCTCAAGGTTAGGTACCGTATATATCACAAATATTTTTTAGATTTTAATCAATATAAAGGATGGATTTAATTGCGTCCGCCAAAAGAAACAAATCGGCATCGATGAGAGGCCGCTCAAGGTTAGGTACCGTATATATCACAAATATTTAATGTTTTAATCAATATAAAGGATGGATTTAATTGCGTCCGCCAAAAGAAACAAATCGTCAGAGATCAGAGGCCGCTCAAGGTTAGGTACCGTATATATCACAAATATTTTTTAGATTTTAATCAATATAAAGGATGGATTTAATTGCGTCCGCCAAAAGAAACAAATCGGCATCGATGAGAGGCCGCTCAAGGTTAGGTACCGTATATATCACAAATATTTAATGTTTTAATCAATATAAAGGATGGATTTAATTGCGTCCGCCAAAAGAAACAAATCGTCAGAGATCAGAGGCCGCTCAAGGTTAGGTACCGTATATATCACAAATATTTTATGTTTTAATCAATATAAAGGATGGATTTAATTGCGTCCGCCAAAAGAAACAAATCGTCAGAGATCAGAGGCCGCTCAAGGTTAGGTACCGTATATATCACAAATATTTTATGTTTTAATCAATATAAAGGATGGATTTAATTGCGTCCGCCAAAAGAAACAAATCGGCATCGATGAGAGGCCGCTCAAGGTTAGGTACCGTATATATCACAAATATTTAATGTTTTAATCAATATAAAGGATGGATTTAATTGCGTCCGCCAAAAGAAACAAATCGGCATCGATGAGAGGCCGCTCAAGGTTAGGTACCGTATATATCACAAATATTTAATGTTTTAATCAATATAAAGGATGGATTTAATTGCGTCCGCCAAAAGAAACAAATCGTCAGAGATCAGAGGCCGCTCAAGGTTAGGTACCGTATATATCACAAATATTTTATGTTTTAATCAATATAAAGGATGGATTTAATTGCGTCCGCCAAAAGAAACAAATCGTCAGAGATCAGAGGCCGCTCAAGGTTAGGTACCGTATATATCACAAATATTTTATGTTTTAATCAATATAAAGGATGGATTTAATTGCGTCCGCCAAAAGAAACAAATCGTCAGAGATCAGAGGCCGCTCAAGGTTAGGTACCGTATATATCACAAATATTTTATGTTTTAATCAATATAAAGGATGGATTTAATTGCGTCCGCCAAAAGAAACAAATCAGCATCGATGAGAGGCCGCTCAAGGTGCGGGGTGAGAGTTGTGTGGTAATGTTTTGTTTTCAGTATCTCGACAGTTATTAGCCGGCCGGGCGCCGTGACGACGCTGCAATGTATGCGATTTTATAAGACTGATTATTATTTTCTAAGTTTTTTTTTTGTCGTTTTGCTCAATTAGAAATAAAAAAAACTGTTATTATATGTTAAACCAGCGGTTCTCAATTTTTTTTTGGTGGCGGAACCCTTTTGGAAAGCAAAATACTTGACGGAACCCTACAATAAAATAATAGTTTTTAAAAGTGTATTCTTTATTAATAAAGATAATAAAAGTATGTATAATGTAACAGTTACTAATTATTATTTACTTTAACATGCCACATGGCAAGTACATTATTACAAGATATTAAAAAAGAAAAAATCTAACTAATGGGAGGTATGAAACTGTTTTTTATTTTTCATTAATTGGTTGATGTCAGGTTTGATAAAAGACAGTTGCAGTCTCATATCAGGTTCGGCGTCCAGTCTATTGCGATATTTTGTTTTCGTTACTGCATACGTTGAGAATCCAGTTTCGCACAAATATGTTGTTGGGAACGGGAGAAGAATATTCAGAGCCATTTTGCCAAGCATTGGATATTCATTACGAATTCTGCACAAAAATCTTTGAGAGGCATCGTTTTGAACAGTGACTCCATACTTATGTCTGATGACATTTCTAAAAGAGATTCATATATCTCGTTTGAAATACTTTCGGGCTTTTGCAAGTTGGGTAAAAAAGGATTATGAATCCATGAATTCAGTTTTATTTTTGTATTCTGTTCTTCGGGAAAATACTTTTCAAAAGATGCGCGCATCGAAGTGAGATATTGGACCAATTCTTTAAACATATCATCTTGAAACATTTCTGAGTCGTTATCGCTAACAAACTCACTGAGTAACGTAAAGCTTTCTATTTCTCTCTTATCAACGCAAACAATCCAAAAATCTAATTTTCTTTTGAAGGCAGATATTTTTACATGTACTTACTCTCATATCTTGCCGCTCCGCCTAGTACCTGTACGAAAGCAATCTCTAGATACTACAGCTACCTACATGTACATACTCTCATATCTTGCCGCTCCACTTAGTACCTGTACAAAAGCAATCTCTAGATACTACAGCTACCTACATGTACTTACTCTCATCTCTTGCCACTCGGCCTAGTACCTGTACAAAAGCAATCTCTAGATACTGCAGCTACCTACATGTACTTACTCTCATCTCTTGCCGCTCGGCCGTACCTGTACGAAAGCAATCTCTAGATACTACAGCTACCTACATGTACTTACTTTCATATCTTGCCGCTCCGCCTAGTACCTGTACGAAAGCAATCTCTAGATACTACAGCTACGTACATGTACCTACTCTCATGTCTTGCCGCTCCGCCTAGTACCTGTACAAAAGCAATCTCTAGATACTACAGCTACCTACATGTACTTACTCTCATCTCTTGCCGCTCGGCCGTACCTGTACGAAAGCAATCTCTAGATACTACAGCTACCTACATGTACTTACTTTCATATCTTGCCGCTCCGCCTAGTACCTGTACGAAAGCAATCTCTAGATACTACAGCTACGTACATGTACCTACTCTCATGTCTTGCCGCTCCGCCTAGTACCTGTACAAAAGCAATCTCTAGATACTACAGCTACCTACATGTACATACTCTCATATCTTGCCGCTTCGCCTAGTACCTGTACAAAAGCAATCTCTAGATACTACAGCTACCTACATGTACTTACTCTCATATCTTGCCGCTCCGCCTAGTACCTGTACGAAAGCAATCTCTAGATACTACAGCTACTACATGTACTTACTCTCATCTCTTGCCGCTCGGCCGTACCTGTACGAAAGCAATCTCTAGATACTACAGCTACCTACATGTACTTACTCTCATCTCTTGCCGCTCGGCCTAGTACCTGTACGAAAGCAATCTCTAGATACTACAGCTACCTACATGTACTTACTCTCATATCTTGCCGCTCCGCCTAGTACCTGTACGAAAGCAATCTCTAGATACTACAGCTACGTACATGTACCTACTCTCATGTCTTGCCGCTCCGCCTAGTACCTGTACAAAAGCAATCTCTAGATACTACAGCTACCTACATGTACATACTCTCATATCTTGCCGCTCCACCTAGTACCTGTACAAAAGCAATCTCTAGATACTACAGCTACCTACATGTACTTACTCTCATCTCTTGCCACTCGGCATAGTACCTGTACAAAAGCAATCTCTAGATACTACAGCTACCTACATGTACTTACTCTCATATCTTGCCGCTCCGCCTAGTACCTGTACGAAAGCAATCTCTAGATACTACAGCTACCTACATGTACTTACTTTCATATCTTGCCGCTCCGCCTAGTACCTGTACGAAAGCAATCTCTAGATACTACAGCTACGTACATGTACTTACTCTCATCTCTTGCCGCTCGGCCTAGTACCTGTACGAAAGCAATCTCTAGATACTACAGCTACCTACATGTACTTACTCTCATATCTTGCCGCTCCGCCTAGTACCTGTACGAAAGCAATCTCTAGATACTACAGCTACCTACATGTACTTACTCTCATCTCTTGCCGCTCGGCCGTACCTGTACGAAAGCAATCTCTAGATACTACAGCTACCTACATGTACTTACTCTCATCTCTTGCCGCTCGGCCTAGTACCTGTACGAAAGCAATCTCTAGATACTACAGCTACCTACATGTACTTACTCTCATATCTTGCCGCTCCGCCTAGTACCTGTACGAAAGCAATCTCTAGATACTACAGCTACCTACATGTACTTACTCTCATCTCTTGCCGCTCGGCCGTACCTGTACGAAAGCAATCTCTAGATACTACAGCTACCTACATATACTTACTCTCATATCCTGCCGCTCCGCCTAGTACCTTTACGAAAGCAATCTCTAGATACTACAGCTACCTACATGTACTTACTCTCATCTCTTGCCGCTCGGCCTAGTACCTGTACGAAAGCAATCTCTAGATACTACAGCTACCTACATGTACTTACTCTCATATCTTGCCGCTCCGCCTAGTACCTGTACGAAAGCAATCTCTAGATACTACAGCTACCTACATGTACTTACTCTCATCTCTTGCCGCTCGGCCGTACCTGTACGAAAGCAATCTCTAGATACTACAGCTACCTACATGTGCTTACTGTCATGTCCTGATCTGCGACCTAGACTTCTAGCTCTTGCTCTAAAATCTTGTTTACGGGGCACGCGGTTAAATGTTGTTTCGCAGTCTATGAATGCTAGGTTAAGATAGAAAATAAATTGCGTGCAGAACGGCATACAGCTGATCTAACAGACTAACCAAATATTAAATAAAAATAACACGCAATGGTCTACAGTAATGTTGTGGTTTTTAAGTTAATTTAGCTGACAGAAAGGAAGAATCGGTGGGATATAACAATGAAAATATATAATGTGCCATATGATTACGGTTAAAAAAGGACGTAGCAAGAAAGCACAATGCACAAGGCATATATGATAATATACGCACACCACTTGATTACCACGCTGAATGGTCGTACTAAGAATAGTACTATGCACGAGTTATATACGATAATATACTGTGTGCTACATAAGTACGAGTATGAGTGGACCTCAAAAGTGACGAGTTATATACGATAATATACGATAATATACAGTGTGCTACATAAGTACCAGTATGAGTGGACCTCAAAAGTGACGAGTTATATACGATAATATACGATAATATACAGTGTGCTACATAAGTACCAGTATGAGTGGACGTCAAAAAAGACGAGTTATATACGATAATATACGATAATATACAGTGTGCTACATAAGTACCAGTATGAGTGGACGTCAAAAAAGACGAGTTATATACGATAATATACGATAATATACAGTGTGCTACATAAGTACCAATAAGAGAGGTCGTCAAAAGTGACCGAGAATTATTTGAAATCGAATATCAGCATACCGTGTTTAAATGTAATATAATTACGACCAAGTTCATATTAAGCAAATAAAATAACAATATTCACTCGCAGACACTTTTAAATCGTACTAGAAGTGGGAGATGCAATAAGTATCGAGTTTGAAAAGACGCACGAAGCCGTCTGAGATTTAAATATATATATATATATATATATAGTATATATATAGTATATATATATATATATATGTAGTGGGATCTATATATATATATATATATATATATATATATAGATCCCACTACCTATGCTGCGTCGAACATGGCGGCTTTTACCGACCATCATGCGTCTACCCGATTTACTGCGTCCTGTATACGGACGCAAGATTGACGAGCCCTGATTTTTTTTCTGTAGCCGTCATATTACTGTACCAGTGTCTGGTAAAAATTTTGGCATGGACGTATTTTTGCTTCGGGAATAAAATCCGGCGCATAATTTAGTTCAGCGACTTGCCGCACGCACCGCGAGGTCGCTTTGTGCGGCGTATATTGTATACGCGATTTTGTCACTGTTCAATTCTCCGCGTTTGATGATACCGAATATCAGATTTTTTTTTTAATTTTAATCAATATTAATGATGGCTTTAATTGCATCCGCCAAATAAACAAATCGGCAGAGATGTGAGGCCTCTCAAGGTTAGGTACCGTATATATCACAAATATTTTATGTTTTAATCAATATAAAGGATGGATTTAATTGCGTCCGCCAAAAGAAACAAATCGGCATCGATGAGAGGCCGCTCAAGGTTAGGTACCGTATATATCACAAATATTTTATGTTTTAATCAATATAAAGGATGGATTTAATTGCGTCCGCCAAAAGAAACAAATCGTCAGAGATCAGAGGCCGCTCAAGGTTAGGTACCGTATATATCACAAATATTTTATGTTTTAATCAATATAAAGGATGGATTTAATTGCGTCCGCCAAAAGAAACAAATAGGCATCGATGAGAGGCCGCTCAAGGTTAGGTACCGTATATATCACAAATATTTTATGTTTTAATCAATATTAAGGATGGATTTAATTGCGTCCGCCAAAAGAAACAAATCGTCAGATATGAGAGGCCGCTCAAGGTTAGGTACCGTATATATCACAAATATTTTATGTTTTAATCAATATAAAGGATGGATTTAATTGCGTCCGCCAAAAGAAACAAATCGGTATCGATGAGAGGCCGCTCAAGGTTAGGTACCGTATATATCACAAATATTTTATGTTTTAATCAATATAAAGGATGGATTTAATTGCGTCCGCCAAAAGAAACAAATCGGCATCGATGAGAGGCCGCTCAAGGTTAGGTAGGTACCGTATATATCACAAATATTTTATGTTTTAATCAATATAAAGGATGGATTTAATTGCGTCCGCCAAAAGAAACAAATCGTCAGAGATCAGAGGCCGCTAAAGGTTAGGTACCGTATATATCACAAATATTTTATGTTTTAATCAATATAAAGGATGGATTTAATTGCGTCCGCCAAAAGAAACAAATCGTCAGAGATCAGAGGCCGCTCAAGGTTAGGTACCGTATATATCACAAATATTTTATGTTTTAATCAATATAAAGGATGGATTTAATTGCGTCCGCCAAAAGAAACAAATCGTCAGAGATCAGAGGCCGCTCAAGGTTAGGTACCGTATATATCACAAATATTTTATGTTTTAATCAATATAAAGGATGGATTTAATTGCGTCCGCCAAAAGAAACAAATCGTCAGAGATCAGAGGCCGCTCAAGGTTAGGTACCGTATATATCACAAATATTTTATGTTTTAATCAATATAAAGGATGGATTTAATTGCGTCCGCCAAAAGAAACAAATCGTCAGAGATCAGAGGCCGCTCAAGGTTAGGTACCGTATATATCACAAATATTTTATGTTTTAATCAATATAAAGGATAGATTTAATTGCGTCCGCCAAAAGAAACAAATCAGCATCGATGAGAGGCCGCTCAAGGTGCGGGGTGAGAGTTGTGTGGTAATGTTTTGTTTTCAGTATCTCGACAGTTATTAGCCGGCCGGGCGCCGTGACGACGCTGCAGTGTATGCAATTTTATAAGACTGATTATTATTTTCTAATAAAGCCATCATTAATATTGATTAAAATTAAAAAAAAAATCTGATATTCGGTATCATCAAACGCGGAGAATTGAACAGTGACAAAATCGCGTATACAATATACGCCGCACAAAGCGACCTCGCGGTGCGTGCGGCAAGTCGCTGAACTAAATTATGCGCCGGATTTTATTCCCGAAGCAAAAATACGTCCATGCCAAAATTTTTACCAGACACTGGTACAGTAATATGACGGCTACAGAAAAAAAATCAGGGCTCGTCAATCTTGCGTCCGTATACAGGACGCAGTAAATCGGGTAGACGCATGATGGTCGGTAAAAGCCGCCATGTTCGACGCAGCATAGGTAGTGGGATCTATATATATATATATATATATATATATATATATATATATATATATATATATATATATATATATATATAGTTTATATATAAACTTTTATAGCAATAAAAGTGATAATTACTTACACCCCACTTCCTTAAGGATTGAGCTGATGTCGACAACCGTTAAACCCTTTACGGAGCCCTTTTCAGGAAACGGTGAAACCCAAGTGACCTGAAATTTAATAATACATGTTCCTGAACATTGTGTATTTGAACCATGTTACAAACTTTTATTTATTTTCGCCTATCTCCGAGTGTTAATGAAATCTTGCGTTAAATTTGACCTAACTACTGCCCCTGGTCATTACTCCACAAAGAGTCTCTGTTTTTGCGAAGTTCTACAATTCCAACTAGTTTAAACTTTTTAGTATCGTAAAGTAATTTTTCTGTATATTATTAAGTACATATATGTAGGTATTATTATTATCTACATTACCTATTCTATATTGGTATTTGTCTAATGATAAAGATTGTAAAAATATATAAATCATAATTGAGGCATGGAATTTACAAATGGGCTAAGTGCCAAAAAAAGCAAAATTTAAATTTTACCTTTCAAAGGATCTATGTTGTGCTGCCATTTCATGTCATAGGTGCAAAGTGCCTACAACATTTTATTCTAATTTTGGTAATTTTTCATAGATGGCGTTGGGTATAAGTGCCAAAGATTTTTTCTTTACAAATGGGTCGCGCGTGTATTTGATCGTAGTAAATGTCAAAGTCAAAACAATCGTTTGGTGGTGATTTGTCAATGAATAAAAGTTTCTTTATTCATTGTGATTTGTTTGTTTGTTAAAATTTATATAATAGAGACTAGAGAGTATTGTGAAAATGAGTGATTCTAGTAAAACTAAAAATAAAACATTAATAAGAAAATCTTTGAAAGAAAGAGGAAAGAGTTATGTTAGCAGGAAAGGAAAAGTCATGCCGCCAAAAAAACCACCTTCTATGCTGGTTAGTACATTGTTTTTGTTTCTTAAAGTTGTTTAGTTTAATAATATCTTATCTTCGCTAATCAACTATCTTTGTTGCAGAAAATATGCAAATGTAAGAACCAATGCGATACAATAGACCATGACATGAAATTAACTTTATTTGACAAGTTCTACCGAGAAGGTTTAAAAACACAAAGAACATATTTGATGGGGCTGTTGCATCTGCATAACATTAAGCGACGCCGACATGGTAATTATGATGTACCATCTGAAAGTAGACGACAAGCTACTATTTTTTATTTTATACCTAAAGGTGATGGCACATTAGTACCAGTTTGCAAAAAAACATTCATGGATGTTTTTGCGATTTCTAAAAAAGAAATAGAGACAATGATTCGTAAAAAGAAGCATGGCGATACATCATTTACTGACAAAAGGACTTCACACCAAACATCAAAATATACTGAATTAGATGTGCTGAGAATTAAAGATCACATTAATATGTTCCCCCGAGATGAGAGTCATTATACACGAGCAAAAAGCTCAAAAGAGTATCTTAGCCCTGATTTGAATATACATAGGTGTTTTAAATCCTTTAATGAAATGCACCCTGATAACCAAGTATCATATAAGTTTTACAGAAAAATATTTTTGAGAGATTTTCCTAATTTAAAGTTCAAGAGACCTAGGACTGATACTTGTAAAGTTTGTGATCGCTTGTCGGCAACAGTGCGTTCTCAAAATTCAGGTAGTCGGTCTGCAAAAATTGCTTTAGAACTACATCACCGGAAAGCAGAAAAATCCCGTGAGCAAATGGGCATAGATAGGCAGCAGTCTCAACTACCAGGTAGTACTACTGTCACACTAGCCATAGATCTTCAGCAGGTGCTCTTCGTGCCCACTCTAACTCACTCAGAGATGTTTTACAAACGGCAGCTTAGCTGTTATAACCTATGCATCAATGTGGCTGATATTGGGAACTCTTTCATGTGTCTTTGGCATGAAGGAATCTGTAGCAGAGGAGGCAATGAAATAGCGTCATGCCTACTGACTTTTATAAATAAAGGAATAATTACAAAAAAGGACCATCTTATAATATGGTGCGATAACTGTGCCGGCCAAAATAAAAACAGAATGATGCTTTTCTTATTGATGTATTTAGTGGCAAATGGCCACTTTAAATCAATCGAACAGAAATTTTTAATAACAGGTCATAGTTTCCTACAGTGTGATAGAGACTTTGGAATCATAGAAAAAAGAAAAAAGGTTATGAAAAGTTATGTACCTCAGGACCTAAAAAAAGTAATTTCTGGTGCAAAAAATACAGCAAAACCTTTCCAGGTGATTGATATGACAAGTGACTGTTTTTTTGACCTCCAAGCTGCTGCAGATGACATAATTGTGACTAAAAAACTGAATATCTCAACAGCATCTCGGTTGTTAGTAAGGGAAGATAAGCCAGGTGTAGTGCATGTAAAAGAAAATTTAGGAGACTTGGAACCATGGAAAGAAATAAATGTATTGAAAAGAGGGAAATCTATTTCAGACTTAAAAAATGTGGAGTTACGTCGACTTGTGGCTAAAAATACTATAAGCAGAGAAAAGAAGAAGGACTTAGAAAGTATGATTGAATACTTGCCAGAAAATTATCAAGAATTCTACAGGAATTTGTGTAATAACTAATTATTTCAGAATATTGGCACTTAGCCCCAACAATAATTAACATGGTAATTAGCCCATATGTAAAGCAAATATCTTGTCATTTGACCCATTTCTTTATTGATTAAAATAATATTGATTTGTTTTCAGAAATAACTTACTACTAATATTATTAAATGGTACATGTGTAAACAGTACCTATTTGATTTCTGTTTTCATATTATTAATCCAAATAAAACGTTGATTGAAAAGCTAATGCATTTTTATTCAATTTCTCAATAATTTTATTTTGGCACTTAGCTCATTTGTAAATTCCATGCCTCAATTATTATCTTGCTTAGAGTTTTTAGTAGAAATAAAAGAAATCAATTGAATATAAATTTAATAGTTTAGTAATGTATTAATACTACCTAATTCAATTGATTTCTATTTACCTACTTAATATGACTAAAGTCAATATTTCTAAGCTACTTGCCTCATGATTTGCTTTAAGTAGCGACCGGACGATGCCCTTGCCGAGGTGATGGTGACTCTTGGAGGGCAGAGGAGTCATCACCAGAATCTTGTAGGCTGCTGCCGTCCACAGCAGGGACGCCAAGCAGAGAAGTAGCTTCATATTTACTGAAAGTGGTTGCCACATCTTATTTGTTATTATCAACTACAAAGTCCACTAGGGCATTAAGACTAGAGATAAGGAGTACTACCATACCTCTAAGGCAAAAAAAATAAAAATTTTGTTGGATCGCCTTTTATATGTCCACCTTTCATCAGTCCTTATCTGATATCTCTAGTCTCCATGCACTAGGGTAGGTATACTCTAAATATTTTCTCTCTAGCAGATTCGCCTTTTGCATACCTAAGCACTTGGTCCCTAGCGGGGGAATTTCTAGATCCGACAAAAAACATCGAAAATTACATGTTCTTTTGCTTAATAAGTATTTAGGCACTTAATAAGCAAGAGAACTTGTAAGTTGTATCTATCACGATGCGTTTTATCAATTGTTAAAAGTAGGCCTTTCTAATCTTCGAGCGAAGTAACTAATCTTTAAACACAGTAGTGCCACATTTTGGGAATCGAACCTGCACCATTTTAGAATGCTAATATGTTTATCGCGGCCTACCTTTAAAAAAGCTCAACATTAAAATATCTCAAGTAATAATATATCAAATATGAATAGGTAATGATACTAAATGTTTTGTATTTTATTATATTCGTATATAATAAAAATATTTATGGCAGGATTTAAGTTATACCCAAATATTATTATGACGACCTCCGTAGCGCAGTTGGTTGAGCGCGTTGGCGCTCGAACGAAAGGTCGCGGGTTCGAATCCCGCCGAGGGAACAAAAAGTTTTCAATGTTCCTGGGTCATGGATGTGTATTAAATTTGTGTATAATATAATAAAAATCTTAAATATGTGTATAGTATAAAAGTATTAAATATATTTCCGTTGTCTGGTACCTGTAACACAAGTTCTTCGGATACTTAGCACAGGGCCAGATTGACGTGGTGTGAAGCGTCCATAGATATTATTATTATTATTATAAATAATAAGTTACCTTAATAAAATAATATCGTCTTTAAATCATTTGTCTTAGAGTAGGTTTTCAAAATTAAGATTGAGGCAGATAACATTTATATCGTAGATAACTTTATTAAAAACATGATAAAATTGTATTCAATGTTACAACTGTATATTGATAAAAATGATAAAGTACTAGTACACTCAGTACATTTTACTTAGCACGGGTCCAGATTAACGTGATGTGAAAGCGTCTGGCGTCCATAGATATTATATTGTTACTTAGAAAACGCTGGCTGGTACAACTGACTTCGAGGTACAACATAAGAACTTCCCTATACATTTTCTATAAATAAGTACCTATATTAATAACACCTAGAATAATATGTCGAGTCTTCATAAAAAACTAAAAATGCTCTTTGATTAATTTGGAGCCAGTTGAAGCAACTAGCAACACTGGTTGCTACGGATGCTACCAAGTACAACATACTCCCCTGTACATTTTCTAGCAAGTCATACTGACTAGTTTTCTAATGTTATACAACTAAACAAGTCGTTATTTAATTTTTTTATAATGTTTTTATTGATATTAAATGATTTATACTACGTTCTTTATGTATAACATATTATGTTGTACATTGTCGCATCACACAATATTAATATGTCGAATATTACGCATGGAAGGAATAATAATTCAAATGTTTTTAAACAAATTTGGCAAACCAACGAAACAAACAAAATACAAACAAAAGGTGCATTCCAGTTGCAAGGAATTAACGGTAAAACAAAACTTTAAAACACAAACTGTTTTTTATGTTTGAACTTAGGCCGAGAAAACAGGAATGTAATTAATAAAATATAATCATTAATAAAAAATAAAATTGTAAATACATATTCGTAGTGTTTTGTGCTGTGTGTGTACCTATCATTTGATACCAAACACGAGCCAATTATCTTTTTTTAAGTTGGATTTTGAGGTTTAATTTTAAAATACACAATTTTTCGTTTAAATAGCCAATGTTACTCGCGGTATTATTACGAATCATTGACACCTCATTCATCAAAATCGGATTAGTAGTGTAGCTGCTGCTATGGAACAAACAAACATACATACATATTACATACATACATACATATATAGACTGCCAAAATAACTTTGACTTCTTCCCGTCGTCTTATCCGAAGTCGAGTAAATAGAGTAAGGGCCGATTTTTCAATCGTCAGATAACTTTTACCTAAGGAATAAATATGTGACTTTGACAGATTTTGTATGGAACAAATTTCAAAGTCACATTTTTATTCAACAGATAAAAGTTATCTGACGATTGAAAAATCGGCCCTTAACCGATTCGTTGCGGATGACACGCCACGCGTGCCATTGATTTCTTTTGTCTGTGACGGAGGGCACGCTAGTCGTGCCATTTATAAAATTGCTGTAACTTGCTCAAATTACTTTTGAGGATGATTTGTCCAGGACAAAATATACATTATTTTACACGTTGTACATGCCCACAGACTTCGTTTCTAGATATTTTATGAATTTGAAATTTTCAGGTGTGGCAAACCTTTTTTGACAAGCAATTTTGACAAAGTAATATTAAATGCGGATATGCTTCTTTTATCGTTAAATTTAATGGACATACGTAGTACAGCTTAATGTTGAACACTATTTAAAATATTTCATAGGATGTCCGCCATTAAAATGTAATAGGTAGAACCAAGAACCTGCTGTGTGAAATGAATTTTAAATAATTTTGTGGAAAAATAATGTGTAGCATAACTTGCATAAGTACCATTCATCAAAGACGCTTACGAACCTAAGCTGTAAACATGTTTCTGGATTGCTTCTTGATAAAAAGAACGTAAAACCTTTGAATAAGTCAAAGTTTAATTTTGGTTAAATTGTTGTCGTATTATTAGCTCTAACTATAGTTAGAAAACTCTGACAGAAAATATCGTAGGTTCATAAACCATAAGACAAAAATATAAACGTATATAGGTAAGTAGGTTATATTTATTTAACCCTACCTACCTACTTTTTCTATAGAACAGTTAAATTGTGTTGTGATGTCTTAGCGATAACTTCGTTACTTAAAAACACAATACTAACCACCAACCTACACAATATTAATGTACCACACAATAATATTCGAAAAAACAATAATAATATGACAAAAGGTTTGTAACATCTGTATAAAAAAATCACTTACCCGCCATATCAAGGAAATCGCGTAGAAAAACTCGTATTTAGCCACTTTCAACCACTTACAAGACCGTTTACTATCAACTTGCGATGACACCTAAACCTAATCAGGTCTACACATGCCTAAAAAGCATAAAAAGTATATTTTTATTACACATGGCTGATGGCACACTAGGTGTGTCATTTTCTTCTATGGCGGCTGACACGACAGGCGTGCCATGAAATATTGGTACGCCGCCACGGCTAAAAGTTTGCGAAATCGAGTGCCGCAATGAATCGGTTAATAACGTTATTTAGATCCAACTGGAATGCACCTACAATCTCCAATTACAGTAACAAAGTAATTAAATCTACATAATAAAAATATATACCATACCCAATGAATACCTAATAGGTAATTATTGTATAAAAAGTCAAGGTTCTAATGCTAACTTACGTTTTAGGCTCCACACACACTAGCGTAGAGTCGATGCGTCATGTTTTCCACCTATATCATAATATTTGTATTTTTCCAGTAATAAGGATATTATAGTAGAATGTTAGTACGGCGCATTGCTAAATCTTTGTCACTGTGCATCTGCGTTTGTAACCATAACCAACCATAGTAACCATAATACAAACGCCGGCAAAATTAGAGGAACATAGGTAAAAAGGACTATATCTACATCTACACTAATAATATAAAGAGGAAAGATTTGTATTTTTGTACGTAACGACTAAACTCAAAAAGTACTGGACCGATTTTAATAATTATTTTTTTATTAGAAAGCTACATTATCACTGAGTAACATAGGCTATATAAAAATCAATTTCTGTTCGTTAGTCTCACTAAAACTCGAGATCAGCTGAACTGTTTCGGCTATTTTTGGTCTTGAAATATTCGTGGAAGTCCCGGGAAGGTTTACACGGTTTCCATGCTCAACGAAGTGGACACGGGTCAGCTATTTTAAGTATAAGGGTGTCGAATGACGTAATTTTTTTTATAGTTTCCATACCTATACCGGACATAAAACATTGAACAGAATTGAAGACATGAATGCATGAAGGTTATGTCGCAAAATTTTTTTACCCAGAAAATTGAGTTTAAACTGTCACTTAAACATTTTAGGTTATGTAGTAACGTATTGTGTGCATCGATTCTAGAGACGGGCCTGTAGATTAATATGTTGCGACGTATTCTGAAACATTTAAAAAAGTGACAGTTTTAACTCAATTTTCTCGAAATCAGAATTTTGCTACATAACACCTTCATCCATTTATGTCTTCAACTGTCAAGTGGATAGATTTTTATTGCAATTCTTCCCCTATAAGTGTTTGTCGACGATTGACGATGTAAGGGCTTCTGATAAGAATGGTGTTTGTGTGGCGCAAGGCAAGTTCATTTCATTTTATCTTTAAGTTTACAAAAGTGAGTGACTTACCAGCAACTACAGTCGCCAGAGTTGTGATCTCTGAGGAAGGCAACGCCGAACGTTCAGTCAGTCAAGTCTTAGGTGTATCTGTTTCTGTCGTCTATCGCAACGTTACCGGCAGACTGGATTTTACGTCCGCATTTGTGTAATTTAAGTTTCTCATATATAAAAAAATAAATAAATGTACAAAAATATTTAAAATATATTATTTTTATTTATTTTTTACATTTTGTTATATTTCTCTAATTTTGCCGGCGTACTTCCACTAAACCTAGTAGATATTTATAAGTATTACTTAAGCAAATTTAGATATAAATAAATACATACCTTTACAGTGTCTTATTACTAAGTATTTCTTGTTGTTGTTTTGCCTATAAAATGAATAATCAATATATAACGAGAATCACATTATATAACTTTCCGGATCAACTAAATTGTGTTGTCACTACACCACCGAAATCTAATCATACACTATCAAAATTATTTATTATCAAGCGACATACACAGGTAATGAGTTACGTAAGTATAATATGTCATGTATTAGTTTTTTATATAAATATTAATCAGGAATAAAGTCTTCACAACTGACAGGGAGACACGCGTTCAGCGCGTGTGGAGTGTGAACTACAGAAGGCAATAAAGAATTGTAATCTTTGTACACATTAATTGTTACTGATTGCATTATTATGTCAAACTCATCGCCTACGATGTCCTCCGAAGACAGGAAAAGATGGCGATCAATCACAAGTAGGAAGGTCAAGAAAGGTGGAGGTCACGACAGACATGACGAACACAATTAAGAAGTTACTTATTAGGACCTCCTGAGCGTGCTCAGCGCCCGCCGCCAAGCTAGACAGCTTCTGCGGCACTAGGTTTGGACCTAGTGCCGCAGAAGCTGTCTAGCTAACGCCTATGCATCTCCGAACCACAAAGGACGCCAAATACCTAAACTACTTGTTAATCTTATTATACAATTATAAACACTAATATATTTTTAAGTCGTTTTGTATACCTACTAAAAATATAAGCAGCCTGAAATAAACATATTGTACTAGCCGACCCGCTGGCTGGCAGTTCTCAAGGCTGGTATATATTTTCCTGTATAATGGTATTCCCCCACGTGCATTAAAGTCAACAGGTAAAACAAACTAGAGGATATAAATGTGAAGTAAACTTTATTGCTTATAAATAAATACAAAACAGTTTACAGACGAGCGACATATTTCTGGAATAGCTGCACGTCGGTGTTGTCGTGTAGTTTGTGGATTTGGACCTCGTTGTCCGTTGTCACCAGCGCCTGCAATAAAAAACGACTAAACTACCGAACTAGTTAAAACTCGGCATCTACTAGCAGCAAAGGACAAGAAACATACTTATAGGCAAATTCAAAATGCACACACATCGTCTGCAACGCGGATGCAGTAAAAGTGATCAGGGGCCTTACTCTCCAAACTGAATTTCGATTCAGATTCGATCGCGCTTCGTACTTCTCAATAAATTGACGTTGGTTGATTTTGATTCTCAGTCGATTGATATGGTCGGGAGTACAAAAAGATACGATCTAACGATTTTCTTTATCCTGTTTAATTTCAAAGTAATCTACCAAATAAAATACCAAAAGCCGTTGAGATCGAATTGACTTCTCGATGTGTCTGGAGTAAGCCTGCAGATTCAACAATTTGAAAGAACTGCTGGTTAAAACTAAAATTTACTCGTTGTGGGGTATAACATAACACTTAGGGCGTGTTTCACCAAGCAATGTAAAAGTTAACGCCATGTTAAATATCATGTTATTCCTCTCGTATTTCCTGTTAATTAATGAGATGGCATGGTATTTTAACATTACTTGGTGAAACTAACTTTAACATTTCTTGGTGAAACACGGCCTTAGGCTAAGACACGCCAAAGTTTTAAGTTTTCGGTGTTTCAAACCGGCTAGTTTTAGATATTCGATTTCTGAACTTGAACTCTGTACGATAATTGAAGACATGGATGGATGAAGGTGATATGTCGCAAAAAAATGCTACCCAGAATATGGGTTCAATCTGCCACTTAAACATTTTAGGATATGTAGTAACATATTAAGTACATATTTTATTCTAGAGTCTAATCTTTAGATTAATGTACTTAATTTACGACGTATTCTAAAATGTTTAAGTGACAGTTGAAACTCTATTTTCTCGAAATCAGAATTTAGCTTCAGCCTACATATTATCACCTTCGCCCATTCATGTCTTTAGTTATAAAATACTCTTTTCGATGCTCTACTCTTTATTATAGAAATCAGTCGTAGCTTCCAAACCTATTCAATGCAAGGAAACAAATCTTTCCTCTATTTAAAATTGGTATAGAAAACTCACAACAAAATTTTAAATAAGGTCAACCGGGGCAATAGCGTACCAATTTGTGTTCCGCATATTTGACATTAAATTAAAATTGTTCTATTAGGGTGACGATAAAAAATCCGGTAAGGGGTTGTGTAGAATTTATTCGAGAATAAAATAGTTTATTGCTTTTTCGAATTATAAGTTATAAATATTATATATTACAGTTTTTTTAAAAACACGTATTTTAGACGCAATTTCCCGTTTTGGGAAATTGCGTCATTGAAGGATAAAAGTTTAATGAAGGCGTTTTGAAAACTAAAATAGTGATTTTTGGTAATAAATAAATGCATTTTACCTATTTTACTTAGTTATGTATTAAAACTTGAAGGGAATCTTTTACAGTTATTCGAGCTTACAAAGTAGGGAAAATGCATCTAATTTAGGGTGTCGCAAATGCCCCATTGACAATTTCAGATGTCCTCAACATTTGAGACCAAACTCGATGAGGCTGGTCTAAAATAAAGATAATATTATTTTTATGTCCTATGAGAAAATAAAAATAATCTTTGTAATATTTTAAAATTTTAATGATAATTTTGGGTAACAATCTTGCTTGCGATTAAATAATAAAATAAGCTTGTAGCTTAAAAAATTCTAGAAAATAGTTAATATTGTTGATACATTATTCTAAAAATTTTATCAATAGCTATGTTTAAAAAAAACAACATGACGTATTTTCTCGTCAGGATTAAAAAATATATAAATACCTAATACTTTCTTTAAAAATTATAACATTCTTATCTTATTAAAAGAACTGAAATATACATAATTTTAAAAATTTACAAAAATTTTAAAACTTAAAACAAGTCTTATTAATAACTCACTTACATACTAACTGGAAATTTGAAAACGGTAAAAATACTTAGTTTGTTTTTTGAACTAATTAGTATTTTTTAACTTTCTTGTTTTACTAAGTGTTAAGTAATTGTTAATTAGGAACTTATAAGAGATCAAATTAAGTATATTATATTAATCTAAGTAATACAAAATAAAACGGAGGAATTTTAAGAGATCAACTTTTATTAATAAAAAGAAACTAAAGAAAAGCTTATAAATGACATGTAAGTACTTCAGTATAAGTTTATTTATAAATCAGTCTACTTAAAATATGCTAGTAGAGATAGTAAAAATTCTAGAAAATAGTTAACATTTTAGATACTTACATTATTCTAAAAATATAATCAATAGGTTTGTTTAAAAAAATCAACTTAATATAACAAAAAAGAAAAATGTAGTTTTAACAAAATTTATAACAAATTCAAAAACAAAAACATTATTAATTATTGCTCACTTACTTACCGTATACTAACTGGAAATGATAAAAATAGTTTGTTTTTTTAAACTAAGTACTTAATTACTTATTTTTACTTAGTATTAATAAATTAGGAACTTATAAGAGATCAAATGAAGTATCTTATATTTATCTAATACAAAATAAAAAGGTGGAATTTATAGGAGATCACATTCTCTTATTTTAATTAATTTTACTTAAATAATTTTATACTTACCGAGAGGATTAGGAGATCTTATATATAATTTGATAATTTGTTTTTTTGCACATTATCGTTAAGTTTATAATTTGAAGATAATGTACAAAAAAACTATTGGACATTAAACGACATAAAATTTTCCTTAAATATCATTTGTCCTCTACGAGTTATTTGAGGATTTTCAAGGTACATAATAATATCAGTATCATAATATTTTATATCTGATACATCTTCAACGTGTGGATAGCTAAATGTCTGTAATTTGCTTGTTTTATTTTTTCTTAAAAACTTAACTCTTGGAATACCATTGCCATTTATTGAGATTATATTTCCGATAAAGTGTTTTACACTTTTCTTAGTGGCAAACTTAACAAGCACCCAATCTCCAACAATAGGTATTTGCAAAGTTTTATCTATATTATCTTGAACAATATCTTCAGGTAAGCGTGCACCTATAGACGTATCACTTTCGCTGTCAGCTTTTTCATAAAATTGTGTAGAAAAATCTTCCCAAGTAGGCAATAAATCCGAATCCGATCGGTCCGAATCCGATTTTATATCATCATTTTCTTCTTCACTGTCACTTTCAAACATTTTCTTTAGTCGCTTTATGGTCTTTACTTTTTTCTTTGGTTTCTTTGGTTGCTTCTTTTCAGTTTTCTTTATCATTTTCTTTTTTTTATCTTCCTCCTCTTCTTTTAATTTTGATAAATAGCATTCTCTGGTAATCACTTCACATCCTCTTGCAGCCTTTCGTTTTTTAACTTTCAGATTACTGTCCCCTTTTTTTATAGTAGCCAGCAATAAACTTTCAAATGAAATTTTTTCGTTTTGATCAAGAAAACGATCCTCAAGAATTTGAATTCGATTATTTTTATTAGTTTTACTTGTACCAGTAGTATTCATATCTATGGGCTTTAAAATAATTCTATCCTTACTGTGTTCGAATTCTTGAGGTTTTTCTTGTACAGAATAATATATTAATTTAATTATTTTTTGTAGGCATAAGAATTTCAATGACGATACATCATTCCTTGTGTGTATAGTCTCGTCTTCTTGACGATTTCGCTTTAAAGCCTCATCAAATCTTTTCAGTGACTCGGGATCGAATTTGTCACGAGGGATGGCAAGTTTATTTAATGGATATATTCCTGCTTTCTTAAAACCATTTTTAATAATAATTGGATCTAATTCTGCCCACACCTCCCCAAGTAATTGGCTAAAGTCATTTTTTTTTTAATTTATCTCCCACATTTAATCTCTGCCATGCTAAAATTTTTTTATCCCAATTACATTTCATCGACTTAAACACGGCTAAATCTAGTGGCTGCAACAAATGGCTGGAATGTGATGGAAGCTTAATTATGGTGACACCCATTTGAGAAGCGCGTTCTAAAATTGAAAGTTGAATGTGCGTTGAATGCCCATCATAAACCAGCAGTGATGGTCGGTTTTGAGATAAATGAGGTAAAACTGTTGTAAACATGTAGTTTTCAAAAACTTTTGACTCAATCCAGCCGTTTTTTGTAGCTGCATACGTAGTACCTTCAAAAGCCCTACTGCTCATCCATTGATCCCATACGTTTTTGCCACGGTATATAATGAGAGGTGGTAGTTTTTCTCCAGCTGCGCTAGCCGTAAACAAAACGGTAACATTATCTTTGCCAGCTGATGCTATTGTCCGGGTACTAGCATAACCTCGCCTACCTACTACTTTCGTTTTATCCGGATCTTTGCTAAAGCTAGATTCGTCTAGGTTCCAGATTCTCTCTGGTCTGTTTAGAACTTCTAGCTCTGTCACACAATTCTCAAGAACGTTATAATATTCATTTATTATAAAAGGATCGCACGCAGTTTTTCTTGACATTTCTACAGCTTGTGGTTTCTTTAAAGACAGGTGGTTCCTTTTTAAGAAACCAACAAACCAATCATAACCTGGTGTATTATTATGAAAACTTGTCTTTAATTTATTATACTTAATAAAATTGCTCACAACTAGAGTGGTTTCTTGTGGAGATAATCCAAAACCATATTTTTCTAGAATGTGAAGGCCGTCAGCAAGCCTCCTTTCATTTTCTGCATTAATTTCTGTTGGCCTACCCCGGGTTTCCTTAACAACACCTCTTCTTAAGTTTACTCTGTCCGAGATTGTTGACCTTGGGATATTATACTTTTTAGATGCTTGGTATGAACTCAGTATCCCATTTTTAACTTCGTTAACAGCCTGCTTTAACGTTGTCAAATCGTAAGTTGGAATAGTCTTCTTTTTGTAATTACGCACCATATTGAAGGCTATTTGATCAATACGCCTGAAACAAAATTGTACAAAGTGACGCGTATGTCAAGGGAAGTATATAATATATAAGAATTAATATACAATTCAATCCTAATTCAGGAACAGTAAAATAGTTTTGAAAAGTTATATATTAATAATAATATAACTAAGCACTATCGGGGACCGGTTTCTCATGATTCGAAATTTGGATTCAAATGTCGTGCTCCAACTTGTAGTACATGCATGTTTGGATATTTACGCAAGCGAGACCACGACAGTCGAATCCAAATTCAAGTTTCCGAAAATTGGGCCCCCTGCCTAATGACTTCTTTACTTACATTAAATAGCTGACAAATAGTATGATTCTTAACAACTTATTACTTTATTGCAAGTAAAACTATAAACTGGCTTTGAAAGTTAATTATTAACATTACAATAGTAACATTCATCATCAGGATAATGTTCGTAACAAGTAAAAGTGTTACAAACTGGACACCAAAAAAACGAACTTGAAAGTAATCTTTTTGCTAAGTGATGGCTCATTTTCAAAATAAAGTGATGATCCATAGAATTTGACATTGGATTTACTATATATCCACATCCAAAACATTTATTTAATAGGATGAAATGAGTCCTTGTCCATGGCCATGTATGTTTCTTGTTAATGTAATATTGTAAATCACGTTTTGTTAAATATTTATCTATATCCATGTATGTTAGTATAACCATTGTTTTATATTATTTATAATTTAATTTTCGAGATAAGTACCTGAAATAATGAAATGATACTTAATCATTATTTATAGCTTTGATGACTTATCTCAAAACAGGATTTAGTATAAAGGTTAAATAATCTAAAACAAATTAATTGATCTAAGTTAGTCTAAAACAGTTTTAATGTATTTCCAAATTTCAAATATAAATACATATATATGTGTCACGAAGAACGGTTGACAACCACTGGTTTTGGGGTAATTGCGTCACATGGACGCATTTGCCCAAAAAACTAGGGTGCAATTACCCCAACATTTCTAAAACACCTTCAAAATTCAAAAACTCGATTCTTATAAAATAAACTAAATCTTATATAAATGATTACTTTACATGTATACTGTGATCCATATATTTTACGTTCAAGTTGTAGTTACGTCAAAAACACTTTAAATTAAAAAGATTTTTAAACGCGTTGTTGACTCTCCTCGTGCACGCTGACTTTTGACAAATCGAAATTTCACAAAATGGCGAAAATATGACATTTGCGATACACAACGCCATCCAACGGCACTTTACGTTACTTATTAGGTAAAAACACATGTCACTAGATGGCAGAAGTTGTTGTAATTTTTTTAGTTTTGGTTTAAACGCTATTAGTTGCTATTACCCCATAGTGGCAATTGCCCCGGTTGACCTTAAATAAATAATTATGTTGTAATGTTATTCTCCAGTTACTCAAAGATATTTCTGTTTCAACAAAAGGAAATATGTACCTACATTGTAATGAAATTGAAGAAAATATATAAATAAAATAAAAAAATCTAGGGAGCGTTTTTTTTTTAATGGCCGGCGCTTTTACCTGTGTAACAGATTTTGTACGAAAAAATATATAATAAGTCAACGCAAGATATTTGTTCCTCAGATGGAGAGTGTCTGATGATTGAGAATTCGATACTAAGTAAAGTTTTATAATATCTTTAGTAATAATAATATAATAGGTTCATAATAAAAACATAGCTATTAACAACGATCATTAATGAAAAATGTATTGTCTGTATCATGTAACTACTATAGTCAGGGTTCCCCCATACATTGTTTTCACTTTATTAGTATCAAGCAAATTTTTCGTGAGTACCTACATTTTGATGAGACGTCCAATAATTTCTTGGACGGAACTCTTGTTTGTGGTAGCTAACACTCAAGAAAAAAATCCTTGATACTAATCAAGTGAAAACAATGTATGGGGTAACCCTGACTACTATGTACGAATTGCATGAAATAAATGGCTTTTTTATTTTTTAGATAACTTACAATAGCCTTATCGCTGGCAACACAGGCTCGCGCGGGCGGGAGCACGCACTCGGCGCGCACGTCACTGCGTGTGAGCCGCCACACGCACGCGCTGCGGCCCGACTGCGCGTATACACAGCACGGGTCCGTCGGCGACCATACCACTGTCTTGATAGACTAGAAGAGAAAGAGAGATTCACAGAAACTATAATAATAATTGAAGACATAAATGGATAAAGGTGATATGTCACAAAAAAAATCCCAGAAAATTGAGTTTAAACCGTCACTAAAACACTTAAAGATTTGTGGTAACGTATACCTAATGTACATTGATTCTAGAGACGGTTTGTACTTAATACGTTACGGCGTATTCTAAAATGTTTGAGTGGCGGTTTGAACTAAATTTTCTCGAAATAAAAGTTTTGCTACATATCACCTCCGTCCATTCATGTCTTCAATTGACTTAGTAGTATCCCCGTAGCATAAGCTAAATATTCGTAGAACTTGATTTACTAGACACTACTTTACTAGTAAAATATCGCCACAAAATCAACAACATATAAGTACACAAAATACTTTTTTTAATTAAATGATTTTTATGATAAATGAAAGAGAAGCGATGTGATGTTCAGACTACAAAGTCTATAAAAAGAGAAGATATCAAAAAATCTCCAAAAAACTAACAGACGCCTCGGGCGAGATGTACAGCAAGGTATTTACTTTAATCAATGTAGTTAGATGTTGCAAGGACCCAACAAAACCATATCACACTCTTAATATACTGGAAAATATAACACTATAATGGCACCAAATCTAAATACAAAATATATCAACGATGAAATTGACATCCATTCTATTATAAAAGAAAATAGACCGGTAGAATTGTTGGATGATGGTACAACACGTTGATGATTTGTTTGTCAATGGGAACTAATGATTAACATTGTAGTCTTTATTCGTTTGTCAATGGGAACTAATGATTAACATTGTAGTCTTTATTCGTTTGTCAATGGGAACTAATGATTAACATTGTAGTCTTTATTCGTTTGTCAATAGGAACTAATGATTAACATTGTAGTCATTAGTATGACCATACTATAACATTTATTTTCGGCTCGTAATTAACATTGAACCATTTAAATCAATTGAAGATGAATCGATGAAGGTGAAATAATATGTGACAAAAAAATGTACCCAGAAAATTAGGTTTAAATAGTCACTTAAACATTTTAGGATATTATGTAGTCACGTATTAATTATTAACAATTGAGTCTAGAGATGGATCTTTAGATTAATGTGCTTAATACTTTACGACGTATACGAAGCGTCCATAGATATTTATTGGTGTCTTCAATTGATATCAGTTAAAAGTAGTCGATGGTAAAATAATATTTCACCTCGGGCGATGTCATTGCATTGTAAAATATTCAGGCATTATTGATTCAATGTCACCGGTTACTACTTTGTTTACTGGTATTTGCTGAGGGGAAAACGAGCAAACATCACCTGATAAGCGAACACCGAGGCCATGTGCATTACACCTAAGCTGTAACAATTAGTCACTCGCTGAGACTTATTAAAATCGTTATTTCGTGCAGGTTTTGTTGGTACAATCTCGTTTTTTGCCAATTGACGTATGTACTATGTATGTATGATGTATCCTATATACAGATACGATTATACTACCTTTCCTCATTTTGGAAATGTATTTTTTTTTATTGGCAAAAACAATAACAATAATTATAGCAAAAAAAATTTTTTTTTTGAAATTTTTGTAAAAAAAAAAATACATTTCTAGAATGAGAAAAGGTAGTATAATCATTTCCCAAAGTTATAGTGACTGCTCTTTTTACACCAGTTATAGTAGGACTTTATTTACCTAAAATGGGAAAAAAAGAATTACCTTTAAATCGGTATTTTTATGATTTTCTGTGATATCCATATTCGTATTTTCCGATAAATATTTCTCAGCGGTAGGAGATGGAACGTTGCTGAAATAAAATTCAACATTAACATCTAAAACCTTGAACGTGCATAGCCAAATTCCGCGAAAGACAGTATGGAGTATGGCTACACTGACGCCCGGCTTCTGAAAGGCTGATCAAATCGTCAACCAGCTAACGAATTTAAAAAACCAATTTAAATGCGAGTGCAAGTGTTATTGTCCCCGAACCGGTGGTAGGTCATCATGTAGGACAATTCTAAAAGTGTTAAGTATCTAACCAATTTGGAAATAAAAGATTTTCATTTTCAATGCCAGTCATGATCACATAATATGAGCGTTCTGGACGGATAGTTAACTGAAATTTTAGCTGAGAGATGATTTTATCAGCCTTTCAGAAACCTGGCGTTACAGTACCTACTACTTATTACACTAAAAAAATAACTGAAATGCACACCTGCAATCCAGCCTCAGTAGAACTCTAAAAGTGTCGAATGAACACAAAATTATAATTCCATCATCAGTAGAAGCTAGAAAATACGGGAGATTGTGAGGAGACGCTGCAATTGATGTTATATTTGATGCTGAACCTAAAAAAACATTTAGACTTAATAGGGACACATAGAAACTAGAAACACTAGCGTCAGAAAAAATAAATAGAATGGAAACGGAAGTATCGATTGGAAATTAATGTCTAAATGAATTTTATTTAGAATGTAGTTTTCAAGTTCAGTGAAGCAATTTGTAAAAAGTGGCTGTGACATACGAACGGACAGACATGACGAATCCATAAGCGATCCGTTTTTTGCCATTTGTCTACGGAATCCTAAAAATCTGCAGTGGAAACTAAGAAAGACAGTTTCAAGCAGTGGCCTTGCAAAATGCAAAACCGGTATTGAGTAAATTAATTATACTGCAATCAAAATAGAAAATAATGCTTACTGCCAACGTCAAATGACTCCACTTTAACAGCAGAAGTAACTCTCGAACAACAGAGAACCTCTCCGCCATTTTTTGCTATCAAATAATAAACACGATTTTTGTAATGCATGATTTTTAAATCATAGCAGGATATTTTGCAGCCAAAAGCATTTTCCACTGAAACTTTGATATTCATACTGGCAGCACTGGTCGGTCTGTCAAATTGCTTCGAAGAACTCGCACGGGGTTCCATTTTCAAATTTCTCTCCGCTCTCTTAGCGGCCAGTCTTTTTTTCGCGCCATTTAAATTGAAAATATTATCATCGATTACTCTTTCGTACACATGGTCAGATAAATTGATGGTCCGTCTCATTTCTAGTGTCATCTTTGACCAATACGCTTTACCTGGATCATGGACATATTTCTTTGATTTTTCTTGCATTACCGACCATACGGTCAATATTCCCAATTGTTGCAATGCAAACAACTAAAATGTTAAAACAAAAATGAAGACATTCAAACATGAGACATAATAAAATCCCAAAATTAGAAAAATATCAAATCATAGAAATGTGAATCGTCCTGTTAGACTTTAATAGTTAATTTACAGACCTGTCCTACAATTTTTTGAGAGGCAGCGTCAGCAACATTCGACATCTCCTCTAAGTATTCTAATGCGATGATAGTATCGACTTCGTTCTCATTAGAAATGTTAATTGCACTGGTGGTAAAGGCACTGGTTTGAAATATGGCAATCGCATCCTGAAAACAATAAAATTCTTAGAAAAGAAAAAGTCAAGAACCTTATTTAACTACCAGAAAGGTGGTCGTGGTTACCATATAAAGGTATCGTAAGTAGAAATATATCTTTAATTGCTTCAATATTATATTTGGCTGTTGGAAATTACCATTTTAAACATTGGCCCCATATAATAATTTAATGATATGATTGTATGTTAAATTTACCCGATTAGTGCCAATATCACGATTCTTTAAATTCCATTGCCTAACTTTTTCAGTTTCTGATAGGTTGTCTTCCACTATTTCATGAAAATTTTTCGCTTTTGTTTCGTTAATATATTCTTTGCACCATGTCGCCTCTTCAGTCAAGTCCCAAATATGTATTGAACTGAAAAAATGGGTAAAAATTCAAAATTGAAAATAAGTGATATTGATGAACAATAAAAAAAATTAAATCCTTACCCGTCTTCTAAAGCTCCAACGAAAAATCCATCAATTGATCCAGAAAAAACACCAAGTTTTACATTATCTACAGCTATCAGAACTTTTGTTGGCTCAATCAAGGCAACATTCAAGTCCCATAAACACAAAACACATTTGCCTGCAGTGATGCCACTAGCAGCTTTACTGTGTACAGTAAAAATAAGATTGTTCTTAGCTTTGGAAAATACTATACCTATCACTTCAGACTTTTTTAAATAGGAATACTTATCGTTTGTTACATTGTCCATAATCAAAGGTAGATAACCACTACTGAAAGGGTATGATGATTGTTTTAAATCTGATGCATGAGTATGACCAGTATTCATACTTAATACATTACTAATTCTTCTCTCAGCCCTCTTTAGAAACTTTGCGAGACTGTTCATATGAACATTAGAACATTTTAACCTTTTTCTATATGTTTCGTATGACATTATTTTATCAGATCCCGCTCCATCCTTCTGCTCCAAGTATATTCTTAGATTATTATTCTTGTAATCATCATCATGATTTGTTTCGGTTTTATCTTCGTCGAATAAAAAACTAAACTCTTGTCTTTTTTTTGTATTATTATTTTCACTTGAGTTTAAATTAAGGCAGACGTCATTTTTAGAAAATTTAATAGGATACTGTGTCCATTTATGGCAATAAGTGACTTCTTCAGTTTGGACCTCTGTAGCAATACCATCATCGAACGTCTGCACCGCTGTCTGTGTATAGTTCGATCGGCCATAAGTAGCCATGAACAAATCATATGGAATCGGTTTCATTTCGAATAACGAGTACGTTATTTCATGGAGCGTTACTATACTTAAAATATCTTCTGCTCTTTGTTTTAATCTTTCGAGCACACGACGCTTTTTGCGATGATCTCTTGATTTTGTAAAATTTATGAATAATGGCCTACAAATTTTAAATGTATTACAAAACTTTTATAAGTATATAACAAGTCTTAAGCATTTTAAATAAAACTAACCTTTCAAAAACATCTACATGGACCGTCTTAATGCTTGGTAGTCCACTAGAGCTAGACATCTCCTGGAAACCTTCATCAGTTAAAGAAGTCTTCTTGTCCGCTTCTTCAGAGGTTTCGGTAATGTTGTCCATTGGTGTAGTTTTGGTGGCAGATCGAGTGTCACGTAATTCAAAATGGCCTGCATTTGGATTTCAGACATTAACATTATTTCATGGCTTGGTCTACACTGTACTTTTGTAATACTATATCTGATAGGGACCACATCTAAGTTCTATCTGTTATATTAGTGATGTAACAAAAAACCAGCCAAGTGCGATTTGTACTCGTGCACGAAGGATTGCATTCAAAATTCAAAAAAACACGTTTGGTTTATGGGACCCCCCTTAAACATCTTTATTTTGGTTTATTATTTCAGGGCAACAGAAATACATAAGGTGTGAAAATTTAAACTATCTGACTATCACTGTTCATGCGTACCTACAGTCTGGTGACAGACAGACGGATGGACGGACAACAATCCTAAAATGATGACTACCTTTGTAAAGGATTCCGTACAAAGTAAATAAAATTAAGAACAATGAAAAAAATAAAATGATAATAATTTTTAAAAATTTATGCACCATAAAAATAATTCAAATCTGTTTTTTAAAACCGTAATGGCGTTTAAAAATGGACTTCTTAATAAAATAATAATAGATACTTTTAATGGAATACTTATTATAGCTACGTTTAAGCCCAAAAAATATAAAATAATCGTACCAGAGTCTAACATTCGCTCTTCTTTCGAATTTTCTTCGGGTTCATCATTCGTCATTTCATCTTCCTCAGTCTGAGTGGACTCAACTGAAGCTTCACTCGGTGTACTCTCGTATGACTCAAAATCAGACTCGTAACTTTCGAAGTCATCTTCGTAACTCACTTCCTCTTCACTTGAACGTTTGTTCTCTTCCTATAAAAATAAAATAACATCAAACTAAAATATTCAAATCAAATGTTAATAAGCTAGGTCATACAATAGATTTAGTAAAAGTAAATATTATTGCAACCACCAAGCTAATACATTGCCTAGATATTATAAAAGGCACAGTTCCTCATTGCTGGAAAAAATATGCCTGTTCATTTATAATAAAAGTAAAAATTTAAGGGCACGTCAACCTGATGTACCTACGTAGATAGTACACTATATAAGTCGTTTTGTACTACCTATATATATCCGAATCTAATGGTGAAAAGTGCTAACAGGAGTTGCGAGCTCGATTTTGGTAAAAACTAAAACTGCATAATAAAATTATCATCGTAATAATCTTTCTTTTTTTTTTTTTCAAAATCAGCCTATACGATTACCGGCTAAATTAAAAATGTAATGATACAATTTTAGTTTTTATCAAAATCAAGCTCCTTTCAGCGTTTTTCGTTATGATAATAATATTATAGGTAGTTTCGGATTTCGTCTATCATATAATTAAAAATTCACCTGTATCAGTAAATATAATAGGTACCTACATAAATATGTCAAGTGACAAATAATTTTGATATAATATACCCATATTTAACACACCTAATGCGCCTGCCACACTCGACGAGTAATATGGGTAGTAGCGAGACGTAGTGTGGCCACATTACTTGTCGAGTGTGCGGCAGGCGCATAAGACCAAGGAACACAGCACACTTTTGTGTTCCTATGGCGGTATTGGAACTCCTCCTACAGCTCATTCGTCCCCACTTCTACGCGTAGGTTCAAGACTACAACAACCACAATCAGCCACAGGAGCCGTTGCACTAATAATAACAAATAAAATCTTACCTTATCTCCACTCAAATTGACGTAGAAAGCCTTGGGGGCGGCAGTTAATTTCTTGGACAGAGACGCCATTTCTGTATTGTTATCTATGACTTCTGGTGTCAATATTTTTACCTCACCTTCGTCCAAAGTTCTCGTTTTCGTTCTTTGTCTATCACTTGGTACATCTTCTTTATGTTTTCGTTCTTTTCTTTTTATATTATTTTTGTCTTCAATGTCAAGATTTTCTTCTAAATTTCGTTTTCGAATGGGTGAGTTTACTGTAACATTAATGGGTAGAGACTTCCCTGTTTTTTGCGTAGTGTCTACTTTCTGAACACTCCTTGTAGGTTTTATTGTATCACTTTTGCTTGGTACCTTTCTTGCGTTAAGCGGTACCGCAGATTTAGAGTTTGTGATCTCTCGCTGTGTAGTTTTGACAATACTGGCTGAACTAGTTACTTTCGTAGGTATGACTTTAGATGCTCTGAGTGTTTTATTTTTGTCGTAAATATCAGTGGTCGTTGTTTTTTGTACAAAATTACGTGGAGTCGATACCGTGTATATGGATTTCTTAATCGTTTCTTCTGTTTTCCGTGAATTAACATACTCTTTAACTTTGTCTTTATTGGTTCTTTTTTCGCCATTATTTGTAATTTCATTTTTATTCTTATCTTTTCTTTTTACTGATTCCACATTTCTTTTGACACTATCTGTTGCGCTTCTATCAGTCGTTTTCTTCAAACTGCTATCCTCCTTCGTTTTATCCTTTGTTCTTTTCTTCTCATCTTTGTTAGCAGACTGCATTATTTTAATATTTACTTCCTAAAACATTATAATATCCTGTATAATATCCTAACCTAACATACCAGGCTATAGGCATAGGCACGGTTAGTACCTAGGCATTTTAGCACCGAGAAACGAGAACAAGCAAAGGTAGTAGATATAAAATAATTTAAGGTTATTGGTGTAACTGTTACTTATGCCAAAAGTAACGATGGGCTATAACCTAAAAATAACAGGCCATTATCAAGCCTATTATTTTATTTTTATTTTACACGTTGTAGAAACGTAGACGAGTATTAGGTGCTAATTATAATTCGCGCCAAACCAGACCATATTATGTAAAAGCCTAAAATGTACTGTAATTTCAGCAAGTAGGTACCTAACTAGCTTTAGTTTTTAAAATTTGGCGCGTAATAAGTAATATTAGGCATTAATTTAATACCTATATAATAATTTAAGTAATATGTAACTATTTAGAAAAAAATACGTAGGTACTCAGCATGACTAGTTACATATAATAATTACTTACCACGTCATTTTATCCAGGTCAATAGGTCGAACTTGAAATGACATTAAAAATATTAAAATGGTTTTGAGAATGTAAATTAATAAATAAAATTAGTTTTAATTATGAATCTCGCAATAAAATTGGTAGGTATGTAGGTACTTATTTATTCTATAAACTATTTATCTGTTAAATATTTTACACTGAACCATGGCATTATTACAAAACTGCGACAAAAACTAATATGTATAATGTTAGTTGCTATGGTTACCGCAGTTGTGACATTATATTTTTTAAATTAGTTTTTTTTATCTAAAAAGATAATAGGTATCTACTCATACAAAAATTTGATTTAGGGCCTGAACATAATAAATTTATTTGATTCCACTTAAAATCAAGACTGAATTGCATGAGATAAATCAGTCAACTACTTAAGACTGATAAAATGTTTTAGTCAAATGGCGCAGCCAAGTAGGTACAAAGGTAAAATGAAAAAAAAAAATTAAAATTCCTGTACTTTATTGAAGGTTGTACAATCAGGTACAGCAACACTAAAATGTAGTATATTATATAGCTAAGATATAAAACCATTACGGTTTTCAATAAAATGAAAAAATAAATATACAATATTTAGAACTTCTTTCTGTCTTTCGTAAGTCACATACTTAGTAAAGTAAGGTAAACTGCAATAAAATTATTATTTCAGAGGTAATGTACTTTGTTTAATTTATATTTAATACTTAATTAACGATAAATAATTAATACAATACGAGCGGACGTATTTAATAAATACAAAACAAAAAGGCGCGAAATCGCCTTACTACTACATCCCTTCCTCCCACACATGAAAGCTCGAAACAAATTTAATTTAAATTTGGAATCAAATGTGGCTAGATTTTAGTTCTTTTACATGCCAGCGACGATGGACGCCGGGTCCTCTACACCTTCCTTGATCTTCCTCAGGAAAAGGACAGCTTCGCGACCATCGACGAGTCTATGGTCGTATGTGAGCGCGATGTACATCATCGGTCTGACGACTACCTGGCCGTTGAGAGCGATGGGCCTCTCAAAGATGCCGTGCATGCCCAGAATTCCGGACTGGGGCGGGTTAATGATAGGGGTACCCATCAGCGAGCCGAACACGCCGCCGTTGCTTATCGTGAAGGTGCCGCCGTCCATTTCCTCGATTGTCAGCTTGCCGGTCCTCGCCTTTTCGGCTAGTCCGGCAATGGTTAGCTCGATGTCGGCGTACGTCATGTTTTGGACGTTCCTCACCACGGGCACGACCAGGCCTTTGGGCGTGGCGACGGCCACAGATATGTCCACGTAGTCTCTGTACACGATCTCGTTGCCATCGATCACGGCGTTGACCACGGGCTGGTCCATCAGCGCGTTGGCGGCCGCCTTCACGAAGGGCGACATCAGGCCCAGCTTGACTCCGTGCTTCTTGGTGAACGCGTCCAAGTACTTCTTGCGGAACGCCATGATGTGAGACATGTCGATCTCGTTGAAGGTCGTCAGCAGGGCGTTGGTGTTCTGAGCCTCCTTGAGACGCTCCGCGATGCGCATTCGCATGCGGTTCATCTTGACTCGCTGCTCGCTCCTGGTACCGACGATCTCTTTGCTGTAGTCCGCCGGAGGGACTTTCACGGAGGCGGTGTCGATTGCCTGCGCGTGTCTGATGGCCGCTACGGGTATGGAGGCAGCGGGAGCGGCAGCTGGCTTAGGAGCTGCCTGCGGTGGCGGCGGCGGCGGCGGGGGTGCGGCGGCTGCCGGCGGCGGAGCTGCAGCGGCGGCTTTGGGCGGCGGTGGCGGCGGCGGCGGTGCCGCGGCCTTGGGCGCCTCGGCAGCCGGAGCCGCGGCCTTTTTGGGAGCTCCCGCTGTAATCTCCAGCCTGAACAGCTTCTGTCCCGCTTTCACTGTCTCACCGTCTTTTACGTACAGCTCCTTGATGATACCGTTGTCTGGCGCCATGACAGGGATCGCCGTTTTATCGGTTTCGATCTCCAATACGACCTCGTCGGCGGCCACCGCATCGCCAACTTTTTTGTCAAGTTTTACATCCCCCTCTGACACTGAGTCGGGGAAGCCCGGTGTCATGACATCCTGTTCGGCGTATAGGGGGTTGCTGAAGTGGATGGATGCGACCTGATTACTGGCCCCCAATACTCTGGACTTGACGAGGCGAGCTCCCTGCGGCAGAACGCAGACCTTGGGCACCTCTGATGACCTGAACCGGAGGCCCTGTCCTTGCCTCCGGTATATAGTCTGCAAGTGCTTCGAACAGCGTCGCAGCATTGTGGGAGATTGTTAGCCCTGAATTGAGAAAGTCAAAAGTTAGATACAATATATTGCATTAAACAGAACTATAATATTATTATTACTCATTGAGGACACAATCTGAATGTATTTTTTTAAATAAAATATAGATTATGTAGTGTGTACCTAATAAGGTATCTGTATGATATATTTGTGGATAACCAACAACAGCATAATATCAATTATTGAGATTAGATCCAAAAAAATATTATATAATATATAAGTACAAATTTATGTCATATCATTCAAATAACAATTTAGATAAAACAAAAGATTAATTATAATTTTGGCATATTGAAAATTATGGAAATGAACAGTTTTTATATATCTCATGTTCATGACAACTTCTTACACAAAATGAAAAAAAAAATGTTATAGAGGAAACAGTATTTTCATTAATTATATTCATTTTTCATCATTCAATATATTCAAAGCTAAAGGTAATTTTACATCTACCCTATTTACATTTCTATATAAAAATATCACATAGTGATACTACTTATTTAGGCTTGTAGATTGCGGTTTGTCCTTGCTATTTATTACAACACTCTATTACATAATCAGCCACGCCTCTTTCAGGTCATTAACCATTATTGCACAAACATTATCACAATTCAATGGGCATACAGTTATCACCAGATAATGTTTTAATAGCATTTAAATTTTCTCTCCACAGTTGACTCATTAAAATTGCCTTTGGTCTTCTGAATTGAAGTTTTTATGCCACGGCAATGTTGCATTCTTCTGATATTTTGCTAAATATGTATGCAAAAAATTCAAATTAGTAAAACTTATTGTGTCATAAGAAAAAAAAGAAAATATTATTATGTGTTCATGTATGTAGTAGGTATAGAAATTATGTGTCTGTATAGTTTGAATGCTAGCTGAATTTCTTCTATGTTTTTACCAGTAATTGACCACATTAAACAAGAAGTGCCATTATTCATTTTCACATTGTGACTCATATCTTCATTTATAACTTTAGTTAACTACAGCATAGTTCTTAGTTATTGTATTGTGTAGCAATCATTGATGTTTGAGACAGTAAATAACATAAATCCTTGTATACAAAAAGCAGGATTTTAGTCTTAGAGCTACTTCTAATTAAGAAATCTAAATTAATGAATACTTCATGATTGAAAGATTATTTAAATTGAATTACTTTTCTAATAATACACAATAACACTTACTGTTAGTGCTCAAAACTTGTGGGTCTTAGCTGAAGAAGTAAAAAAAAATATTATCCTTCTATGAATAACAGAAAACTATTTAATATAGACAAAAATAATTTAAATTTAAACTTTAAAGAACTAGTACCAAGGAGCTAGAGCCTGGATGTATTAAATGATATTAATGTTGCATATTATAAGTGCATGGTAATTTAACATGCATTACTGTGTGATTTATTACACTAAAAGTTATTTAAATCTAGCTTGAAACTGCAGTCTGTCAATAGGGTGTTACAAATTGTTAATCTTAGAAAACCACTGCAATAATAACAAAACTAATTAAAAATGATATATGGAGGAATATTAATTTTACATCTATGAAATAAGTATGCGAAAAATTAATTACAAACGTGTTAATTTCGGTCAACATAGGCGAGAAAAAATTTAGGTTAGTAGAGAGCGGTGTTTAAGTTTTATGTCATAATAAGCATTCCCTTACCTCCGATGTGGTAAACAATCGCTAACAGTGAGCTGATAAGTTATTTTCAGACAAAAATGTTACATAAGCTCGAGTCTCATGACAAGTTTTAGAGTGTGAGAAACGAGATTTTATCGATTTTGGAAGGTTATTCAAAGCATAGCTAGTCAGGCTTGCACATATATACCACAAACTAATACTTCACTTTAATGTTAAACGCTGCTTTCTTCACTTTTAGTATTGAGGTCCCAAGATCTACATTAAATTCGATTTGGTGGTGCCTTTAGTTTTTCGACACTTCAAAATTTCGCTGGCGGCTCCTGTCATGTGGTTAAATTCGTGACGTTTCGTTTGACGTTCGGAAACTTCCATGGATTAATGCCGGTTTATAAAATATACAGAACAAAAATGCTATGGTAACAGTCAATGAATGTTCCATTTAATACTTAGATTGAATACTAAAATTATACTTATGAAATTTAATCAATAATGATTATTGCATATTGATTAAGAAGATTACGAATGTAATTTCATAAACCATTTTCTTCGGATCAGATACATCTATCGGCAACTGAAAGAACTAATGAAACCATTGATACGTTTATGATTTACTGTTGAAAATCATAGATGGCGATTTTTACTTTAGTTTAAAGTTTATTATAATAATTATTATGTATTGGTACGGTCGAATTGAGAACCTCCTCCTTTTTTGGAAGTCGGTTAAAAAGGCCAAAAACTAAATTAAACAGAAGAGCCGTTTAAAGTTAAAAATTCAGAAAAATTAATTTGGCGTCAATGAATAGTTCTCTTATTAGTAATTGCCAATATTTTTTTGTCCCTAGTGTCGTAACTCGTAGTGCCATATATAAAGCAAATGTGCATTCAAACACAACATTGAGCAATTTTAACTTTTTTTTAGACGTTCAGCAATCGATTGGGCGTCTACCGCGACATTTTGCTTATCGCTATTTTTAACCGACTTCCAAAATAGGAGGAGGTTTCTCAATTCGACCGTACCTATATAGGTATGTTTTTTTTTCTTTACGTAATCAGTCGGCCGGTAGGTATTTAGAGGAATCAAGTACTATCATCTTTGTTTTTAGTCTTAGATTATATTTAGTACGTCCCTTTTAAATTTAACCTTAAGGTAAACAAACCAAATTTCACATATTTACACAGGATCATAGTTCATTATCCAATATATTTTATAACAATTATTAATAATATAGGTATTCAAACATAAAATAGAAAAACTTTCACACTAAAAATATTCTACCAATTGTAGAATATGGATGGATGCAAATGACTGTTCACTTTGATCTCAATAATAAAAAATCAACTTGTAAACTTTAAATTGCGTTTTACTCGTAATTATAGCCTTAGGGCATTCCCTCTTCTTTGCCTGTACCGCTCATTTTATATATAATATTTTCTTTATCTATTACGTAATAACAAAATCAATAGGAATTATGTGAAAGCCGTAGTTGCGGGGTGTTAAGACTTAAGATGCACCTCCCCGGCGCAGTCGGTTGACCTGTCAAACGCAAGATCCACACAATTGATAACGTCACAGGCGCCAGGGCGCGCGCTCCTACAGATTATAGAAAATACTACACGGATTTATGCAATGACTAAGAAATCATATGGACTTGTTGTAATAGTCTATTTGTATGTAAACGATGATGTACCATTCGGGGCAAGTTTTTACCAGGCCGCCATTTTAGTTTATTGTTTTCGCCAGTACTTCAAGTCTCAAACTCGTGTATTGTTAACATTATTGTTTAAAATTAAAGTCTTATTTTAGTAGTTTATTAGTTTGTAGTTAAAAATACATTATTATATAGTAAAAGAGACAATGACAAACTAAGACACTACATAACTATGCATATGTCATCCGCCATTTTGATACTGTTCCGGTTAATAGTTTCTGGCTCGTATATTTTACGTTTATGCCCAGTCCATCTGATCTCTTAGTCATTGGATTTATGGAGGGTAAAAAGGAGGCATCTGGTATAGGGCCTATAGGGGTGAAGTTGAAAAAGAGCCCAGCAGCAAATTATAGTCCAACAACCCCCTTATACAACGCCGTTTATCGCCTCCATGGTCTAGTATCGCCTCCATGGTCTAGTGGTTCAGAGCTTCGCTCTCGACCCGGAGGTCGTGGGTTCGATTCCCGCGTTGGAACAACAAATAATGTTGTTTTCAAGTTTGGTTAGGACAATTCAGGCTGATCACCTGATTGTCTGACAAGAAAGATGATCCATGCGTCGGATGGGCATGTAAAAAGTCGGTCCTGCGCCTGATCTCTCGCTAGTCGTGTCGGTTTACCGTCCCACTGGGTTATGAGAGTAAAAGGAAGAGAGAGTGCTTCTGTGTATTGCGCACACGCTTGGGCACTATAAAATAACTCCTGCGTAGCTGGCCTGGTTTCAATGAAATCGGCTACCGACACCGAAATCGGTGAGGGGAGCTATTATTATACAACGCCAGTGTAGCAAGAGAAAATAATATGACATTAATTATCTTTTTTTTTGTATTTTGTTATTACCATAATATAATGTGTACAGATTATGTTAAATCTATTTGAAAATGCAAGGTAACAAACGGTATCTATGTTTTTGTTTCATTTTTAAATTAGTATCCGCCATCCGACTCCAATAGCTGTTTTCAAAATCATTCCACTTGCTAGTATGGCGCCATCTTAATTGGCTCGCTTCAGCGGAAAATTTTCAATACACAAGTTGATTCTCCAATCTCCATACTTCTACCCTTCTTATTCAGATCATAAAACAATAGACAGATAGAGTGCACCGAACATCTGGGTAAAACCACAAAATCAAAAGCGAATACAATTTAAACGACGCTTCCTGAAAGATGTTAAGAACGTAGCTTAATTGTACCTATTCTATTTCTAATCAGATATTGTTTTGCTTCACTGCATGTTAAGTGCGCTTATTTTGCCTATTGTTTTATAATCAGAAGTTATAAAACAATAGTCAAATAGGTAAGTTGTTGTCGTTCAGTATACAGGTATATTAAATTTAAAACAAGTATAACTTATTAAAATTAACATTATTAATAGTAAAAATTGTATAACTTAGGTAATTTAGTTATTAGATATGTATACCTATTTATTATACACCTACTCCAAATTATAAGTAATTTGTTACGCGCTTAATTGCATGCATACACATTTACTATATTTATATTTGATGGCCATTTTGACCTGGGGCCTACCTCTCCAAAATGATTCGATTTTGATTCAGATTCGATCGTGCCGCGTCATCCCAATATAATATAGTCGTTTTTCATTTTGATTCTCAGTCGATTGAATATGGTCGGGAGCACACCAAAAGCCGTTGAGATTGAACTGATTCGATTCTCGATTGTGTCGTGATTTCGACAAAAGAGCAGTGTCTTTCGTAATTATTTTGATGCTACCTAATATTCTGTATGATATTATAATATTCTTTTCAATTCAAATATTTACACACTGTTTAACCCTTAACCACTGACGTACGTATATGGTACGTCACCCAAACGGTCTTTCATTAAAAACTCAAATTTGCACGGGAGTTTCCGCGCATCCTTTTTGGTACCTTCCTAGTTGCCAGAGACGCGTGGGCAGCGGGGGAGAGCTGACGCAGTGCACATCTGCAAGCAGGTGATTTCGACGACCTGACGTATGTTGTACGTAGCGTCAGTGTTAGTGTGACTTTTTTTAATAATTATTTATTCACTTTTTTAAATAATAATTGTCTGCTTGTATATAAAAATGAACCGTAAGCTGTATTATTCATCTTCAGAGCCTTCTACGTCTAAAAAAAGACTAGCTCAATAGAATATTGCCATAAACGAAGTACAAATTGAATCATGGCTTCTGGAATCTGACGAATCATCGGCAGATGAAAATGATTAATCCCGAAAACGAGAATATCAATGTCGAAGAGGTTCCTTATTGTAGCTCGGATTCTGAAGAGGATATTCCACTGTCACATTTTTCTAGTCAAGTAATGCAAACTCACGTTCAAGTCTGTCATGAAACTGAGCCACCTGGTCAGAGTGAACAATAACTGTTGTTAAAAAGTACCTTATTATTTAATTTGTGGTGATTGTGATTTTTTTCTAATTAATATAATTCTTGATAATCAATTCAAGCCATAAAGAAAGTTCCTATGGTTAAAAAAAAATTTTTTGTTAATTTTATAAAAAAGTCTATCCTACTTTGGAAGTCACGAAGGTTTTTGATAAATAAAAATTTGTTTATAATAATTGTTATATTTTCAAAAGCATCCAAATAAATAGACAGCAATTGTCACCAGAATTAAACTTTATTGACACGTCAGAAGGCGTTCAAAATTACATACGTATCTCATACGTACGTCAGTGGTAATGTAACATAATTGCACGTCAGTGGTTAAGGGTTAATATAAACTACAATACAATGACAAAAGTCACTTGACAGGCAAGGATTAAATATTACCTAATATCATGGCCTACCATCCCATACAATCATGTCTAATACAAAAAAATTTCAATAGATGTCACTACAATTAACTTTTGTTAATTCTAAAATGTAAATTTGCCGAATTATGTACAAATATTGACATAATAATAAAGATTAGCATATTTTTTAAGCATGACATCACATTAAGCTAAATTCAACTCCTTAATTAAGAAGAAGATACGATACAAAACGAAATTGGTAATTAGTATTTTCCAATAGTGACGCTAGATGGCAGTTTCCGGAATGTGCCTGGAAATCGAATAAAACCAAAATAGCCAGTCGAATTGCCAGTATTGAGGTGATTTTTTAGTACATTTTAGTACATTTTATAGTACTAGATCGTGTCTCTGTTATACTTTGTGCCTATAGCTTATTCAGAGGAAATATTTTTATGTGTAACACACAGTCACACTTATATTTCCCCTCTTTTTGCGGCGGAGGTTATTTATAAAGAAAACCCCGGAAGTGGTAGCCCTGTCGCGGTGCTGAAGTATTTTTTCGGAGATTTGGCATTTCCGTCTGCAGTTGCCCGTAAGTGGTGATTCTAGTTATAAGCGTGAACGTATTAGGCTGCCCAGCTACGGCTTACGGTAACCGATTTCTCATAGGTGGAAGGATTTAGGTTTTAATTAGAAATCACTACACCAATTAGGTTTTGAATAGGAAATATTATATTGATTTTGATATTAGACTAAAAACCCTTCTCAGAAAAGAATATTAATAAAACACACGTTAGTCGTTAACCCTTGAGCTCTTGTATATTGCGACTGTATTGAGGAGTTACAATATTATAAGGATTAAGGACCATACACAATGCATAGCGCTTATGTGTTAACATTAAGTTAAAAACATTTCAGTATGATATTAATTATTATTACGTACGCTTATTACAATGTGAGCACTGTGTCCCTACAAAGGACATACCAACTGATTTCAAGAACGCACACGTCCTACAAAGAGTATACCACAAAATTGGTCATATTTGTATGGTGGAACATTCTGCAAAATAGGTGGAAAAATAACCCTACGAAAATTAGGCCACATGCATATTATAGTACGTCCGAGATAAATTTAACTCAAACGTAAACAATCATATGACACAACCATAGACTAGTCAGTGATGCCAATTGGCCATTATTAATACAATAATTATTGTTTGATACGAATAGGCTTTTATTCTACAATCGGCAATGTCAAAATGGCGCATTTTTTCTGTGAAAGATTATCATTTGATGTTTAAACATAATATTAATTATTGTTTAATTGTTATAAAATATGTTTGGTAATCAAGTATAATCCTTTAATATTCTGGTGAAAGTGTTGATAAGTGAGCACTAATCACAATAAGTAAATATTATGTGAAAATTTCGGCGTTTTTGGTTTGTTTGAATATGGGTTAAATTTATCTCGGACGTGCGATATCATGCCGTCTGTAGAATATAGTCTCTTCTTGTCTATGGATTCATAGTCACAAACAATAATCATTTTTAATAGGTACAACTTGTATATTCGCATCACTAACTAGTCTATGGTTGTTTCATAGACTTATAGTCTAGTTTGTTTACGTTTGGGTTAAAATTAATAGGACGTACTTACTATGAATTCACTGATTTTAATAATCATATTATAAGCAAGCGCCTGTACAAGGCTACTAAAGTTGTCTTGTCAATGTTTTTAAAATTGGGTGTACTTAGTTTTTTATGCTAATAAAGTTTGCTTTAAATTTTAAAACATTTATATGAACTGTCATACCTACGATAGTGCAATGATAATATAATATTAATAAGATTATGTTTGGTATTAAGGAAATTGAAATGATAATTTTATAATCAGATTTACTTTTTATCTTGTCCGGGTTTCCCTTGATTTAATTACCCAAGGCTACGTCATACATAGAATGGCAATTTGGAAATATAGAGAAAAACTAATATTATATTGTAGAATCCTTCATTGTTGTTAGGGATGTAAAAAAAAATATCGTTTTTTTTAACAATTTAAAAATTTATATTCGTAACTTAAAAATATGACAATCGGTCATTCTCCAGATTGGCGTTATTTGCCTAATTACCGTAACCGTTTTTTTTTCTACTAATCTGGATTAAACACACTGAAATATAAAACTAATGAAAGATACAAATACAATAATTAATGAGGCATGCAACAGTTTATTATAGTTCTTGAGTTATTGAGACTTAAACATTGTATGGGTACGGTAATTAGACAAATTTAATGTAATATTTAATGTTACGGTAATTAGAAAAAGTTATTTATTATATCTAAAAGATGATATAAAACTCTGATTAATAAGTTCTACATAATATTATGTAATTATAACTAAAGATCGGGTAAAACTAGTTAATTTAAACAAACATTGTTTTATTTTCGCAAATAATATTTATTTGAACAATAAGTAGGATCTACCTAAAAAAATAAAAGTTTAAAAAACTTATAACCCGACTTCGGAAAAAACAAGAAAACAAATTCAATTTGAAATCCAGAAATGTATAGGTACAAAAATTGTCAAGGTAGGGCCGTGGTCGGACCTGCTAGCAAAATCGATTGATATCAATTGCTTGATACATCAATTGCGCATTACAGCTTAACTTTCGCATTGCAAGTAGATCTGGTCTTGAGGAACTCCAAATGACTTGGTGGACTTTCATTGTGCCCTTATACTACCACTGGAAACCTTGAACCCTTATAAAACGTATTCATTTTTCATACAACGGTAATTAGAAAAATACGGTAATTAGTATACGGTAATTAGAAAAAGTTAGATTTTCTTAAAAATTTCGAAAACCAATAAAGTTTGCAAAAACTGTCTTGAGACAACTTACGTAGGCCAAAGCAATGTCTAGATTTATATGATCAACTTAGTTCTATTTTAAATTTTAAATATTTAAATAAGAACAACGGTAATTAGAAAAGTCTATTACCAAAGCTACGGTAATTATATACTTACGTGCTTCACTGGCGGCACACAAACATTAACGACCTGTGATGGCTGTCGGGCCGTGGCACACACGGAGGTGTCGCGACACGTGCGGCAGTGATGTCCCAAATCCTGTTGCTTTGGAGTGTGCACCCAAGAACAGTGTGGGTTACGGTAATTAGAGCATTCGATGGGACACGCTATTATTTCAGGATAATTATTTATAGACTGGACCCATTAAGTCGATATTTTTTATGCGATACACGATCCATTGTATTGTTTAGAAAGTTAATTGGATTAAAGTAAATATGTACGTAAAAAAATTACAAGGAAGTTTTCAGATCAAGTTGATGTCGGGACACGTTACGGTAATTAGAAAAAAAGTGCTTTTTCAACGCAACTTAAAATAATTTAGTCTTAATCACTTAAAGCAGAAGCCTATATTTTTGTTTACAGCTAGATACGGATGCTATCTAGTATCTATAAAAAGAAAACATAGATGAATATGACAATAATACAGAGTAGACAAGCCCGGGACACGTAAAAATTTATTACCGGAGAATGGCCGCAATAAGGTTTTTTACCTTGCTTTATAACGTTTTAAATATATGAAAACATGTTGCATTTTGGTGAAGTATACCCAAAAAAACGACCTTTCGAAATATGCCAACAAGGCGGGTACCGTCAGTCTAATTAGAATGAACAACAGATAATTGAAAATATGGCCCAGTACAACGGGCTTTCATACTCTAAATTGATAACGGACTATATAATCTAATATCGCACTATATAAAGCTAATCAACAAACATTGGCTACTCTATAATCATGAAACTTTTGGCGGTTGTGTTTGCGCTGATATCCGCTGCGGCTGCTGCCGTTCCTCTCAGGAACTACCACGAGGCTGTCGGTATACCACGAGCAGAGCAGATCAGGCATGCTGAGGAGGCCGGGTCCACCAATGGAGTCAGGATCATCAATGGCCAGCCTGCGCAGCTTGGACAGTTTCCTCACATGGTAAGTCTTGATGGTGTTATTCATATTCGGTTTGTTCAATTCTACTAGATATATCTACTAGTATAACTACTAGATATATTCTGTATACCCTACTTACTGCATAAATATTAAATGTTGTAGGTATTATACGTTTTTATCACACCAATAATATCTATTATAATGGTGAAAGCATTCGTTCTTTATAGGTGGTGCCACTAACAAAGGCTAGTTAAGAAAAGACGTTTCTGACATAATATAAAATCGGAGAAAATAAATGTTTTGTAATCCAAAATTAAAATCATTTGCTGTCAACCACATCATTATATTTTTTATGATATTATGATGTAAAAATATGAGTGTTGTTTGTGTCTTATTAATTTCAGAAACATTTTAGGTTCAAATATTATATTTTAATAATTATTTACAATTTTCCTTTTCTTTGTAGTAAAAAAAATATTGAAAAATGAATTATACTCACATGAAAAGACGCTTTTGGCTAGATACGCCTTTTCAACTTAGTTATTTTAAAAACGTCTTTTATACCTAGTACTATTACGAAAATCACTTTAACAAAAAGACTCATACATCCATATATCACCTTTTCAACTTAGTAGTAGGTATGCCTGATAAGCTAAAAAGATAAAATTCTGGAAAGTAAATATGCCTACCTTTGCCTGTCAATATATTCGTTATTTATTTTATTGTGATGAAAAAAAAACAAATAACATTTATTATTCTTATAAAAAATGTGCTTAGTAAAAAACTACATATTACTTCTCTAACAAAACATTTACATAAAAACAAAAATCACAGACTTCTCTGGCAAAAATAAAAACAACGTTATCACATTATTTCGGTATACATAAAACAACTTTATCTTTTTGTAAACTACTTTTAGTTAAAAAAACAAGGAAACAATGTTCCATATATAACTATCAGTCTATTAGAACTAGAAAGTAACACTTAAATGTAAGAACAAACTAAATCACAGTATATTTTTCAGGCATCGAAGAAGTATGTTTTTGTATCATACAAAAACTTTGTCATACGTTCTAATGAGATGCCTCTGTATTTAGTATTCGTTTTTGGTGGTGGTATTCCGCTTTTAATATTTTTTTATCATAAAAAGTCAAGAAAGTACTTGACTAGTGAAGTCCATTTTATATTAAATTAAATGAGATGGACAGAGGCAACGCCTCTGTTAAATGTTACTTAACACATAAAACTTAAGTACGCTCTAAGACTAAAATTTTGTAATTAGTAAGACGAAAAACAGTCTTCAAATTAACAAAAATCATCAAAATTCATGACTTTGCAGTAATGTTGGTTCTACACTCACACATACTCAATCTGCTTGATGAAAATCTGCGAAATCTTAAGATGTTTCTTTTTTTCATCGCGAACTCTATTTGGTGATGAAATTTATCAGCAGACATGATTAATATGTATGGCCAACTTCTAAATATTTTAATTTTATAGAAAGAAAATTCACCTCTACGGAATTCGCAAGATGATTCAGATATGAGTATAGCGTCCAATTTTATTTTGTGAGGCATAATTATCTAGCTATATAACTGAGAAAAATGTGTTTTAAATTTCTCCTAGCTTGTAAAAAAGCTTTAAAACAGCTTGCTATGTCACTCAATTTACGACCTAATATGGCTTCGTGCCATATAGCGGCATAGGTTTGACAAGCTGGGTTTTTCTTTTTGTCACCTATAGGAACAATGACAAAAAGTATCTACGCAGAACCGTCTTTCTTTCGTAGTAGTTTGCAGAAATCTTTTATCATTATATGATTAAGTTAATATTTTTTTAGAAGAATAAGACGCTTAAGCGTAGATGCGTTTTTACAACGTAGTAAAGATGAAAAGTGATTTTTCATTTTAGTAATACTTCAATAATACTACAGATGAGTCTTATTTCACAGTGGTTTTAACACGGTTCTAACAGAATTTCCAAAAAAATAAAAATATCAGTCCATGCGCCTTTTTAAACTGATTCCAAATATGTAAATAACTCAATTTTGAAAAAACTGTTAGATACGTCTTTTTTTCTTATGACGGCAGAGTAATGTATTAAGTTTAATGAAAGGTTTGTAAGGATTCACCGTAATTTACGTAAAACACAATACCTACACATTGGTTTTAATAAAATTTGCCGTAATTTTGACAGATAGGCTTTATATTCCAACAAGCCTTACAGTTGTAAAGGATAGTAAAGAAGTGATCATTCATCATTAAATAGACGTATAATACGAGTAATTCCACACAATGAAAGTTGAAACATAATAATTACGAGTAATTCATTAATAATAAGTTTCATTGGCGTTCTGTCGCAATGTTTTGAATTTTTAACGCAGATACTATTCTATAGTAAATATTCGATTTTCGTAATTTCGGTTACGGTGACCGGGTTCATTAAAACTAGACCAGCTAGGATTTGACAGTGTCCCGGTCTGTGCAAAATACACAAGTCTCTCTCTTTACCACCTTTACTTTCTAACTTACGTCTTCACGTCACAAATTACAGTCAAGCAGCGCGAGTTTTGAAAATATTCAAAGTTCAAACTTTGAACATTCTCCTTCATCCTCAGAATCTTCAGCCATCCATCAGCAAAATCTTTCATAACCCAAGCTATCAAAAGATTTTGCTGCCAGCGATGTTTTTTATACTTTTTTTTATTTTCTCAGGGTGGCTTAGTCATCAGTCTTGCGAGTGGTTTCACCTCCGTCTGCGGTTCCTCTCTGATATCCAACACGAAGCTGCTGACAGCTGCCCACTGCTGGTTCGACGGTACCGTCAATGCCCTCTCCTTGACCGTGGTGCTGGGTTCCACCACTGTCTTCGCTGGTGGCGTCCGCATACCCACCTCCGATGTCATCATCCACCCAGACTACGAGACCCGGTGGTTCAACAACGACATTGCTGTGATAACTATACCTTGGGTGGACTTTTCCTGTAAGTTGTTTATACACACTCGATTTATTTTTATATTTTTTATAATAATAATCAATAATTTAGTATCAACAACTTAAAAACAATAAAACACTATTTTTGAACTACTATCTTAGACTACATCTCAAATGAGACTCATTTGCGATTCATTCGCGGACCAAGTTATGTTAAAAGTAAACCCTGGATCTATATGTAATATGGATACTATTACTGCGTTAGACAGCCTGATAACGATCTTCTTCTGTCAAAATTAAATACCTAATGAGCTGGCAATGAGCATAATTTTGACTTTTAAACCCCATTATGACGTTCAAGCGGCAAATAAAACTGCCCCGAGGCAGAAAGGTTTGTCCCAGTCTCCGCGTATATTTTTGCTGGAGCGCTCTTTCAATTTGATGGAAGTCCGGTTCCTATAGAGGTGAACCGACCGGTAGAAAGAGGAGTGGCCTGTGTTTTGACAGATCCAGGGCACTCCACCCAACGTAACGGCTGATGGCAATCCGCAAGTGATTTTATTGGGTAAACCGGCCGTAGCGAGCCGGGAGTCCCACATACTAAAACCCCTCGGAAACCCTCCCCTTGGGATGCGTAATGCATTTCCCTTGCGACATCAAAAAAAGTCTCCGCGTTTATTTCAACGAGTTATAGTTTTCTGTTGTCTGTTTATTAATGTATGTATTGGTTACTCAGCTACTTAAATCTTTTACAGTCGTCATTCAACCAGTCAACTTGGCTAGAGGCAGCAACGATTACACCGGTGAATGGGCAACAGCTGCTGGGTTTGGACTCACATTTTCCGGTAAGTGGTCTTTGTCACCTTTTGGAAGTGGGAACACCAAAAGAATCGAGCTAGCGAGGTGATACGCTTGGGCCGAAGAAGTCTAGTAGTTTTCAAATGCACCGAACTGAGAAAACTAATAGTATTTAGGATTGTGGCGCTAATTGATCCGGATCAGTAGGGCTGTAAGTCTACTCCTTGGTCCCTAATGATGAAAAAGGCTGTAATTAATTTGACTTCCCATACAAAGCAATCATATCTGGGGGCACGGTCGTGCCCCCGTCAAGACGAGCCAAGCGAAGCGCAAGGGCACTACCTACCTTTTCTCGAAAGGTTTCGTCGTTTTTTTGAACTCCCATAACTTTGCTTTGGATGATGCTAAATAGTTGAAAATTTCAACATATAATGACACCAGTAAATACATGAATTATACAAAGATTGAATGTCGTAGCTATTATACTTTAGATTTTATCGATGTCTAAAAACCCCTGATTTCGTCACTGACTCATTTATAGATCATCAAAATTCTTAGGCTACTTCCGGAAATCTTAGAAAGCTGAAGTTATGTATGTAAGCTGTTATTGCTACAAAACCAAAAAAAAATATATTAAAATGTAAATGCCGCCATTTTGAATCCACTATGGTGGACCACCATACTGGATTCAGCTTATTATAAGGATCTGATGATCTTATAATAAAAGGAATAAAATATACAAGTACAAAAAAACCTACGACCTACTTTTTGTAGGACCAATAATTAATCGTTCAGAGTTTTGCTCCATATAATTTATGTCCGACTTTATGTATGTTGAGTGCGTTGCACTACTGCAATCAGTATATTCTATTATTCATCTACAAAAAGTCGGTCACCAATTATTAATCGGTGACCGACTTTTACCGAAGATGAAAAATATATTATTATATTATTTATGAGAGGAAAATTTGTTTTTTATCCACTTATTTAAAATTAGCGCGAACATGCAGGCAGCTAATAGTTGTAAATTGTTGTCGGTCACAAAGGAGATAATATAACTGTCGGTGTATGGAACAGGTCCGGCACAAGCTCCATCTGTTGTTAAATTCCTTTACTGTAAAGTTCTTTGTATGCTTAGCATTATTATAATGTGATTTGTAAGAAACGAACTTGTTAGTAACTCAAAATATTCTATAGAATTCCTTGTGCTAGTTACCATCATCACTGCTACTATTAGGTATAAGGTACTGTTGAAAATACTAGCTGGTATTAGCTAGCATTTCACACAGTCGGCAGGCGTCACGACGCTGGGCGTCGCGGCGCTGGGCGTCGTGACGCTGGGCGTCGGTAGGCGTCGCGGCGCTGGGCGTCGGCAGGCGTCGCGGTGCTGGGCGTCGGTAGGCGTCGCGGTGCTGGGCGTCGCGGCGCTGGGCGTCGCGGCGCTGGGCGTCGCGGCGCTGGGCGTCGCGGCGCTGGGCGTCGCGACGCCTGACGCGACGCCCAGCGCCGCGACGCCTGCCGACGCCCAGCGTCGCGACGCCCGACGCGACGCCCAGCGCCGCGACGCCTACCGACGCCCAGCGTCGCGACGCCTGCCGACGCTCAGCGTCGCGACGCCTGACGACGCCCAGCGCCGCGACGCCGAGCGCCGCGACGCCTGCCGACGCCCAGCGTCGCGACGCCTGCCGACGCCCAGCGTCGCGACGCCTGACGCGACGCCCAGCGCCGCGACGCCTACCGACGCCCAGCGCCGCGACGCCTACCGACGCCCAGCGCCGCGACGCCTGCCGACGCCCAGCGTCGTGACGCCTGACGCGACGCCCAGCGCCGCGACGCCTACCGACGCTCAGCGTCGCGACGCCTGACGACGCCCAGCGCCGCGACGCCGAGCGCCGCGACGCCTACCGACGCCCAGCGCCGCGACGCCTACCGACGCCCAGCGTCGCGACGCCTGCCGACGCCCAGCGTCGCGACGCCGAGCGCCACGACGCCTATCGACGCCCAGCGCCACGACGCCTGCTGACGCCCAGCGTCGCGACGCCTGACGCGACGCCCAGCGTCGCGACGCCGAGCGCCACGACGCCTATCGACGCCCAGCGTCGCGACGCCTACCGACGCCCAGCGCCGCGACGCCTATCGACGCCCAGCGTCGCGATGCCTGACGCGACGCCCAGCGCCGCGACGCCTGCTGACGCCCAGCGTCGCGACGCCTGCCGACGCCCAGCGCCGCGACGCCTGCCGACGCCCAGCGCCGCGACGCCTACCGACGCCCAGCTCCGCGACGCCTGACGCGACGCCCAGCGTCGCGACGCCCGGCGTCGCGACGCCTGCTGACACCCAGCGTCGCGACACCTGACGCGACGCCCAGCGTCGCGACGCCTACCGACGCCCAGCGTCGCGACGCCTGCCGACGCCCAGCGTCGCGACGCCTGACGACGCCCAGCGTCAAGACGCCCAGCGCCGCGACGCCTACCGACGCCCAGCGCCACGACGCCTGCCGACGCCCAGCGTCACGACGCCTACCGACGCCCAGCGCCGCGACGCCTACCGACGCCCAGCGCCGCGACGCCTGCCGACGCCCAGCGTCGTGACGCCTGCCGACGCCCAGCGTCGCGACGCCTGCCGACGCCCAGCGTCGCGACGCCTGACGCGACGCCCAGCGCCGCGACGCCTACCGACGCTCAGCGTCGCGACGCCTATCGACGCCCAGCGTCGCGACGCCGAGCGCCACGACGCCTATCGACGCCCAGCGTCGCGATGCCTGACGCGACGCCCAGCGCCGCGACGCCTGCTGACGCCCAGCGTCGCGACGCCCAGCGTCGCGACGCCGAGCGCCACGACGCCTATCGACGCCCAGCGTCGCGACGCCTACCGACGCCCAGCGCCGCGACGCCTACCGACGCCCAGCGTCGCGACGCCGAGCGCCACGACGCCTATCGACGCCCAGCGTCGCGACGCCTACCGACGCCCAGCGCCGCGACGCCTGCCGACGCCCAGCGTCGCGACGCCGAGCGCCACGACGCCTATCGACGCCCAGCGTCGCGACGCCTACCGACGCCCAGCGCCGCGACGCCTATCGACGCCCAGCGTCGCGATGCCGAGCGCCACGACGCCTACCGACGCCCAGCGCCGCGACGCCTATCGACGCCCAGCGTCGCGACGCCGAGCGCCACGACGCCTATCGACGCCCAGCGTCGCGACGCCTACCGACGCCCAGCGCCGCGACGCCTATCGACGCCCAGCGTCGCGATGCCTGACGCGACGCCCAGCGCCGCGACGCCGAGCGCCGCGACGCCTATCGACGCCCAGCGCCGCGACGCCTGCCGACGCCCAGCGCCGCGACGCCTGCCGACGCCCAGCGTCGCGACACCTGCCGACGCCCAGCGCCGCGACGCCTGCCGACGCCCAGCGTCACGACACCTGCCGACGCCCAGCGCCGCGACGCCTGCCGACGCCCAGCGCCGCGACGCCTACCGACGCCCAGCTCCGCGACGCCTGCCGACGCCCAGCGCCGCGACGCCTGCCGACGCCCAGCGCCGCGACGCCTGCCGACGCCCAGCGTCGCGACGCCCAGCACCGCGACGCCTACCGACGCCCAGCACCGCGACGCCTGCCGACATTTAACAGTCGGTAACGTTTTATAATGATAACAATAAACGAAAAACAAACGTTACATAAAACTCCTAATGCGTAGATTTTTTGTAGTCTAAATTGTAAAAACTTCGAGACTCAAAGAAATTTGTGACCATAAATTAATTACTTAATCGACTTTAAATTGATTTGCGCATGGCAAAATTTTATAAGTTTCAATATAAATTAAATAAAACAACAATTTGATTTGAGATGAATGTAAAGCTAACGTCAGTGTTAGTGTAATATTCGTATAATCTATACATATAATAAATCTGTAGAGGAGTCGTGTCTGTACATTGAAGATATTTGATAAAAAATATGATAGGGTACCTTTATTTACGCAATAGTACCCAAAACTATGATTTTTGAAATTATTGTCTGTTTGTCTGTTTGTCTGTTTGTCTGTTTGTCTGTTTGTCTGTGGGTTTGTGCACGCTAATCTCAGAAACGGCTTATCTGATTAAGATGTACTTTTCACTAATATATTGCGGCAAGCTTCACTTAACATTTAGTGTTTGTTTTATGTAAATCGGTTCATAAATAAAAAAGTTATGACAATTTTAAAACATCATGTCGTTTTTGCTGGACGTTTGTAGGAAGCGCGCGCCGGGTCCGGGAGCCGCGCGCCGCCGCGCCGCGCCGCTTCAAATTGTATTCGCAGCAAACGCACCGGGGCCGCGGGGCCGCGGGGGTGACTTTTATTTGTTAGTTTTAGGCTTGCTAGGTAGGGACAATCTAAGATTTTTTTCTTGAGTTTATTACGAAAGTTATTTGTATAAAATCAGTTAGTACTTTTACTGTAAGGTCCTTTGTGATAAGTAGGTACTGTATACATATTTGTTCGCGTAGGTTAGTAATAAGTAAATAAATAAAAACCGGCCAAGTGCGAGTTGGACTTGCGCACCGATAGCTCCATACAAACCTGATTGACATAGAATTTTGATTTGGTTACAGCTTGAATATATAAGAGAACTAAGATTTGTTATAAGTTTCAATTATACACATTCATGACAAACGGTACTAAGATTAAAAAAATCTAAATATTTTTACTATAATGTTACTAAAAACGTATGGTTTTAGACGTTGCTTGGTTTCAAATTTTATGATTTTGATTCCCTTACGAGTGTCGAAAATGACGAAATTTAGCGACATACCTAAGCGACTGCTTTTGGTTGCATTGGCTAAGAAGTCTGATTTTTTCACTGCTTTAAGGAACAGTAGGTATCCTGAGTATTTTATATAATTTTCATCTTGATACCTACACGCGTTTCTGAGTAAAAGGGTCTTGACAGACAGACGGACATGGAAATGATCTTATAATATGTGTTTGTGGAAACGATCATCGTCTGCAGTCGCTGCGGCGCAAAATCTATACAAATCTTAGTACCTACTAGATGTTCGTCGTGTATGTGAGCGTACTATCAAGTAGTCCCGTTCGCATTATAGTAATTATACACGACCTCCGTAGCGCAGTTGGTTGAGCGCGTTGGCGCTCGAACGAAAGGTCGCGGGTTGGAATCCCGCCGAGGGAACAAAAAGTTTTCAATGTTCCTGGGTCATGGATGTGTATTAAATTTGTGTATAATATAATAAAAATCTTAAATATGTGTATAGTATAAAAGTATTAAATATATTTCCGTTGTCTGGTACCTGTAACACAAGTTCTTCGGATACATAGCACAGGGCCAGATTGACGTTGTGTGAAGCGTCCACAGATATTATTATTATTATTATTATTATTAGCGTCCACAGATATTATACACGGTCGTTTGTCAAGCTGGTAGTAGGAATTGTCAACATAAAGTAGTTTTTTAAATACCTCGACGACAGTTTTTATAACTAAAAATATTTTTAAAACAGATTTATTATAATACTGCCCTAAATTACTTTTCCACGCGTACGGAGTCGCGGGCACAGCTAGTCTTATATAAAAATCGTTCGACACCGCGATAGCGCGATGCAGTTGCCTAACAGCGACATCTATGTTTAGAACTGTGAAACATCTAAACATAAACATTTAACAGTCGGTAACGTTTTATAATGATAACAATAACCGAAAAACAAACGTTACATAAAACTCCAAATGCGTAGGTTTTTTGTAGTCTAAATTGTAAAAACTTCGAGACTCAAAGAAATTTGTAACCATAAATTAATTACTTAATCGACTTTTAATTGATTTACGCATGGCAAAATTTTATAAATTTCAATATTACACGATCAATTTATTTATACAATTTTAGTTATTACGCCTCCGTGGTCTAGTGGTTTAGAGTCTGGCTCTCGACTGTGGTCGTCGGGTTACGAGAGTGAAGAAAAAGAGGTGCTTCTATGCATTGCACAGAAGTGCAATGCATAGAAGCACCTCTTTCTTCTGCGTAGCTGGACTGGTGTCAATAAAACCGGCCACCTTCACCGAAATCGGTGTGGGAGATATTATTATTATTATTATTTTAGCAAACACTAAAATGATTAAACAAGCTTATGACTAACCACGATAATAACGATAAAAGTTATAGCACTTTCGAAAAAAAAAACAAGAATAAAGTATAAAGAGAGTTCAATTATAGTAGTGAGGTGTTTTATTGAAGTTCAGTGTTACACAGCCACAATGGAGACTTATGGTTTTCATATCAACCCCTACAATATGGGTATCAAATGATGAGTTTGAGAAAACAAATACAATTCATACAAGATTTCATGAATGCCCCCATTTTTAATCCACAGACAAAAAATAAAAATAAAAAATATTTCTTCAATAATGGCGGCATTTTAAGTTCTTTTCTCAGATATCTAATACTATTAACATTTTAGAACACTCATTTTTAATGCGATTTTTTGATGTCCACATTGGGCCTGAGACACTATGGAGAGTGGGCTTTCTCCTTTCTTGATCTATGCGCCCTTAGTTTACTAGGCTTAGCTTCACTTACTCTACATTTCAGTTAAAACGTGATACTTGGCCGTTTTGCTACCGTTACGAAGATTTTATAGGCATTCATTTATCGTGTGTGAAATAAAACGGCCAAGCATCACATTTTAACTGAAATGTAGAGTAAGTGAAGCTAAGCTAGTAAAGTCCTTGCGCATAGATCAAGAAATTTGGTTCTACATGAGATTTGTCCACTTTTTGATAGATTTTGATCAAGGTGCTTGTAGATTTAGGGCGAGTAGTCTTTAGAGCTTGGCTTTATACGATCTGATAACTTTTTCAGAGGGTAAGCTATGTAGACTCGTCTTGGCACCATTTTTACATGAAAATGTTTTTGGTGGGATTTTATTTTCCGTGACAGGCTACTTTACCTTGTAACCCAAACTTAGTTGAGTTGAGGGCTTATGCGTACACCCGAAGGTGCTTTAAATGCATTCCTAGCGTTCACAGACACTTGCAGGATGTGCTTATTTTTTCGCAGGATATTCCATAGATACGTGGGGTCTCCATAACTATATTACCATGGGGTTCACTTGCCGTTAACCTACCTACAGGCTAGAGTTTCCCTCATAAGGAGGATCAGATCACTGCTAGATATTAAATTAAATTGATTGCTATGCATTTCCACTAAGTTACGCCAGGGGGCTGATTCAAGATGCCATCGCTAATTATCGCTTAAAAAGTTCGATAAGAAAATGTATGGGATTTGAGATGAGCTACACGAAATGATCGCGATTTGGTATGTCATTTAGCGTACCTTATCTCAAAGCCCCCTGGTTCAATCAACTATTCCAGGTGGCAGCATCTCCCCGACCCTGAACTTCGTGACGCTGCAGGTGATCAGCAACGCGGAGTGCGCGACGCGGTACGGACCCTTCGTCATCATCGACTCCACGCTGTGCACCAACGGCGACGAGAGGAACATCTGCACCAGCGACTCCGGCGGACCGCTGACTATTGGCAACCAATTGGTAAATATTAACTTATTGTGCTATCTTCTTTGGAAGGTTGGCCCGATCATTATGGCGTGTAATCACTCTAGAGTTTGATTTTTCCTCTTTTCTTCCTTTTTAACTTTTTATAGGTATATGTACGCTCTCGTAACGAGCCAATCTGGTTCCAAAGAGGTTGACCTAACCGAAATATACGAGTATTTAACATTTTGTAGGATTATTATAAGTAAATGGACCAAGGACACACAGAAATATTGTTTGTTCCTATGGCGGTATTCAAATTTGCAACCTCCAGCTTTGAGCACAGTCAAACTCAACCATTGACCAAGAGACATTGTCAATGTGATACCCACCTTTAAATTAATAAACCGTAAATAAGTTCTATGAACATAATTACGGCAGACATCATTTCATTGAAATATACCTACTATTAATGAACTTGGTATTTATTTATTTTTTATTTCTGACGATCTTTTTCTTTTCAGATAGGCGTGGTGTCCTTCGGCGGAGCCAGCTGCGCGTTCGGGGACCCCTCCGGGCACGCCCGGGTGTCCGAGTTCATCCCGTGGATACTGTCGCACATGTGAATTACAACTGCTTATTGAAAACTTTATTGTTTTATTTTCGACACATCCAACTAAAATGCGACTAGTAGAAAAACAGGTGTTGTGTTACCTTCTAAGGCGAGGAATAACCACAACTAGCGCCACTCTTTTTAAAATAAATTTTACAATAACACAAAGATCTTATTATAAAAAATAATCGGTTTAAACGGAGAAATGCCATAACATCATAAATTTTCTCATACAAAAATAAAAGTCAAAAGTAAGTCTTTCAGCGCTGGTACTTTCACAGTATATCCTACATAGGAGGCACATGATACACAACCTAAATTAATATTTTGTCATGTATTGTGGGCAATTATTATCACTTATCAGTTTTACGTAGTTATTAAAACGCTATTTTATATTACAATATTTACTATGCATTTAATTAATGAATTACATAATAGAATATTCGTCAATATCCTAATTCTAGTCACGATGTATTTACGATTGTCACGGGATAAACCGAAATAGACTCGAGGTAACCAAGTGCGGCGATACTACTGAAAATAGTGTTACTATAATCTGTGCTACTGAACTCGGAACAGCTGTACGTCTCAAAAATTCTCAAAAATTCTCAAAAAATTCTCAAAAATCTCAAAAATTTGGCAACAAGAACAAGACGCGTGAGAACTCCGGAATTAAACGGATTGTAGGTCCGAATTAATAAAGAAGTGTTAAACCCAATCTCACTCGAGGACCTATTTGACAGACGAAAAAAACGTTTCATTTCACTTAAAACGTAGTGATTATATTCTCTTTGATTTCACTTACTCTCACAACTCAAGGTAGAGCGTTCGTACCCGCTAAACAAATTCTAGCGTCACCTCACACAAAAATACGGTAGAAAAAAGATAACTTGAAAAATAATAATATTCGTCTGCTGTTGAAATATACAATCCCAATAGCGGGTACGACCACGGTTCTACCTTGACTATAATTGTTGTACAGCTAAGCATGTCTGGATTTCAAATTGAATTATTTTCTTGTTTCAGCGTTTTTACACCACTTTGCGAAGTCGGGTAATAGTTTTTAAACTTTTATTTTATTCTGTAATCTATAATCTGAATATTACGGTATATAAAGAAAATAAATTAAAGTACTATGTAATAAAGCTGTTCTCTTTTAAAAGTGAACCGAAACGTTATTTTATCCCTCAAACAGGTTCTCAAGTGAAGTTGGGTTTGAGACTTCATTATTAATATGGCCCTTGGAGTCCAAAAACCGGATAAATCCGGCGGAACCCGGATGTATGGCAAGTTGGCAACCCTATGCACGAGCATATATTCTACATAATATTATGGTTCTCTTCTACGGTTGAAGAGTTAAGTGGCAAATTGATTATGGAATATACAATAATATTAGAAAACTTAAAACATTACTAATTAACCTTGACATCATTACAATCATTAGCTTACAATAAATTTAAATAAAAAATCATCCAGTTAATTAATAAATAAATATCCGTACAATCTGTATGTATGTCTATTGATAAGTAGACAAAACGTAAATCACTGCTCAATTTTGATTAGTGATGAGTAAAATTGGTCTTGGTCTTGGTTTTGCAAAACAGCAAGGCCAAGACCAAGACATAATAAGCAAGACCAAGACATAATAAGCAAGACCAAGACCAAGACTGTCCAAGTCTTGGTCTTGGTCTTGCTTTGCTGATCATTAATTTTGATCGACACAAATTTTTTCACATTAAACAAAATACGCTTCACACTACTTCAATTTGGCACCGTCCTATTATCCGAAGAACCTGTGTTACATAGATAACGAAAATACATTTATTATGTTATACACAAATTTATACACATCTAATAACCGCAGAGAACTTTTTTCCTTCGGCGAGATTTGAATCCGCGACCTTCCGGCTTGAGAACAACGTTCAATCACTGCAGCGCTACAGAGAAAATATTATATGGATTGTGTACACAAAGCCTTATTTTATTCCCACGTGTGTGCCCAGCCTAAGTCGGAAGTCACGAGGTCACGGGAACCTTTAAATGGCAGAGAACTCGAAACGCGACCACACCAAGTTAGGCAAGTTAGAGATAGGCTAGGATAGGCTAATATACACTCATTGTCGGAGTGCTCTCTTAATTTGATGGAAGGATGGAAGTCCGGTCCCTATAGAGGTGAACCGGCTGGTCGGGGGGTGTGGCCTGTGTTTAGATAGATCCAGCAGGCTTACTCCCGACACAATCGAGAATCGAATCAGTTCGATCTCAACGGTTTTCGCTATTTTATTTGGTGGAAGACTTTGAAATTAATCAGGATAAAGAAAATCGTTAATCGTAACGTTATGTACTCCCCACCATATCAATCGAATCAAAATAAATAAACGTCAATTTATTCGACAGTACGCGGCACGATCGAATCTGAATCAAAATAGAATCAGTTTAAAGAGTAAGGGCCCTGGGTACTCATTCGATCTCAACGGCTGATAGCAATCCGCAAGTGGTTTAGTGGGTAAACCGGCCGTAGCGAGCCGGGAGTCCCAGTCCCTCCTGGGAGGATGCGTAATGCATAATTAACTTGTGACATAATAATATACAGAATGTAAAAAGAACAGTGACCTTGACTTTGGGATATGCTTATAATACCTTTTCTTATTCTAGAGAATATATATTTTTTGTTTAGTCAAATATACAAAATATCTACTAAGAACATTATTACAAAGGCAAATGTTAAAGTGTGTTTGTTACTTCATCACAATGTGACTGGACACATTTTGATAAAATTTGGTATGCAAGATGCTGACATCCTGGATGAACACTTTAACACACGGGCTGTTTATTCCGAAAAAGAGCAACACAGTAATCGAACCGAAGACCTTTGAGTTGAGAGCCAAGTCACTGGACTACGGAAGCATTGGTCTCTCATTAAGCAATATTAAATATCTATTGACTTCCCGGAATAAAGAGGCGCCTGTCTCCCCTCCTCTTCTCTTCCCCTCCAGGAGAACGACGAAAACAAAGTTCTTTCACGACTTATCAGCTGCGGACAGAAGCACAGTCTGCAACATTGACCCAGTGCGTTGAGCTGTTGGTCAAGTAGGAATATCCACTCCTGTTACAATGACTGGTTAAGACTTACCATCGGTTTCCCGAATGCTATTCAAGTGAATGATCACCTAACAGTGTGTTCCTTTAAGCGCTCTGAACGTTCAGATCATTCATAACGCTGACATTGACAGCTGCCAGTGCGTGTGAAACTTCAAAACGATCATAAGCAGTGCTAAAGAAACGCAAATCTGAACGAAAAAAACGTTCAGATCGTTTAGAGTTAGGAAGTGGAACAGGGGTTGTCATGGCATTCAAATCAACAACCCGTATTGAACGCTGATTGGTGGAATATTATCAGACAGAAAGGAACGGACAGATATTTTATAATTACATCACGCTCGCTCGCTGATGCAAATCGTATGTCACCCTTATTTATTCTAATAGTAATCTAGAAGAACCAATTTACAGTCTGTAGGCGACGCACTACACCTTTCTCGGAATTTATAATTAATCATAAGATTATATAAATATTATTTAGGGCCGATTTTTCAATTGTCAGATAACTTTTATCTGTTGAATAAACATGTGACTTTGACATTTGTTCCATACAAAATCTGCCAAAGTCACATATTTATTCCTTAGATAAAAGTTATCTCACGATTGAAAAATCGGCCCTTAGTGTGTTAAATATAACAATATTTATTTAATCTAAAAACCTATAGTTATTAGATTAAATAAATATTGTTTTCTGCGTATAAAACTATAAATTGTAAATGTAGTTAAACTGTTTAAATAAAGTCGTGTCGTCGGATATATCAAAGGTATGTTATTAGTTATTACACTGACGACCTCCGTAGCGCAGTGGTTCAGCGCGTTGATGCTCGACCGAGAGGTTGCGGGTTCGAATCCCGCCGAGGGAACAAAAAGTTTTCAATGTTCCTGGGTCATGGATGTGTATTAAAATAATAAAAATCTTAAATATGTGTATAGTATAAAAGTATTAAATATGTCGGCGGGATGGCGCTTCAGTCGTGCAACATGTCACCTGTAGCTGTCATCTGTCTACGAAACGTCAAGCTATGACTTGGACGAAACGGACGCGAGTGCAGAACTCTCCGCGTTTCGTTATCCATTTGCATCCACGACCTGAGTTAATATTTTAGAGTGTAACTATGATATTTTACAAACAATATACCAGTACTGTATGTGCGGCTTATTATTTCCTGACGATACAAAACAATCAACAGACGCCCACAGAATACCGCACTCCGTTAAATATATATTTCCGTTGTCTGGTACCTGTAACACAAGTTCTTCGGATACTTAGCACAGGGCCAGATTGACGTGGTGTGAAGCGTCTATATATTATTTAAAAAAAACGTCAAAAAGTCCAGCAAAGCAGTCGCACCATCGCACGCGCAAGTGACACCCGTTTGAATTATCCGTCGCACATATTCTGTCCAACACCGCAGTTTTAATTCCATCCCTTATACAGTCAGTTTGCAATAATAAAGAAGTATTACACTTTGACCGTAACATGTTAATCTATAACAGTGTAACCTCTATGTTATCAATTGCCGTTAAATAATTATCCACAGATAAAACAATATTATGTCTGTTTACACATAATATTATGTGCGTATATTTTTCGTTTAACTTTCATATACAAGTACCCAATTACTGAATAGTCCTATACTTAACAGACGAAGCACACTGTGGTAACTTATTAACTGAAATTAATAAATTACTACCTACCTCGTCGTCGTTTCAGCTTGACGTCCACAGCTAGACATAATAATGCCACACCGATTTCGGTAACGGTTGCCGGTTTCATTGAACCGCGACGTAGGTCGTCGCGGTGTCGGGCATCGCGGCGTCGGGCGTCGGGCGTCGGCGTCGCGACATAGGGCGTCGCGGCGTCGGGCGTTGGCATCGCGACGTCGGGCGTCGGCGTCGCGACGTAGGGCGTCACGAAAATACCAGCGCGGAAAGAGGTACTTTTTTTAAATAATTGTATGGGAAAATGTAGGTTGTTGGGGAACTTCTCATACAAACATGAAGTCAAAAGTAAGTATTTCAGCGCTGGTACTTTCACAGTATCTCAGTAACTACTGGTCCGATTTGAAAAATTTTTTCAAAAAAAGGCGTCGTGCGTCGCGGCGTTGGGCGTCGGCATCGCGACGTAGGGCGTCGCGGCGTCGGGCGTCGCGGCGTAGGGCGTCGGCGTCGCGACGTAGGGCGTCGCGGCGTCGGGCGTTGGCGTCGCGACGTCGGGCGTCGGCCGTCGCGGAGTTGGGCGTCGGGCGTTGGCGTCGCGATGTCGGGCGTCCGCGTCGCGATGTCGGGCGTCGCGACGTCGGCTGTCGCGGAGTCGGGCGTCCGCGTCGCGACGTAGGGCATCGCGGCGTCGGGCGTCCGCGTCGCGACGTAGGGCATCGCGGCGTCGGGCGTCGGCGTCGTGACGTAGGGCGTCGCGTCGTAGGGCGTCGCGGCGTTGGCGTTGCGACGTCGGGCGTCGGCGTCGCGTCGCGGCGTCGGACAACGTGGCGTCGGCGTCGCGACTAGGGCGTGGCGGCGTCGGGCGTCGGGCATCGGCGTCTCGGCGTCGGGCGTCGGCGTCTCGGCGTCGGGCGTCGCAGCGTCGGGCGCCGCGGCGTCGGGCGTCGGCGTCGCGACGTAGGGCGTCGCGACGTCGGCCGTCGCGGAGTCGGGCGTCGACGTCGCGACGTAGGTCGTCGCGGTGTCGGGCGTCATGGCGTTGGCGTCGCGACGTAGGGCGTCGCGGCGTTGGGCGTCGGCATCGCGACGTAGGGCGTCGCGGCGTTGGGCGTCGGCATCGCGACGTAGGACGTCTCGGCGTCGGGCGTCGCGGCGTCGGCGTCGCGACGGAGGGCGTCGCGGCGTTGGGCGTCGGCATCGCGACGTAGGGCGTCTCGGCGTCGGGCGTCGCGACGTCGGCTGTCGCGGAGTCGGGCGTCGACGTCGCGACGTAGGTCGACGTCGGGCGTCGGCGTCGCGACGTAGGGCGTCACGAAAATACCAGCGCGGAAAGAGGTACTTTTTTTAAATAATTGTATGGGAAAATGTAGGTTGTTGGGGAACTTCTCATACAAACATGAAGTCAAAAGTAAGTATTTCAGCGCTGGTACTTTCACAGTATCTCAGTAACTACTGGTCCGATTTGAAAAATTTTTTCAAAAAAAGGCGTCGTGCGTCGCGGCGTTGGGCGTCGGCATCGCGACGTAGGGCGTCGCGGCGTCGGGCGTCGCGGCGTAGGGCGTCGGCGTCGCGACGTAGGGCGTCGCGGCGTCGGGCGTTGGCGTCGCGACGTCGGGCGTCGGCCGTCGCGGAGTTGGGCGTCAGGCGTTGGCGTCGCGATGTCGGGCGTCCGCGTCGCGATGTCGGGCGTCCGCGTCGCGACGTAGGGCATCGCGGCGTCGGGCGTCCGCGTCGCGACGTAGGGCATCGCGGCGTCGGGCGTCGCGACGGAGGGCGTCGCGGCGTTGGGCGTCGACGTCGCGACGTAGGCCGTCGCGGTGTCGGGCGTCATGGCGTTGGCGTCGCGACGTAGGGCGTCGCGGCGTTGGGCGTCGGCATCGCGACGTAGGGCGTCGCGACGTCGGCCGTTGCGGAGTCGGGCGTCGACGTCGCGACGTAGGTCGTCGCGGTGTCGGGCGTCATGGCGTTGGCGTCGCGACGTAGGGCGTCGCGGCGTTGGGCGTCGGCATCGCGACGTAGTGCGTCGCGGCGTTGGGCGTCGGCATCGCGACGTAGGACGTCTCGGCGTCGGGCGTCGCGACGGAGGGCGTCGCGGCGTTGGGCGTCGGCATCGCGACGTAGGGCGTCTCGGCGTCGGGCGTCGCGACGTCGGCTGTCGCGGAGTCGGGCGTCCGCGTCGCGACGTAGGGCATCGCGGCGTCGGGCGTCCGCGTCGCGACGTAGGGCATCGCGGCGTCGGGCGTCGGCGTCGTGACGTAGGGCGTCGGCCGTCGCGGAGTTGGGCGTCAGGCGTTGGCGTCGCGATGTCGGGCGTCCGCGTCGCGATGTCGGGCGTCCGCGTCGCGACGTAGGGCATCGCGGCGTCGGGCGTCCGCGTCGCGACGTAGGGCATCGCGGCGTCGGGCGTCGCGACGGAGGGCGTCGCGGCGTTGGGCGTCGACGTCGCGACGTAGGCCGTCGCGGTGTCGGGCGTCATGGCGTTGGCGTCGCGACGTAGGGCGTCGCGGCGTTGGGCGTCGGCATCGCGACGTAGGGCGTCGCGGCGTTGGGCGTCGGCATCGCGACGTAGGGCGTCGCGACGTCGGCCGTTGCGGAGTCGGGCGTCGACGTCGCGACGTAGGTCGTCGCGGTGTCGGGCGTCATGGCGTTGGCGTCGCATCGCGGCGTCGGGCGTCCGCGTCGCGACGTAGGGCATCGCGGCGTCGGGCGTCGGCGTCGTGACGTAGGGCGTCGCGTCGTAGGGCGTCGCGGCGTTGGCGTTGCGACGTCGGGCGTCGGCGTCGCGTCGCGGCGTCGGACAACGTGGCGTCGGCGTCGCGACTAGGGCGTGGCGGCGTCTCGGCGTCGGGCGTCGCAGCGTCGGGCGCCGCGGCGTCGGGCGTCGGCGTCGCGACGTAGGGCGTCGCGACGTCGGCCGTCGCGGAGTCGGGCGTCGACGTCGCGACGTAGGTCGTCGCGGTGTCGGGCGTCATGGCGTTGGCGTCGCGACGTAGGGCGTCGCGGCGTTGGGCGTCGGCATCGCGACGTAGGGCGTCGCGGCGTTGGGCGTCGGCATCGCGACGTAGGACGTCTCGGCGTCGGGCGTCGCGGCGTCGGCGTCGCGACGGAGGGCGTCGCGGCGTTGGGCGTCGGCATCGCGACGTAGGGCGTCTCGGCGTCGGGCGTCGCGACGTCGGCTGTCGCGGAGTCGGGCGTCGACGTCGCGACGTAGGTCGTCGCGGTGTCGGGCGTCATGGCGTTGGCGTCGCGACGTAGGGCGTCGCGGCGTTGGGCGTCGGCATCGCGACGTAGGGCGTCGCGGCGTCGCGAAGTAGGGCGTCGCGGCGTTGGGCGTCGGCATCGCGACGTAGGGCGTCTCGGCGTCGGGCGTCGCGGCGTCGGCGTCGCGACGTAGGGCGTCGCGGCGTTGGGCGTCGGCATCGCGACGTAGGGCGTCTCGGCGTCGGGCGTCGCGGCGTCGGCGTCGTGACGTAGGGCGTCGCGGCGTCGGGCGTCGTGGAGTCGGGCGTCGACGTCGCGACGTAGGTCGTCGCGGCGTCAGACATCGTGGCGTCGGCGTCGCAACGTAGGGCGTCGTGGCGTCGGGCGTCGGCGTCACGACGTAGGGCGTCGCGGCGTCGGCGTCGCGACGTAGGGCGTCACGGCGTCGGGCGTCGGCGTCGCGTCGTAGGGCGTCGCGGCGTCGGGCGTCGCGGCGTCGGGCTCGAAATGTCAATTGCTTATCATTATCACTTACGAAGTTCGACAACAAAATGTATGGAATTTGACATAAGCTTCGCTAAGTTACATGTCGTATTCGTACGTATGATAATAGCAATATTACCTTAAAGGCCCAAGGGGCTGATTCAAGATGCCATCGCTAATTAATTATCGCTCACAAAGTTCGATAACAAAATGTATGGGATTTGACGCTAAATGATCGCGATTTGGTATGTCATTTAGCGTACCTTATGTCAAATCCCATACATATTGTTATCGAACTTTGTAAGCGATAATTAGCGATGGCATCTTGAATCAGCCCCCAGGTTTTAGGTAAAACCGTTCTGACTGTGCCTGTCTCGTCCTGTCTGTCTAATATTTCGGATGAATTTCGTCACCATGGCAACAGCTGATTGATGGTAAGTTAAACAACAGCCGGGCAATTGTCTGGACGATCGAAAACAATCAATATTCATTGCTGGCCATTTAGGGTGGACTGTTTTAGCAATATGGCAGACGGGACACTTCTTTGCATGTGGTATGAGATACTAGCTTGGCCGGCTTCAACCGCGTATGTGTAAAACTAAATGAGTGATAAGACTTTAGGGTGTGTATGTGCCTCCTATGTAGAGTAATAAAGAATTATTATTATTATTACATCCACAATTCCACACTCCTTTTTGCCCAACTTATACAGGCTATTATAAAATAGTTTATAGAGTTTACTGTGAAAGTACCAGCGCAGAAAGATTAATGTTATTTTTGATTTTCATGTTTCGATTAGAGATGTCCCAACATCATACATTTTCCCATACAATAATTTAAAAAAAAAGTACTTTTTCAGCGCTGGTACTTTTTCAGTAAACTCTATATCGCCAGTCGTGTCGGGTTACCGCCGCAGTGGGTTACGACTTACGACTATGCGAGTGAAATAAGGATTGATTCTGTGTATTGCGCACACACTTGGGCACTATATTAATAACTCCAGCGTAGCTGGTCCGGTTTCAATAAAACCGGCCGTCGTCACAGGAATCGGTGTGGGAGCATATTAACTCAATACCAACTTTCACACGAAAACCTCAAGTACTTTAAACCATTAAAGTAACTGAGCCCGAGTATAATGGAGACAAAAGCTCTCAGCATATTGTTACCGTGATGACATTCCGTAAGTAGCTGGCCACCGGCCTGTTGGCCGGCGCAGGAGTCGAGGGCTCGGCAAATATATAGGTCTACCTGGGCGGCCCTTGAACGAACAGGGTGTTACGGTTTGGCGTTTTGTTTAAATTATTATTTTCAGATTAGAATAAATATATACTTAGCGTATTATGTTACTCGCTGAATCGATTCCCTCGATGAAGCGACACCATTCATTAAATCGGACCAGTAGCTTAGATGCTACGAGGGAACAATCATACATGATATGCTATGTGGATAGAAATACACAACACTTCGAGACTTGTGCAGGAATGTGAGAACTTTGGAATTAACAAAGCATTACTTATCTAACAACTATTAAATGTTTTTTTTTTTCGTTGCTCTTTAGAAAAGTGATCGATGTTGCTGCTTAGAAAAATCGTTTCATTATATTATCAGAAATCATACTTTTCGCTTTCTTGGTTACGTAACTCATTCTTGACTTTAAGTCTTAGAAGCCATCCTACTTATAGAAACAAAGAAAACATCTGAATTTAAGGTGTGTAGGTGTACCTACATCGTAATTTATGAGGTACATAGGTACTTTATATTTTGTTGTTTCTTTTTAATTATTTTAGCAACGTCAGTTAGGGTGCAATTCTCTAAGCGCAAAAATCGTGATAGCCGAGATTACAGCGGCTGTGATAGCGATGATGGCCGAATTGATATTCCCCAATATTCGTTTTTATTCTATTTGTGATCACAGCGACGAGCACAGCCTTAAGTCGCTTAGAGAATTGCACTGCTTAACTATGAATAATGTTTGTGATTTCGGCTGATATACAATAACTACAATTTTTATTGAAAAATCTAAACACAAGCGTAAATTATATATAGTCATAGATGTAACGTGGACATTGATATTTGATACCTCTTGTGTCAATCTGCTAAGCAACATCAGTACTTTGAATAACTAGTAATAAGTACTTTGATAGTGGCTGATAAAGTACAAAAGTGTAACACGCTGTATATGGAGCTATATATACAGCGCTAGTCATTTCGCCACCCCACACAAAAGCTCGTGAAAAGGTGTCAATTCTATAATAATAATTACCTGTGCCCGCTTCACAACAACCTTCAGTAAAAAAACAATGACGATAGAACGCCAAGAGGGTTCCGTGTACGATTTATTTAAGTATGTAACCCTCGATGCAAACAAAGGAATGTTATAAGTTTGGCGTGTTAGTGTGTGGCATCGTAGCAGGGACCGAAATGGTTACCCATTTTGGTGTTTTAAACTGTTTAATTTATACGATTCTCTGAAAAACCCTAACATGCGCTTCAGCCGTATATACGGCTGAATCAACGGTATAAAAAACCGTTTATGAATAAGGTTCATTTTCGTTCGTTTTTCTGTGTTAAAAAAGGATGCGTGATAAGTAAGTACCGCGGAACGCTATTGGCTGAATTTGTTCCATCATGCATGTCACAACTAGACTGGCGCACCATTTTACGCAAAAATGAGTGTGCGTTACAAGTGCTCCGCCACGGTAGAAATATGATGAAAATGTTCGCCCAAAATTTAGGCGAAATTTGACAAAATCGATGGGTCCAAACCAAAAATTTGTCGAAGTAGAAACAAAGAAGTTATAAGGGTTTTAAGTTGGCCGCGCCAACGTAACGTCCACGATGGCGCGGCCATGGAAATCTCAGGAACTACGTGGGTTAGAGATCTAATTCTTTTTCTAGTATGAAGATTGAATTTGATAAAAATTGTCGAAAAAGAAATTATAAAGTAGAAATCGATATTTTAAGAGATATTTACCTCAGAAGCCGTGGTGGCGCAGACGTGCACTTCGTGTTTCTTTGATGTTGATTATTTCTTTATATCATAAGACTTAGTACAAAAAACTGATACAGAAAGTAAGGGCTTAATTTGTCGAAACTAATGAAAGCCATAAATACAACGAAATGTTATTTAAACAGACAAATCGGACCGAAACAAAAAATAACATGGCCGCGCCAACGTAACGCTTCTTTGTACGCTGATATCTCATTATCTGTAATTGCTGGGATTTCAGTTTTTATATCCATTTATTCGGCACATTAACCTGATTAGAATGGCATATCGTTTTACCCTCAGAATAGTTTTTAACGCGTGTAATCTCCAAAAATGTGCTCTCTCGTACAATGTTTGAGTAGGGTAACCATAATTTCGATTTTATTTGAGAATACTTTTTACTCTACTAGACGAAAATGTGTCTATTTCTTAAATAATGCCAACAAATGGAATTATTACTATTAAATATTTCACACATAAACGTAAGTATGTAGTTAGTACCTATGCCCGTAAGCGGTCAGTTGTAGATATGATAATAATATTATGTTAGGTAAGCATACTGTACCTAGGCAGGCTACTTAATATTATGGGTTTCTTGCCCTTGAAATTAAGTACATACTTATCTACGACAAGTATCCTCATTCCCTGCAGCAAAGCAAGCCGGCGTAACGCCGGTTTTCATAGAGACCCATGGCCGTGGTTAAGACTCGCTATTGGAATTAATATTATTCCAACGGCAGACGAATAATATGCTTTTTCAAGAAGGCACTTTTTTACCGTATTTCGGTATGAAGTGACGCTTAGATTTTATTAGCGAGTCCGACCTTGTACTTATGCATTTTTAGTCATCTGCCTAATATTAACTTTCTTGTTTGAGCCTTGTTAGACCTAGATTTTATTTCATTTATTTCTGTATCCATGATGTTTATAAAAGTACTAGCTGTGACCGCGACTTCGTACGCGTGTAAAAGTGATTTAGGGCACTTTAGTATTTTTAAATATATTTTTAGTTTATGAACACTGTCGTTTGGGTATTATGCTTCTTTATACATGGTCACACGGAGGCCGATGAAGTAATAATAATAGTTTCAAATAATGGCTCAGATATGCCATATTAAGACATAGGATTAACCCCAATAGACGTAACAGTACTCCAGCCCGGCTCGGACGTAAGACACGTCACGCAGCAGCCAGCATCACGCGGCGCCCGGTCGAATCACGGAGAAACGATTTTAATTTTGCTATATCCTAAAGTATTCATTATATTTGCATGGTCTAAAGGGCAAAATATGTAGTCTTCAGAAATGCTTAAGCAGAATAACGTATTTTAAATGATAAGTATTAATACCGTGATGGTAGATGGCATTCATCTAATTCAAATCGCCATTTCATTGAGTGACTATTGTTTTTATCGAATGACATATTTATATATATAGTGTGTAAAAAGAGCAGTCATTATAACTAGAGATACGATTATACTACCTTTCCTCATTTCGGAAATGTATTTTCCTGTTTTCAATATTTATTAATATTATTTCCTCATTAATAAACTCAAATTTCCATCTTTACGCAGACGACCTGCAACTCTATCGTCATTCTAATATTGTTGATATTGATTCTACAGTTGCTGGTATTAACTATGATCTGCAGAGCATATCAAATTGGGCTAAATCTTTTGGTATGTTATTTATTTATTCATAGCCTTTATTACAGAGCTTACCATACTTAATTCTTTTGGTATGTTGGTAAATCCCAAAAAATCTACTAAGTAAACTAGTAAGTATATAACGCAACGTTTACACAATGTGCATGTGGTCAAATATGATGGTACTATTATCGAATTCAGAGACACAGCTAAGAATTTAGGGTTAACTTTGGACAGCAATCTCTGCTGGAATCCGCAGGTTAGTGAAGTCAGCAGAAAGGTACACCAATCGTTGCACATGCTGAGGCGCCTTAAAAACTTTTTGCCTTTGCAAACCAAAATTTTCCTCGTCAAAACTCTCATTTTTCCTATCCTCGACTATGCCGTCTCCTGCTACTTAGACGTTACCGAAGAGCTGCTAACTAAACTGGAACGCTTGCAGAATCTCTGTATCCGTTTCATTTTTGGTCTAAAAAAGTTTGATCACATATCAGCCTTTCGGATAAAACTCAAGTGGCTTCCTATGCGTCTCCGTCGCAACTCCCATATCCTCTGTTTACTTTACAATATCCTGTATAACCCTCTCTCTCCTTCCTATCTTCGTGATCGATTTAACTTTTCCCGGCCCATTGATATCCCTTGTAGGTCCAAATTCAGAACAAACATTTTACTCCCATCACATCGCTCTAATTTCTACTCCTACTCCTTCACCGTTCATGCGGTCAGATTGTGGAACTCGCTTCCTCACACCGTCCGTGTTAGTCCCACCATTGCCATATTTAAAAGACGTTTGAAGAAGTACTATTTTGAATCCCAATCCATATCATAGCTAAACGGTATTATATATATTATATTTTTATTTTATACGTATTTATTTATGTATTTAGTAGTTATTTATATATTTATTTTATTTATTATATATGTATTATAATTTATATTAATTATTGTATTTATTTTTGTACATGTATCTATTCTGATTTTAATATAATTTAGATGTAATGTATTTGTATGTTATTGTGCACGCTCTATTTGATATCTTGTATCCCATATCTCTTCCGTAGGGCTGCTGGAAGAAATTTCTTTCAGAAATAAGCAGTACCTTTTTGTCGTCTTTCTCTGTAATTTGTACTATTGTTAAGTGTTTCTTGTGTACAATAAATTGTTAAAAAAAAAAAGAGAAAAGATAGTATAATCATATCCCAAAGTTATAGTGACTGCTCTTTTTACACCCGTTATAGCTTCTCAAAACCGCTAAATTGTCTGTTTCTTTATGTTTATCCCGAAAGGCTTTCTTTTAATAATTCCAAAAGTTGATTTTATACAATAAATGATAATTTATTTCAGTTTGTGAAGCAAGTTCAAAAATACAGTTTTTATATTATTGACACTGTGGAAACACTTGTCTTTTTAATAAAATCATGTTAGTTACTTATTTAATGTTCTAATCTACTTTAGTGCCACGTTCTATAGCTTCGCGTCACTGTGTAAGCGATCCCCCCGCGCGCCCCGCCCGAACCGTTCGTCCGCAGTCGCGCACGAAATTCATCGACTTGCTTCAAAGTTATTGTCACTGCTCGACTCCTATGTACCGTAGCGTTATGTTATATATTCTATAACCTGCCTAGGAATATGGTCTACAATCGTAATAAGTTTGGTTAAAATCCCTTCCGTGGTTTTTGATGTTGCACATACAGACAGATATAGAGACAAAAAATATAGATGAGTGTATAAAAGAATTATAACCCGTCTTCGCAAAAACGGATCAAGGGCAAGAAATGCATAATATTAAGTAACCTTCCTAGGTACAGTATACTTACCTAACATAATATTATTATCCTATCTACAACTGATCGCTTACGGGCATAGGTACTACATACTTACGTTTAAGTGTGAAATAATGATTAATAATAATTGTTCCGTTTGTTGGCATTATTAAGGAAATAGATACATTTTCGTCTAGTAGAGTAAAAGGTATTCCCAAATAAAATCGAAATTATGGTTACCCTACTCAAACATTGTACGAGAGAGCACATTTTTGGAGATTACACGCGTTGAAAACCATTCTGAGGGTAAAACGATACGATTCTAATCAGGTTAATGTGTCGAATAAATGGATATAAAAACCGAAATCCTAGCAATTACAGATAATGAGATATCAGCGCGGCCATGCTATTTTTTGTTTCGGTCCGATTTGTCTGTTTAAATAACATTTCGTTGTATTTATTGCTTTCATTAGTTTCGACAAATTAAGCCCTTACTTCCTGCATCATATTTTTGTACTAAGTATTATGATATAAAGAAATAATCAACATTAAAGAAACACGAAGTGCACGTCTGCACCGCCACGGCTTCTGAGGTAAATATCTCTTAAAATATCGATTTCTAGTTTATAATTTCTTTTTCGACAATTTTCGCCAAATTCAATCTTCATACTAGAAAAAGAATTAGATCTCTAACCCACGTAGTTCCTGAGATTTCCATGGCCGCGCCATCGTGGACGTTACGTTGGCACGGCCAACTTAAAACCCTTATAATTTCTTTGTTTCTACTTCGACAAATTTTTCGTCATCGATATTGTCAAATTTCGCCTAAATTTTGGGCGAACATTTTCATCATATTTCTACCGTGACGAAGCAATCGTGATGCATACCAAAAATGATCATAATTGCGTATGACATAAGTTATAAGATGATGTTATTTAATGCAAGTTCTCGTCCATTTTTGTTTATTATTGTTTTTTTTCCATTCTTAGTCTTTCCTTGATATTGATTTGGTAAAGAGCGAAAAGTTAATTCCCATCTTATTTTTTTTTCTAATTATACGGAATTGTAATTTAGGTAATTCAAATTACTATAAAATATAAGTATGTTAAAATATAAGTATAATATTAGTATAAAATATAAGTGCTGTGCATTGTGCAACATTGATTTGGTCACTTTAAACTAATGTTTAAAGTGACCAAATCAATGTTGCACAATGCACAGCAAGGCTATTGAAACCTCAAGTCAGTGATGAAAAAAAACGCTTTTCATAGATTTGATCCCAGCCACGGCGTGTACCACAAATTTTTTGTCTCTTTCTGTTATTGGCGCGGCTGTATTAAACGGTTTAATACCGTTTAAGACAAGCGCATAGTTAAAAACCCTTAATATGGGTATTTAAAATAAAACGGTTTGTATTGATACCGCTACAGCCGTATAGCGGATTAATCGGTCCCTGCATCGTAGCTCCTAAAGAGATGTACTGATTCTATAAAAAAATATGTAAAAAAGAGAATTCTTAGCTATAATTTCGTCATCATCAATTCGCTTATGGCTTGGCAACTCGGGAGTTTCCTAAAATAATTATTGTAATATATAGTTATTATGAGTTATGATACATTTGCTTTTAGGGAAAAAACGAGTTGAATTTATTTTATCATACATACATGCAATCAAACTTGTTACGAAATAATATTTATCATGAGGAAAGACATGGCTTATTTTATCTCAGCAAAATGTACAGTTTCCGAGCAATAGACGTTTATTTATACGCGATCACAGTTGTGTAGTTGTGGCCAACATCTAGTCTAGTAAGTTATAAACCGCTTATAACATTAAAAATCGATTCAACGCACCAGGGAACCCTAGTTTACTGGCAAAAGACGCCGCGGGAATAAGAAAAAAAAAAACAAAACTGGCGGGCGCAGTCAAGTGGAAGAGCATTGATTGTGTTTGAAAGAGATCGGGGATCTTTGTCTGTTTGTTATGAATTACCCTACGAAATTGTTACACATTTTATTTAAATAATGTCCTTGTGGCACTTTATTGTAATATAATTTTTAATAATATACTTAATAACAAAACTCTTCCACGCAAATGTTACTAAACGGATTTTGCCATTGAGTAGCTTTTTCATGAAAGGGTGACAAACATCAATACATATACCTACAATACATTCATTCATACGGTGATTCATACTTACAAACTTTCGCATTTATAATATTAGTAAGATGTAATAAGTATGCATACTGTCTGTTTTTCAAATTAATTTACAAAACATAGACATTAAATCTGAGACGTAAAAGTATTTTTTGGCGCCAAAACTCTTTAAAATGTGTTCAACAATTTGTTGTTTAAAAAGTAAAATAAAAATAATGCGTATAAACGCATGCCTATGCCAATTCCCATTTCTTGCAGGCTGTGGTAACAATTTTTTGCGAATTATTTCTAGATAGGTATAATACTTAAAATATTAAAATTGTATGCTATGGATTTCCGCTAATTTGTTGTTTCTTTTATACGATTAAATTGAGAATTATTAACGAACGTAATAAAAAAAACAAAATGTTTCTTCGAAACCGAATAAGTAATTCAGTTGTTAGTTGGCTCATCGCTATGCGATTCGCAAAAGTTGTAAAATAATAATTATTGTAATTTATGAATACTTTGCTTTACCGATAACTAGCAGTGTAATTGGTGCTTAAAGCTGGGACTAGAAGAATCCGAAATCCCGGAGAGAATTCATAGCAATGAATATAGAACTCTATGCTAATACAATAGAGCTAAAAATCGAATGTCGTGTTGTAAAATGTTAGCAAATTTTACAACTTTCAATAGTTAACAACGATTCGACTTAGATTTCTATACGACAGCGTTCTATTTTCAGGGCCCTGATTCAAGATGTCATCGCTATTATGACTAACGAATTCGCTTGTCAAATGTCAAATCCCATATTTTTCGTTTTCGAACTTCGTTAGTTATATTAGCGATAGTATCTTGAATTAGGGCCCATGATTTTGATTTCGGATCATCACAACGACGAAGGCACTACCACGAGACTGCACTATTATTGAATCAACAATAATAATAATTGGTCATGTGTTTGATAAGACTTTCGGTTGCGGATGTAACTAGACTCTATGGAGTATGACTCTATTACTTCGGTTACGTTTTCGGCCATACGGTTACGGTTTCACCACTATACGGATATATGTATGCTCTCAGCATCTCCAGTCATAAAACCCACTGATTACCAGTTGTCTACTCGTACTCGTAAGTGTAGGACAGAATCCTATTGTGCGCAGACAATACATCAATGTGGTCACTAACTTACAAACTTGTCCATGCTAGTGATGTGCTAGTGGAAATCTATACTAATATTATAAAGCGGAAGAGTTTGTTTGTTTAAACGCGCTAATCTCAAGAACTACTAGTCCGATTTGAAAGATTATTTTTTTGTTGGATAGTCTTTTATAAAGGAAGGCTTTGAATCATATTACATTACGCTGCGACCAATTGGAGCGAAGCGTCAGTGAGAAATGTTGCAAAAACGGGAAGATTATTCACATTTGGGGACTTACGTTGCGTGCGCTGCATAAACGGTTAAGTCACTCAAAAGTCGCGGGCACAGCTATGAGCTAGTGCTTTATAACATCTCAGTGCAGACCGCCTGCTTTTTGCAGTCCGCTTACACGCCCGTTCTCTTAAAGCTGAATGGTAATTTTCTATGTAAAGTGCGAACAAATAGGGTGGTTAGGGCAGTAATTGTCAATTTTTTTACACAAAAATATCAGGATTGTACGTGTATTAAGACTATATGACGACAGCGGCTTATAATAATAGTTTATTTAGTCTCACAAGCTTCTCTGCTAGTACCGCAGACCACTTGCAGATTCCGTGAAAGAGATCCCCTAGAATCAGCGCTGTAATCGTGGACCGAATGGTAAATTAAATAACCTAAATATTAACTTTAACAAGTGTTGGGGAAAATTAAGTGTCAATTTCCCCAACACAATATGTTAAAGTTAATCCTTCCTTAAGTATCAAGTTATCCCTCTCGTATTTCCTGTCAAAAAGGGCGTGATATTTTAACAAGCCGTCAAGCGTTGGTGACCAAGATCTCGAAAAAAAAATACTGACATCTTTTTTTAATCGGTTATTCCTAGAAGTAGTGCAACACTAACCTGCAACAATTAATAGATAATACCTTATTTAGTACCTCTCACCGTGGGCTTCTTTCACGAGAAGGACTCTACATCCAAATAATATTTTGACGACCTCCGTAGCGCAGTGGTCGAGCGCCCTGGTGCTCGAGCGAGAGGTCGCGGTTTCGAATCTCGCCGAGGGAACAAAAAGTTTTCAATGTTCCTGGATCATGGATGTGTATTCAATTTGTGTATAATATAATAAAAATCTTAAATATGTGTATAGTATAAAAGTATTAAATATATTATTTCCGTTGTCTGGTATCTGTAACACAAGTTCTTCGGACACGGGGCCAGATTGACGTGGTGTGAAGCGTACATAGATATAATTATAATAATAATTATTATAGGACATTGTATTATGAGGTATGCGAAGGTAGGTTATCGATATGATGATGACGTCACTAAACTCGACCCACGCGTGGCAAATAGTTCAATACCCTCCCGGGAGCCGCACTGGGTCAGCTATGCAAAAACTGAGCATTTTTTGTTGCGAAATGACTAATACCTACGTGTATTCTCTACGTCTAAGCTACTCTCAGCACTACAGGCACACAGAAGTTAAACTAAAACATTATCTACACTAATAATATTATAAAGAGGAAAGATTTGTATTTTTGTATGTAACGAATAAACTCAAAAAGTGCTGGACCGATTTTAATAATTCTTTTTTTATTAGAAAGATACATTATCACTGAGTAACATAGGCTATATAAAAATCAATTGCTGTTCATTAGTCTCGCTCAAAAACTCGAGATCAGCTGAACTGATTCGGCTATTTTTGGTCTTGAAATATTCGTGGAAGTCCCGGGAAGGTTTAAGCGGTTCCATGCTCAACGAAGTGGGCACGGGTCAGCTAGTAGTAGATATAAAGAAAAACAAGCTTTTTCTTTTGCATTTGTAGATACGAGTATTATAACGAACTCGTTATAACGAACTCGTTATAATACTCGTATCTACAAATGTAAAAGAAAAGGCTTGTTTTCCTTTATATCTACTACTTGAAAAACGTTTGAAAATCGGGGTTACCTAGTTAGGTAACCCCGATTTTCAAACGTTTTTCATTGGTGCAGTGTTTCGTTCCTGTTGGACTATTGTCAATTTCATCAACGCATGTTAAAGTTAATTTTTCATTAAATATCATGTTGTTTCTCTCGTATTTTCTGTTAACATTAACATTGCTGGGTGAAACACCCCCTTAGCGTATTAATATATCTAAGGTATAGTGTAATATTATGCTTGAAATTTCTTTAAAAAAAATTTAAGCAAAGAATATAAAGTAAAAGAGGTGTGGCAACTGGCAGTTTATAATAGTAGATTCCTAATAGAAAGTATCAAATGCCTCAAATGGAAAATCTGGTCGAGTAATTTCTTCCAATCTTGTTCATACTAGACATTATATACAATAGTTTTATGCTAGATACAGTGTGTGTAGTCTCGAAGCGTAAATATAAAAGCAGATCCCACCAAAAAATTTTTCATGTAAAATTGTAGCCAAGACTAATCTACATACTTTACTATGTGAAAAAGTTATCAGACCTCACGTAGAGCCAAGATTCTTGATCTATGCGGCCTTACTTTACCAGGTCTATCTTCACTACATTTCAGTCAAAACATGATACTTGGCCGTTTTACTAACGGTAGTAACGTAACATTTCATATTCATTCATCGTGTGTGAATAAAAACGGCCAAGCGTCTTGACCGAAATATAATAGAATAAAATAAAATAAACAAGATAATTTTAGCATTATACATAATGCCCGGTCATTATGAAAAATGCACATAATATGTTATAATAACTATTCAAATATTCAAATTATATAATATGTCGCAGTCATCAGATTAAATCTGGTTATTTAATTGAATCACTAGGCGGTTATATAATGGCGTCAAACAGCTCGTACAGATAGCAATGTGTTGATATATTTTTTGATTAATTTACTTTAATGTTCGTTTTATTAGTACTCATTCGGAAATTTCGAAGTTTAAAACTAAAATATTAAATGGCTATCCTAGTCTCCGATTCTAAAATATTTTTTTTATTTAAAATTCGCTAGTCATTCAATTAAATAGCGGATTCAATCAGATGACTGCGACAAATACATTGTTAATTACCTTTTGGGCTAAGTAAATAAAACATGGTAATTAACAATTTGTAGGGGATACCTGCCATACCCAAAGGGAGAACCCTACTAAGGTTTGGTTGTTACGCTTCTATCGTCATCATCATCATCAAGCAATAGCTGCTGAACTAATTTTGGTTTAAATTTTTGGGTTAAATAAAGGTAGTAGTTCGAAGTTTGCCGCAGCCGCACGCTGAATAATCTGACGGGGCCAAATATATCAAATTGTCAAGTAGCATTATATGATAATGACCGAGCAATGTGATAAATAATTAAGTTTATATAGTAATTAATCACTTCGCCCGATAGAGGTAAGCATTATTCATAGTACCCGCGCATTATAAACAATGTCCTGATTAATCATCTTGTCCATAACATATACAATTTGAGTATTCTTTCAACAGCTGATTGGTAAAAGCTATTTTGTTGTAGAAGGAATAAACTAACCTTAACTGCTGTTAAAATATTTTTGCCTATATCGACACACGCTGTATAAAATAGACAACTTTCTTTGACTCCATTATTAATTTTTTTCGGGATTATTTTCTTTATTTTTTCGGCTTTGAGTTTTTATTTGATTTACTTCAGTTAGTTGTATAAATAATTAGTTGTTTACCTATTATGTCTAATTAGTAAATCAAATTATCTAATTACAGACCCATATTTACGCTAGGTAAGTAAATGGGAAAAAAAGATAAATAACATCATTAGCTATTTTACTCAAGGCATTACCTATTCGTCTATTTAAATATTCATAATTAGCTGACCCGTGCCCACCTCGTTGAGCATGGAAACCGTGTAAGCCTTCCCGGGACTTCCACCAAAAATAGCCGAATCAGTTCAGCTGATCTCGAGTTTTAGCGAGGCTAACGAACAGCAATTGATTTTTATATAGCCTATGTTACTCAGTGATAATGTAGCTTTCTAATGAAAAATTAATAAAAAGAATTATTAAAATCGGTCCAGTACTTTTTGAGTTAAGTCGTTACATACAAAAATAAAAAAAAATCCTCATTATAATGTGTAGATTGATACTGAAGTTAGCAAGGGATAACTGACCGGAAATTTCTTGTATTTACACAGAACTGTAGGAACTTGAGATTTAGGTACAAAGGTTTTATTCTAATGATTAATAATAATTTGTTTTATAAGGGGCGGTGTTTTAAAGATCAGACTGCAGAAGGAGAGAATGAGACATATACTTGGGGAGGGAGGCCTACGCCAAAAAGGCGACTTCCACATTGAATAAAAAAAGTAAAAAAACTATAACCTGACTTCGCAATAAAGGAGTCTAAAAACTCTAAAAAGCCTGAAATTACAAAATAATTTAATTTAAAATCCAGAAATGCAAAATGGTCATGGTAGAGCCGTGCCATAAATGTTTAACGATTTGTTACTATAATGATAAAAACTAGTGTTTGATATAAACCATATTTATTCCAAATATTCAAGAGAATGAAATCTGTTTAGCAAAAAATCCTTGAATTGATCTAAAGTTGACAATTTATTACATTTGGTTAACTCACTTACCCTTACTTCCCAATGTTTTTTCGATTCCCTATCCAGCTTCATACTTACAATGTAAATAACAATTATATCCCACGTACTAGTATCAAGTCTATCAACACCTAAATTTGAAATACAATGTAACATATTAGTTGTGTTATCCAGTAACTGTTTAATAGCAGTTGCCGACTCTATTGGAATGTCTCGTTGGTTAAAAAAATCTCTTAATTAATATACTATTAGCCAAAAAATGTTTATTATTATATCGGCCTTCCAACAAAGACCAACACTGATCATAATTATTATTAGCTATAGGTATATGTGCGATGAGCTGAGCTGCTTCTCCCGACAGGTGAGCCTTGAGGTATTGGAGTTTCTGTACATTGTCTATTGCCGAGTTATTATGCACCAGTGACACAAATAAGACACGAAAACTGATCCACTCCGTATACAGCCCAGAAAATATTGGCATACTAATTTGTGGCAACTTTACACATGTGCTAGAGCTGCCCTCGCGTTCTAACTCTTTGGTTTTGTCGATGCATGCTTTATTATATCCTTGTAAATTATACTGTAATTCTGACTTGAATTCCAAATAAAATTCCTCCATTTCCGTGTAACTATCTTCCTTAAAATAAGATAATTCATCACCGCTACCGCCCGCCTTTACTATTTCCATGTGATTGTTGTTATAATCTTTCCATTTTGTATCTAAGGCTTGTATTCTCGTTTCCACATACGACTTTGTTAGCTTTTCTTTAGAACATTTTTTTAAATTAATTTTTAACTTTAAAAGCTGTACCTTTAGTTCCTCCTGTACCTTTAATACTACATCCATGATACTGTTTCCTATCCGGCTCGATTTAACCATAAATCCCACCCGTTTAACCACTGCGCTACAGACGTCGTTAAATGAAATGAAAAGAAAAAATATAATTTAGAGCATTTTTACTTCATTGCGCTTGTCGCTGCGCTAAAGAGTACGAACAGACATGCCGATAGACCGTTATACAGTACGAACAGACATGCCGATAGACCGTTATACAGTACGCAGCTACTTAATACTACTTATGTATTAAAATAATGAAAGATCTCGTTCTCACCACATTTAAAATTACGCCTGAGAAAAAGTCTCAGGCGAAAGTTTGCCGTTTTGTATGAAGTGTAATCCGAGGGCTGACAGCAGTTTTGTGTAGAGCGGTGTGGGTTTGTTCAAGTTCTGAAATTAAAATTCAAAATTATATAATAATTAGCGATAATTAATATGTTATATTTAATAATAATCATATCTTTACTGCGACAATAAAAGAAATGTAGTACTTACTTTGCATTTATAATAATTCATCGGTTTGTCTTAATTAATTGTACTTAATACGTTTTAGGTAGGTACTATTTACTGATTTTATTCAAACTGCATGCAAACTATAGTAGATACCTACTAAAATATACTAAAAATTGTTTCTAGACGTTTCGCCTTGAATATAAAGCCAAGTTATTTCATGAAAATCACATTACTTTTTTGTAAGTATACACAATACAAATTGAATAAGTTGTGACCTGAGGAATTAATTTGATTTAATTTATGAATATTATGTTTCCATTCTAATAATAAAAAATGGGCGTGGATATGTTAATATTATATAGAAGCTACAACAGTCACTATTTAAATCATTGATCTAATTTCAGTCAGTAAAATTATAATTTTGAAAAAAACTTTAAATCAAATAAGTATGACTACTTATATATTTGTTTTCCTATTCAATATGATCTAAATTAAAATAATACTCAGTATAGGGTTAAATGTTTTCAAATAAAATATGATTTATTCAACGTAGGATTAAGAAAATGTCACTTTAATTTAGTCGACTAACGACTTTTTTTTTTGTTTACGATGCAGATTGCAATAATACATATTATTATCGCAAGCTCTTACCAGCTCTTACACTATGGCGATCGCGTGTCGACCACGTTGGAACTTGGCACTTGGCAGTCGTCATTGCATTTCCAGTTTTCAAATTCAGTGCCGGCAAAACGTCCGACTGAGCCGTACGCGTGCGTCTACTGGCGGGAAACTTCGCGCCAAACGTCAACTTTTCAAAAAACGAATACCATAAATTGTTAATATTTTTTTTAATAACAAAGTGATGAGACAAAGGTGATTTGTGTGATAATGGATTTTTCATAGAAAAAATATATTAATGCAAGTAAGTAGTAAACTTGCAAACATAAATTAATATTAGCAGGTAACCGTTTTTGGTAATGTTAATTATCAACTTAGTTCATTAAATTTATCTGATGAAAGTTTAATTATATGTTTTTGGCAACGTCTCTATCTTGAGCGTGCAAGTCATAAAAATAATCAATTGAATTGTTAAAATTAACTCTATGTTGCCTATTTGCTGTTTCTAATTAAACTCATGATGATGATATCGGTATTATAATAATTTTGTCGGCAAATTAAATTAATTCGAATAAAAATCCGTTGAGCGGCGATCGGAAGTGACGTCACAATATATTGTGACAACGATTCCCGATTTTTTGCGGATTATAAATATTTTTCATAAAATCAAATTCAAATTCATTTATTTTTGATAGAATTACCTAACTGATAAAAATTACCGTTAGTGATATTAATATCATCGCCACATGCTGTATTTAATAATTTAAATTCCTGAAAGAATATTTAAATAGGTAAATAATATTTTGCCAAAAAAGTTTTAAACAAAGAATTACCTACATATTAATGTACTTTTATTAAAAAAAACTATAGAACTGTATTACAAATGTCGTCTATATCTTTAAAATCATATTGTAGGAGTGAAATTACTGACTCGGCCTAGAGATTCCGGAAGACAGTGGTCATGGCCTTTTTTGTAATAACCCGCTGGGAAGGGTAATGAAATTGCATACGGTATCATCAGGCGAGGTCAAAATACAGACAGATATAATATTATGTGGCTACAATGTAACTGGTTGGGATGCACCTTTATATTTAAAAGTCTGGTTGCTAATTAGTCATTACTCATTATTATCAATTGTATGAACAGTCGATGGGAGATTTTTTTATCTTAACTCAGATAAGACTGAGCTATCGATTTTATATTGTCACAAAAAATCTAGAATTAGTGATAGTGATAGGGTTTATTCCATGATTCGATTTTAGGCTAACAAAATATCTCATAATATTCTAATGAGTGTCATATTCCTATGTTTTGTCCAACTTATCAATAAGTAGATTTTGCAACGTAAATACTCTATTAACGATATAATTATAAAAAAAAACTTACTGTTTTACTAATGACAATACAAAAATATTTGGGTCACAAGTAGCTCAAATATAATAAAATGACTTTAAAACTGCAAATTGTTTGTACAAGAGTTATACATCTCAATTATCTGAAAAGAATACTCGTACGTAAATATACTTGTGACGTAGAAATCGTCAGATCACATGTGACGCGGTTTCTAATCTTGTTATGTTCTATCGGTGCTATAACGTGCTACATATATATTATGTTGAGTCTATTTGTAGGTTTATTTCTAGATCGAATAAGTTTGCTATAAAATTAGTAGCAGAATAATTGGAACGGTAAAATATTTCCTTTTTTATTCCAATTGAATATTTATAATATTTTACGTGATTTTTTATCATAAAAAAGTAAAATGTTTATTTAAATGTTAATAATAAAATATGATTAATATTAATAAGTAATTAATTAATTAAATAATAAAAGAAGTTTGTGCATAAACAAAATTAACCTTTGAAATTGTCAAGGAGCAATTTTATGATGATGAATAATTATACCTACTCGTAAGAACACTTTTCATCCTCCTTTCGAAGATTAAACGAAATAAAATCAAAATCGGTTAAACCGTTTGAGAGCTCCGACAACACGGACAGACATACGCTCGCACACTTAAAATAATCAACATAAAAAAGGAATAAAGCCAACAATAGTAAGTAATATGTGACTATTAGCTGTTAATTTAATATGTGAAAATAAATTAAAAATCTTAAATATAAAAATCAATTGCTGTTCGTTAGTCTCGCTAAAACTCGAGAATGGCTGAACCGATTCGGCTATTTCGAGAGAAGATTTAGAGGTAGTCCAGGGAAGGCTTAAACAGTTTTTTTTTAATTTTATGCTCAACGAAGTAGGCACGGTTCACCTAGTTATTTTATAAAAATCTGTAATTATAACCTTAATTTTTAGTAAGTCTAAAGTGTTAAAAAATCGGATAGTCCTATGTATGTCATAGTAGCTGGTCACCTTCCACACTCGAGCTGACATGTTGGTATAGTGGCCCTTCACGCCTCCCGCGCTGGACAGTCCTATTCACATTAAAATATAATCATTAATTTGTCTAACGTGAAATTTATTGCTTACAATAAAGTTTATTATGGCTTCCAATTACTATTTTATTCATGACATTGCTTACCCTTGCTTACTTAGAGATACCTAATTCGTTTTCCCTTTAAAATAGACATAAATATGTAGCAAACTTATAAGTAAAGGCACAATTTTTAAACTTAAAAAAAAAAACTTCTCAATTAAACGGTTTTATTTTACACATGTTTCACATATTATATACTATTTCTACTAGTATGTAAGGAATTGATATCCGACAGATGCAAAATAAATATTTTCTCCTTTTTAAAAAAAAACTTTAATAACTTTTCGAAAAATTGTATGTGTTAAAATAATCAATTATGTAATATAATAGTTAATGACGCATTGATATTTCCATAGAACTGAATCCAATTAAACAAATGTGATCACTTCAACATACGTGATCTGTAATTGTACTACAACAATTATTAGTGTTATTATTATGTTCAGACTATATGTAATAAAAAAGAATGTACGTTTTACAAAAAACTGACTTCAACAACTAAAAAGCATCAAATAATACTTCTATAATGTACTTGCAGTTAATGTTCTTTTTGAAGTCGATGTCAGCAAAGACGAGGTTCAAGTCAGCAACTTTAGGAAAGATGTTCTTTTACCTGACACCGGCTCCAAAAAGAACATTAATTGTAAGTACATTATAAAAGTATTATTTTATACTTTTTAGTTATTGAAGTCGGTTTGTAAACGTAACGTTTTTTATTTATTACTTTGTAGTGACTCTAAGTTAAAGTAAAAGATAAATCCGTTTGGTAGCTACGATGTTACATACAGACTGACACACACTTCAAATTTGTAATAATCCTTTTTGTGTCAAGACTCAATTAAATAACCTGATGATGACTTAGTCGAAAACGGTCGTGTATTTCACTATTTATGTTTAACAACTAATAAAGTAGAAAAAGTGCAAGTAATTTGTGTATTATTACTGTGTAACATGTATTTCCATCAAGAACCTACAGAACATTCAATAATATATGTAAGAGTCAATTACAAAATAATATAAAAGTGAAAAACTACTAAATTAGCTCTAAGTACCGAAAATGAATGAAACCGAAACTAAATGACAAAATCAACAGTGTTAAAAAATGATTCGTTAAAAATTTTGGTGAAATATCTACATAAAATAAAAACTACAGGGCCAAACTATGTAAAACTTTTATAGGATCAAATTACATATATTATGCGTCGAATAAAAAAAGAATCACGAAAATCGGATCATTAACCTGAAAGTAATCGGGGTACATACAAAAAAAAGTAAAAAACAAACATGCCGAATTTATAACCTTCTCCCTTTTTTTGGAAGTTGGTTAAAAATTAAACGTTAAATGATGTTATGTTTCTTTGGCGAACACTCTTCAGTCTTCCCACAGAATTTATAGAAATAATTAAAATTTTTGTACGACTATAAGATTATTTTTAGCTCAATTCTCAGACTTCAGATGATTCTAGGTAGTTCAAACTTCCGGAACAGTGATGTGGTATATATTACTCAGTGTTCGACCTTCACCTATTTCAAGATACTGACGAAAAAACCATTTTGTAACAGTTCAAACTTCAATTAGCGCGTTTGTCTATCGTCAGCGTCGGGAAGAAATTTCTTAAGTGACCCATTTTCATTGGCTAAGCAAGACTAGATGCACCACACGTCTGAATTTACTAGGATTTTGTGGACATATCTTGTCACGACCAATTTTCAAGTTTATTTAATAACTAGCTGACCCGTGTCCACTTAGTTAAGCATGGAAACCGTGTAAGCCTTCCTGGGACTTCCACGAATATTTCAAGACCAAAAATAGCCGAATCAGTTTAGCTGATCTCGAGTTTTAGCGAGACTAACGAACAACAATTGATGATTTTATATAGCCTATATTGTTACTCAGAGATAATGTAGCTTTCTAATGAAAAAAGAATTATTAAAATCGGTCCAGTACTTTTGAGTTAAGTCGTTACATACAAAAATACAAATCTTTCCTCTTTATAATATTAGTGTAGATGTAGATGTAACTTTAGCTGAAATTTTAAATTACCCAAATGTCATTTAGTAAAACTTTATTTGTTACTTAGACTTTTTTGGTGCAATGGTGCAATATTATATTAAAATTACCAATGTCTAGTTAATTACCTATTAGTTTAACGCCGTCTCTTCAAGATAGGATTTGAGACACTTGGAGTACTCTGGATATAATGACTGTAGACTGTATTTGTTCCAGTTCTCTCTTCAACTTTTTTTTTATTAACTGTCATGGCAACTAACTGTGAGACATCAAAGATCGTGTTCCGTCAGTCTGTACTCTGTGGTCTCGCTAACCGTAACATCACGCCATGTGACGTCACAATGGCTACCGTTACCCGCAGACGAGTAAAAACCAGTGGTCTTCATGCCATTCGGAATGTCGAATCAGCAATTGTCAATCATTATGATACAGTTTCAATACAGCGTCGTACTTATCTATAGTTCGTCCCTGATAAATTTAACCTAAAGGTAAACAAACCGAAAACATCGAAATTTTCCATAATCACTTATTGTGCACACTTATCAACACTTTCACAGGCATATTAAAGGATTACACTTCATTATCCAATACATTTTAAAACAATTAAACAATAATGAATATGTTTAAACATCAAATAAAAATCTTTCACAGAAAAAATACGCCATTTTGACACTGCCGATTGTAGAATATAAGCCTATAGTCTATGGATTCATAGCAAACAAGAATCATTATATTATTATTGGCCAATTGGCATCACTGACTAGTCTTTGGTTGTGTCATAGACGGGTTAGTTTACGTTTAGGTTAAATTTATCTCGGACGTATTATATACTTATCTAGCAGTGGGGTAAGCAGAAAACAATTGACAGCTACGTGTTCAATAAATATGACAGACGTCATACTTCAATTGACATTCGATAAATCACGAATACGTGGTCAATTATTGTTGCTGCCTGACTACTGAATGGTACCTATTCTCAAAACGCTTTGCAAACGTCTACGGGCCTTTACACACGGAGATTTTATGTAGCGATGCAGACAGAGAGAAATAGGGGTCTACGAGATTCCTGTTTCCTCCCTGGATAATGCTGCTAGAGTAACAATTTTTTTCCTGAATATTTATGGATATTGTTTGTACGTCCATATTTCCCTTTTTTCATAAATTAATTATTTAAAGAGATGGACGTTCAAAAACCTAAAAAAAATGGCCAGACTCTCCGCTATGTTTAAACATTTAGGAAACAGATTTGACTACTTACAATAAACAACAAAATCAAAAAATAGGAACCTAGCTCAATTTTTTTTTTAGCTAATAAAGAAAAAATATTTAAATCGGTTATGTTTCGGTGGAGGAAACAGGAATCCCCTAAACGTCGATTTCTGGTAGGTACTTTTAATACGTAATTTCAGTCCAAGTTGCAGTTGTCTCTATCGCGCTAGTGCTGGCTAGCTAAGGCACTGCGAGACAGTAATACCTATTTTGTATTTCTCTCAACCGTGCTGTTTGCTCTTAAAGAGAGAATTCGGCTGCTCATCCAACCAATAATACGCAAAACAAAGGAAGGGATTTATATGAAATTTAATATTATGTTACTTTACATGCTAGATTAACACATAGTTTTTAGTTCAGATAATAAAATCCTGAATTTCATTTTGGGTGTACGAAGTAACGGGATACATCTTTTACAATACAATTAAGATAGTCTAGAATGCTTACAATTAATATTTCGACACTTTGGAACACACTGCCTTTAGAAATTCGGTTATGGTTCAATTAATATATTTAAAATTAAATTACAACATTTTTAAATTACAGCCTTAAATTTGTTTTTGTAGTTATTTCCTTTTATGTTTTTATTTAACTAAGTTCTACTTTATTTTCTACACCTACTCCAGCCTACACGATATCTTTAACAATCTAGTGAATTAAGGACACGTAGAGATTGCTAATTACCATTAAATCCTCCTTATGTACCTTATTTATGTGAGAATTATGCAATTATTTAATTTTGCCTATTTCGTATACAATAAATTGTTTTTATTGTGTTACATTAATATACAAAATTTTCTAGGAAAAATCATAACCTTTGGACTTTGGTCTCAAATATGACGTCTCCCTGGACTGTGTGTGTCAGTTTTCCTCATAATACTATGCTATCATTAGTCTGACAATATTATTAATCATAATTATATGTTTCATACAGTTCCAGTCCATAGTTCTAATCTCAAACGTTTCATAATGTATTTTTTTTGTGTTTAGGGAATTAGGTATTATTTTAAGGGCCGATTTTTCAATCGTCAGATAACTTTTATCTGTAGAATAAACATGTGACTGACATTTGTTCCATACAAAATCTGCCAAAGTCACGTATTTATTCCTTAGATAAAAGATAACTGACGATTGAAATCGGCCCTAAATGTTATTATAGTCGAAATAACTTAAAACTATAAATATTTAAGTACCATTAAAAATAATGAAGATATTGAACTATTAAATATAATGTGCGAACGAGGAGGGAACAACCGATTGTGACGTCACTTTGTTAACCCTACCAGAACAAATATCGTATTGCGAGAAATAGATAGATAATTATTTTTAATTGCTTAAAACTTCTATCCCAATTCTTATTTTAGATTTTGCTTATATTTTTGATTTTCTGCGTACTGGTCCAAAAGTAAATTTCGACTTCGACGAAACCCATAGTCGATTCTCTATGTACATAGTTTAAGCAATGACGTCAATTATTGGACGGCCTAGCCGTCATAACCGCCGGACGTCAAAAAGATTACAACGTTAAAAAAGGGGTGAACTTTGCATAATATTTTAATCTAAAAGACAAAAATATTAATTTATAAACAATCCTCTGATAAATATAATAAAGATTGTTTATATTTTCTTGGCATTTTCCAATAAGCAGGTCTTATCAAAGTACTCCAATTTTCAGCGCGCGAACGCAGCATTAAATTATAGTTTTAAAAAAATACCCACAATGTCGCTAGAGTAGCAAAGTGAAGTAAGGAGTGAAGTGAGTTGATATCCTGCTCTAATATTATTTGGCGCTTTCTTTTATATTTACCGTGATACACTGTAGCACAATCATAATTTATGCCTTTTAACAGTTTTTCATGTACACAGATGATGTTCATTATCCCTAGTCTCCATGGCCCAAATGAGTAGTCCGACTTTCTTCGTACTTCCAGATTCCAGACAATGTAGCTACTAGTTAGTCCCAGGCTCACATGAACGTGAGCCCACAATGGCGCCTAGAGTTCATTAGCAATCGCTAATCTCTGAGCACACACGCCATTTCCAGGGATCAGTCATGGTGAAGTAACCGTACCACCACGCTCTCTATTTAAACAAGTCATTACTTCAGCAGCAATGTCTTCCTGGCACCTACTGTGCCAAAGAAGATTCCGCATCTATTTACACAAGTCTTCACTTTAGCAGCAATGTATAGTAAGTCCGAGATAAATTTAACACAAACGTAAACAAACCAAAAACACCGATATTTTCATATGTTTACTTATTGTGCACACTTTCGCCGGAATGTTAAAGGATAACACTTTATTATCCAATACATTTTATAACAGTTAAGCAGTAATAAATATGTTTAAACATCAAATTAAAATATTTCACAGAAAAAATACGCCATTTTGACACTGTCGATTGTAGAACTTAAACTTATAGTCTATGGTTTCATAGCAAACAATTAATCTTTGTATTAATATTGACGAATTGGCATAACTGACTAGTCTATGGTTGTGTCATAGACGGGTTTGTTTCGGGTTCACTTACATGGTATGGGGTACCCCTTGAAGACCTTTATTCAAATCCCTACCTGACATAAGGCTTAGAACCAGCGTTCGCCACTGTTAGGCCCGTATTAATAAACAGGTCTCAAACTCGGTCTTGAGAAACTATTTGACAGATTAATCAATTTCGTTTCACTTTTAACAATGAGCATTTTTTTACGTTTCATAAAAAAAATGTAGGTACCTATGTTACGTAAACAAGAAAAATTGTTAATTGTTAAAGATACGTTGTTTTATTTGTCAAATATTATGTTCTCAAGTAGAGGATGCGGTCGCAATTCTTAAGACCGAGCTTAATATTATTTTATTAATCTAAATCAATTACGCAGTAAGTATTTAGAAATCTGCGTTTTTGAGTAGGGATTTCTTGTGAGTTAGGTAAGGTAAACTTAGATAAGTCTTGTTATTATTAGCTAGCTATTGCCCGCGGCCTCGTCCGCGTAAAAAAAACACCGCCACATGGATGTGGAATAAATATTGGAAATGAGTATCCTATGTCTTCATGTTTTGGGATCGTAAATATTTTCTAAAGAGGTATTTCTTAATCAAATATCTGTCAATAGACCGATCATCTTGGACTTTGTATAATTAGTATATGGAGGGTGTCATATTTCTGACGCCGTGTTTGCACAGATAAAGGCTCCGCTTTCAACCCGATTCAGTCAGCTGTAATACTAGTCTTGTTTGGTTCTCGCTTTACACGTTCTGACTTTTAACTTTTTATGTATGGCAAAGAGGTTTCCATGGTGTTCTCCTGTTCGACTCGGATCCGAACGATTACGACGGGTCTAAGGGCTTCGTAAGTGATAATATGCCCTCTGGACTAAGGGTCCAGGCTACATATTTCATACTATAATATTTACTTTTGTTTCAGATCAAAAATGGAGTTGAAATCACAGAAGAAGAAAAAGTCGACGACTGAAAAAGTGATGTCGTGGAGGAAGATGTTTCGCGCGCCAATCCTAATCCTTCTTCTCCTCGGCACGTCGAGTTGTGACAGTGACAGTGAAACCGACATTCCAATTTCAAATTCGACTTACAGACTAAACAGCTCAATAAAGTGGCGGCACAGGCATGAGCCGAAACATCCGAACTGTACAGTGCTAAACTATAAGGACAAACATACGTTAAGTGACATTAGATATTTAAGAAGACATTTGAATAGAGAGATCGTGAACTTCGTGATGACGGACGTGCTCACCGATGGGGAAGTGGAGAACAGGATCCATTACAACGGCATCACAGCTAAAGAGACATCTGTCGGTGCTGATGGGTGAGTTCACTTTTTTACACTAAATCCCGATTTCACCAACGCATGTTAGTGTTAACGGCTTGTTAAAATAACATGCCTTCTCATTCATTGATAGGAATTACAAGAGGAACAACATGATATTTAACGAAGGATTAACTTTGACATTGCTTGGGCCTTGGTGTAACGCGTCCTAAGCCTAATATAATATACCTATAATATTTAAACATAAAATTAAATAGAAAATTTAAAAAAATTAAAAGAATATGTTCAATTTGCTGGCAAATTTCTTCCAGGCAAGAAGTTGTAGTTACCTATATAAAAGTCTTTAAATCAATATGTTATGTCATAATTAAATAATCCGGATTACCTACTCTACACGTAAATCCTAGAATTTTCGCGAAAAAACTAATTTTGCCATTATCCTACGACATAATTTAAGACATAAATGAAAACTCTGGTTTCGAGAAAATTGAGTTCAAACTGTCATTTAAACATTTTAGAATACGAACGTATTAAGTTCATAAATTGAAAGATCCGTCTCTAGAATCAATGTACTTAATACGTTATTACATATTATCCTAAAATGTTTCAGCGACAGTTTAAACTCAATTTTCTGGGTAAAATATTTTGCGACATACCACCTTCTTCCATTCATGTCTTCAATTATTATATTCATGTTAGGAGTGCTAAAATCTAAACCATCACCGAATCAAAGATATTCATGCCTTTTCGTCATTTGGAAATAACTCTACAACAACCAATAAGTCCACTGATAGAGAAAATATTTAGAAAGCGTCTGCATTGGATTTGTCTTTCATCAAACACACGCTATCCCATAAACAGCGTCCTTTTATAGATCATACAGGTTGTAGATGTTTATGTTTGAATATTTTTTTTTATCACTATCTACGTGCCCACTGCTCTGTCCTGCATTAAATCCTAATAATTGGCATGGTGTATCTTTACCCAATCCTTGCCTATGGTTCTGCTGCTACATTGGTTCAAATTTTGCCGCGAACATACCGCGTTTTTTTTAATGAATCAAGTGCTTCTTCTTCTTTGGGCATAACCTGAGATTTAATGGTATTTGTCAACGCTACAATATTATCCGTATTAAGAGAAAATGAAGGCTTAACATTGGTCTCGTAGGCGTGGTAATTTAAATATTAATATACAGTTTTAATAATATTCGCGACCTTCGTTAGAAATTTTTAACATTACACAAACAAGTGTGAAATAATGAATATCTTTTATACATAACATCGTATGTAATAAACAATAATTAAACAGGTCAATAGTTCAGTGTGTGTAATTTACTTACATTGAATTTTGATTAAAACATTTTTGTCGGCAAAACCTGCAAAGTAACACGTTACTTGTTATATTTTATGTCTCTTTCTAACAGGATATATATAATATACTAGCTGACCCGTGCCCACTTCGTTGAGCATAGGAACCGTTTAAACCTTCCCTGGACTTCCACGAATATTTCAAGACCCAAAAATAGCCAAATTGGTTCAGCCGTTCTCGAGTTTTAGCGAGACTAACGAACAGCAATTGATTTTTATATATAAGATTATAAAATAAAAACAACGTCTGTTTCTTCGCTCATTCCGCAAAATTTCTTAACCTTGGGAACTTCATTCATTCGTCAATAAACGGAGTAAAAAATAGAATACGTACAAGTTTCAAAAATTTAAAAATGGTATATAATTACGCAATATCATACTATCTCTCTCATTTCTCAGTGTAGCGGACATAATTAACAAGCAATAAAACCGTCCAAATTAGAGCCGGCCGCGCGCACTACTGGTTCCGTAGTCCGTGCAAAATGCAATACTTTCCATGTTTGTTGTACGCAGTGTTGCCAGAACCTCGACGACCTCCGTAGCGCAGTTGACGACCTCCGTAGCGCAGTGGTTGCGCTCGTTGGTGCTAAACCAGAGGTCGCGGGTACGAATCCCGCCGAGGAAACAAAAAGTTTTTCAAATGTTCCTGGGTCATGGATGTGTATTAAATTCGTGTATAATATAATAAAACTCTTAAATTTGTGTATAGCATAAAAGTATTAAATATATTTCCGTTGTCTGGTACCACAAGTTCTTCGGATCACGGGGCCAGATTGACGTGGTGTGAAGCGTCCATAGATATTTAAAAAAAAAAAAAGAACTTACCGTACCACTACCGTACCTCACCTCAATGTGCACCGTACCTTTTTCGTACGTTATAAATTATACTAGTAATTCATGTTTTAATACATAGGTACTATAAAAGAGTTACTATGGGTAGACTAAAGCATTTTAATCTTTGGCATAACCGTACTTTTGAGATAAAATCCGTGCCTTTTCAGAGAGCCAGTCGTACTTTTTTGGTAAATCATACTGGCAACACTGGTTGTACGGGAGTCTCCATGAAATATTTATTTTATTATTTTCTAACCCCCGACGCAAGAGGGATGTTATAAGTTCGGCGTGTCTGTGTTTGTGTATCAGTACAGCTCCCGAACGTGTGAAGCGATTTCAATTTAGTTTTTTTTGTATCAAACTAGCTGATCCGTGCCCACTTCTTGACCATAGAAACAGTTTCTGATGAACCGTTCAAACCTTCTCGGGACTTCCACAAATATTTCAAGACTAAAAATTTTCAACTTCAATTCAACCTTTGTTTTAGCGATACTAACGAACAGCAATTCATTTTTACGTAACTATAATATAATATAAGAAGATGTGACTTATGTGCGAGTGTTCTTAGACAGGTATGTTGAAAATCGCTCCTTTTTTAACCCACGGTTACGGAACCCAAAAAATGGTATGTAATTACGCAACAGCATGCCGTCTCGCTCATCTCACATTGTGGCGGGCACAATTAACAAGCAAAAATGATCACGCCAGGTTACTTGGCAACATATGCAACGCAGATCGCGTAATTTATTTTTAAACATCAAGAAAAGTGCCAGCTGTTATTGTGAACTCTATCGCTACGTGCTAAGAGCTGTCGTATGCGTTTTTACTGCCAATATAGAACGATTAATAGGACATGACAAGTCGGAAGTGTTATTAAGGGTGCCCACTGCCTAGCTACGTCATACATTTTGTAGGACAGATAATATCTAATATCTATCTATGGTCGCTCCACACCACGTCAATCTGGCCCCGTGCTAAGTATACGAAGAACTTGTGTTACAGGTACCAAAAAACGGAAATATATTTAATACTTTTATACTATACATAAATTTAAGATTTTTATTAAATTACCGCTGATGATGATTCGAACCCGCGAGAGACTCGAATATCATCGTGCTCAACCACTGCGCTACAGAGGTCGTCAGATGATAACAGTCATAATATTATTTATACTATGGGCGTGTTCCTTTAAGCGCTCTTTTTACACTGAACGCTCAGATCATTCATAACGCACACAGTCGTTTCTTTAGCACATTAATGAAATTTTCGATCTGAACGTTTCAACAAACTTTACTGCTAGTGGAACGACTGACAGATGTCAAAATTTAACATTTCCTTTTTATCTCATAAATTCTATTTATATTTTAAATTAACATTATTAACTACATTATAAAAGAATCTATAATAAATTTGCTCGATCCATAACTTAAAAATAACATCGAGATCAGTGAAATCTAAGTAAACGTCAAAAACAAGATGGGATCATTCTGAGCGTTTTGAACAGTTTTTGACAGCTGACACCTGCTTGTGGAACACGAGTAAGAACAGTTCAAAACGATCATAATGATTCTTTAAAGTGCTAAAGAAACGCGAATCTGAACGAAAAAAACGTTATTTTCGTTTACTATCAGCTCCTGGAACACAGGGCATATGTTACGTAAACAAAAAAACAGTTGCTGTTTCATGCGACATAAGTTGAGTTGAAACAAGCCCCGCTGTAACTGGAAATAAATCTTATCTACCTAGATAATACTGGAGGTCAGTACCTAAATATTGGTTGTGTGAATAACCCGTAAATAAAAACACCGGATCTCAGTAATATACTATAAGCTCATGAACAAAATTAACCTGTGAAATGACCCAACGTGAATAACGCTTAGAAGGCTGTAACTACTAACTATATCATAAGACTAATAATATAAAGCGGAAGAGTTTGTTTGTTTGTTAAAACGCACTAATCTCAGGAACTACTGCTACTATTTTTGTTGGTTAGTTCATTTATAGAGGAAGTGTTAAGGCTATATAACATTACGCTGCGACAAATAGGAGCGAAGCGTCAGTGAGAAATGTTGCAAAAACGGGGAAAATTATTTACATATTTTGGGGACTTTCGTTGCGTTGTTGCGTGCGCTGCATAATCGGTCAATCAAAAACCACGCGAACGAAGTCGCGGGCACAGCTAGTTATAAGATAACTCACCTGGTAGCTATCCATGAGGAAATGGATTTTCTCAGGTCCAGATGAGGAACTACGACTAATTATTTATGTACGGCTATTTTATAGCTTAAAGATGATTAAAAATAAATGTCAAAAAACCTAAAGTGGTGGTGCCGGATTCAGCCGGATGTTAGTGGACATGTTTAATTCGTCTGTAATTGTATAGTACGTCCGAGATAAATTTAACCCAAACGTAAACAAAGCCGTCTATGACACAACCATAGACTACTCAGTGATGCCAATTACCCAATATTAATGCAATGACTATTGTTTCCTACATGAATCCATAGACTATAAACTACGTTCTACAGTCGGCAGTGTCAAAATAGTGTATTTTTACTGTGAAGGTTTTTTTATTTGATGTTTAAATATGTTAATTATTGTTTGTTTTAAAAAGTATTGGATAATAAAGTATGATCCTTTAATATACCTGTGAAAGGTTGTTATGTGAGCACAATGAGTGAATATGTGAAAAATTCGATGTTTTCGGTTTGTTTACCTTTAGGTTAAATTTATCTCGGATTTACTATAGAAGCAATATCATTTATTACTGTACGGCATTTATGTAATTAATTATTTTTGTATACAATATACATATACTATACCCATGAACGCCGAATATATTTTCAGCGCAGGGGTCGAAAGCCAAGGTTCTCTATATATTATTACTTCTGCTCTACTACTACTACTCAGTACTCACGTCTCACATGTATCGTTCAGAAATGACAGCATGATATTATAATTACAGCCTTCTAAGCGTTATTCACGTTGGGACATTTCACAGATTAATTTTGTTCATGGCCTTGTAGTCTGTAAGGCTTGTTCCTGATTTTCCTGGGGAATCGTGTGTCGTCGTGGCTACCAAACAGATGCATCGATTTTCCTTTTTCTTTGTTCAAAAGCTAATTAAAAATGAGTAAAATTACAATGTGTCTGGGCACCCCAAATCAAACTTTCAAAAGACAAGTACATAAAACTTTACTCTTCGTCAAGGTTTCTGCCGTTAAAAAAAGTAAAGTATGCGCATCGTCTGCGTGACTGAGCGGTAAAAAGCATAACATCAAATGTCTACGATAGTTGAATAAACTCCGACGATTTCACGGTCGGGCGCGAGGCGTAACATTACCATGAAATATTTGCACGTGGGTCTTCAAGTTTATGGTCGAGTTTTTGGCGGGAATGCGAAAGTGTCATTTGTTTTTTTTTACCCGGACTACCGCAATACCAAAAGGTAATGATCTTCACAATCTATGTGTGTTTGTTTCACGTAACACTAACACAAGGTCACTGAATCAAGGTACTGATTTTTATTACAGACATTTCAATAGATTTCTACTATTTACACTTTTTATTTTAAAAGTGTGTCAAAGGTGTAATGTAGATGAAAATTTATTTTCTATATATTTTTTACGGTAGCTGAGTGTTTGCCTTTAATGTAAGTCTTTCCTTTTATGTATCAAACTATTTAACTGCGGTTTTGCAACTGTTGGTTTAATGTCGTAATTTATAGATTAAGTGTATGTGTCTACTTCTAATCTATGATTACTTAAAATATAATGTACTTGTCAAGAAAGATAAGAAAATGTCGAATTAGACCAATAAAACAATAAAAATCCCTAATAGAACTTTACTTTTTATGCTCATGAATAAATATTTAAGTTAAGAACGAAAATATAAATTGTATGTAGCGAAGAAAGATGAGAAAAACCTACCTAATGCAATTTTAATTTATTAGAGAAAATAAAAAATACTGGTCGTTTAGAATATTTTTTTAAAGCTCACGAATAAATATTTAAATTAAGAACTGTACAGTTTGTATCAGAGATAAAATTCAAAAATAGAATGTAAAGGTGTAAGTTGTTGTAGCGCGCCTAAATAAGTGATTAAAGTGCACTGGCGTGAACAGCGCTGCTTAGGGATCACGTTCGGATGCTGTGGATACGACTTTTTAATCAATGAATACTCAAATGCTACTTAAATTACTGCTTATGTTAATACGTGACACCTTGCTAGAGGACCCTGAAAGTTACGTAAAACTTTCCAATTTCCGTTCGGCTCTGCAGTTGTGTAGTGCAGGAATTCTCTAAAAACCATTTTGTTTTAATTAATATTTAAATAAGTACGACAAGTTATGAAAAGACTATTCTTTCCTACATAGATATTTTTGGAATCTTTTAATACGACCAATATTGCGAAAAAAAGGTTTTAAAGTACCTACGCCGATTTTTAGCTTTATCGCCCGCAATTGCGCACATTTCTATAAAGTTCACTAATCCTGACAAAAGTGAAGGATTATAATTTATGAATGAATTAAGAGTCAAAAATGTTACATTGTTGTTTCAATGAAACCGTAGTTGTATTGTACTAAAGTTAGTCAATCATTGATTGTATGTATATTAGCCATTTAACTGAGTTTTATAACTTACAATCGAAACAGACTATGCAACTATATAAGTATTTATAATATTAAAACATATTGTAATTTATTTAAAATAAAAAAAAAACATCTGTCATGTCCATACCGTGATAACGCAGTGTCAGGTCAACATAGAGTAGTGTAAAAACAGTAATTTTGTGTCAGAACAATGATTCTACAGAACAAACATTATGGTTTAAATATGAATTTTTAATATTTAAATCTCAGGTTTAAAATGTTGTCTTGTTGTTTTAAAGAAACCGCTGTAAGTGACAAAACATTTTGCAGATTTAATGATTGTGTGTTAATAATAGAGTAATTTTCTTTATTGTGGAAATAAAGAAGTTATCATTTAAAGGCTTGTATAATATAATAATAGCTTGTAGTTTAGTATTATTGCTGTTAACGTCATCAGTGACTCAGAGCTAAAGTCATGTACAAAATCAGTCCTAGGCATTTGATGTATCTCTTATATATAAAAATGAATTACTCGCTAAATCTCGAGAACGGCTGAACCGATTCGGATATTTTTGGTCTTGAAATATTCGTGGAAGTCGAGGGAAGGTTTAACCGGTTTGTATGCTCAACGAAGTGGGCACGGGTCAGCTAGTAATGTATAAATATAGAATAATAGGTACCTTAACTGCTCATATAGTATCAAAGTATACAGTGTATAATGTATAATGTGTTAGTATGCCTGCGACTTCGTCCACGTAAAAACCTCACTTTTGAAGCATAATTTTTGATGCTCCGCTCCTATTGGCTTAGCGTGATGACATACAGGCTATAATATTAATGAGTCATAATACTTTCGAGTGTGTATGGTTCCTGTATATAGAGTTGACTGAGAAAGTAACAGCGCTGAAAGAGGTACTATTTTAAATCATTGTATGCGAAAATGTATATACAGGGTGTAAAAAGAGCAGTCACTATAACTTCGTGGGGTAACAACCAGGCAAGAGATATATCCATTGGTACTAGTTAGTTGCTTTTAATCCGCTGTTTTAAAGATTTGAAAATTGTCAATAGGCAATGAACAACGTGCACAACACAGCGATCAGCTGATTACGCTGAGAGGTCAATAGCACGCGTAAGACGTTCATTACGTACTAGGGCAAAAATTATAAAATTTAAGAATTTAATGCAGAACGTTGTTTCAAACAGTTCAGCCTTGCGACTTAAATAATAAATTGCAAAAAAATTTTTTTTTTTTTTTTTTTAATAAATAATGAAAAAAAATCATTTCTAGAATCAATCAAGGTCCCATAATCCTATCCCAAAGTTATAGTGACTGCTCTTTTTACACCCTGTATATTGGGGCATTTCTCATTCAAGTGCTGATATACACAGTATAGCGTGATATATAAAGCCTTCCTCGCTAAACGCGCTATACAACATTGAAATGATTTTTCAATTTTGACCAGTGGTTCCTGAGATTAACGAGTTCAAATAAACAAACAGTTGTCAACTTTATAATATCAATAGCTGTTCCCGCGACTTCGTTCGCGTGGTTCTTGAGCGACTTAAACCATTTATGCAGCGCACGCAACGAAAGTCTCCCCGTTTTTGCAACATTTCTCACTGACGCTTCGCTCCTATTGGTCGCAGCGTAATGTTTTATAGCTTTAAGCCTTCCTCTATAAATGGACTATCGAACAAAAAAAGAATGTTTCAAATTGGACCAGTAGTTTCTGAGATTAGCGCGCTTAAACAAACAAACAAACTCTTCCGCTTTATAATATTAGTATAGATATTAGTAAAGATTTTTCGTTGTTTGGAACCTATTGATACAAGTTCTTCGGATATTAACACAGTACCAGATTGAGGTGGTGGTGTAAATATCTTAATAATAAATAATAATGCATCCCACACCGATTTCGGTGACGGTGGCCGGTTTCATTGAAACCAGGCAAGCAGGAGTTATTTTATAATCCCCAAACGTGTGAGCAATACACAAAAGCACTCTCTCTTCCTTCACTCTCGTAGCCCAGTCGGACGGATAACCGACACGACTGACGGGAGATCAGGTGCAGCACCGACTTTTTAAATGACAATCAGGTGACCAGCCTGCATTGTCCTAACCAAACTTGAAAACAACATTTTTTGTTGTTACAACCCGGGAATCGAACCCACGACCTCCGTTTCGAGAGTAAAGCTCTGAACCACTAGACCACGGAGGCGAATAGCATATCTATATTCAATAACAATATACATATATCTATATTGTTATTAGCAAATGATCATGCTACATGGTATTACGTCCGAGATAAATTTAACCTAAACGTAAACAAACCGTCTATGACACAACCAAAGACTAGTCAGTGATGCCAATTGGCCAATAATAATATAATGTGGTTTGTTTGCCATAGACTATAGGCTTAAATTCTACAATCAGCAGTGTCAAAATGGCGTATTTTTTCTGTGGAACATTTTCATTTGATGTTTAAACATATTAATTATTGTTTAATTGTTATAAAATGTATTGGATAATAAAGTTTAATCCTTTATTATACCTGTGAAAGTGTTGATAAGTGTGCACAATAAGTGATTATGGGAAAATTTCTATGTTTTCGGTTTGTTTACCTTCAGGTTAAATTTATCAGGGACGAACTATACATACATACATAAATAGTTTACAATGGACAATTGAAAATAGGCCGATTACGACAGTGTTGCCACATTTATGGACTAACTCAAATCCTGCGTAATTACCTGGTATCACTTTGTTTATACCACGTGTTATATTGTCTGAAGTGCATAATATTATGTGATTAATTTGATAAAGTAAAAGTGTAAAATATATATTATACAATATAGAGGCTGTGAAAAGAACAGTCACTATAACTTTGGGATATGATTATGCTACCTTTTCTTATTCTTAAAATGTTTTGTTTTTATTATTTTGCTTTTTTGTTATTCTTGCTTCTAAAAAAATAAAACGTAAAAATGATTTTTGTGGCTTTTGACAAAAAAAATATACAAAAAATACATTTCTAGAATGAGACAAGGTAGTATAATCATATCCTAAAGTTATAGTGACTGTTCTATTTACACCTTGTATATCCGTTGTCTAGACCTCATTGATTATAATTAATAATAGCTTTTTGCATTCTTCGTTTTTCTATAGAAATGACATCGTGAAAAAAAATTTTTGGTGAGAGAGAGAAAGAGAATTTTTGTTTTTTCTTTCTTCGGCTTCGGCGGCCGCCGGCTCTTTTTACTTTTTTCTCTCTTCACGCTGGGTCGGGTCAGAGATCCGTATACCGTACCGGTAGTAGAGTCTAAAGTAAAAAATATATATATTTATCAACTAAGTAAGCCTCAATTTAACATACTTCGGCTCTGGTATCTCCAATACCGGGGCCCTTCGACCTCACGTAGAGGTGCTCTTTAGCCCCTGGTCGTGATTCCCCCGCCCCGGGCCACTCGGGCTCGGCGTGCGAGGACAGCATAGGTAGTCAATTTAACAAAATAATAACAATTAAGTATTTATTATTGGTGAAGAGTCTGTATTCTGTATTCTTTACTAAAGTTCAACACGCGTTGAGACTTGAAATTATCGTGGTCATATAACGCCCTAATATTTATCATTCAATATCGCGATAATCAACGTTCCTCTAATGTAACCCCGGTGTTCAAGAGAAGAGAGTAAAATAGGCATGTAAAACATGATGTCTTCGCCATAAACATTGTCTATGGCACGTCACCTGCTCAATCTTGGCCATTGTCTCTGCTCAGCGGGCCGTTTTGGCGCGAACAACGGCGTTTGACAGCCGAGCGCGCCCTGTTATCTAATGACAGCCGGAAAATATGGCGGATGCTTTTTAAAAAATAAATGCGTGACATACTTTTCATTTTTAGAATTTGTACATTTATGTAATTAGATTTTGTTGTAAGTACCTCTTATTGAATGTTATTAAAATATAATGTAGAGTATAGATATTAGATACGTCTTAGTGTGCACTGTGCACCTAACAGAAATTAATAATAAATGCTAAACCTACTTAAAAATGTACGATCTCTGCTCAATGGTTAAGCGCGTCGCTCCGGAGGTAAGCGGTTCGAATCCCGTCAAAGGAACAGAAAGTATTCTGTGTTGCGGGTCGGTGATGTGTGATAGATATCTGTTATAATAAAAACCTTCAATATTATCTATGGTATAAACGTATTAAATATTTTCCTTTGTCTGGTCCCCGTAACACAAGTTCTTCGAGAACTTAGCAAGGGGCCAGATTGTCGTGGTGTGGAATCGTTATAGATTATTTTGATTACGGGCAGTAAACAAACGGACTAGGTGCGAAACGCAGACATTTTATTTGCGTCGTCATTTATATTATAAAGTACAAAGTGCAAACGTCGAATTTGCTGACAATAAAAATTAAAACATGTTAAATTTAAAAATACGCAGATCAATTTCACCTTTCTCATATTATAATGACTAGATGATTCCCGCTACTCAGTAGTCAGTACGCGCAAAATTGAATCCCACAAGAACTGTACATTTTTCCACGGTGAAAATAGTAAATTCTATTAATCCAGCATGTACAAATTACTACCATACCCAAACGAACCGATATTAGTAGAACAAGTCCGATCCGCAGGTTTATTAAGTATAATATATTGCATAAACAAATAAGTCAACAGAATAAGTAAACAAATAATTGTACTGAATAGTACAAACAAACATTCAAATCCTTCTTTATAAGGTGTAAAATTTAGACAAAATGAATCTACATGTGCCTATTAGAATTTATAGGAAGAGTAAATATCTTCACGTACCTTTTTCCAAAACTAACTATAAATTAAATTCTTTCTTTGTAAGATCCGCAAATTACTTAAATAAACTATGCGACAAGCTTGAGATCGACCTATTCAATGACAAACCTCATAAAATTAAAGACAAACTTACAGACAACTGGTTTTCAAGCGATTCTCGGACTTAATTTTACTAACTTTTAATTTATTAACTTATAACAAACCTTAAAAGTAACTTAAACCACTAAATATTGTAAATGTTTTATTTTTCTGTTCTCATTTGGTTCTCTTGATTTAACTTCAGTTATTGTTGCACTAATATCAGATAATTAATAAGTAAATTTTGTTTAATATTAAGTGTCTTATATGCGAAAACATGTAAATGGTATCTCTGTTACTTTCTTAGTTATTTATATCAGCCAATGTATACTGTTTGTTTTCCGAAATAAAATAAAATAAAAAAATAAAAAAATAATAAAAAAATAAATAAGTTATACTCGTAAATCGTAATACTTTAGAGTGTGTATGTAGAGTGGAAGCACCAGCGCTGAAAGACGTACTTTTGACTTTCATGTTTCTATGAGAAATGCCCCAACATCATAAAGTTGTCCATACATTAATTAAAAAAAGTAACTCTTTCAGCGCTGGTACTTTCACAGTAAACTATATGGGACCCATACACCCTAAAGTTTTATCACTTATTCATTTTACAGCCTGTATATTTTAAGTATCGATTTATAGCTTACTAGCTGACCCATGCCCACTTCGTTGAGCATGGAAACCGTGTAAGCCTTCCCGGGACTTCCACGAATATTTCAAGACCGAAAATAGCCGAATCAGTTCCGCTGATCTCGAGTTTTAGCGAGACTAACGTACAGCAATTGATTTTTATGTAGCCTTTGTTATTCAGTGATAATGTAGATTTCTAATGAAAAAAGAATTATTAAAATCGGTCTAGTACTTTTTGAGTTTATTCGTTACATACAAAAATACAAATCTTTCCTCTTTATAAATTATAATATTATTATAGTATGGATGATGTAGATTATTACATTATACTTATATGTTCAGTATATAATCTCAAAACATACCATCACTAAAGCAAATCAATTTTACCTTTCATATAACTATAGCGCAGGCTAGAAAATATCTCCGGGTGTCTAAAAAACAAAAAATACTTTTAATAACTGTTTTATCTAACCGATCATGTCTGTTTTAATTAAGAAACCGGACAAGTGCGAGTGGGAACGACCGGGGGTTCCGTGTTAACATAAAAATCATATTTGTATGGGCGGGGTTCCTTACTTATGTCACAAAGTAAATATATACTCGTAACAGAGACACGACCTAGTACTAGAAAATGGTATCTTCCTAATACTGGCAATTCGAATGGCTATTTTTGTTTTCTTCGATTTCCAGGCACATTCCGGAAACCGCTATCTAGCGCCACTATTGGAAAATACTAATTACTAATTTCGTTTCGTATCTTCTTCTTCATTAAGGAGTTGAATTTATCTTAATGTGTTGTGATGCTTAAAAATATGCTGATCTTTATTTTAATGTCTATATTTGTACTTAATTCGGCATATTTACATTTTATAATTTACGAACGTTAATAGTAGTGACATCTATTGTAATTTTTTTGTATTAAAGATAGATTGTAATTTGTATGGGATGGTAGGCCATGATCTTACTAAGGTTGTACATTCGTTAACCCTTTGTGTACGGAGCCCTAAAATAACCTTCCATTAGCCGAGGTGTCAATTTAAATGATACCAAAGTTCCCGCTCAAACGTGGCATAGATTACAGATGTCATTGTTTTTTTTATTATTTAATTTTAGCCTGGGAAGTTGTAATAGGTTTTAACGAGAAAGTTTTTACTTTTTATTCGCTTGTATCATTTCATACCTTAAAGTAACAGTCACATGGTTTTAACTTTTTGTTATGGTTAGAGATGTATAAAAATGGGATGTTATAGGTTATAATCAATATCTTAGCAAAACGCATTGTGCCCAGTTAGAAAAAACTGAACTTGAAAAATGCCTAGTGTATATTACACCATAAAATATAATCTAACCAAAAGATGTGTTTCTACTTTCTAACCTATACTTTCGATTTTTGACAAAAACTTTTTTAGGCTTTTGGGAAAAAATTACGTCTGTCACTGACACCAGCAGCCTTACTCCCGATACAATCCAGAATCGAAACAGTTCGATATCAACGGCTTTTGGTAACTATGTATTTGGTGGATTACTTTGAAACTAACTAGGATAAAGAAAATCGTTAGATCGTAACTTTTTGTACTCCCGACCATATAAATCGACTGAGAATGAAAATAAACAAATGTCAATTTATTCGGGAGTACGTAGCACGATCGAATCTGAATCTAAATCGCATCAGTTTGGAGAGTAAGGCCTCAGTACGGTAGTAAGGCTCGCGCGCCGCATGCATGACCGAACGCTTTAAATAAAAAAAAAATTAACAATCTTTATCTCAGGCTGCATAGGCCCATACTATAAATACCTTACAGACTATCATACATATTGTATAGCAAGCTAAACTAAACTTTATCATGTGTTATAACCGGCGATGTGATTCGTATCGGAGTCTCCCCCGGAACCTTCAGGTGTAGTCTTGTAGACTACAGGCCAGAACTCCTCCACTTCAAAGATCGACACGCGTCGGTACTCTCAACACAAAATAACTAAAATTGACTTTATGACGAGACTCCAGACGCTCCACCCTCAAGGAGAAGGACGTCTTCATCACGGGACACGTACAGTGGTGTGGTATGTCACACCGCAAGCGCGGTATGCTTTTCACCTCTATTGGCACTCGCTGGCTGGCTCTACATGTAGGGAAAGGTTTTCAGTAAGATATCTCTCAGCACGTTATCTTTACACGTGTCTTGTACACAACGGTCACGAGCCCATTAAAGGCAATGTGCAGTGGCGTATTTGCACGGTCAAAAGAACATGGGGCCTCCAACCTATCTACTTGAACAAATTTAATACTAACCAAAAATTATTTCTACTCTTGTATCTAGAGAAGTAGTATAGCTTACCACGGCTATAAAACTAGTTCGACAAATAAAGATTGTATGGTGAATTGTGAAGGCATCACAATTCACAATTCAATATTATTTGCTGTCCAAAATGTACTAGATGGATGTGCAGTGCTCACCATTAGGATTCAGCTTAGTTATTATATATTAGCCATGTAACATGTTGTAATGATATGTCAATGTCAATGGTCAACATCGGCAAGTTTACTAAAGACGAGTTCAATTTCTGTCCAGTCTAAAGCCCCTGTTACTTGCACTAGCCCCTTTAGCACAATTACGCGTAGACAAAGCTCGAGATAACTCTCACCGATAGACGAAGCAGGCTCTCCGCGCTGATAGGTTGCCCACAGTTTGGTGACTTGTTTGGTGTGGTTACGTCTACAGGCTATTAGGGCGCCGGAACCCTGGGGCTCCTGGGTGTAGCTACGCCACCGAGCTCCTCGACAATCAGGCAGGTCACAGCTGCGCCCGCCGGCTTGCGTGTGACAAATCAACATTAATTGGTCCGCCTCAGTACTATTCCGCTAAGAGGCGCTTTCATGTTATCTCGCCTTCATCATGGTGTGACATCATGATGTCATCTCATGGCATTACGAGGAAACAAGTACCGGCCGTTTTTCCATACAGAAAAAGGGTCTACGCGACTCCTGTTTCCTTTCTGGATAATGCCACTAGAGTAACCATTTTTTCCAGAATATCTATCTATACTATTAGTACGTCACTATTTTTTTCTTTTTTCATATATTCATAATTAAAAAGAGATATGGACGTTCAAAAACCTCAAAAATATTAAATTATTATATTTATGAGGGATATATGATTTTCGGCTGTGTTTTTACATCCAGGCAATAATTTGGAGTAGTTACATTTTATTATAAAATCGAAACATACATAACATAAATTAACAAAGCTCAAGCCTTTTTTTGTAGTTTATGATGAAAAAAGTACGTTAATCGGTTTAGAGGTCTCCCAATCCAGTTGTCTCTATCGGTTTGATCGGACAGTCGCGGGGCTTATTTTTAGTTTTAAAAGTTAAAACCACTGAAAAATTCGCATGAAAATCGTCCAGCTCCAGACTAGAGCCATTTTTAACATAACAGTATTGTAATGGCGAAAGTGAGTGAGTGTGTATGTTTGTAACTTCTTCTCGTCTAAACGCCTTAAGCGATTCTAATAAAATTTGGTACGTAATTAGCTGACATCCTGGATTAACACATAGGCTACTTTTTACCGCAGCGAAATGTACAGTTCCAGCGGGATTACATTTTGCTTGTGCGAAGTGGCGGAATACATCTAGTCTACATCTACACTAATATTTTTTTTCTACATCTACACTAAGATTTACCTATCCAAAATCCTTGAACACATTGTCCACAAGCAGCTTTCTCATTTCTTATCCTCAAATAAATTGCTTTCTTCCTTCCAATCCGGCTTTCGTCCTGGTCACAGTACAGTTACAGCACTGCTAAAAGTCACTGACGACCTCCGTCTTGCAATGGAAAATAAATGTGTATCTATTCTTGTCCTACTTGACTTTAGCAGTGCTTTCAATTCTGTAGATTTTGACATATTCCTTTCCGTTCTTCGCTCTCTCAACATTTCTTCCTCAGCGGTAGACTGGTTCGAATCATATATTCGGGGACGTTCGCAACGTGTCCGCCTTGATGAGGCTACCTCGGATTGGTGTGATATCGAAGTGGGTGTCCCCCAGGGTGGCGTTCTCTCTCCCCTTTTATTTTCCATTTTTATTAACACAATTTCCAAAATAATTGAATCTAATTTCCATCTCTACGCAGACGACTTGCAAATATATCGTCATTCAGCTATAGATGATATTAATTCCGCAGTTACCGAAATTAACGCTGATCTCCAGCGCATATCAAACTGGGCTAACTCTTTTGGTCTGCTGGTCAATCCGAATAAATCACAGGCCATGATCATAGGCAGTAAATACATGACTCAGCGGTTACATAATGTGCCTAGGGTCATGTATAATGGCACTGTCATCGCCTATACCAACACTGCCAAAAACCTAGATTTAATCTTAGACAGCAATCTTTCTTGGAATTCACAAGTCAGTGAAGTAAGCAGAAAAGTTTATTACTCGATGCACACCTTAAGGAGCCTCCAAAACTTTTTGCCCGTAAATACCAAAATTTTCCTTATCCAGACACTCATTTTCCCTATCCTTGACTATGCTAACTCCTGCTACCTGGATATCACCGAAGAGCTGCTAACAAAACTTGAACGGTTGCAGAATCTCTGCATAAGGTTCGTGTTTGGACTTAGAAAGTTCGACCATGTATCAGCCTTTCGATTGAAACTCAGGTGGCTCCCTATTCGCCTTCGTCGCAACTCCCATATCCTCTGTTTACTTTATAATATCCTGTATAATCCCCTATCTCCTTCATATCTTCTCGAAAGATTTAATTTTTCTCGATCCTTTGATACTAAAAATGTCTAAAGTTAGAACGACTCTTTCCATTCCATCGCATCGCACCAATTTCTACTCCTACTCCTTTACCGTTCATGCAGTCAGACTGTGGAATTCGCTTCCTCCCACCGTTCGTGACAGTCCCACTATTGCTGTATTCAAAAGACGCCTGAAAGAGCATTACTTCGAATCTCAATTATACTAGAATTATTATATTATACAATATTATGCATACTATTATTATTATTATATATTTTATTTACTGTATCAAGTATTATTATGTATAGGTATATATTATTATTATTATATTATATATATATATATATATATATATATATATATATATATATATATATATATATATATATATATATATGTAGTATATATATTATGTATGTATTTAAGTATGTATATATATCATGTTTTTAATTGTGCACGCCCTATCTGCTAACTTTTATCCCATATCTCTCCGCAGGGCTGCTGGAAGAAATTTCTTTTAAGAAATAAGCAGTACCTTTGTGTCGTCTTTCTTTGTAAATCGTTCTATTGTAAATGTATTTCTTGTCTATACATATAATAAATCTGTAGAGGGGTCATGTCTGTACATTAAGAATATTTAAGTGAAAATTAAAAAAAGGGGGCCTATAAAAGCCACAGAACCTAAAAATAACATTTTTGAAAAAAATGTCTGTCTGTCTGTCTGTCTGTCTGTCTGTCTGTCTGTCTGTCTGTCTGTCTGTCTGTCCGTATGGGAATGTTTGTCGTCGCATCACGCAAAAACCACTGTATGGAATGAAATGAAATTTGGCAGGCAGGTAGCTTACAACCCGAAGAGCATTATTGGAAATTATTATTCCGAAAAACGAAAGGGTTCCCGTGGGATCTTCAAAAAATTGTAGGTTCCTATTTGACGGTATTTCAGCCAAACTACTCTACGTATTTAAATGAAATTTGGCATGCAGGTAGCTTATGAACTGAAGAGCATTATTGGAAATTATGATCCCGAAAAACGAAAGAGTTCCCGTGGGATCTTCAAAAAATTGTAGCTACCTATTTGACGGTATTTCAGCCAAACTACTCAACATATTTAAATGAAATTTGGCAGGCAGGTAGCTTATGACCTGAAGAGCATTATTGGAAATTATTATCCCGAAAAACGAAAGAGTTCCCGTGGGATCTTCAAAAAATTGTAGCTACCTATTTGACGGTATTTCAGCCAAACTACTCAACATATTTAAATGAAATTTGGCAGGCAGGTAGCTTATGACCTGAAGAGCATTATTGGAAATTATTATCCCGAAAACGAAAGGGTTCCCGTGGGATCTTAAAAAAATTGTAGCTACCTATTTGATGGTATTTCAGCGAAACTACTCAATGTCTTTAAATGAAATTCGGCAGACAGGTAGCTTATGATCTGAAGAGCATTACTGGAAATTATTATCCCGAAAAACGAAAGGCTTCCCGTGGGATATTCAAAAAATTGTAGCTACCTATTTGACGGTAGTTTAGCCAAACTACTCAACATATTTAAATGAAACTTGGCACAAAGGTAGATTGTAACATGAAATAACCAACATAATACTTTTAACCGACTTCCAAAAAAGGAGGAGGTTTCTCAATTCGTAAATATATGTTTTTTTTATGTTTCTTCGCGGATATCTTCATCGCTCTTGAAACGATTTTAATTTTTTTTTGTGTTGTGTAGGGTATAATTTAAATTTGGTCCCATTGTCACCGATCCGTGAGGAATCGAGGGAAATCCTCAAAATTTATATGGAATAATATATCAATTTTGATTTTGTCTGAAGTAGTCTAAGCATATGTTACCAAACAGTAAGGTTTTGCACTATATCCTGGATCTAAAAGTCAATTATATATTATTATATTTGTATTTATTAATAATATTATTGTATTTATTATTAGTATTATTTTATTATGTGTTATAATCTTTATTTATTATATTTTATATGTCATGTGTAATTTATTATTTTACTATTTATTAATTAATGTAATTTATTCATTTTCTGCTTACATGTTTTCGTCTGTACATGTAATGCATCTACTTATTTTTATTTCTAAATGACCTAAAGGTTGACTGGTAGATAATGCCTTAAGGCATTAAGTCCACCTATGTACAAATGTGCATGATGCTTAAATAAATAAATAAATAAATAAAAGTACTGAACAGAACTTCTGAGTCCTTAGAGATACATGTTTAAAGATTTCAGCGTTGTTTAAAGAAATGCAAGCATATGCCACTACGTCAATTACAGTCGAACTTGGTCTCATAGTTATCAAAGTAGATGCCTGATGATGGCGTCGTGAGGAATCGAGGGAACACCTCGAAATTTATAGGGACACATAGTAATTTTGTATTTGTTTTGAGTAAAAGAAGCATATCCGACTAAAAACATCATTTTGAGTCTTTGAAGATATACGTTTGGAAATTATGCAGTGGCATATGCTTGCAGTATAAGCGATGTCGAAATTTCCATCGCTATAGATATAATGATATCAATTACAATATGATGAAATAGGCTATATTATAGAACTCATAATATTGAGTTTGGCTGGTACCGACTTTAATATTCTGAAAATTTGTATCTCATTTAATAAATATAAACTTTTCTTCTTATATATACATATATGTATTTATTTATTAAATTTTTTTATTAAATGCGGTAAACTATATTATACATATATATATAAAATATATATATATGAAAAAATTTTGCGGTCGACTTTTTCTCTTCCTACAATTAATTTTATCTAATCGTTTTTGTTTTTCATTTTCCGTCTCAAGTAACCGTCGTCTGATCATTCGAGAATTATCCCTACTCAGTCTACCCATCACTAAAAATCTTAAAATTAAACAATTTTAAGATTTTTATTTGATCGAGAAAGTTCTGCCTTACGGCTTTCCTTAGCCTTGCGGCTCTCTTTCACCCCTTTCGTCTTCACCCCCTGGGGAGATGCGGGGGAGCGGGCAGTGACACCCGCAAAACTTTTCTTCTGCTGGGTCGCTGGTTGACTCAGCTCTTCGGCTCGACCTCGATGGGAAGGCGAGCGGGAGCGTCGGCGTCGGCGTCGCGGCGTCTGGCGTCGGCGTCGTCGTCGCGGCGTCGGGCGTCGACGTCGCGGCGTCGGGCGTCGGCGTCGCGACGTCTGGCTTCGGCGTCGCGACGTCTGGCTTCGGCGTCGCGGCGTCGAGCGTCAGCATCGCGACGTCGGGCGTCGGCGTCGCGACGTCTGGCGTCAGCGGCGTGGCGTCGGGCGTCGGCGTCGTGGTGCCTGGCGTCGGCGTCGCGGTGTCTGGCGTCGGCGTCGTGGCGTTTGGCGTCGGCGTTGCGGCGTCTGGCGTCGGCGTCGCGACGTATGGCGTCGGCGTCGCGGCATCTGGCGTCGGCGTCGTCGTCGCGGCGTCGGGCGTTGGCGTCGCGGCGTCGGGCGTCGGCATCGTGACGTCGGGCGTCGGCGTCGCGGCGACTGGCGACGGCGTCGCGGCGTCTGGCGACGGCGTCGCGGCGTCTGGCGACGGCGTCGGGACGGCGGGCGTCGGAGTCGCGGCGTCGGGCGTCGGCGACGGGACGTCGGACGTCGGCGTCGCGACGTCGGGCGTCGGCATCGCATCGCGGCGTCGTGCAACGACGATGCCCGTCTGGTTTTGGTCGCAGCGTAATGTTATGCCTTCCTCTATAAATGGACAATCCAACAAAAATTGCATGCGCTACATAAACGGTTTAAGGCAATCAAACACCACGCGAACGAAGTCGCGGGCACAGCTAGTGTGCAATAAATGGTTAAATAAATAAATAATATTATAAAGAGGAAGGATTTGTATTTTTGTATGTAACGACTTAACTCAAAAAGTACTGGACCGATTTTAATAATTATTTTTTCATTAGAAAGCTACATTATCACTAAGTAACATTGGCTATATAAAAATCAATTGCTGTTCGTTAGTCTCGCTGAAACTCGAGATCAGCTGAACTGATTCGGCTATTTTTGGGTCTTGAAATATTCGTGGAAGTCCCAGGAAGGTTTACACGGTTAGCTGGTATTAGATAAATATGAATTCCAATCATCGTTAACATGCCTATAGCTTGTGTTTAAATAGCAAATATAATATTATCGATTGAACGCATAATTATATTTCGCCATATAGGTATCAAAAGGTGTGGGAGTTTAAAATAAAAAAATGGGAGTTTAAATATGTAAGTTCTTATATGGTGAAGTGGTCGACCTCCATATAATCAAATGACTAGTTCTAGACTGTATTAGTTCGTCTAGAATTGCAGTATTCGACAGTAAAACAAAAAAGGATTATTAGCACTGAATATTAAAGACATACTTTTGAACGAATGGGTAAGTAAGTATGACCGGAGAAACGTCATTACAGAAATTATTATAATAGTCAGGGTTCCCCCATAAATTGTTTTCACTTGATCAGTATCAAGCTAATTTTTCGTGAGTACCTACCTTCATTATGATGAGTCGCCCAAGAATTTCTTGGACGGAACTCTTGTTTGTGGTAGCTAACAGAGATATTAAGAATAAAGTTTGTGGATTTTTTGATTACAAAATATTTATATATTTTTTTTATAAATCACAAGATAATGATCTAAATTATCCGAAAAATATTTGTCCTACAAAATCTATGGTTTAATCAAAGAGTTCCTTCTTGCTAACTTGTATCGATAACGAGGTCATCTTAAATTATTAGAAACCAGCTGATTTTGTTTTTATTACTTAGTTAATATTAATGTAATTCAACAGACAAGAGTTCCGTCCTAGAAATTATTGGACGTCTCATCAAAATTAAGCTACTCAAGAAAAATTAGCTTGATACTAATCAAGTGAAAACAATGTAGGTATGGGGGAACCCTGACTATAATAATTAGTATGTGAAATAAGTCTGCATTGATTCACCGTAAGGCGATTTGAAGTCCAACTACAAACAAACGAAAGATAGAATATTAGAAATAATAGAATAGTAATCAAATAACACAATGTAATCAAGTTGAGGTGAAAGCCATTTTGAAAATGGCAGATTTGACGTTTCTGCCCACACTAGACGTCAAACTTTGAATTTGAATTAAGAACGTAATGTGACACTTCCTGTGCGGTTGATTGGTTCCTAATCAGACACAGTTATATTATAAAGAAAGGAGTGAGCAATAAGTACCAAGATATAGTAAAAAATTACACTGTCGTATGTGCAAAATTAAAAATAAAATGTGTATTATAATAAATACCAGTGTGCGTTTGATCACACGATAGTAACTTCTTCTCTAACTCCATTTGTATGTGTGACAATAGGCCTGCAGTCTGCACTGTGTAAAAAGTAAACGTAACTCTTTCTCTATCTTTCCAAACTTATACTCGTAGCTCTCAACTTCCGTTCGTCTCGCCTTATCACACTTTTCGTAACGCTCTCGTCGAGCATTCACCAGCTTACTGCTTTTCCCCCAAGGTAAATGTGCGTAAAGAAGTTTTACTTAACACTTACAGGCTACATCAGGTAACTTCCGTTTTCAGATTCAGTAACAGCCGAATACTTTAAAACATGCTATCCTTCTCATTTCGCCAAGGTGTGACAGTCACAGCCTGTGAATAGGAGGGCTCTTAACTTTAATCAGCGTTTCAGAACTGTCGTAAGCCTCACAGATAGGGTAAGACGATCAAGTAGAATTTACATTGAAATATTTTACTGTACTGTAGCCCTTTTTCCGTACATGCTATCTGACTTAATTGATTTTCCACCTATGTACTTGTAACTCGTATGTTATTCATTATGTCAGTAATTGGTAGTAGGTAGGTGCTGACCTCGGCTTTGAACCTGTCACCCCGCATCTATCACACGGTCAGTCCCATTCGGTTAGTACATTTTAATTTTGTAGTTGGCAGTTGACACCAATTCATATTTTACACCCCAATTCGCGAATTTTTAGTTTATTTCTGCCATAAAATTGCTAGAAGCTTGTCTTTGTCGTGCTAAAAGTTAAATATTTGGATTGTTCTGAGTGATTTCTGTGTGGAGAGGAGATTACTTGAGACACATCAACTAGTTTAGTCAACCCACATAAACTTTATATTATTAACTTAAAATTTGACAATGATACAAAATTTCAACAAACATTCAATCAACTGTAAAAATAAATCTTATTTGTTGTTACTAAAAATATTTACTTGATATTTTAATGGTTTATTTTAAATATTTTCTATAAAGTTTAATAATAAATTTACATCAATTGCAATGAACATAAATTCGCTGCTGAATTTGAACTAAAACCATCGTAACTCACATGCAGTCCTCGTCATTCCACCAAGCAGTGACAGTGACAGCTTATGAAACTTATTTTTTTTTTAATTTGGCTGCGGGTCATGAACACTAAAACGTGCTAAAAATTAACTATACAACTAAACAAAGCTTTAAATATCTAAATTAATCTGCAAATAATAAAGTCCCATGGTGTGCCCATGGGACTTTATTATCCTTTGACAATGAAACAGTTATAGTGCCTACGCGTATTGCATTACATAAAACTCTATCTGCTGTGTCTCTAGGGCCAAGGGCACTCTAGGGGACACACTAGCTCCCGTGCTTTGTAGCGGCACTTTTCCGATAAATTAGCCATTTAAAATGGTGGGACTCTCAAACAATCCACTTCGTATTGAAGACATTAATTAATTATACCTTAAACTACCTGAATACTGCCTCAATGTAATGAATTAAATACCTTAGATATAAACCTGCAAAGTTTGAAAACAAAATTGATCAATTTAGATAAAGTTTTTTATTATAAAACATTAGAATAACCAGACATCTATCACTGCTAAATATGGTGAGAAATCATAAACGGAAAGATGGGGTCATTGCATAATTCTTGGAAACGTGGGTAGAAAATAACCTACATATTTTGTGTTAGCGCCACAATAAATCACTTTACAATTAAGCAATTACAGCAAATAGCCAGTGTCCAGAGTCGTCAAACAAGATTAGCGCGCGGTCCGCCATCTTGTTTCAAACGTCAAACTCGTTAAACGGATTTCCCGCCGGACCGCGGCCACAGACTGACAACTTTAAGTATTTTGTTGAGTCATAGAGTAGAGAGTTCCCTAAGGGTGCATCCCGACTAGACTTTTTGCTGCTCAACATTGTGTGATGTTGCTAAAAACAAAGGGCTCTATATAAAACAGAAAAGTCACGTCAGTTGTGTGGGGCCGAACTAAAATATTAATTTTCTCCTGTTTTTAGTATTTGTTGTTATAGAGGCAACCGAATTCACTACTCTTAATTTATGATTTAGAGTTTAGATTGTACACACAACTGTTGTTTGTGTGTACAATCAACACTTTAATAAAAAAAATAGGTAGATAACAAATAAGCTATTCAGTGTTTCTGTCTTTATCGTCAGATAAGTCACTCGACAGATTGCAAATCTTCTCCATAGTCCATTGTGTCATTTTTATTAACGGGTTCAAGACTTTAAAGAGTATTCAAATTCGTATCAAATAGCAAAGATAACTGCAGTGCAGTAAGCCCACCATTAGTGTTAGATAGGAACGCAATTAAATCAAGTTTACCGACTGCAAAAGTGAGGGGTTTTAGTAAAAGTTGTAACTTGTAAGCTAACAAGCTTATCCGCTTGCATAAGACTTCAACGACACTGCGGCCCACTATTTTATTTAGTTTTTTTTTCGACAACATCAATACATTCAGGAATATTGTTTTGATATTGGACTTTGGGTTGGGTTGACTAATTCTATCTATAGCCGATTCTAATTGGCAATAAAAAAATTAAAACGGTAAAAGAAAAGTTTCAATTACATAAACTTGCATACACAAATATAGAAAGTGTTTGTATTTTTATTTATGTCTAATTATAACAATAGATATGCCAACTTAACTAAACGTACAATACTTTTTTTTTTTGTAATTACCCTGTACTGTAACTGTAGATATGTTTTTAAAGTACAGTGCACTAAGGCCGCGTTTCACCAAGCAATGTTAAAGTTAACGCCATGTTAAAATACCAAGCCTTCTCATTCATTGACAGGAAATACGAGAGGGATAACATGATATTTAACATGGCGTTAACTTTAACAGTGCTTAGTGAAACACGGCCTAAGTCTCATAACAAAACATAACGGTCTTAAAACTGACATGGCTTTTTACAAAAGGCATTAACCCTAAAACGGCTAATACAATTATTTTACGATTAGTGAGTTTAGAGTAAGTTCGACCATGATTTATGATCAGTTATAACTCTCTATCTGGCCGTCCGGTACGTTCATTACAAGTAAAATCAATTCCAAATACGAAAGTTATCATTCCAAAAAAAGTATTCGAAAAATGATACATTGATGTGCCCTACGTGTTATCAACATTCAACCTTATTACCACATTGTAGAATTCATTTTATAAACTAAACGTAGTAACTGTTTTAATATAATAGTTTTGGATTGTAAATGAATTTCATAATAAATCTTTGGTCGTTAGAAGCCACGTGAGTTATTTTTGTAATGATTGAATAAGAAGACCGTGTGATTTGTCATTACTAATTAGGATTATTAGGGCCGCGGTAGAGGGCTATTGTATGTCATATCTTTAATCGTGTTGATGGCGGTGACATCTCAATCACTTCCAATTTGTATGGAATTTGTATGGGAAAGATGATTTGTATTATAGATATTGGTGATGGATGTACTACGTTTGTATCGATTTTTTTGCGAAAAGTAGCAATGATTTTGGCAATACATTATGTATTGCTAAAATACCTATGTTTTACTATTTTGATATACATATTACTCAAATTAGCACGTTACACCTAAAATACTGATCGGATTACTCGACGTATAGTAAACACTTTGTACCCCTTTACTAGAGTTGTGCTGACTATAAAAAATCTAAAAAAATCTTCTTTTGTCATCTATACTAATATTATAAAGCGGAAGGGTTTGTTTGTTTGTTTAAACGCGCTAATCTCAGGAACTACTGGTCCGATTTGAAAAATTCTTTTTTTGTTGGATAGTCCATTTATAGAGGAAGGATTTAGGCTATATAACATTACGCTGCGACCAATAGGAGCGAAGCTTCAGTGAGAAATATTGCAAAAACGGGGAAAATTAATTACATTTGGGGACTTTCATTGCGTGCGCTGCATAAGCGGCTTCAGTCACTCAAAAACCACTAACCACGCGAACGAAGTCGCGGGAACAGCTAATATGCCATTAAATAAGAGAAGATTTGATACATTTATTCCTTAGATTATAATATACTCTTGCATAAGTGACTCACAAACATTTTCTAACAAACCATTCTGCCAATTTTGGTGCGGGGAGGGCCGTGTCGTTACAAACGCACACATACAACACTAGCTCATTTTTACACGCAAACAAACCATTATTAAAATGACGTAGGAAGTAAGAACATCTTTTATAATATGACCCTTACAACTCGAGTTTAAAGTATACATTTGGATGGGTGTATAAATGTGGATTGTCAAAATCCATTAATCAAACAAATCTGTTCAGTCGATGTGTATCGATGCCGCTCATAGATACATCGCGATTTTGTAAGACATTGCATTTTAATCTTATTTAAATAGAAATATACAATAATTGAATAAAATAATTATGCAATTGAAAGTTTATTTCATATATTTTCGATTTGACTTCGTTTTTTCAAAAACTAGCGCTAACGGACTTTCAGCGGAGCAGTAAATGACGTCCTCGAGTAGCTGTACCGATTTACAGAATAGTTAAAATCGATACCGCAATTAGTTTTTACGAATGCACTATTTTTTATCCATTTTAAAGATTGAAATGGATAAAAAATAGCACAATACCTCGACTAGTAGGGAAATCTTTGGTAAGGCTCATCCATACTATATGATCTGAGATTTATCCTAAGATTAATTACTGTAGCTTATAATACTACTTCTATACATTTATCAATCTTTCTGTCGCATACCATAGACTAAATTTACATTTTTTATTGCGTATTTAAGAGGTAAACGAATGCAGAAAATTTGAAACAAACAATTAAAATATACATTATGGATGTATTTTGACCGCAGGGCGACGTCTACTAGCAATAAATACACATAATTTGCATTACAAGTAAAGTCCTAATTATTTGATTTATTTACATGACGTATGTTTCACGATACACATTAGCAGAGTGGATTGCATTCGAAATGAGAAGCCACAATCCGTCTGAGCGAGCAATAAAGATTAGCGCGCGGTGACGACGCATTATACTTACTGGGCTCCGTACGTACTTACGGGGCTACGTACTTACACTACTTACTACTTACCTAGACCTACTGCTCGTACTTACTAGGGCCCCGTACTTACTACTTCAGCTTACTGCTGCTCCGTTACTTATTCGACGTTCTATTGATAAGTTTAAATTGTAATAGATCTTTGATGTAATATTTGAAATTATATTACGACAATTTTAAATTACAATCTATTTAGAATCAATATTTTGTAACTGACTTAAGTTATAGTGTTTACGTTATATATTTTTTTAAATATAATATAGAGTTTTTAATAGTTATTCTGGTATCCGGAATGGAGACAGCTGGTACAAATTAAAACAATTTTTTTTTTCTTATTTTTTTTTGAAGAGGCTTTACCATACACGGCGGGTCAGCCCCATCATAACTTATAAGTACTAGTAATATATCTATACTTATAATAAAACTGTAGAGAGGTCAATTCTGTACATTGAATATTTTTTCAAAATACATATTGGAGGATGATTGGCGATCGATACTGATGCCAAAAATGCAATTAGAAAAATTTTTGTCTGTCTGTCTGTCTGTCTGTATGTGCACGATGGGAACAAAAACCACTGAAGGGATTTTAACCAAACTTGGTACGATTGTAGCCCATATTCCTGGGCAGGTTATAGGCTATATAACATAACGCTACGATACATAGGAGCCGAGCAGTGACGATAAATTTGAAGCAAGTCGGATGAATTTCGCGCGCGCGGCCTGCGGACGAACGGTTCGTGCGGGGGGGGGGGGGGATCGCTTACACAGTGACGCGAAGCAATAGAACGTGGCACTAAAGTAGATTAGAACATCAAATAAGTACCTAACTATCAGGATTTTTTTTCTGGGAAAACAGTGTTTTCACAGTGTCATAATAATATAAAAATTGTATTTTTGAACGTGCTTCACAAATTGAAATAAATTATCATTTATTGTATAAAATCAACTTAATTAACTGTATAATTAAAATAAAGCCTTTCGCGATAAACTAAATAACGGGCAATTAAGCGGTTTTTGGAAAGCTATTTATACTATCACGGTATTAATCCTTATCATTTTTAATACGTTAGTTGGCTTAAGCATTCCATGAAGACTATAATATTTGCCCTTTATACCATGCAAATATAATGAGTAGTTTAGGAAATATAGCAAAATTAAAATCGTTTCGCCGTGATTCGACCGGGCGCCGCGTAATGCAGGCTGCTGCGTGACGTCTTACGTCCGAGCTGGGCTGGTGTAGTGTAGACTGCTGGGTAAAAAATACTATTAAAATGTGCTAACTGTGCCTGTGTTATTATAGGAGACTTTTATTTATGCAATAGTACCCCAAACAATATATTTTTTATTTTTGTCTGTTTGTCGGTGCATTTGTGCACGCTAATCTCAGAAACGGCTTATCCTATTTAGATGTGGTTCAATCATATTTGTAGTAATCTTGACTTAACATTTATTTCATCTCAATCGGTTCATAAATAAAAAACTTATGACAATTTAAAAAAAATGCTGGACGTTTGTATGAAGCGCGGCAGGAACCGCGCTGCAAAAATTCAAATTTAATCTTTTTTTATTTTATATTTTCTTTAAAACTAAATTTAATTTATTTATATTATTGTTATACTTAGGAAAGGTTAATAAAAAAAACGCTACTAAAACCGATCGGCGCGCCGAGCTGGGGCCTAACTCCCCAAACTGATTCGATTTTGATTCAGATTCGATCGTGCCGCATACTCCCGAATAAATTGACGTTTGTTTATTTTTGTTCTATGTCGATTGATATCGTCGGGTGTACAAAAAGTTACGTTCCAAAGGTTTTCTTTATCCTAATTAGTTCCAAAGTAATCTACCAAATAAAACCCCAAATCCGTTGAGATCGAACTGATTCGATTCTCGGTTGTGTCGAGAGTAAGCCTGCTGGATCCTCGACGGGGCGTGCCGCTGCGCCCATGTCTAACCGAGAGTTTCGTTTTAAATACCTTAATAATTGCAATATATGTTTCAAATATAAATATCTCAAAATATTAATGACAAAAACGGTAGTAAGTTCAAAAAAATTGAAAATAATTTTATGGTTTCGCAATAATTTATCCTATGTCGGCACTATTAAGACGTTGCTTCGTATCAAATTTAGGTTTTGGTTCCCGAGTGTCGAAAATTAGAGATATAAACGGCTGAATCTTTGGGTAGATGTGGCTAAGGAGTCTGTTTTTTTCAAAGCCAGAAGGGACAGAAGATCCTGAGTATTTAATAGGATTGTTAGCTTGATACCTACACGTGTTAAAGTTTTGACAACCAGACAGATAGACAGACGGACATCGAAGTTAAATAATTTACTAAATTAACGTGAAAAATTGGCTGGGTCTATACGGTGCATTCGAATAATATAATAACTTCGAATACCTTTGCTGACTTCTACATATTGTTCTTATGGTCAGAATGCTGTATTAACTAGAATAGTAAGAGAATATAATAAAATATTTTTTAATATTGACATTTTTCTGGGCGATAAAAAGTCATTTATGAATAAGGTGAAAACTATATTGACAGGCGACTGCGTTAACATAAATTCTAAATGAACTGTGTACTTGTCTGAATTTTGCATGTGTAATGAAATGTGTGGGTAGAATCAATTAGATTAATAGACAATATTTTTATTAATTTATAACCATTTTATATGTTTTTTTTTCATAATATGTATATTTGTAATACAATACTAAACTTAAGACCGCAGGTTAAGTTGAGATAACGATTAAGTGGCTAAATGTAGTCAAATAATACTGTGACTACTTCTTACCATAGTGTAACATTCCAAGAAATTGTGTTGAAGTTATCACTTTTTTCTTACTACCTTCTGTTGGTGTATAATTTAAAATTTACTTTGATATCCTTGTATTTATATTGTGTACATTTTATTTTTTTATAGGTGCTTAGTTAAGTAACTAAATATTATTATGTCTGTAAACTAGTTGTATCTAAGTAGATAACTCTAATTGACCTTTTAGTAAATTATACAGTGTAAGTTAATATAAATAGAATAAGGTTGTTGTTATCTTAATAAAATAAATAAAAAAAATAAAAAGAAGGCCTACTTCTTTTGCCGAGCTCCGAAAGGATGGTACTATATTATTATTATACCCTGCATACCAAGAGGCTTGCCGGGTACGTGACTTGCTGGATCGGGATCAACACTGGGATACACTGGGAAGTACCTATTGGCGAAAGTTGTCAGCGGCACAGATTACTAAATTCAGCGGTTGCGCCAATAAACTAAAAATATATTTAAAAATATAAAAGTGTCCTAAATCACTTTTCCACGCGTACGAAGTCGCGGGCACAGCTAGTTATCACATAATTTTGTATAAAAATTTTGCTGCTAAACTCGCAGGTGAAGCAGAATGCTCATGTATAAATAAAAATAAAACCTATTATTTTTAAATTACGTAAAAAACTCCTTTCTTTTGTCGGCCCCTTTCACACATTCCATAATCAATTATTATTGATGAATATCCTCTACTACACCGCATTCATCGCAGTTAGGCGAGTTAGATCTTAATCATATCTATAGAATTAAAAACAATAATAATAATTGGTCTAACTCTAGGTCTAGAACTTTCGATTCTAGAGTAGCTCTCGCGATATAACTTCTAAGAGTGTTCGAACAAACCCGACTTTAATTTTAATATGTTGAGCAGTATGGGGACAGTGTAATGTAATACTATCCCCATCAAGTTCCCCCTAAAATGGGGAATTAATTTAACAATCACACTACATTTAACTAGTTTTATTGCACTTGAATTGAACCAAACTATCGTGAATATTACGAGGACATACCATGGGTTAGAGAAATACACATTATATTAGGATAATAAATTAATATAAAAACAATATAATATATCAATTGTTAGGTATTTATAAATTATTTTGCTTTCTAGGTAGTCAGCACTAGCGCGATAGATACTGCAGCTTGAACTCAAATTACCTGTTAAAACACAACAAGTAATCGACGTTTAGGAGACTTCTGTTTATTCCTCCAAAACTTAATCGATTTTGTTACTTTTTTCATTACAAACTAAAAAATGGCTTGAGCTATGTTGTGATTTTAATATAAAGTGTACTAAAGGAGAAAGCCCACTCTCCATAGTGTCCCAGGCCCAACGTGGACATCAAAAAATCGCATTAAAAATGAGTGTTCTAAAATGTTAATAGTATTAGATATCTGAGAAAAAAACTTAAAATGCCGCCATTATTGTAGAAATATTTTTTTTTTACTTTTTTTCTATTTTATTTTCAAGGCCTTTTCCGACTTTTCAATAATTTATAATAGTAAGATATAATAAAATAGCCCTTGTTGTAGTGCAAGACTTTCAGTTATTGCTACCCAGCAATTATGGCAAACAAGATTATCGCCTGACACCTAAAACATATTAACATTAATGATAAATATTTTCAACCGTAAAATATTTAAAGATTAAACCTTGATGAAAGAAATAATAGAAACATTTTATTATAATATTATGATTACCTGCTGCCGTGCAACCCACTGGTGTATGGCACTTAATTCTTCGGGCTCTAAAATATGGTTCTCGATAACATTATTACCACAACATATTATACAATGTTCTTCAGACATTTTTGTATGCACAATCAAATAGCGTAATCCTTTAATCCATGGCTAAGTAATCGTAGAAAGAGAAAACAAAACTAGTAAAACAATGCCAACGTCGTAAGTGAAAAGCCGAAACAAGTTCAGGCGAGAAAGCCAGATTGCGGTGAAAAAAATCGAAAACAAAACAAAACGCATCTTTGAGCAACAAGCGAACGGTCGAGATCATTCGTTTGAAAAATGACATTTCAGTCATCAGTGTTGCCGCTTGTCGCAAAAAAATGAAATCTATAAATCGATTACGTAAAAAATAATCGATATAATATGGCTTTTATTAATCTTTATCGTTTATAGTAACAAACGTAAACATTGGTTTTAAGATAATTGTTTTCTTTTGATTAATTCTTTACCAAATTATCAACAGTGACCCGTTATTTGTATTTTATATGAGTTTATTTTATTTGTTTATAAATCGATATTCGGATTGATTAGAGTTTTATCATCGGGTAACATTTTACCTCAACGTTCTACTTAGGTTCCAAATAATCCAATAAAATTCCTTTTTTTATTGGAAAATTGCTGATTATAGTGGCGGTTATTTGAATGTAATCAAAAATCATGTCTCTTTATGTTACATTTCTGGAGAAATTAAGTCTTCTTAAGACGGCTGTCCGCTCTGGGCCTGAAATGGGCTTTCTCCTTTGTTTTCTGGATGAATTTTGATTGGACACAGCCAAAAAACTGGCCATATTTTTTGGGTTTTTGAACGTCCATATCTCTTTTATGAAAATAATTAAAAATATATACATAATTATTTATTACAAATTACTAGATCATGATTAGGTACCACAAAATGATTTTAGTTTTACCCCAGTCCCCAAATTCTTTGTGGTTAGAAATAGACCTGTCCTGTTATCAATTACTCTATGAATGACTTTGGCAGTTCATCCTCCGGCGCGTGGCAAGTGCTCGGGGATGAACCCCACACCCACACCCCACACCCCAGACAATCACGGTTCATTAACCAATCACCTTAGTTATTTTATGACATAGATACAAAGTGAAGACGATATCTATCGAAATGACAATAAAAAACATATATTTATTAATGTTATAAACGCGTCATTTTTTATATGTATAATCTTTCGATTTTATATGTACTATATCTACAGGCTGACTGGTGAGACATTCTTACAGAGAGTACTCGATTCCCATTATATGTAATAAAATTAGGTACTTAATTTTTTACCAAATTTTCCTTTAATCATCAACGTAGGTAGTACGGGCGCGTTCCTACCCGAGTCCATGCGTTGGGTAAAGAATTATTCAAGCTTAAGATACATTTACTCAGTGATTAATTGATATTATTTTTTTATATTATTTTTTTGCATCTCATATAATAGCCAAATATCACGTCCTCAAGTATTGCTCATGTCTCACCAGTCACACTGTATAGTCCTCTATAATCATACACTATTTTTATATTCGAGTAACACAGGTAGCAAAGTGTACGGTTCCCGCGAGATTATTTTACACGTACAGAGTACAGACGTGTTGAAATCTTAGAAAAATAGTTTGAGACAAAATTTGCAAAAACCAAAACCATAGTCCACAGATATCATTTTTGCACTCGCGTCACTAACATAATATTATATTGTATTGTAAAGAGACAAATGATTATAACGTTCAAAATTAAAAAAAAAAGGTGAACTTTGTATTCTCTTTAGCTTAAAAGAAAAAACAAATATGTTAACAAAAATATCAATTTATGAAACGATAATAAAATATATTATTATAATATATTTTTTTCGGAATATTTCAATTACACCAACATTGAGAAAAAGTTATAAAGTACTCCAATTTTCAGCATATCGCACGCGCACAGCCTAAATCAAATAAAAAAAAACAGTTCTCAGATTTTGGACAAACAATTTTTACTAAAGTTTTGACTAAGTCCCATATCTCTTCGCAGGGCTGGAAGAAATTTCTTTTAAGAAATAAGCAGTACCTTTGTGTCGTCTTAGTTTGTGAATTGTACTATTGTAAATGTATTTCTTGTGTGCAATAATTTGTTAAATAAAAATAAAATAAATAAGTTAACTTCAATAAAAATATAATTACCTACTACAGTAATCCGTTGACTTAATGAATCACACCCAATTTTTTTTTTCTTAAAATAAATTCGCATTGAGCAAGGACCCACACGAACTGGCCCACTAACTTTTTTATTACTACAGTGAAAATGGTTACGTTAGGTTAGCTACATCTATAAAGATACATCTCTTGGAGAACACTGTTAAATATCTAGCTGTAAACTTGTGTCCCAAAATTTTTTCATTAGATTTTTATAAAAAATAAATAAAAAACATCAAATAGGATGGATGGAGGATAGGATGAAAAAGTCCAAAGTTTAAGTACAAACAACATTTAAATGCCAGCAACCGTAAATTGATAGATGTGCCAATGTTCGTCCCGTCACCCCATCCCCCTTCGCCCTGGGGTTACAGCGACACCCCAGGGGACTGCTCACTTGTCCGCTAATAGAGACAACTGATACATTCCGTTAGGGGATATGTTGTTGGTTATTAATATTCCATAATTGATGTAAAGTGACATAACTCAAATAAGTATAACTTTTCTAACGTGGTAACGTGGTGGCAAGTATAATATAGTTTGTGTGTATATAGTGTTTCCAATGGATAGTTTCGTTGTCGTTCGTATAGGTTAGTATTTCAGCACTATTTTGGCTTTTCTCCGCGTTCTGTCGCGGAGGGTTCGGTCCTGAGAACTTTGGCTTTTGCGTCCGGTATTCGTACCGGACGCGCCACTTTTTGGTTTTTTGTTTACCCCACAACCCGGGATCCGCTGGATCCCTGGTCGTGGTTCTCCACCCGGGGCCCTCCCAAAAAATAATTAGTCGAGGGCTTCCGTCGGGTGTGAGATTTCATCACAGACGTCCTACCACTATTGTAGGACGTAGGTATAGCCAGTTTCTAATGCCTTAAACACAAGTTTTATTTAGCAAGGGAATAAATTGACGTAATGTATTTATATTTTACTATCTATAATATTCAAAAAGTACAATTTGATGTCCATATTTTCCCTCCTATTCTTCTATCTACTGTCTGACTTTTAATAATTGTTGTTAAAGCTGTGTGTTTACCGCCAAAAAAACGCAAATTCATATTTAGCCACCAGTCATATTATGTTTATAGATTGACAACTAAATGTTCATCACACGGCGTGGTACTAAATTTCATTGTTATGTAAGAGTAGTTGAAAAATAAAACCTAATGTAAAATGATGTCAAACAATTCAGCCTCCACGGAACTCCAGGAGTCTAGGTCATAACTGAAAATACCTGCAGTAGTATATTCCAGATCGCAGACATGAATCACGTCAGCTCCAGCCAAGGAATACCCGGTAAAGTGCACCCTCAGACGCAGGAAATATAGAAAATATGGGTTATGGACTTTTTGCCGCAGGGTTTAAAGCGTATTGGATATAAATATATCTATTATCTTAGATTTCATGCGGCTTTTATATAATTTTTAAACTTTATTTACTGTTGAGGCTATAGAATTTTATACATTATGTAATACAACATGAGTCCAAATATTTTAATTAAAAAACACGAGAAGCGTATACTTTTTTATCAGAGTTCATCTACATTCTAGGCACTAACCTGTTGTAAATTAAAAACTTACGAAAATACATCTATTGTAGAGTTATCGTCTAGTCTTCTTGCATTGCACATTTCAGCACAGCATAAAAACTAAGCAATTTTGATGTTAAACCTTTATTTTCGATTGCTTTTCAACCCCCAGAATATAAGGATATAAATCAAATCAAATTTTTAAATTTTGCAGAAAGAGCAATGTTACATTATGTTACAATAAATTAGACGTGTTTGTGTGTGGCATCACAGCTTCCAAACGGATGAACCGATTTTAATCTTGTTTGAAAGATGACGTGATCGAGATTATGATGAATTATAGTTAATATAATTCATCATAATCAATTCACTTACTGCTTGACTTGAGTGTTATTTAATTTTATTTGGTTTATATTTGCGATATCAGCACGAAAGTACATCTTTATATGCAGAGATGTCGCCTTCTGGCACTGTAATCACTGTATACAAGGTGTAAAATAAATTAGTGATAATACTTAAGAGTGTGAATGTGTCTACTATGTAGAGTTTAGTGTAAAAGTACCAGCGCTGAAAGATCTTTGACTTTCATGTTTCTATTACAAATGTCCCAAAGTAATAAATTTGCGCACACAATAATTTTAAAAAGTAACTGTTTCAACGCTGGTACTTTCGCAGTAAACTATATACGGGAGTGATAATTCTTTAGGGCGGGTTTCACCAAGCTATGTTAAAGTTAACGCCATGTGTTATCCCTCTCGTATTTCCTGTCAATGAATGAGATGGCATGGTATTTTAACATGGCGTTAACTTTAACATTGCTTGGTGAAACATGGCCTTAGAGTGTTTATGGGACACACCCTAAAGTATTATCACTCATTAATATTATAGCCTGTATATGTTCTCACTGATATTAAGGCCCATATAATTAAAACAATCTCAAACCCAACCTCACATTGAGAAGCTATTTGAGAGATAAAAAAACGTTTCGTTTCACTTTTAAAAATGAAGAATTTTACTTATGTTATTATGCTTTAATTTTTTTCTTTCTTAAAACTTAAGAATAAAGATTATAAAAATGTACATTATACTTATTTTATTGTTTCCTGTAATCTATAATATGAATATAATGGTATAAAAAGAAAATAAATTAAAGTAGTTAACTACTATGTAACATTTATAAAGTTGTTCACTTTTTAAAGTGAAACGAAGCGTTGTTTTATCTGTCAAATAGGTTCTCAAGGTGAGGTTGGGTTTGAGATTGTTTCATTTATACGGGCCTAAGTGGCTATAAGCGGCGTGGGCTTCCTATGAACTTAGGAATGATCCTATAGGCTTCTCTAGCTTTTTACCTTTTAGAGACCCTTATTCTATCTATTATACAGTCTATAGGTTCCCTCTGATGGAGAAGCCATCACCATTAGTGCCTATTTATAACCAATCTGAGATGAAAGTAAAGGAGATATGGAAAATCAGCCGATTCGCATCGGTATGGCAGTGGTTTGATTTCGCGTCAGTTGACACCGAGAAACGACTAAGATAGTGTATTATTAAATCAAGTGTTTGGACACTTGACAAAATATCAGTGTTAACATACAGGGTGTAAAAAGAGCAGTCACTATAACTTTGAGACACGATGCAATGATAGTGACTGCTCTTTTTACACCCGTATGTAGTCTATAATATTAATGAGTAACTTTTTGTAAGTTACTTTAGGGTGTGTCCCATAAACACTCTAAGGCCGTGTTTCACCAAGCAATGTTAAAGTTAACGTCATGTTAAAATATCATGCCATCTCATTACAGAGATACATTATAGAGTTTGGACTCTAAATATAAATAAACGACTTCACAGCAGAAAATTATCATGTTGCAGGGAGTTTAGGTTATTAATTCATAACAACGTTAAGGACAGTAAGTATAATAGTAAGTTTATTTTCAATTTCCTCAATTAAACACTAATCGGCAACACATATCGAAAAAAAATCAAGAAATATAACCTATAATAAGAAATGCTCTTGTCCTAGCTCTAGCTTTAAACCGACTCCACGAAAAGGAGGAGATTCTCAATTTGACTTTAAGTATTTTAAGACTCAAGATTTTAATGTAAACCCACCTCGATAGAATAGCCAATTTCCTACGTACACTTTCAAAATCACACATTCACATTTCACACATACCTTAAGTATGGCCAACACAGCACCAACCACTTCTCAAGTTCACAAATAAAAACGACTAGTTTCTATAACAGTGATCCTTATGTCGTCGACATAGAAGTCCTGTTATACGCAAAATAACTCCGATGGGACTAGTAAATGGTGATTTGTCTAACTTTTCATTTACCACCAGGTGTGTGGTGTATTGGTATAATGATCGATGCAGCCGCAAACGTTAATATAAATTGAATATCATTACTTACCGCATATTAATAAAATAAGGATAAAGGGAAATTAATTTCATTTATTTTTTAAGAAAAATCTTATTTAGACATTCATTCTATTCTTAACCTGATCAAATTCAAAAATAGTTCTAATATTCGTAATCGACTCGCACTTGACCGAATTTTCGGTGGCTGTGACCCTTTTTGAGAGCTAGGATGGAGTGCGTTGGCGTATTTTAACCGACTTCCAAAAAAGGGGGCGGTCATTGAGCATCATATTTATATGAACACATAAATGATGATTGCTACATGATTGCATACCGCCTTTATCGTGTTCCAGCGAAACTTTTAAATGATAAAAAATATCATAATTAACAATGTAGTCAGTATGAAGTAGATGTAAGCTTTTGTAATAAAACAATCATAAATAAATGCGTTATATGTTAAGAGTTAGGTTATTTGTTAAAATATATTAGCTATTAAAGTAATAAAAGCCCTAGCTAATTCCGATTTTATCTATTATATTAATTCTTATTACGTTTGTTGCAGGAACGGACTCAAGCTTCGTCAGCTGACCGATGGCCGCCATCTTATCCAAGTCATCTACACGCCAAATGGCGAAATGCAAGACTGCGAATTCATAACAGAAGTTAAATCTACAAGAAACTTCCTCAAAACATTAAGAAAGGAGCTCAAATTAGCTCTAGACGAGGAAAGCTATAGAATATTAGAGAAGAACCAAAACGACGAGGACGATAAATTCTACCGCCATTTTGGAAATGTGACATTTCGAATTTTGAAAGATGAATCTTTGCCGCCAAATGTTGCGACATGGCTCAACTACGACAGATTAAAAATGGAATGCATAAATAGGCATAAGGAGTTAACCTACATGGTGGAAAACAAAAACAAAATTGCAGAAACGAGTCTCGCTAGGTAATTTTCATCCTCATCATTCATGTACTTTGCTTACCTTTTTTCATCCATTCAGCCTTTGCAATGACCTATCTGCACTCTGCACGTGATTTTTTCTGACTGCCATTCAATGGCCACACCTACAATCTAATTTATACTTTAAAATATTTATTAAAATATCAAGTTATTATCAGTTAAAAACGTATCTAAGAAGTATATTTATTTATAAATATTATGAACCTAAGCAGTAGGTACTACTATTGGCTCATACATCGCCTATTTTCGAGAAAAATACTTGCAGGCTCAGAAAAATCTAAATAACAACAAAATTACAAAGCTTGCACGATTTTTTCTAAGTTAATGACCACTTTTGCTTTTATTTATTTAATTCCTAAGTATATGATTTTTTTCCGTCATGCACAAGCACCAATATCAACTGGTTTGGTAAAATAATTATGGTATCCACTATCAAAAAACATGCAATTTTATGAAACGTTAGCCAAAAAACTTGCACTTACAATATCAAATCTCAATAATATAATAATATTATATGTATCTATTTACCAATTTTTACATTAAATAATTTACTACTCTAATATTTCATAATTAGAGAGTTACATCTTTTTTATAATAATGTAATTATTACAGTAAAACCACATTTATAATGTTTTTTTGAGAATCATCGTTTTTCATACATCGGCTATTTGACAGAAAATCGAAGATTGCCGTGGGGCATTTAAAATTGGTTGTACTATAATATTATATTGTTAAAAAAACATAATAATTATAATATCATCAATACAATATTTCGCAGTTCACGTTCTGTACTGTCCGTTCAGAATTATTTTACCTCGGAGTTACTATGACAGTGATTCTTAAGTCTCGGGTCTATCACAAGGACTATTATAGCAGTGCTTATTACTTTTGAATTTCGTATAAACATAAAGAAAACCTTTATATTATATACAGAATAACATTATTATTAGTAAAGTAATTGCTATAATATTTCGTAATGCTTCTGTCAGAAGTACCTCTAAACGGAATATCTGCATGAATATTTGTAGGAGAAAAACAAACTACATCTTTATTTTTTTAATCTTTCGTCATAAGCAGCTTTAACATCTTCAATTTTCGATATATTTATTACTTTTCAACATCGTCTTATCGAATCATTCATTTCTGATCACGCTTCGTCTTTTATTTCACTTTTTTGGGTAAAAAAGACATGATATTCTCGATCATCTTTCTAGGGCAGTCAATACATGTATTATAAGAATGGATGTCCACAAGCGCATAGTGTTAATGTTATATTTTACAAATTATTCTTCTAAAGCCCTCATCTTCCGCCATTTGCAAAAAAATAATTTTGGAACTCCGTTTCGCGCGCTCACTCATGACATACGCATGACAGGTCGCGCAGGTCGGTCAGGGAGAATTTCATAATGCCGGGGACGAAATGGTGCGGTGCCGGGCAACTGGCGGAGAGGTACAGCGAGCTGGGGTCCCACAGGACCGAGGATAGATGCTGTAGGGCCCACGACAACTGCCGGGTTAACATCGGGGCGTTTAGACGAAGATTCGGCTTGTTCAACTACAGACCGTTCACGGTGTCACACTGTCGATGCGATAGAAGGTTTGTTTTTTTTTTAATTTTTGTTCGGGTGGGTTTTGCTTTTTCACGCTTGGGTATCGACGTTATGGGACAACGTTCGAGTTGTAAATAATGGGTTGGTTTGCCTGAGTTTTGGGTATTGTTCTGATATGTAGATAATGAAACTGAAAATAACTAGGCAGTTTGTGAATAATATTATATACATGACACTTCCATACTATCTAAAATAAATTGCTGGAGCGACGCAGAAGGACAAAATCATTACACATTACTTAACTGACCAGCCTGTACTTATATGCTGTAATCGGCGCCAGTGGCTTAGAGCTTGGCCACTCTCAACTCGGGAGATCAAAGGGTTCACAATGAAAAAAAAACTTCTTACGTCTGGCTAGGACAATGCAGGCTGATCACCTAATTGTCTGACAAGAAAGACGATCCATGAGTCGGATGGGCATCGCGTCGCTTGTCGGTCCTATTAGTTAATATTTACCAGAATGAAAGAAGAGAAATTGTGTATTGCGCACACCGTCGGGCACTTAAAATAACTCCTGACCAGCTGGTCTGATCTCAATTAAACCGGTCACCGTCACAGATACCGGACTGAGGAGGTATTATTATGCAGTGAACAAATTGTGCCTTTGTATTAGAATTGATAGGCCGATTATCTAGTATTCGGACACTTAGGTTAGTATTTTCCATAATATTATAATATTACCTAAATTTTCTTTATCATATAGGCGACGTTGGTGATTAACTAAACATAGTCACGACTTTACATAAACACAACTTACTCGTAAGGCTAAATTAAATCAACAGTAAAAAGTAAAAAAGTTGTAAAGACTATACCACCTCTTCACGGCGATCTGAAGATAATGTTGGGGTGCGATCTCGGAAGATATAACGCGGTGTCTAAAACAGTGAGAACGCCATTTGTCACGCTTCAAATTTGGAACGGTATTTTATTTTGAACGTTCCAACGATCATAGAGTCATAGACAATCATTCCAAGTTTAAAATTTAAATGCTCAGCAGTTTACGACTGTATAATAGTTTCCGTTGTCGATTTAATGTTTTAGAAATATGATAATAACATTAAATTTAAAATAAAAAGTAGGCGGACATTTAATTTTGTTGCGTTGTTTATTTTATTAAATGAAATAATCTTATCGAAAATAGAAAGTAATAGCACCACATCTCAGTCTCGGTGTTTAGAATGGGACTTATTTGTAAGCAATTTCATAATTCACTTTTTAATCACTAAGTAGAGAAGGCTCTATCGGCCTAAGCTCCAATATACGAAGAATTATAAAATATTGTTACTGATAGCAACATGGCAGTCTCATTGGAAAAATCGTTAAAATATAAAACAAAAAGCAATTTACGATAGACATACCATTAAACCAAGTTGACTGGCTTGTTAAAATAGTTTTCGTATGTTTTTATGGAATAATGTTAGAACTTAGATCGTCTGCAAATCTAACCTTGTCGTATATTCTTTAAATACTCAACTAAATTATTTCGATATTAATATAAACTAAGAAAGTTCAGTATATAAACTACGTTCATTAACTGATTTATAACTTGGATATTTGATTAAAAAAGGTCATTGCATCGGTGTGCCATTGTTTTGTATTAAAAAAAACAAAATCGACAGAAAAAAGCGGGACGCAATGGAGTTGTTGCGGGTTCCTGGAACGAAATGGTGTGGTAAAGGTTTTTCGGCGACACATTATTCACAACTGGGCGGGTACACGCGCACGGATAGATGTTGTAGAGTCCACGACCTGAGGTGTCCCTTCTGGATCGGGGGGATGGAGAAGAAGTACGGACTTTACAATTGGCGCGTTAACACGCTCATGCACTGCCGGTGCGACGAGAGGTTTGTATTTTAAAAATCGAATTTGCTTCCATAGACAATAACATTTTTTGTGTGCACAATGTCGTTTGTTTGCATGTTATGTGGTTTGTGTAGTAGATTGTTATTTGTCAATACTAAGCTAGAGTTTTGTAAAAAAACAAATACTAGAGACCTAAGTAACAAGTACTTAGCAAATAATTTTCTGTAAAGATTTTATTCAAGAAATAATACACAATAATAATAAAAAATCTTACGTATATAAATGACCATTATACATCCACAACATCCTGTAAGTTCTCCTATAATTGTCATCGGGATATATTAATTGAGCCATTTACTTAACTTAAATAAAATAAATTCTAAGGTTTATGCGTGAAATAAAATAAATACGTAGCCGAGACCGAAGATAGATTGGGCGAACACGGAAATGCGTAGAGCCGTCTACTTTCTTTTTTTTTTAATAACAATTTCTTTTTGATTATTTCATTCTTGTGCAAGTAAGTTTATATATATTTTAATAAAACGTGTGTCTACTGGTTGTATTATTTTATAGACTTTTTATTTAATGTTTATTATGTAATTATAAACAACTATTTTATATCTCACGAATTCACAATCCTTGAATTCAATGTCAAAAAATACAGGTTAAATATAAGAAGATAATATGTTGAGATAGATAAGGTATCGCTAAGATATTTTATACTAATGTTTTATCTTTGGCCTTTGTCCGTATAAACAAAAGTCACTGAAAACTTAAACATATGTATAACTTCTTTAGAATTAACATCATTTAAATGAATAACATGTAGCTACTAAGTCGCATTTACACTTTACAAATCTGTACTTAATATTATAGAGTTTGTTTGTTTAAACGCGCTAATCTCTGGAACTACCGGTCTGATTTGAAAAAATATTTTTTGTTGGATAGTCTATTTATAGAGGAAGGCTTTAGGCTATATAACATTACGCTGCGAACAATAGGAGCGAAGCGTCAGTGAGAAATGTTGCAAAAACGGGGAAAATTATTCACATTTTGGGAACTATCATTGCGTGCGCTGCATAAACGCGAACGAAGTCGTGGGCACAGCTAGTAAATATCTAAGTGAAGTTTGTATTAGGTATAGTAAATTAATAATAAGTATACTAGGTAATATCAACTAAATAAAAATTCGCCTTTGCAAATATGAATAATCAAAGTATTTTATAAGTTTGCAAGCATGGCGAGCGACATTCCTTTACATTGGATCTGGGTTCACATTAAAACTAAAAAATACTAGTAGTACCATCTCCATGCTTTTTAAAAGCAAACGGACCTTATAAAAAACCGATAGTATCTCGTAGCTTCTAATTGGTGACCATAAATATAAGATCCCCTGCGCACCCCGGACGAAGAAGGCCATGATGACATTTCTATGACTTGAAACGGCCATCATAAAACCCTTAAAAGCTTATTTATCATCAATCCCTCATTTGAGAGTTTCTATCCGAACGTATTCGTATCATGTTACTCAAAAAAATCCGTCATAGACAAAGATAACAAAGACAATAAAAAAAAACTTTTGCATAGGTTTGGTTAGTCGAAGGAAAGAATTCGATATACTTAATTCTTTTACAATATTTTTACCACTTGTAAGTGAAACGTTCCCACAGGCCATAAGCGACCACGTCTTGTCTCTAGCTACAATCTCTACACAAATAATAATAATACCTAGTTATGTTATTAGTTATTACTGTAAAATATGTTAATATTCACAACACAGTGCAATCTTTGAAATTTTACTATGTTTCAAAACGGTTAGGTATAATTTCTACAGACAGTCTTCTTATATACGATAATGACAAGCCATAAATGCAAATTAGTGATGTACAGGTAACATCGAATTTATCGATATTTTAAACGTGTTTTTAACACATTTTATGACATGATAGATCATTGAAAGTTTAGGTTTAGTAGTTTAAACATACATATTACATAAATAATATAATTATTCATTTGAGTGTGTAGGGAATAGGGATGTCTTCAACTTGTTTATTTCATTTGATATTTACGTAGTATCAAAACTTCAAATATATTCCTCGTCCATTTGGTAAAGCTGGTAGGTAGTACTAATTAAAATATTTTATTGTAATATAATTAAAAATGTTGACCCTCCGTGTACATGTACTAGGCTACGTAGTCTTATCTTCTAAATTTATTTAGAGATAAAATCTTATAGTAGAGCGATATCATATTTGTGTGGAATAATTAAAGTCAACGATACCCGTGTAAAGGAGTTCTTTAATGATATTATTTTTAATGATATGGATACAAAATGGAAACTAACTTGAAGTTGTTACCGTCACCCAGTTAAATTTAAAACCTTTGGGAAAGTCTGTTAAGAAGCGGGGTGCAGTGAGGTAAAATTTATCGATGAAAACTATGCTTTACTAGTAAATAAACTGTTTTAATTTTCAAATTGTTCTCTCAAAAATAAATCATGGATGAGCAAAGTCAGCATTAACCTACTTTAAAGATGTAAAATGCCAGAAAAACTTTATTTGGGAATGTTGAATAAAATGCAGCAACTTCCAATCCTAAAAAGTCGTGGTAGATATACTTCAATATTATATTCTTACTCAGAATAATAACAATCATATTTGTACCAGAATGTAGTATAATGCAGAAACTGCTTAAACGTAATTCATTTTATTGCATTTTGACCAACCGACAAAAGTAACTGACAAAACTTCAGTTATTTTATTCGTTCTTTTATGATTCGGACATCAGTTACATTGCGAATATTCCAGGTAAGTTTAACTCGAGATTAATACACTTGGTTCTTAGAATTATTGTTTTTTTTTCTCTCCAAGATGGATACGTCCAAGTGCTTTTTTTGTTAAGTAGGTATATTAATTATCTGTCGTACGATCAAAGTTATTTTTTATAATATCTTAACTTAAAAGAATACCTATTGAAAAACAATGTGGAATTGTAAAGACGTGTTAATTTTTATATTTTTTTATCATGCCTTTAATAATAAAAAAATATAATTATAATAGGTATATTATTTTAGTCTATATAAATATGTCTTAAATACTCAGGATTAAACATGTCTCACCGCTTTCTAAATGAAAAAGTCATTAATCATTATAATATTGAAATTTTATACCAAAAATATCAATGACAAGGATAATAATTATTTAGGCCATTAATAGTCTTCGGTGTAGCAACAAAAACTTTCCACTTCGATTAACAAGGAAATGGTTATCTTAGATATACCACAAAGAAACCAACCCCTATTTGACGTTCATAATTTATGTATTGTCAGACAGCGTATTTAACCTCCGTAGGGCATTATTCACACATTATAAATCCCTTGAAGCGTGGAGATAAACGAACACCGCTGTAAAGATGGCGCCTATTGACACCTCTCCGACAGAAAAATTGGCGGGAAGTATTTTCTTTTTTGTCTCCGAAGTTAAGATATTGTCAATCGAACTAGGTATTGTTACACATAGATGAAATGTTTTGTGCTTTTGTTATCTTTGTTTTTTATTTTAATAATTGTTTGTGCGTATCAAAACAACGGTTATAATATTATATTACGTCCTTCTATTACACATTTTCACTATTTTCTAAGCTCTATCTAGAGAAGATAAAATGTATACTAGTTTTCGTCCATGACTTCGCATGTCTTCATTTTGAAACGAATATCATAAGAATTTTTATCGTTATTTACGTCTGAATGAACCGTATAATTATTTCAATTAATATTTATTTGCATATTCATTGGTAATTACTTTAAACTCTGAAATATCTAAAGGGTAGGTAACTCTTTAATATTCAAAAATCTTATATGTAAATATATTATATTTACAAATGCACAGACATATTTTAGCCTGTAGTTTATTATTATATACATTAAAAAAATAGCTTCCTATTTATACTTATATGAAAATTAAGTAAAAGAATAAAGATAACAAGCAACTTGAGGACACCTGTTTAGTCTATGGTTTCCGCGCCATTTGCCACCCATTCAGCCATACGCGCGATTTTTGAATTTCGAATCTTGCAAATGGCGCCATTCGCGTCAACTTGTCTTATAAACGGCGGGTCGCTGCCAAAACCCGCATAAATACACGATAAGAAGTATTTTCTTTTACAGGGGACTTGAAAAAGTAACTTTGAAGCATGCGGGTTAAACAAACTCGCTGACCGTGGCCGAAAGTAACAAGCGAAAAAAAAGCATTAAGACGTCAGTATTTTCTGTAATTCTTTTTCGGTTCGTAGCGGGCGGGCGCTAATCCTTCTTTTGTTCTTACGCTAAACCCGCATTCATTCGGTGTTTGGCAGCTCTCGTACTGTAACTAAGCCACTTAAGGCTTACGGGGAGCGATTAGAGAGGTACTTTTATCGATAAACCTTTCGGGAAAATGGTTTTGATTTAGACATTTATGTTGTGTTCTACCAGATCAATGTTATGTAATTCATGATTTTTTACTTGGATAGATTTTCTAGTTTTCTAGTTTTAGTGCTTGTTTATAAATACAGGTTCATAACTTTTTTATTGTAATAGTTGAACAAACTCGGACATTAAAGATATGACGTTATTTTCAAGTTTGGTTTGTTCAATCAAACCAATTATTAAAAATGTTTTACTTTTTTCAATTGTAAAAAAAATCTGAATCTTTTGTTACAATTTAATACATGCATGTACTGTATTTTAATATTCCACAACTTTATACACATAAGAATAATGATATCAAGAAAATTAAATAGGTTTAATGTAATTTATCGATACGTTTCCAACACTAGAGCAGCTTGACCAAGAGTTTTGCCAAATCAAGCGAGTGACTGCGCTCAGTCAAGTCCGTCTCGAATTTTGCAGAGCACTTTCATACCAGACAGAATAATATGTTGTAAATTAATAGATATTGTATGCATTCAATAACTTTAATAATCCATTAAAAATAATATCTATGGACGCTTCACACCACGTCAATCTGGCCCTGTTCTAAGTATCCGAAGAACTTGTGTTATCTACAGGTACCAGACAACGGAAATATATTATACTTTAATACTATGTACACATATATAAGATTTTAATTATATTATACACATCCATGACCCAGGAACATTGAAAACTTTTTCATCCCTTGGCGGGATTCGAATCCGCGACCTCTCGTTCGAACACCAACGCGCTCAACCACTGCGCTACGGAGGTCGTAAATTTTTCAATTTCAATTCCATTATAAAGAATTCCATTTTTTATAATAGTGACTTATATTATATATCTTCTTATTATAAAATATGTTTTTATCTTGCATAAAGAATATAATATCATTGTAGTGTTAGTTCGGATCCCGCCGAGGGAACAAAAAGTTTTCAATGTTCCTGGGTCATGGATGTGTATTAAATTTGTGTATATTATAATAAAAATCTTAAATATGTGTATAGTATAAAAGTATTAAATATGTTTCCGTTGTCTTGTACCTTGTAACAGAAGTTCTTCGGATACTTAGCACGGGACCAGATTGGCGTGGTGTGAAGCGTCCATAAACCTTCGATATGTATAAAAATTGGACACCAACAATTGGATGTTAGTAAGTATACATAATCGTTAGAAACTGTTATCACAATAAAGTTATACATACAGTATACAAATATACTAATTTTTGTTTCATTAAAGGTAATATAGAATTTACAGACATTTGAAAATCTTGTAAATTTCGCGGCCCGTTAAAGATGTTGGAAAATGACGTCATCGCGTCGAGAATTTAAAATTAATATAATAGTATAATACATCTCAGTTAATATACGACGTATATTTTTATTGTAGGTTTACACAATATATTACACTAGTTTTTATTTTATTAAAAAATACCAAGTATTAAAGATCTTAAAGACATTTCAAATTATTGTAAATTTAAAGTGTTGGAAAATTACGTCATCGCGTCGAGAATTAGAAACAAATATATCTCGGAAACAACACGACGTATCGTAATAATTTAACACATATTTTTTATTTTCAACAGAGTTAACGGTGAACTAAAAATAAAAATTAGTGAACATTTTTCCATCACCCGCAATCTGTGTTCGTGCGTGGTCTGTATAAATCTAAGTGCATACAAAGAGAAACCCCAAGGGCTCGTTACGTGCGAAATAAGTAACGCTTTGTCAGCCCTCGCATTCCCACGGACCAGACGGTCCACCCACCGCCACACTGAGGAAATGGGTAAAAACCACCATACTCCGTTCCGACTCAATGTGGGCTAAATGTAAACAAAAAACAATAATTCTACCAAATCAATAATTTCTCTTTATTAAATACACGGTAATTCATGGTTCATATATTAAGCCGAATATGGTGTAAAGAGAATTAAGCGTAGAGCATTTCGTCGTTTTACTTTCACAGCCTCGTATCTACTATATCTATAGGTATAAAACTATAGTAGGGGAGCCCATAATGAAAAACGTGTAGTTACTCTAGCGTTGCGGAGACCTAGTAGGTTTTGGTGATAAGATGTTAGGAGGAAAAAAAAGCATATTATGATAGTTTTTTATTTTAGTAGCGGAATGAACGGAAACACTATTTAAACTTTGAATTAATAAAATTATAATGAAATAGTATTTTAATATAGTTTATTTATCGTTAGAACCGACAAGACTGACAAGAGTATTACGCTGAGTGCAATATAAAATATTTGAGAAACTCAATTATTCAAAAATATTGAGTTACTTTTTAATTTTTACATAAGTCCCTATGAGCTTACCTGACTTTTAAATCATCAGTGCTTTCGGTTGTAGCTTCTTTGATACCTACTTAACATCTCCAAGCTTAATCTGACGTATCAAATTAAATTCTTGATACTTTTTAAAAGTTTTTTTTAACCCCGCCAATCAAAATTTAAAAAATCATGCCTAGTTTACCAGAAGCATGTGGGACACATAATATACTATCTTAATCTGACGCGCTCGAGTTACTACAAAAATCCCCTCTTCGGATCCCCTACTACTACAACTTTTTAGTAGATTCAAAAAACTTATTAATTTTCGTTTTTATTATGACATGGAGTTTTGGCGTATACTGTACATAACTGAACCCCATTTAAAACAAAATCCATGTCATAATAAAATCTAAATTTATTAAGTTATTTGACTCTACTGAAAAGTTGAAGTTATAATGGTTAAAGAGTAAAAGTAAAGCGACGTTTTTTTTTGCACCTCATATAAATTACTTACCATAACGCGACAAATCACGATTAAAGATCTTCATAAAATCTAAATCACAAATCCTGGTCAGGTCTTATGTCAACGACCAGTGCGTTCGTGGGTATAAAGATAAACTAGGAGCCAGCGAGCCCCAGCATAGTAAGATTCACTCCTTGCCGTCATTTTAGACCTTTGAAATTTAAATTATAATTTTTTTGCCAACCAGGGAAAAGTAAACACTGACCAGTACCCTTTTCGTTTTCTAGATAGGATCTCCAAAGAAAAAAAGTAATGTGTCCATAAGAGAGTTGTACGTGAATACTGTCCTTATGTAATAAATTCTTTATCTTTTTAAATTCTTTGACTCTGGGGATGGTAGGTAGCAACACTGAACTGTATCCCACAATTTATCTATGGATTTATTTTTATCTATGGACGCTTCACACCACGTCAATCTCGCCCCATGCTAAGTATCCGAAGAACTTGTTACAGGTACCAGACAACGTAAATATATTTAATATTTTTATACTATACACATATTTAAGATTTTTATTATAATATACCCAAATTGAATACACATCCATGTCCCAGGAACATTGAAAACTTTTCGTTCCCTCGGCGGGATTCGAACCCGGGACCTCTCGCTGGAGCACTAATGCGCTTAACCACTACGCCACAGAGGTCGTCAATTTTGTTATCATTCGTTTTTAAGGTTCCGTCTTTCAAACAGAAAAACTGAAACTGTTATGGGATCATTTTACTGTCTGTATTTATGTCTGTCAATACCCTTTTTCTCAGGAATGCATGCAAGTATCAAGCTGAAACTTATATGAAATACTAAACTCAATTCTCCCTTGGAGTTAAACTTAGCTACTAAAGGCTATAAATACTTTTAATTCGTAAAGCCCGGTTTATAATAAAGGCTTTATCAGGTATACTATATAGCCTGAACGTAAATAAATTATTCCCTCACCTGGTTTTTGGTGCACGCAAGTTATAATGGTAGTTGGAACAGACAGTTCTACATTTTCGAGTGTTAATCTTTATGGCAGAGATAAAATTTGACATAACACAACTCTGAAATTTATGACAAGTCATAAATAAAATGGCGGGAAATCACACGGGTCTACGACACGGGCTGTAAAGTTTGTGGCCATTTTAGAAGACCATAGAGTAAAGATGGAACTGCGAAGGGTGATTTTGGAGGTCTATGTATGTATGTATTTGTTAAACCATAGATCCTCAACTACTGATCAGATTTTAATAAAAAGAGTGTGAATAGATTTGTAGTAACAGCCCAGAGGGCCTACTCAAGATGCTATCGCTAATTATCGCTTACAAAGTTCGATAACAAAATGTATGGGATTTGACATAAGGTAATGACATATCAAATCGCGATCATTTAGCGTAGCTTATGTCAAATCCCATACATTTTGCTATCGAACTTTGTAAGCGATAATTAGCGATGGCATCTTGAGTAGGCCCCCTGGTAACATAAGCTACATAATTTACGTAGTAGTAATAATTAAAAAATGTGGTTGGTGTACTTAATAGGATATACTTAACCTGAGCTTTTTCCTATACCGCTAAATAAAGAATGATACTCGTACCATTCATTATAAATTATACAATCCTTTCATATTATAAATGTCGCGACTGTCTGTCTGTTCGACAAACTAAAAAACTGGATGTAGTGGTTCTCGAGGACTTTAGTAGGGTGGCTGTGGCGGTGGCAAAACGTCGAGACCTTCGTGTCTCGCAAGCAAAAAAAAACTAAATTAAAATTAAAAAAAAACCCCGACTTAGCGTGTAACATTCCTATCACACCTAACAAACGGCCCCATGACTTTGAAGACCTGAACCGATTTCCACCAAACATAAATAAGAACGCTATCGACTGATATACCTTTCAAACAAAAAAACCGCATTAAAATCGGATCATCCGTTTAGGAGCTACGATTCCACAGACACGTACACATTTACACAAACACGTCAAACTCGTCATTTTTGCGTCGGGGGTTAAAACGTCAAAATTATGACATACTTATTAATTTTTTAAATCGTGTTTTAAAAAGATTTAACGTCAAAATTATGACATATTAACTTTTTAAATCGTGTTTAACGTCACAATGACAGTTGGGAAATATCGACGGTCGGGAAAGCCACAGAAGTTACGTAATCAGGACCCCACTTACAAACGAAAACAAAACCAACTTACAAAATCTTCAAAAGAAGTTGTAAATTAGGAGATATTACTTTTTCCTGTTAGTACTCTGTGTAATTTGTAAGAAGTAGTTCCTATAACATGCCATTTATTGTGCTATTCGTTGCTTTCTACTTATGTATTTTAGTGAACTGTTGTTTATTTTATCTTACCCAGACATTTTTATGAATTTTCCAAAGCACCTTAAAATTTCCCTCCCATAAACTTTTTTTTATTTCTTTTTTTTTAATCAATTTTGACTTAGGTTGTTCCACTATACAAATATGATCGAATTTGTGACCGACACTTTGTATGACGTATCTGAAGTGCGATAAACTATTATAATTTACAATAAATACCTATGTTCTATTTTTCACCTACATTATGTCGGTCACAAAAAAATGCCATAAGCACCCTATACGGTTATCCTATAGATTACAAATATAGTCCTTATAGATTACAAAATGTATGTATAATGTATAACGTAAAATAAGTGTTAGTAAAATTATTATTTCATCAATATAAATGGGTTCATAGTCGACAAGTCAGAGTTTTATAGTTCCGTTAACGACCGCGGCGCGTGGCGTGGCGCTAGTATCAATATGAGTCTTTACCGCCATTTTTATTGTATTTTTACGTGGCTTTGTCAGCACGTTTTAACGCACCCGTTTCGAGTTTATAGCGATTTCCACACTTGCGATTTGGATATTATTATATCAGATGTAGTTAAATTTGTCAATATCAAACGTTAAAGAGGAATCTTATATTTATCTATCCCACAACGGTCACAAAGTTTTGCATTCAAATACCTACTTACCTTAGGTTATAAAATAGTAATTTGTAGATAATATAATATATCGCACGTAACTGGTTGTACCGTATGAAGCAAAGACAAAATCAAGAGCGAGTAGATACAAAGTCATAATGAAAAACGTTTCATATCGAAATATAATACAGTAAAAAAACTATGTTCTACCACTATTTACGATCAAAATATTAAGTTTTAATATGTTGCCAATTACTATACCTAATAATACCTATATACTATATAAACGGACTAAGTCGCGGACAGACCTAGTAGATAGATAATAAATTCATCACGACAACTTTTTAATTTATAATTTCTGAATTCCAGGTTTCGGGCGTGTCTTAAACTGGCCGACACTTCGGTATCCAATATGGTCGGAAAGCTCTTCTTCAACATCGTCCAGACCAAGTGCTTCATATTGAAACCCGTGAAGATGTGCACACAGCGGTCCTGGTGGGGCAAATGCCTAAGGCGGGGGTACAAGAAACAGGCCTACTTGAGAGACAACCTGCCGTATTAAATTCGAATTTTAAATTTTGGCAGTTACTTCTTTAATCTATGCCAATGTTTTTAGTGCGTCCAATGAATAAGGATAAACAGCCAGAAATTAGGTACCTTCTTTATATAGTCTAGTGAGCTATGCTAATCCTAATTTAGGTAGGTACTTATTATTATTATTAGAGGCGCAATAGAAGATTTATAGTAGGAATCAGGACGCTAGGGGTCAGACTCGACTACAAGTGCCATCTAGTGACGAAAGATATTCTGGAAATCGACAATTTAAAAAATCTACACTTTCTCCCACTAGGCGGCGCTTCTTAAGTCAGGTCCTAGTCGTATTCAACAGCTAACACAATCACCTACATGAAATGAAATATATGGAAACTAAAGTAAAGTAAAGATGAGTTAATAAACACATTGCGATGATATAATTTTTAAAGGTCACAATCATTAATAATCATTTTATTAAAATAGACCTTAGGCATTTTAGGGAATTTAGTGATGAGAGTAAGTTTTGTGTAAAATTGTCATAAATAATAAATACTATTATAAACGTATTTCATATCTACTGATCTAGAAAATTTTAAATCTATTTATTTTGCCATAAAATAGTTTAAAAATTGATTAATTATATATTTAATATATTATAATGGCTGCCGTGTGTTCGATTTTCAAGTCTATTGTATAAGCGAAGCGTCCTGATTTTTCTCAGGCTGGAGATATTCCAGGTAAAAAAGTGCCAGCCTAAAGGATAATGGATATGCGGAGATTACAGTCTGCATTCTAAGAAAGTGTTTTAAAACATCGATATTTAAGTCATCCACATCCTTTGTTAAATAGTTATTTTCATTAAAATGCTGGAAATGCGCATCTGATATGACGTTGCAAGTGTTATTGCAATCGGAGATTTATCGGCTAGTTGGATCTATCACGATAAAAAAAAAAATCTTCTAATGTAATTACAGCGAACGAATGATGATGACGTCTTAACACATCAGAATTTAAACAAAAATTTCATTAAAATAAGACACATATTTTTGTCTGGGGTTACTAGGAGAACAGTTTTTTTTTATTTATTTTACACTTTTGGCAAAAAATGGCGCGGACTCAATGCCAAAAGGCATTATGTTTCCTGTAAGATTTTTTTTATTATCATGGCGAGTAAGCAACAACCATTGTATTTATATAACATCTCTTCCTAATATTTTAGGTTAAGGATTTTAGTATTTAAATTGAGCGAAGTTCCTCTATTTGACAATATTTGTCTAGATCGTGTATGTGTAGTGTTAGATTAGGTAAATGTACTTAAATATATTTTCAGATGTAAGCCAAGGGTCCCTCACATTGGCGTAGAGTAGAAGCGTCAAGTATTTCACCTATAGCATAATATTCATCTCCAATGCTATATTAAAGTAAAAAATTGTGTTATCGAAATATGTTTACAAACGCGCGTGATATTATATAGGTACGAAGATGCGCCGACGCTAGCTATCGCAATTTTGTACGTCATGAGGCACACTGCAGCTTGAACCTATTAAAAGTATGAAAAATCGACAATTAGGAGACCCGTTTCCTCCTCCAAACCTTAACCGATTTAGGTACTTTTTTCATTATGAACTACAAAAAGGCTTAAGCAATGTTCCTATGTTTCGGGGTTATCATAAAATGTAGGTACTCCATTTGTTTCCTGGATGATTAAACACTAAGGTATGGAAAAAAGGCTATTGTGTTTGCTCTTAATTATGTAATCTATTACATTACACACTCTTAATAATGTAGCAGTTACAGGATGTTGAAATAGAAATTACACATGCGAGAAAAAGGAAATAACTGGTGAAGAGAAGTTACACTACCCTTGAACAAAAGCCTAAAAAAGCTGGAAAAAGGAACATTGCAGAATGCAGGCCCCTCTTGGACCCGAGAAACACAAAAATTTAATTGAAAATGGAAAGCGTCAGGGGAGGCCTATGCCAAAAGATAGACAATGCATACAATAAAGAAGAATTAAAAATGGGAAAACAAAAATATTCAATCATTGGTAGATTGATAATAACTGATTGATTGAAAATTTAGCTATTAATAATAATAATGTTACAATAGAGATGAGTATTATGCTATAGCTTAAAACTTGGCCATTCAACTCTGCTCCAATATAAGTTAAGCCTAAAAGTGGCATTTTCATAATAAATAATTAAAGCCTATTAATTTATTTATCACCAATACTTACTCCATTCATGGTTTTTGGAGTACAACATCAATAATAATAGTCGTACTACTAACGCCATCTATACGTGATAAATGATATTATTATTTATATGATCCATTCTGAACTTTTTTTATTACAATTTTAACCACTTATTGCGGGAAATCGTCCCACTGTATCATACTTTAGAAAAGTATTTAAATGTTGAAGGATCTGACTTAGACAGTAAAGTTTTAGTACTTGTAAATTGTAGTGATCCACAATCTTGATGTTGAACTTAATAATAAGTAGATATTGGCTGAGATACCATTTAAATTAATTAGAATGTAGCCATTGGAATACTTGTAACATTAAATACCGATTTCACCAACGCATGTTAGTGTTAACGTCATATTAAAATACCATGCCTTCTCATTCATTAATAGGAATTACGAGAGATACAACATGATAGTTAACGAAGGATTAACTTTAACATTTCTTGGTGAAACACGCTATGCAATAACACCTCAATATACAAAGCCCCTATACTTACACTTTATTTTGTATAAGACATGATTCAACAGTGAATTTTTTTTTCTTGAATTTTTAAAGAGGCTTTTACCGTACATGGCATGTCAGCCCCCAACAGTGAAATCTAAGCATAGGTTTTGGACTTATAAGCTGCCAAAGACCAACATGATGTGTGCATGTTTTTGTAACTGCTCACCGTGAACAAGTTATTTTAATTTATGGTCCCGATTTCACCAACGCGTGTTAGTGTTAACGGCTTGTTAAAATACCATACCTTCTCATTAATTAACAGGAAATACGAGAGGGACAACATATACTGTGGACAACAGATACTTAATGAAGTATTAACAGTGGTTGAGCGCGTTGATGCTAGAACGAGAGGTCGCGGGTTTGAATCCCGCCGACGGAACAAAAAGTTTTAAATGTTCCTGGGTCATGGATGTCTATTAAATTTGTGTATAATATAATAAAAATCTTAAATACGTGTAAAGTATAAAAGTATTAAATATATTTCCGTTATCTGGTACCTGTAACACAAGTTCTTCGGATACTTAGCACAGGGCCAGATTGACGTGGTGTGAAGGGTATAAAGATATTTTTATTATAACTTTAACATGTGTTGGTGTATCAGGCTGACATAATATTAGGATGAATAGCCTTTAAATAAAGAAAATAAAAAAACATAATATTGTGTTGGTGAAATTGGCACTTAGGGCATCGAATTAGTTACCATAGTTTGCCGCTAGGGGCGTTGTTTCGATGCCATACAAATTGTATCCTCCTCCAGTAAGCAGAGAAAACTTGCAATAAACACGCCATCCTGGTATTTAGGTTCTGATTTACTTAAGTAAACTACAAAAGTGTTTTTAACCGACTACAACAGTTATTTAAATACGTGCCAATTTTTTTTTATAATTATTTTAATAAAATATACCACTTTTGTGCATTCAGCCTCACGTGTACATATCATAAATATTTTATTTACAGATTCTATTGTATATTCAACAAATACCGGTAATGTGTAAATGCTCTTAAATTATTGAGTGAAAATAAAAATATATTGTAAATATTATTCTGGTTTTATTATTGTAATATGGTTATAATCATTTGTGATAAGTATTATATAATATTGTGCGGTATAAGTATTATAATTACATTTTCTTAGATTATCGTTACCCGAAGATTTCCAAGCAAAATACCTTCTAGTACTTATAGTACAGAAAAGCTTTTCTTTCTGTAGAAATGACATCATAATATATATGGCTTACATAGACGTGGTCTATTTACTTTTACTGACACAATTTTTATAATAATAATAACAATATTTTTATTTTAAACAACTTAGGCTCAATTTTTGTTAGTTAAATAATATAAAACTTTATTAATAAAAAAAAGTTTTTTATTAAAAGTATAAAACTTAAGGCTATTGTTAGTAATTTAATATTATTAATTTGTATATTTTTGAGGCATTCCCCGCGGAATCATGGTCCGCACGAAATGCTTCAGCACATAGGCGTTCGGTAGGCTGATTATGTATCTCGCAACAGCAATTCGACAGGCGTAAATTGTACAATCGTGTACAATATGGCTGTCAAATGTGACCTGAGGCGATATTGTACACAATTGTACAATTTACGCTGGTCAATTGTCGTTAATTGTCGAATTGCTGGTGCGAGATACATAATCAGCATGCGGGTTTTCAGCAATTATTTTCAGCATGCTGTTGCTGCTCTCTCGGAGTCTGCGGACGACTGACGCGACCTTATTCCTAATGATGGCGTGAAAACCATCAGTGTTCGAATACGCGAACATTTCGGAGGCGCTGCAGAACTGGGGGAGTTTGACATTGCAAACCTGCGGGCCAGCGCGAACCGCCAACGCCCTTCGCTCCCTCTCAACGTCATTATCGTCTTTAACGGCGAGGACATATTAGTGCGTTGCGTCGTCACAGCGTCGTTTCTCGTGGGTAATGTGATAAAAAATATATGGAAATCGAGGCAGGGGCAACGAAACAACGCAGCTGCGTTGCGACAGTTGCAGTCTGCGACGACGCAACGCACTAATGGGGCCTCGCCCTAAGGTCGCCCGTAATATTATGTCCTAGATAAAAAGGTCTACCAGCTTTAAATTGGAGCCTTTTAATTTTATAGGCAGGAAAGGTTCCGGAGTCTTCTTACCGACGGCCCTAAAGACCATCATCTCGCTTTTTTTAATATTATAAACAAGCCCGTGTGATGCGAATTTCTCACAATATTTAATAATTTCCCCGATGGATCGCTCAGTCGGACCCAGCACTATGTCATCAGCATAGCTGAGATTATTAATGTTGATGCCGCCTATATGACATCCAATTCGAGGTCGTTCATGTACAGGTTTCATCAATCTTAGGTGATGACCTACCACCCCATACAATCTATGTCTAATACAAAAAAATGCAATAGATGTCACTACTATTAACGTTTGTAAATTATAAATATGCCGGATTAAGTACAAATATTGACATTAAAATAAAGATAAGCATATTTTTAAGCATAACATCACATTAAGCTAAATTCAACAACTTAATTAAGAAGAAGATACGAAACGAAATTAGTAATTAGTATTTTCCAATAGTGGCGCTAGATAGCGGTTTCCGGAATGTGCCTGGAAATCGAAGAAAACAAAAATAGCCAGTCGAATTGCCAGTATTAGGATGATACCATTTTCTAGTACTAGATCGTGTCTGTTATATATCTACTGTGTGGTGAGGTTAACCCCCTTGTCTCACCCCACACTCCAACCCATGAGCTTCCGACAAAGTATTGGCCCACTTAACCTGGTTTTCTTGATTTAAGTACCAATACTGAAAAATTCGAATTAATTCAGCCGGCATAGCCCCGTTTTCCATTTTTTTCCAAAGCACATCATATGATACCAGATCGAAGGCTTTGGAAAGATCTACACAGGCGTATACCGGAGTCTTGCGTTCATTGTAGTATTGGACTTGAGTGCCAGGATTGCGCTTTCAGTGGAGAGGCCGGGCCGAACTGAGCGTCATGTTGATGTAGTTTTAGATATTTATCGAAACACGACTCAAGCAGACTGTCCAACACTTTGGTTATAGTAGTTGCTAGCGATGTAGGACGATAATTAGCCTCGTCTGCTATATTACCTGTTCTGTTCTTTACCACGTGTACTACATTTATTTTTATTTTGACATTATTTACCTACTAAATTAATTACTTGACTTTCAATTAATAACTTTCCATTTTGAAACGAATTTAACATTATATTGACATAGCTAAAATAAGATGTACACAAACTAAATATAAATAATAATATCATAATGTAATTAAAATAATAATATATTTTGTAAATTAAAAATTACACTTACTGACTTTTGCACGCCATCTAGATGGCAGAATGTGCAGGAACCGTATTTTAAATGTTCGACACCCATGTACCACCTACTTCTTGCAATAAATATATTTCATTTCATTACAATCGTTCGCATTAAATCGTGGCAGATTGACACACATACGGCCGGTTTCTCAAAGGCTGATCAAATTGATCAATTGATCAAATCAGCTAATCTGAACGCTGATTGGTGAACATCACTTCGCAGTCACTGTTCTCACCAATGAGCGTTCAGATTAGCTGATTTGTTCAATTGATCAATTTAATCAGCCTTTCAGAAACCGGGCGTTAATAAAGAACATCGACAGTACTGTAAGTAAATAAACCCCATATTTCAGATGCTCTATGCTGAGACCGTCGTGACCGGGAGATTTTCCTCTTGTCATGTTTTTAATAATCATCGTTATTTGGTGAGCAGAAAAACTTAATAGAGGTATAGGTAGTAGGTCCACCTACCGGTCCCACCGTCAATCATTTGTTTTTATTTTTGCAACTCTTTAAACAGTATATCAATATTCGAACAAGTTTCCTAACCCTGAGATTCGGTAACTCACTCCTCGTTCGTAAGCAATATCAAAACAATTTTTTTAGATCTTTTAAGTACCATCTTGTAAATCTTCAGATAGGATGAGTATTTATCGCACTTGTTGCAAGTCTTGTTGCGACTATTTAGTAGCATCTTGCTCTTGTAAATCTTCAGATGGAACAGGTATTTGTAGCACATCTTGTAAGTCTTGTTGCGGTTGTTGCATGTCTCGTTGCACATGTTGCAAGTCTTGTTGCGAATGTTGCAAGTCACGTTGCGAGACTAGTTGCACATGTTGCACGTCTTGTTGCGAGTCTTGGTGCGGTTGTTGCAATTCGTGCTGGGAGTCAGGTCGCACATATTGCAAGTCTTGTTGCGGATGTTGCAAGTCTCGTTGAGAGTCTAATTGTACATTTTGCAAGTCTTGTTGCGGATGTTGCAAGTGTCGTTGCGAGTCTAGTTGCACATGTTGCAAGTCTTGTTGCGAGTCCTGTTGCGGATGTTGCACGTCTCGTTGTGATTCTAGTTGCACATGTTGCAAGTGTTGTTGCTGTTGCGGATGTTTAGCCCGCATGTGTCTTGTGAGCGCACGCTGGTGCGAGTACCGCGCTGCACACAGCGGGCACGGCTGCAGCCCGGGCGCGTGCGCGGCGCACACGTGCTCAGCGAGCGTCATCTTGTAACCGAACTTCTTGCTGCATATCATGCACTGCAACAGGTGATGTAAATAATAAAAAAATGACCGCGCATAAGCTTGGAAAATGGCAACATTATAATATTATACATATTTTTCGGATTTTTTGGAGGCGGGCTAATGAATACTCCTCGAGATTACAGTGAATAAATAGATGGACAAAGAATAAGCGCCCTAGCATAGATATTTAAAGTAAACTTGTATTATTGGAAAAAGACAACATACCTAAAATAAATGGGATTTAGGAGTAAAAGTCCATAATAATATTTAAAAACTAAAAAGGGTTCTTTTCTTTTTCAGTTTTAAAAATCGATTAAAGATGGCGAGACTTAAATTTTAAGGATTTGTCTATGATTATGTTAGGCACATACATTTGTTTCTAAGGGCATGGCCTACCATCCCATACAATCTATCTTTAATACAAATAAATTGAAATAGATGTCACTACTATTATCGTTTGTAAATTATAAAAAGTAAATATGCCGAATTAAGTACACATATTGACATTAAAATAAAGATAAGCATATTTTTAAAAGCTTTTTTTTAACTTGCAATGTATGTATGTAAGGATGTTCGGGTGGAATCTTGCGACCCGATTTTGAAGCAGATGCCAGATACTCTCGACCGATTAAGCTGAAATTTTGTATGCACGTTTAGATTGGATGACAATACACGATTCGTTGTGTGACGTCATTCTAAATTCAATATGGCGGACCATCCAAGATGGCGGAACAGTTGTTTTTAATGCATTTCTACAATATGGGTAACAAATGAAAGGGCTTGTTGAGAGTGACTCAAAAAGTTATGTGACGTCATTCTAAATCCAATATGGCGGAACATCAAAGATGGCGGAATAGTGATTTTAATGCATTTCTACATTATGGGTATCAAATGAAAGTGCTAAAAGCTTTCTTAAAAGGTTTTTTGTTTAAGTATAACATCACATTAAACTAAATTCAACTCCTTAATTAAGAAGAAGATACTAAACGAAATTAGTAATTAGTATTTTCCAATAGTGGCGCTAGATGGCGGTTTCCGGAATTTCAAAGGATTTTACCCTTTGCCAGTCGCATTGCCCGTATTAGGGTGATACCATTATCTAGTACTAGGTCGTGTCTCTGTTATATATAATATCCACTTTGTGCTAAGGGTGATATTAGAAAGTTCTGTCTGTTCATGTAAACATTGTCAAACTTGGATATAGATCACTTGCCAACCCACCGGCCAGTCGTGGCAAGTATAGGCAATTACCATTCATGAAATATTTTTTGGGAGAAGCTTAATAAGCCTAGCACTAATATGTCTAGCAGTGGAAGGCATACCTGAATCGATGACTTTGACAAACTGGCATAAGTTGTAAAAAAATATGTTCATTAAGCATTATACCTCGTACTGCTTGATGCCAAGATGTCTCCGTCTGTGCGCACGCAGGTTGGAGCTGGACACGCAGCGCTGCGGGCACACGTCGCAACTGTACGGCCGCTCGCCGGTGTGCTTCCTGAAGAAAATCATGAAATAAAAGGAAGTAATTCTTAAAACTGGCACAATAAAAAGTTATCAGACCAGAATAATATTAAATGTGCAAATGACTACCATTTACTGCTTAGAAGGGTTTTTTCCAGACTTGCGGCTTCAACGCCTACATGCTATCATAGTTTGTAAAATTTCAGTGTTCCTGTGGGATAGTAATATATTCATGCAGGAGAAGTGCGGGATAAAGCAAATTAATTATAATTTAAAAATCTAAATTCAGATATAACATAATAGTACTTAAGTACTACTGTCTTTGTCATCATATTTGATTTTTAAAATATATTATTTATACCTGATGTGAATAACTAGAGAAGACCTCTGTGTGGTTCTGAAATTGCAGTGAGGGCAGACATGCTGCTTCTCTCCAGTGTGAGTCAGTGTGTGCTTGTGTAAGTAATCCTGTCTCGTAAACACTCGACCACATTTCTGGAACATTGAATAAACAGATGAAACTTTTTATATAACATACATCAAAATATATAGGGAATAGTTACTCCATATTATATATTTTGACAGTACATGTAGACAGACAGACAGTAGATAAACAGGTTTGTTTTCATTTGGGTTAAAATTAAACGGGACATACTATACAGCAAATACTACCAAGAAAATAAAATAAATATTGAAAATATTACTTATTTTGTTTTTGTACAGATCCATTACTAATACTTGAGCATAACTTGCACAAGAAATAAAGATTTAGGGGGAACAGACCTCACAAACAAAGTTTTTCTTTCCCATTCCATGTTCTAGAATGTGTTTATTTAACTCATCTTTAGTTTTGAACAGTTTGAAGCAATGTTTACACTTAAATATGTTTTCAGGCAGCTCAACAGACACTTTCTCTCTGTGATTTCTCATGTGGCCCTCATAGAGCCTCCGACTCGGGAGAAATCTACTACAATAGGGACATTTGTATCCATCTGCGAGACCTTTGCAAAATTTACACTCATGATTGCGACGCGTTCTACGATTTTTGAATTTTTTCTCACAACCAAAACATTTAAACAACCCATTTTCTATTCCATGGTATTCTGAGTTATGTTTTACAAAGGTTTTTGTGTCCTCTAACTCTAGCCTGCAAATGTTACAGTATGTGGGTGTCTTCTTCTTGTCTATTCTTAATTTTATGCGATTTTCCGGTTCATTAACGTCTTCACTGATATCTGAATTCTGTTCAATATTTTCAAGTTCAGTAAACAATTTTACTTTCTCTTTATTAGACTCTGGTTCTGTTTCGACTAACGTACAGGCCGCTGGCCATTCGAAATACTTTTTAAAGATCTCTTGCAGCTTTTTATCCGTTTCTTGGTAAAAAACTTTAAAAACATAAAACTTTTCAATTTGTTCACAACAATGCGCACACAATTTCTTTGGGAACCCATTCTCGGTTATATTAATTTCTAAGCACTCCATTACTTTATTAGCTAGGTTTTTCTCGGTAATTTCATTGAATAAATCTGTTATTGCATTTTTATTCCAGCACAACCTGCATACGTCGTCGTGCTGAAAGTATTCATAGTCGTAAACTGTATTCTTGTTTCTATTCATTAATGCTTCCAGTGCCATTTTGAATAGTTAAGAAATTGAATACAAATAGTTGAAATGTAAAATATATTAAAAACACCTAGAATACAATCATTTTATCTTTTGTTTACAAAATATAAACTTTGACATTGACGTTGACGTTGACAACACGGTACAAAGACATTGACACAACTCTTGTCAGTTTTTTTACAGCAAATTTTATGCCGACAAAATTAGAGACGCAGTTCATTTTAGTACTTTACGATTTTTGATTATAATGATATTATAAGTTTACGATGCATTTATTGAATCCTAGCCCCTGGATAAATAGAATAACGAATTCAGCTTATGACGGGATTAAGAAAATAACAAAGCGGTATTTGAGTCTAATCACCCTTGGAAAACTAATTTTTACAGGACTAGGTCAGTCGAAGTGCGAGTAGGACTAGCACACGATGGTATTCGTGTATAATAATTATATAACTATTCGTTAATTTCAGACTCAGTCTAAAAGGCCAAAGACAAATTAATCTTTTCATCACTATCGTGCACGCTCGCCTAACACTCCCGTAATCAGTTTCGGTTGCGGCAAAAGTTTCTGCAAATTTTGGCCGAAACCGAAACTGCCGCCGTAACTCGATTTTTAGCCGAAACTCGACCGATACCGAGCTTTCGGTTAGACACTAGTATTTTTTTATGCGTAACATTAAAAAGAATACAAAAAAAAACTAAACTTTAAAAAGGTTATGAGGGATACCTACTGTGGAATATGGGTCTGTTTTGGCTGAGTTTTGTTTCAAAAACTTTAATGCGAGTTACATGCTCTAATGAACCTTTACCTATACATATACCCACCTATTATAATATGATGGAACAAGATAATTTTATGAAATATTCAATGAAGACAATGATATTTGTGTAAGGGCACTGAACTTCTTATCAGTTTCTTAACACTGTTATATAAAATTACATATAGTGGAATGTTTGATAAACAAACAAAAATGGTTTTTAACAAACTTTATTTTAAAGCAAAATAAAGATAATCTTTAAACTTATAAGCTAAGACTTAAACAATACAAATAAAACATTTTATTTTCCCGTTTGGGATCCTTATTGCAGAACAAATTAAGTCGATTTGAAACATAATATGTTTCAAATCGACTTAATTTGTTCTCGAATCGACTTAATTTTTAAGAATTAATGTTCCTGTTTTGGAATTAAGAGGAAATAAAGTTTATTTTTATTTTATTTATTATGAAACACAGGGTTTCAAATACCTAAATTTAAAGATACTATTGTATTTTATAAAACTATTTATATTTGTTATACTTATAACAACTTTTGTATAAGTTTTAATAAAATAGATTAAGTTTTAATTGTTTTTTTAAGACGAATGGTCAAGCAAATGACCTTGAGTGTTTGGACGTGGAGCTAACGCCATCTATTTATGAATAGTAGTTCAATGTAGCGTGCATTAGGATGTCAAATTATATTTTCACTAGATGGCGCATTTAGCATATTTCTCTGAGTTGAGCAGAGTAATAATAAACAGAGGCTACATTTTATATACTAAATAATATATACTTAGATTATTTTTTTTATTTTATCCCCGTTTAACCCTTATTATTTGTATTAGTCGAGCCATTTTAGTAAGTTCAACTCAAATTCGAGATACCCAATTATAAGAAAAGTATAACAAAGAAATATGACCTTTGACCCTTGAAATTTAATAGTAGCGTACACCCTACCATATATATAGATTAATTTATGACTGCTAATTTATATATATATATACAGGGTGTAAAAAGAGCAGTCACTATAACTTCGTGGGGTAATAACCAGGCAAGAGATATATCCATTGGTACTAGTCATTTGCTTTTAATCCACTGTTTAAAAAATTTAAAATTTTTCAATAGGCAATGTACAACGTGCACAACACAGCGATCAGTTGATTACGCTGAGAGGTCAATAGCACGCGTAAGACGTTCATTACGTACTAGGGCAAAAACAATAAAATTTAAGAATTTAATGCAGAACGTTGCTCCAAACAGTTCAGCCTTGCGATTAAAAATAATAAATTGCAAATTTTTTTTTTTTTTTTAAATTAATTATGAAAAAAAAAATCATTTCTAGAATGAGAAAAGGTCCTTTAATAATATCGCAAAACTAAACTTTCAGATACGATTATACTACCTTTCCTTATTTCGGAAATGTATTTTTTTTATATATTTTTTTGTCAAAAACAAAAAAAAATATATATTTTTTACCATTTCTTAATTTAAAAAAAAAATACATTTCTAGAATGAGAAAAGGTAATATAATCATATCCCACAGTTATATTGACTGCTCTTTTTATACTCTTTATATAATATATACAGGCTGTAAAAAGAGCAGTCACTACAACTTCGTGGGGGAATTACCAGGCAAGAGATATATGCATTGCTACTAGTCATTTGCTTTTAATCCACTGTTTTAAAAACTTTCAATAGGCAATCTACAATGTGCACAACACAGCGATCAGCTGATTACGCTGAGAGGTCTATAGCACGCGTAAGACGTTCATTACGTACTAGGGCAAAAATTATAAAATTTAATTATTTAATGCAGAACGTTGTTCCAAACAGTTTAGCCTTGCGACTAAAATAAATAGCAAAAAAAAAATTTTTTTTACAAAAAATAAAGTTTCTAGAATCAGTCGAGGTCCTATAATCATATCCCAAAGTTATAGTGACTGCTCTTTTTTTATACCCGTTATATTATATACATTTTGTTTAATTTTTTACAGTTTACTTCTTACACAGGAAACTTTTGTCTATCGATGATTCATACAGGATGTTACAAAAAAAAATATTCATTTAAATAAACTTGTTTATTATTTTTGAAGTTATTTTTTTTTCTTGTTGGCAATGGGACTTGTTGGCTTGAATGGTAGGGGGCTAATTTTCTTTTTTTAGACTTTTTTTAATTTTTTTGTTGACAGCCTCTGTTATATACTGTGGGTCTCTAATGGGTATATTTCTCAGATATCTAGGATCCACTAATTCTGGTAGTATGCAATCCATATAGAAGTCTTTCAGCTTTTTTTTTCTGTCTTTCCTCGGCGTTTCTCTCTAAATGCTGGAGAATTCTCAAAAAATACTCTTTTTGAATTCTCCAGCATAATATCTTCAGCCATATCCGGTTTTGAGCAATTTTCCCCATAGTTTGTTCCATCTTGGGTCAATCTCCTCTAAATATTTCAGAGTCAGTTTCCGACTCTTCATTCTTTTTTCTTCGTTCCGTTTAATTTCGTTGCGTGGACTTTTTCCAACAATTGATTTATCCAGAACGGATAAAGGTTTTTGAGTATTGAATGATACTTTTCTGGTACCTAATATTCCTCATTTTGTTATGTTTTTTCTGTATTTCAAAGAATACTCTGTATCTGTACTTAATGCTAAAAATCTATTACAAAAATTTGTAAGTAAATGATTCCGGCATTCTACTTTTTCAACGGTATAATTTTCATAAGGTCTAGATTGGATTATTTTTGAATACGTGCTGGCGTCCCCGTCCGATATTTAACGCGCATTTCTATACTTTTTTTAAACCCTTGCACCAAGATCTCAGACTACATTCCTGTAGACGGTCCTAAAAGAAAAAACTAAATTTAGTTTTGATTTATTATTAATTATGAAATAGTATAACTATTAGTTATACCTCAGTCAGAGTAATATAATAGTACCTAATACACGTAGAAAACAGGGAAATAAAGGGTACTACGAGTCAAAAAAAAGCTAGTAAATTACCAGAATAATTTTTGTAGCATGTGTGATCTTTTGCCTCTTTACCCTTGTTCTGAGCTAGGACACAAATACAGCAATATTTATTTTTAATGCCATTTTTTATTTTTTAACACCAAAAAAACCCAAGTCAATGAACTGTAAAGGCAAAATCACGAATCACTTTACACGCAGTAGGAGCCAATATTTTGTTGACTAAAGACATGGTTTTTTTAATATTTTTTACGGCTTCCTTTATTGATAATTAACTCAGGTTCATAGCTTCAGAGCTATGGCATATTTCCATGGCAAGCAATTTTTTTAACATTATGTATAACTGTAGGTTTAACTGTATAATAGTGTAGCAGTAAAGAGTAATTGTTTGATGTCTCTGTGATAAGTATTCTGTATGATAAACATTTACATTACAATGACACTGTCTGTACCTAGACTATAATTGTAAATAATTATGCATCTGATGATCATCATAATTTTTATCTTTTCTGTACAGGCGGAATCTTGGGATCTTTTGGGGACTTTCCGCGGTTCCATAGACTTAAAAGTAGGTACCTATTAACTCAATAGCGACCAACTCCTAATAGAACCTATCGTCACCAGGAATACAGCTTCATATCTAATTTTAAGTCTATGGGACCGCGGGAAATTCTTTACATTATAGGTACAATATCAAAAAATATGTCTATTTTATAATTAGATAGATACCTACTTACTTTTTAATATCATTTGCTTTGGCTTCTTTTGCTTTTGTCTGATTTGCAACACGAGTTCTTCTTTTATATAGCAACTTCAATAATCGTTTGTTACTTTGTTTCGGAATACTTTTATTACCTATGTTTGTTTCAAAGTCGAACCGTAATCACACAACATGTGCAAACTATAATATATAATTTATACAAGCCGGTAATGTCAATTGTCATTTGTCAAATCAAAACAAGACCACGCGAGATTGTATTACTCTTATCTGCTTATTTACTGTGCGCGCCGTGCGGAACGGCAACGCTGCATTGTACATGGGTTGCATCGAACTGGCAACGTTGCATTCCATAACTAAACGCCTGATTAAATGTTGTGAGCAAATACTTTACTAGTGGTGTTTGATTTACAGTAGGCACCAAAGACCTTTTATGATATAACTTCTATTTTGCAATAGTATTTGTTACAAATCGACAATGAACACCAAGATACAAAGTAAAGAAGCATGCATGCAAAGATTCATTATAAACGGATAAGCCAAACCAAAAATAAATCCATCCTAAAATATTCATTTTACGCGAGTCATAGCATTTTCTAAAATGTATTTCTGATTACTGAGTAAAGATCGTCAAAATTATCGACAACAACAATATACTTCAAGATACACTTTATAATTACACAAAATTTCTTTATTTCCCCAGTCTGTAATTTAGCTGAAAAACATAGCCTAAAAGTCGTGAAAAACGCATTTTGCTTGACCATGAGGCTAAATAAATGGCATAAGTTGATTTTGAAAACTTGGATTTTCATGAACAAAGACTGATGTCTGAAACCACCCTTTGAATGACGATTTTTTTAAATAATTATAATAAAAGTTCTAAAATATTTTGTAGTTTTTTGATACTACGATATACTTTCTTTTAATCAGCAAAGTCAATCCCTCAATAAATCATTTACATTTTGCGGTATGCACAAAAATATTTACAAAGAAATTAAAAAGTGCGATTCCTCATAATCAATTATTTTTAGTTCTGTCGCTATTCTCGCAAACCAGCGATATAACAGTATATTTTACTACAAATTATGTTATTCCATGAATGTAGTCTTCAGTTATGGCAACTTATAAGGCTTGAAATCTATTAAATGCAAAATATTTTATTTTTCTGTAGTCAGCAATCTATTACTTATGCCATGTTACTTACAAATTATCAAAGTTTAAAAAACATCTTGAACTCTTAAGTAGAAACTTTCTTATTGGTGATTAACCTAATTTCATTATAGATAATATGTAGGTTAATTTTGTGAATTATTCATTCCATTCACAAAATGAGGTATATTCTGCAACTGATTTATTCTAAGGAGATTGGCCACACTATAGTTTTATTCCAACTCTTTATGTTTTTATTTATTCCTCTTCCCGCTCTTGTTCTTTGTCCTTCTTCTTCTTCTTTTTCTTTTCTTTACGAGGTGCTTCAGCCGCCTCTTCAGCTGCGTCTACTGTTGTGTCGGCCTCTGCCATACTTTCATCATTGTCACGCTTCTTCTTCTTCTTTTTCTTCTCTGACTTTTGTTCCACAGAGTTATTGGGATCCTCCTCATTTGCTATACTCGCTGTTCTCTTTCTGCTCTCCTCTTGTGTACCATTCTCTGTCTCTTTTTTAGCTTCTGATTTCTTGTAATCTACATAGCTGTTCAGCCACTCGGACGGTGTGTTTTCATTAGGCTTTCCATGTTTGTCCAATTTTCCTTGTTGGATGAGCATCTTTTTGTGAGATGCCTTAGGACCCAATCCCCATTTCCTAGGATAGGTGTCTCTTTCCATGATAACTCTCTTCAGTTTAGCTGCTACTCCATGGTCACATGATGCCATTGTTGATGTGGTCATAAGCGCTATAGCTAAAGCGACTGCTTCACCCTTTGTAGTAACTATAACAATTTCTTGGTCAACCTCAATACCATCCTCGTAACGTAAAATACCAGGCAGCAACACCTTGGCACCATAACAAACCGCGTTGACTGCACTGTCCTTAATGAATATCCTCTTGTGCCCAATCAGTAGACCTTCTAAAGGCTTGATTACTCTCCTCAAGTAGGTCTCATCTTTGTGGTTTTCATATGCCCACTGAGCATCTATAATATCATGCATGGTCACCATACCTTCCTTTTCTCCTTGGATACCTGATCGGACTCTTCTGAGTTCAATCATTTGACCGCCAACACCCAACATTAGACCCAAGTGTACGCACATGGTACGAATGTAGGAACCCGCCTCACAACTGACCCAGAACACTCCAATATTTCTCTCCTGGTCATAGTCTAACAGTTTACTGTCGTAAACGGTACGCACACGGAGCTGACGTTTGACAGCCGAAATCAGCGGGGGACGTTGGAACAGAGCACCTCTCAACTTCTCCAGTCCTTGAGTAACTTTCTTGATGCTTTCAACAGCCGAGTGTAAATTGAAAACAGCCACATACTCCTTACCAGCATTCTGTTGGGACTTGACTAGCCTGGTAGCTCTATCTATGCAGACGATGAGGCAACCAGTAACCTTGGGGTCAAGAGTACCAGAGTGACCTGTTTTCTCCACCTTCAGTATTCTCTTGATCCAGGACACGACCTCGTGAGAGCTGGGGTTGCTGGGCTTGTCGACGTTGATAAAACCTGCCTTAATGTACTCGGCAATGGGTCGTTTCAGCGGCGAGCTGCCGAAAGGCAACGGAGTGTAGTGGTTAGTGCGCACATTGAGTCGATCGAAGTTCTTCAACAAAAGCGGCCAATACGCTGTGTCAAGTTTTGAGACGCTCTCGGATGGCTCTATTTTGAAATCGCCGAGCTTTTGAAATGTACCAAGCGACACCCCATCCTTATTTTTCTTCTTTTTTTTCTCAGAAAACACTTCGGTGCCGGGCTGCTGTACTTCAGTCATGTTTTATAACTACTTAGGGACGGGAACACTTATAATATCTGTCAACACTTTTAAATCAAATTAAAAAGAGTATCTCTGTAGTGTTACTGTTTATCACACATGTTTTTAAAAACCAAACACGTGCAATGTGAGGTTAGCTTCCAAATTTTTGGGTAATATTTGTGACTTGTGTCATGTATTCATGTGTATTTTGACAGCTGTCACCTTTTTTTTATAGATTCTAAAATTATTTTATTATTTGCCACATTGTTTTAACAATATTTAAACAAGCATTATTTTATTATTATTATTATTGTTACAGATGTACATACCTATTTGCTAAAGATATTGCGTGTATAATACCCATTACCCACCGTATTTAAGAAAAAAAATGGAAGTAAAATAACTTGCAGCAAAGCAAGTTTAAGATGCTACAAGTCAAAATATTTCTGTGTAGAAAAGAAGGAAAACAAAGTATCGAAAAAATATATACGTCACTTGTTCTGACTGGCGGCGTGTACCTAAATTCTGTTTATTATTGTAAATTCGATAATTTTTATTTAATTCTGCCACAATGGCTGGTGTTCTGTTTGAGGATATTTTCAATGTTAAAGATATGGACCCGGAAGGCAAGAAATTTGATCGAGTTAGTCGGTTACACTGTGAATCAGAGTCCTTCAAAATGGACCTTATTTTGGATATCAATTCGTGGATTTATCCTATGGAATTGGGCGATAAGTTTCGATTAGTATTAGCAACAACGTTAAGAGAAAACGGTTATCCAGACGGTGGAGAGTGGAATCCTTTAGAAACTGAAGGAAATCGTGCTGACAGTTTCGAATACGTTATGTATGGGAAGGTTTATAGGTTAGCTTTTTGTTTACAACTTGCCTCACTTAAATGTTATTTAAACTGCAATAGCATTCTATGTAATGTCTTATAATACTCATGTAACATATTTTTTGTGCTTAAATAATAATCTCTAGCGAACTCTAGTGTAACTTATCAATATTTTATTAGAGGTGACTATTTTCTAAATATAGACATTAAATGTTTCAGGATAGACGGTGACGAAGCTGCCATGGAACCAGCCACGAGACTATCTGCTTATGTCTCATTTGGAGGTCTCTTGATGAGGTTGCAGGGAGATGCTAACAATTTACACGGTTTTGAAGTAGACCAACACATGTATTTGTTACTGAAGAAACTAGCCTTCTAGAATATGCTTAAGTAATAATAGGTTTATCCTTTGGTATCATGCTTGAAACGAAAATTGTTATAGACATGTCTCATTTTGTATATAGAATATACAAAGATGACAAATTATGTTTTATATAGAGCAAAAACATGCAGACTTGCTGCAGCAAACAAAAAACAATAAAATAAATAAAATGTCACAATCAAAGGTTTACCTTTGCAAAGTAACCAAGATTGTAAAATCATCATACCAAAATGTTCCTTAAAATGAAAGAAAAAGATTCCATTTACCTTTTAAAAAGTAAGTAATATTAGGCAATGACTCTGGTAACGCCACCACAGTTTGTTCAGAATTATTTTACCTCAGGCTTTATAAGTTCCTTCTGTTGGAGGTAAAAAGCTTAACATACTTTACATAAATTGTAACTAGTTATAAGAATAATAAATAAAGTTTGTATAATAATTTACATGGAAACTTTTGCATTTGACATACCCTGCAAAATTAAATTTTAAAAAACTGTAAAGTATAAGTAGGTTGTTTTGTTTTACAATTATTGATCTCAATATTAATTTTACATCATACACATAAAATGAAAGCTCACGTAATGTGTATCTTTTTCTGCGGTAGAAATTAGACTAATTGTTAATCCAGCATTTATATTATGCAATTGCAATACCAAATTTCGTTAAAATCTTTTACTACTTATCCATCCATTCTTACTGAGTTTCGTGTGTATATTAGTAGAAAATATTTAAAAAAAAACGTCATCTGTGTTATGATGCACGTAACAGGATCGTAGTAGCGCCATCTAGTGTTGAGTAGTAAAAAGTAATTTGAATTACAAAATCTTAAACTAGATGGCGCTGTCACACTTCAAATATTAAGTCCTTACACATGAAATTGGCGTTTTGTATGAGTGGAACATAAAGGCGATTTTTTCATATTAAAATATATTTAATTAATCAAAGTATTTACCATTGCTATCTATACACTTTTGCCATCTTATAGGTAGTTCATTGATCCCTTTACTAAAAAAACCATTCGGACGGAAATCAATGAAATTTTGGAGGGCTTGTTGTTGTAGAGGAGTGAAATAATACTCAACTCGTGTAGAACAGTGAATATTTTATTTACAAAAAAGTGCTCCTTTTATACAAATATTTTGTCTTAATTATTATTACATAAATGTATTATTTTACAAAGATGAATTATGATTGGTGGAATAGATTAAAAAGATTAAAAGGTGAATCGTGATTGGCTGTGCGGTAGCGTATATCGCTGTCGCGCTATATGTCGTATGTCATTGTCTCCGTCCTGCTCACCGCGGAACGCGCGAGGCGCGTGGATCATGCGAGACGCGCGGGTCGCGGGTGCGCGAATAAATACCGCAGCGCTCGCGGGCCGCGTTCACTTTTCGGCGGGAATTCGTGAGGTGAGCTGTGTCGCTGCTGGTCGACGCCGCGTTGTTGCTAGGTGAGTTTTGAAGGCTGAAGACTGAAGAATGAAGACTTGAAGATTGAAGCATAAAACTGAAGCATGAAGATTGAAGACTGAATATTCGTGCTGTATTGCTGTGAAAAATTCTTATTAGAATGTAAAAGTCCTTTTCGGGACTGAAGAGTGTTTCAAGATTGAAGACGGAAGATAAGTGTTACATTTCAGTCTCGAATAATTTACATAATTATTCGAGCGGTTTCTTTCGGATGACGAATTCGCTTTTATCAAAGCGTTTCTGTTTCAATCGTACGAACGTAATAAGTGTTTTGTTCAAGACGCTGTGGTTTCAATGTTTCAAGGTTAAACGTGCGTTACGTCGCCACAAAATCTTTGAAAGCGGTTTGGACTGCCTCATCGGAATTGATTTTTTTTTCCTTGCAAGAAGTTATCCAAATTTCTAAAAAAATGGTAATCTGTTTTTTTTTTAAATTCTTTATTTAAGGGTTTTATCGCAAAGCGATCATGCCACCCGTATTCAATTAATATAAATTATTAATCACAAACATACAATCTAAAAATTTGACGTAAGTATACAATCAAAAAAAAAAATACATAACTTATATATATATAAAATTTAGACAATAATATTATATAGATATAAAATTTACCAACGCTTGATTAACAAGATTTTATACAATTCTCTGGCCAAATTAGACAAAGGGTCTGACAGAGCACTGTTACAGACTCCTACGTCCATCACCCTACCAGACCTTAAAGATTCATTGCAGACACATTCCATCAAAACATGATACACGTCATCAATCACATTACATCTCAGGCAATTTGGTGTTGTGGATTTACCCATTAAAAACGCAAATTTATTCGATGAAATGTGCCCGGAACGGATCCTTAATGCGGCAGTTAATTCAGTCCGATTAAAAACTAATTCTCCATTATCAAACCAAAGCGACTTAGGTGGATGTGACTGAATCGTTCTGTACCATATTCCCTTCAATTTCGAAATCTCATCAAAGTACTCCTTCCACATATCATAACATTGCCTTTTGATAACACCAATAAAATCACTATACACCGGATACGTCAAGCGTGGAATACCATCTGAGATCGCTGCTCTTGCTAAGCCGTCCACCGTTTCATTGTACACTAAACCTACGTGAGACGGTATCCACTGAAGGATAATCAATTTTCTTTGAGATACATTACAAATAATCCTTAAAATATCATAGGCTGTCGGTGTTCCTCGAACGGTCGAGGTGCACCGAGCCAAATGTTGAAGCGAACTTTTAGAATCAGACAACAACACTACTTTTCTATAATTAGTGGATTCGATATATAAAAGCGCCTCTTTTATTGCTGTAAGTTCAGCAGACATTATAGAATTATTTGCATCTAGCATAAATTTCCCTGAAAAATTCGAATGCGTGTCTAGAAACGCAGCACTAACTCCGTAAATATCTTTCGATCCATTCGTATATATAGAAACAAATACTGCGTAATTAGAATCAAGGTACTCCATACATACTCTCCTTAAAACCTGCCAATTATACTGACGCTTCGGCTGGTAATCTGTTGGAGCAAGGTCCGGAGAGTAAGGTGGATCTTAGACATTCCAATTGAAGCTCCTGTAATTTGGTCATGGACCAATTATACATTTGGTAGCCGTCTGTTGGGCCGTATGTGGTCTAGCGTTGTTTAACGGCGAGCTTTTCCATCATGGTTTGCAGTTGCTGACAATAGACATCAGCCGTAATCGTCTGACCAGATTTAAGAAAGCTATAGTGTACGACACCGGCACTAGTCCACCAAACGCTTACAAGTAACTTTTTTGAGTCAATTTTCGCTTGGGGCAAGACTTTGCTGGTTCACCAGGGTTCAGCCATTGCGATGAGCGTTTACGATTATCGTACAGGATCCACTTTTCATCACATGTAATGATCCGATTCAAAATTCCTTCTATATTGTGCCGGTTGAGCAATGTAACGCAGCAGTTGACGCGCGTTTGTCGGTTTGCTTCACTCAATTCATGAGGTACCCAGCTTTCAAGCTTTTTCACCTTTCCAATTTGCTTCAAGTGGATTAAAACGGTTTTGTCACTAACACCGCAGCCTGTAGCTAACTCTGATGTGGTTTGCGATGGATCTGCTTCCACAATAGCCTTCAATTCATCATTATCGACCTTGGTCTCCGGCCATCCACGGGGCTTGTTCTGCAGGTCGAAATTTCGAGAACGAAAGCGTTGAAACCAAAAACGCACCGTGTTTTCTTTTGCGACACAACCCCCATACACATCATTAATCCTTCGAGCCGTTTCTGCAGCACTGGTGCCACGGTGGAACTCGTACTCGTAAATAATGCGATATTTTAAGTTTTCCATTTTGTGAAATGAGTGACGCAGAAAAAAAGGCAAAAGAGAAAAAAACAAATGAATTACGGTTTTCAAAACACAAATGCATGAGTAAATAGCTGTTTAAATTTGAATTTGGTATTCCTAACCAAAGAGGATATATTTAAGATCAAAGTGGCCAGTACGACAAAACGCCAATTTCATATGTAAGGACCTAATATAATAAGATGCCTACCACCGGTTATCTACCAGCGAGAATTACCGGCGTATGAAACTCGCGTGGGGCCATCTTTTAAAAAAAAGACGGAAAATTTTTCTTCTAAAAAAATATGTTTACATATAAATATTATGTCAATACTAAAACAAAATAACATCAGTACATTCTATAGATAAGAAGTCTTGTAGGGGGCTACTTTATTCCCAAGGTGTGCTATCATTTTTATTATCAGCATTAACTTTACTAGTCACTACTACTAGGTACTAGTGCTATCATTCGTATAAATTATAATCATTAACTAAGAAAAAAAACTTTCATCTTTCCCGTGGGTGTCGTATGTAAAATGAGACAGACGGAGTATTTATTCGGAAAGGGCAGCAGCATTTTGGTGGACATTGTTATTATTTTAACACTGCGCTCGCCAACCTGCATGCCACGCGTGGCGAGTGTAGGCAACTAAAACCCTTCATGAAATACTCGCTTATGGCCAGTACCGAGTAGACGTCATGATGATGACGAAGATAGATATCAGTTCATTAAAAGTTTATAATACGATAGCCTATTAATCATTATACTCGGTGTTTCGTCCTCGAGATTAGTATTATAAGAATTATTAACACATTGTAGTATCGCGTAGTGATTCCACTTCAGCACTTAAGTTTAGAGCTGGTAACTCTAAAAAAAAAAATAAAAAAAAAATACATAAAACATAGATGATAGTCCCTTTACTTACGGCGTCCCCACCGTCTACCTCAGCGAAGCATATTGACTTGACTTCATTCGCAATTTAGTGCCGTACCACTTCACAAGTTCCGCGTCTTGCACAAAATTGTTAATATACAGTAAACAAAAAATATTTTTTTATAAATATTAAACTTGGTTTTCTGAACATATTATTGAAAATAAAAGTAAAAATGCCCAAAAGAGGTAGTGAAGATAATTTTAAATTAGTAGTTAAAAGGTTAAAGAAGTTAGAAAAACATTTTAAGCGGGACCGCCAAAAACCCAGAGATCTTTCTAGTTCTAGTTCCAGTTCCAGCTCTTCCAGATCTTCGGAATCTTCGACGGAGGGACCACCGGAAATATTAGATGGTATGCGAAATGCAAATTATGTAATTATGTAACTATTTTGGGAAATAATTTTTTCTTTCAGTACCCACATTTTCACAAAACGGAAAGTTTTCAGCTAAATATAGCTAAATATCGGATGTTTTATGCATTTAACCGATTCTCATGTCACAACAGTCGCTTGGCCTGTATAGATGTGGTGATTTAAATAGTTTTTTTGATAATAACTGTTTGGAGCAGCAAATTTTTTCAATGACACAATCCTATTTTGTACAAAAGTAACTAACCGTTTCTCACGTCACAACAGTCGCTTGGCCTGTATAGGCGTGGTGATTATAACGGTATTTCCATTTCAGATAATATAGTTTACGGTCCGAATCAAATGGACCTTCCTCAGACATCGACTGATGCTGGTTTTATAACTCAGTTGGAAGGTCCAGCAACTCCAACTGGGAACTTGCTTCCCAGCGAAAATACTAGTAATGATATTATCCAGATCGAGAGTACAAACTCTGACTTTTTAGAGATTTTGGGTGAAGACCCATCTATAACAGTTGCATACGGACCTGACATACACAAAGAAGTAGCCTCTAGATTTACACACATAGCCACAAAAGGACTTGATAAAGAAGCTCGGAAAAAATTATTGGAAAAATTTAAAATACCCAACAACTGCACAAACATAGCCGCACCCAAGCTTAACGCTGAAGTAAGGGCGGCTATAACGGATACAGCAGTAAAACGTGATAAGTCGATTGAATCTAGACAAGTCGAAATAGCAGCAGCTATCTCGTCACTTGGGGTTATTATTTCTAACCAACTTAATAATACACAAGGTTCTGACAAGCAATTAACGCAAAACATGATGGACCTAGGTCGGTTACTGTGTGATATTCAATATAATCAATCTTTGTGTAGAAGAAGTCTCATTTTAAACTTCATCAGAAAAGATTTGAGAGACCATCTGTCTTCTACAAATATTGAGGGCAATCTTTTTGGTCAAAATTTTGTAGAAACCATAAAAACCGCAAAGGCAGTTTCTAAATCCAGTTCTGATTTAAAACCAGAACCAAGGAGGCAACCTCAATTCTTTCCAGCGAGCTCTTCAAGAGGTAATTTAAACTTGAAGGCGAGGCCCTCTGCTCGCCGGCAGCAGACGGGCCAAACGCCACGCCCACAACAGCCAGCTGCGGCGAGGACCAGACCCGTGCCACAGAGGAGGTCCGGTCAGCCTTATACGAGGCCATCCAAGCAGAACCGCCGCCAGTAGACACGGTACGCTATGCAGGTAGACTTACAAAATTTTATAATCAATGGAATTTAATTACTTCTAGCAGTACCGTTTTATCCTGGATAAAGGGTTACAAAATTAAGGTAAATAAACCTATTCAGCAAAAAAATTCCCAAAATTTCTGTAATCTATCAATGGCAGAGAAAGATGAATTACAAGAACATGTAAATAGCTTAATGTTAATTGGTGCCGTATCACCGTGTAATCCTTGTATAGATCAGTTTGTGTCACGTCTGTTAAGCTAGAAAGGTCAAGTCAGCAGAATCACTCGTTTTATATCTCAACATTTAGTGCTCATTTAGTGCTAATTAAATGCTAATAACAGACATTTAGTGCTCTGTTAGGTAGGCCAAAAAATAGAACACTGCTAACTTTTCATTAAGCTAGCAGAATACCATTCGTCACCGCGCTATAATACAGTTGCAGCGAAAGGCACATGAGCTAATCATTTAGTGCTCATTTAGTGCTGCTTAAGCGCTGATAATAGATATTTGGTGCTGTGATAGTTGCACCAGAAATGAGCATTCTGCTAGCTTTATATTAAGCTAGCAGTGTACGATTCGTCACCGCGCTATAATACAGCGAGCAGCGTGAGGCAAATGAGCTAATAATTTAGTGCTCATTTAGTGCTACCTAAGTGATTATAATACACATTTAGTGGTGAGAAATTTGGACCAAAGAATAAGAACACTGCTAACTTTTCATTAAGCTAGCAGAATACCATTCGTCACCGCGCTATAATACAGTTGCAGCGAAAGGCACATGAGCTAATCATTTAGTGCTCATTTAGTGCTGCTTAAGCGCTGATAACAGATATTTGGTGCTGTGATAGTTGCACCAGAAATGAGCATTCTGCTAGCTTTATATTAAGCTAGCAGTGTACGATTCGTGACCGCGCTATAATACAGCGAGCAGCGTGAGGCAAATGAGCTAATAATTTAGTGCTCATTTAGTGCTACCTAAGTGATTATAATACACATTTAGTGGTGAGAAATTTGGACCAAAGAATGAGAACACTGCTAACTTTTCATTAAGCTAGCAGAATACCATTCGTCACCGCGCTATAATACAGTTGCAGCGAAAGGCACATGAGCTAATCATTTAGTGCTCATTTAGTGCTGCTTAAGCGCTGATAACAGATATTTGGTGCTGTGATAGTTGCACCAGAAATGAGCATTCTGCTAGCTTTATATTAAGCTAGCAGAATACCATTCGTCACCGCGCTATAATACAGTTGCAGCGAAAGGCACATGAGCTAATCATTTAGTGCTCAATTAGTGCTGCTTAAGCGCTGATAACAGATATTTAGTGATATAATAGTTGAATCAGAAATGAGCATTCTGCTAGCTTTATATTAAGCTAGCAGTGTACGATTCGTGACCGCGCTATAATACAGTGAGCGTGCTGCGTGAGGCAAATAAATGAGCTAATACTTTAGTGCTCAATTAGTGCTACTATATATATACTTAGTGGTTTATGTAAACAGATTTATCTATACTAATACTAATATTATAAAGAGGAAACATTTGATTGTTTGTTTGTTTGAATGAAATAGTCTCTGATTCTACTAAAACCAATATGAAAAATTCTTTCACCGTTGGAAAGCTACACTACTAGCGCTGAATATAGGCTTTATTTTTTAAAATAGGGTTCCTTACTAAAACACCAAAAATGTAGCCCAAAGTGTAAAAAAATTACCTAAAAAATTTCTTACATCGTGTGCGCTTCGGCAATTTTTTTACGGTATATTCGTTATGGCCATGAAAAGGTGACTATGAAAGAAAATGTTGAAAAAAATAAGCAAAAAAATAAAAAAAGAAGAAAATATACGTATTTGTCACGCGGGGTTTGAACCTGGACTCGATCTTTCCCGTTGTTGCCAGTCTATATGACACGATTGTCATGGTAACAACATTGCTTACAAATGGAATATAAAAATTATGAACTGCTATAAATATCGTATTTATATAAGCCATTTGGATTAATATTTTGTGTTCCAAATCGATAAAGAAAAAAGACGTGCGGCACTCGAGAACTGCCGCGGTAAAGCTAAATAGCTTTACCTAATATATTGCATAGCTTTACCTAATATATTGCATAGTATTTTTTATTAACTTATCTGATACAACTAATGCCACCTAGAGACGAGTTGCAGAAGTATAGAGACAAGCGTGATATTTAAGTCATTAAAAGTTCTGCTATTCAACGATAGATGGCAATAAACAGTATCACCGCTTTATTTCCGTTACGGAATTTTTGGATTCGGTCTCCACGCTCAAGGTCCGCGATAGAAGCTATGCAATAGCTTAAAAATTAATTTAAACGAAATTCTGTCATATCCAGAAAAGCCTACAATGCCTATATGAAAAACTTACAATAACTTCACAGTTACAACAAAACAAGGAATAGGTACGTAATACCATGGACCATTACATGAGACTTGCAAGGCCCATTTTATATGAGCGTTCCTCAATTGTTAGTTATATCACTGACCGCTTGATGGCGTTGAGAGTATCAATTCTTCAAAATAAGTCAAGGTCAATTGCTTATTTCAAATTGAAAGTGCCATCTATTAGATTATCGTGGAACGACTTCAACAATTCTAATACTATTATATGATAGGTGGCGTTATTTTTATAATTTCAGAGAATCAGGTGATCAGCCTGCATTGTCCTAACCAAACTTGAAAACAACATTTTTTGTTGATCCAACGCGGGAATCGAACCCACGACCTCCGGGTCGAGAGCGAAGTTCTGAACCGCTTGACCACGTAGGCGATTAAACCGCGCTATAATACAGTTGCAGCGAAATGCAAATTACCTAATAATTTAGTGCTCAATTAGTGCTGCCTGTACAATATGCTATATATCTACTTAGTGGTAAGGGTAAACAGATTTATCAAAAAAAAATCGGTCTTTGAATATAGATAACTGCTGACATAACGATACGAGCATTCATAAAAGATGCGATTCGGTAAAAAAGGGAAACAAATGACGTCACGTCGTTCAGTTTTTAGTAATATACTAGCTGTGCCCGCGACTTCGTCCGCGTGGAAAAGTGATTTAGGGCAGCAGTTTAAATACATTTTTAGTTTATGAACTGTCGTACTTTGGGACTTTACGGTTAAAGTACTAACTTCCTTTAGACGACAAAATAACAAAAGTCCAAAAGAAAGAAAAAACCCAAGTCGTACCTAGCATGAAAACTAATAAATAAAAATATCATGAAAAACATAAATGTTACTTATTGACATAACTTTTCTAAAAATTTCAATTTTTTTTTTTAATATACCTATATATATAGTTCATCGTTAATTTTTTAATATACCTATATAAATAGTTCATCGCTGCTCTGGCGTGAGCCAGCGAATTTTTTTAATATACCTATATATATAGTCCATCGCTGCTCTGGCGTGAGCCAGCGAATTTTTTTAATATACCTATATATATAGTCCATCGCTGCTCTGGCGTGAGCCAGCGAATTTTTTTAATATACCTATATATATAGTTCATCGCTGCTCTGGCGTGAGCCAGCGAATTTTTTTTAAATACCTATATATATAGTTCATCGCTACTCTGGCGTGAGCCAGCGAATTTTTTTAATATACATATATATATAGTTCATCGCTGCTCTGACGTAAGCCAGAGCAGCGCAAAATTTTCTAATATACCTATATAATATATAGTTCATCGCTGCTCTGGCGTGAGCTAGAGCATCCGCGAAATTTTTTAATATACCTATATATATAGTTCATCGCTGCTCTGGCGTGAGCCAGCGAATTTTTTTTAAATACCTATATATATAGTTCATCGCTACTCTGGCGTGAGCCAGCGAATTTTTTTAATATACATATATATATAGTTCATCGCTGCTCTGACGTAAGCCAGAGCAGCGCAAAATTTTCTAATATACCTATATAATATATAGTTCATCGCTGCTCTGGCGTGAGCTAGAGCATCCGCGAAATTTTTTAATATACCTATATATATAGTTCATCGCTGCTCTGACGTAAGCCAGAGCAGCGCAAAATTTTCTAATATACCTATATAATATATAGTTCATCGCTGCTCTGGCGTGAGCTAGAGCATCCGCGAAATTTTTTAATATACCTATTTATATAGTTCATCGCTGCTCTGACGTAAGCCAGAGCAGCCCAAAATTTTCTAATATACTTATTTATATAGTTCATCGCTGCTCTGGCGTGAGCCAGAGCATCCGCGAAATTTTTTAATATACCTATATATATAGTTCATATCTGCTCTGGCGTGAGCCAGAGCAGCGCGAAATTTTTTAATATACCTATATGTATAGTTCATATAAGAAGAAAAGTTTATATATAGATCAAGTAGATTGACTATAAAATGAGATACAAATTTTCAGAATGTTAATGTCGGTACCAGCCAAACTCGATATTATGAGTTCTATAATAGAACTCTTTTATTATTTTTAGTCGGTTTACATTCTTTTATTTGACTTAAAACTATTTTTTCTCCTTTTTTAAAACTTGCCTATTTCATCATATTGTTATGATGGTATATATGGATACCTACTATCTGGTGAAGACAGGGGTGGTGAAGTGATGACTACTGTAATTGATAATATATATATATTGTAAATGACATAATAATATGCTTGCAGTATAAGCGATGTCGAAATTTCCAAACGTATATCTTCTAAGACTAAATAGTAGTGGTATTACATTGATAATAATTGATTCAAAATTATGTTTTTAGTCGGATATGCTTATGTTACTCGAAACAAATACAAAATTACTATGAGTGTCCTTATAAATTTCGAGATGTTCCCTCGATTCCTCACGACGCCATCATCAGGTCTCCACTTTGATAACTATGAGACCAAGTTCGAATGTAATTGACGTAGTATATGCTTACGACGCATATGCTTGCATTCCTTTAAACAACGCTGAAATCTTCAAACCTGTATCTCTAAGGACTCAGAAGTTCTGTTCAGTACTTTTAGATCAAGGATATGGTGCAAAACCTTACTGTTTGGTAACATATGCTTAGACTACTTCAGAAAAAATCAAAATCAATATATTATTCCATATAAATTTTGAGGATTACCCTCGATTCCCCACGGATCCCATCATCAGGTCACCATTTTGGTGACAATGGGACCAAATTTAAATTATACCCTACACAATACAAAGAAAATAATTAAAATCGTTTCATAAACGATGAAGATACCCGCGAAGAAACATAAAAAAAAAACATATATTTACGAATTGAGAAACCTCCTCCTTTTTTGGAAGTCGGTTAAAAATATTGTGTTGGTTATTTCGTGTTACAATCTACCTTTATGCCAAGTTTCATTTAAATACATTGAGTAGTTTGGCTAAAATACCGTCAAATAGGTAGCTACAATTTTTTGAAGATCCCGCGGGAACTCTTTCGTTTTTAGGGATAATAATTTCCAGTAATGCTCTTCAGATCATAAGCTACCTGCCTGCCAAATTTAATTAAAATACGTTGAGTAGTTTGGCCGAAATACCGTCAAATAGGTAGCTACAACTTTTTGAAGATCCCGCGGAAACCCTTTCGTTTTTTGGGATAATAATTTCCAGTAATGCTCTTCAGATCATAAGCTACCTGCCTGCCAAATTTCATTAAAATACGTTGAGTAGTTTGTCTGAAATACCGTCAAATAGGTAGCTACAATTTTTTAAAGATCCCGCGGGAACCCTTTCGTTTTTTGGGATAATAATTTCCAGTAATGCTCTTCAGATCATAAGCTACCTGACTGCCAAATTTAATTAAAATACGTTGAGTAGTTTGTCTGAAATACCGTCAAATAGGTAGCTACAATTTTTTGAAGATCCCACGGGAATTCTTTCGTTTTTCGGGACAATAATTTCCAATAATGCTTTTCAGGTCATAAGCTACCTGCTTGCCAAATTTCATTTAAATACGTTGAGCAGTTTAGCTGAAATACCGTCAAATAGGTAGCTACAATTTTTTGAAGATCCCTCGGGAACCCTTTCGTTTTTCGGAGTAACAATTTTCAATAATGCTCTTCAGGTCATTAGCTACCTGCCTGCCAAATTTAATTAAAATACGTTGAGTAGTTTGGCTGAAATACCGTCAAATAGGTAGCTAACTTTTTGAAGATCCCGCGGGAACCCTTTCGTTTTTTGGGATAATAATTTCCAGTTATGCTCTTCAGATCATAAGCTACCTGCCTGCCAAATTTCATTTAAATACGTTGAGCAGTTTGGCTGAAATACCGTCAAATAGGTAGCTACAATTTTTTGAAGATCCCACGGGAACCCTTTCGTTTTTCGGGATAACAATTTTCAATAATGCTCTTCAGGTCATTAACTACCTGCCTGCCAAATTTAATTAAAATACGTTGAGTAGTTTGGCTGAAATACCGTCAAATAGGTAGCTAACTTTTTGAAGATCCCGCGGGAACCCTTTCGTTTTTTGGGATAATAATTTCCAGTTATGCTCTTCAGATCATAAGCTACCTGCCTGCCAAATTTCATTTAAATACGTTGAGCAGTTTGGCTGAAATACCGTCAAATAGGTAGCTACAATTTTTTGAAGATCCCACGGGAACCCTTTCGTTTTTCGGGATAACAATTTTCAATAATGCTCTTCAGGTCATTAACTACCTGCCTGCCAAACTTAATTAAAATACGTTGAGTAGTTTGTCTGAAATACCGTCAAATAGGTAGGTTCAATTTTTTTAAGATCCCACGGGAATCCTTTCGTTTTTCCGGACAATAATTTTCAATAATGCTTTTCAGGTCATAAGCTACCTGCTTGCCAAATTTCATTTAAATACGTTAAGTAGTTTGGCTGAAATACCGTCAAATAGTTAGCTACAATTTTTTGAAGATCCCACGGGAACCCTTTCGTTTTTCGGGATAATAATTTTCAATAATGCTCTTCAGGTCATTAGCTACCTGCCTGCCAAATTTAATTAAAATACGTTGAGTAGTTTGTCTGAAATACCGTCAAATAGGTGGCTACAATTTTTTGAAGATCCCACGGGAACCCTTTCGTTTTTCGGGACAATAATTTTCAATAATGCTTTTCAGGTCATAAGCTACCTGCTTGCCAAATTTCATTTAAATACGTTAAGTAGTTTGGCTGAAATACCGTCAAATAGTTAGCTACAATTTTTTGAAGATCCCACAGGAACCCTTTCGTTTTTCAGGATAATAATTTCCTATAATGCTCTTCAGGTCGTAAGCTACCTGCCTGCCAAATTTCATTTCATTCCATACAGTGGTTTTAGCGTGATGCGACGACAAACATTCCCATATGGACAGACAGACAGACAGACAGACAGACAGACAGACAGATAGACAGACAGACAGACATTTTTTTCAAAAATGTTATTTTTAGGTTCTGTGGCTTTTATAGACCCCCTTTTTTTAATTTTCACTTAAATATTCTTAATGTACAGACATGACCCCTCTACAGATTTATTATATGTATAGATTATTTGGTTCTCAATTGAATACCGGAAATAAAAAAGGGTCTAAGTGCCAGAAAACTCGAAACGTATTTTATTGCAGAAATGTATTCTATGTGCCATCGCCAATAACCTAAAATATAAGCATTAAGTGACTGTGGTAGTTATTTGCTCGGTTCTTACAACTAAAGGAACCGGGTGGGAGTGGCCGGGTGGGAGTGGGACGCATAGCGCATTGTTTTTAAAAAGGGTTTAAGTCCCTGCCGGCGTGCCGCCAGTATTATGAAAATGGTGGACATAGCACCTGTTGTTCTTACCGGTCCCGGTGGTTTCAGGAAGAAAAACGCAGTATAGCGCGTAACTGTATTATAGCGCGGTGACGAATGGTATTCTGCTAGCTTAATGAAAAGTTAGCAGTGTTCTCATTCTTTGGTCCAAATTTCTCACCACTAAATGTGTATTATAATCACTTAGGTAGCACTAAATGAGCACTAAATGATTAGCTCATGTGCCTTTCGCTGCAACTGTATTATAGCGCGGTGACGAATCGTACACTGCTAGCTTAATATAAAGCTAGCAGAATACTCATTTCTGGTGCAACTATCACAGCACCAAATATCTGTTATCAGCGCTTAAGCAGCACTAAATGAGCACTAAATGATTAGCTCATGTGCTTTTCGCTGCAACTGTATTATAGCGCGGTGACGAATGGTATTCTGCTAGCTTAATGAAAAGTTAGCAGTGTTTTCATTTTTTGGTCCAAATTTCTCACCACTAAATGTGTATTATAATCACTTAGGTAGCACTAAATGAGCACTAAATTATTAGCTCATTTGCCTCACGCTGCTCGCTGTATTATAGCGCGGTCACGAATCGTACACTGCTAGCTTAATATAAAGCTAGCAGAATGCTCATTTCTGGTGCAACTATCACAGCACCAAATATCTGTTATCAGCGCTTAAGCAGCACTAAATGAGCACTAAATGATTAGCTCATGTGCCTTTCGCTGCAACTGTATTATAGCGCGGTGACGAATGGTATTCTGCTAGCTTAATGAAAAGTTAGCAGTGTTCTATTTTTTGGCCTACCTAACAGAGCACTAAATGTCTGTTATCAGCATTTAATTAGCACTAAATGAGCACTAAATGTTAAGATATAAAACGAGTGATTATGCTGACTTGACCTTTCTAGCTTAACAGACGTGTTTGTGTCGCGTGTTTTTCTAATACCCAAACCAAATGGTAAAAAAAGATTTATCTTAAATTTAAAAGACTTTAACAAGTTCATTGATAATTGTCATTTTAAGTTGGAGGATATTCGCACGGTGTTAAATCTTATAACAAAAGACTCCTATTTGGCTACATTAGATTTAAAGGACGCTTATTTTTTAATTAATATTCACCCTAGTTCCAGAAAATATCTCCGATTTTATGTTGGACCTAAAATGTATGAGTTCAATGTTTTACCATTTGGTTTATGTATTGCTCCATATATATTTACAAAATTAATGAAACCAATTGTGAATGTATTAAGATCTAACGGATTAATATCATCTATTTATCTCGATGATTTATTATTAGTTGGAGGTAGTTATGAAGAATGTGTCAAAAATGTTAACATTACGCAAAAATTGTTATTGAACCTAGGTTTCATTATAAACAAAGAAAAGAGTATTACGACTCCATCAAACTCTGCAAAATATTTGGGTTATATTATTGACACGCACAATTGGACTATAAGTTTACCTTTAGAAAAAAGATTAAGAATTAAAAATGAACTTTTAAATATTATGCAGCTTAAACGGTTTAAAATTAGAACTTTTGCAAGGTTAATTGGATTATTAGTCTCAGCATGTCCAGCAATAGAATATGGTTGGGTATATTTAAAACAATTAGAACGGTGCAAATATCTAAATTTGGTGGGCAATGATGACTATGAAAAATATATGACTTTGCCATCTTCACTATTACCTGACTTAAATTGGTGGTCTAATGCCATAGAATATTCATTTAATAGAATAAAAAATGATAATAATTATTGTTTAGAAATTTTCACTGACGCCTCAACTACGGGGTGGGGTGCCAGCTGTGGAGACCAGAAGGCTAGTGGAAAATGGTCATTAATTGAAATTCAACTCCACATTAATCACCTGGAACTTCTTGCAGCATATTTTTCTTTGAAAATATTCACAAAAAATTACAGCAATTGCAATATTTTAATGAGAGTTGATAATACAACAGCAATTAGTTACATCAACCGTATGGGAGGTATACAATACCCTCATCTATCTAAGGTAGCAAGAGACATCTGGCAATGGTGTGAAACCCGTGGATTATTTGTGTTTGCTTCATACATTAAGTCTTCAGATAATGTGATAGCAGATAGGGAGTCAAGACGGACTCACCCAGATGTAGAATGGGAACTATCTTTATATGGTTATGACTCATTAATCAAGGATTTATCAATAAATCCCGAAATTGACTTATTTGCTACGCGGCTAAATAAAAAGTGTCAGAACTTTGTTTCTTGGTTCAGTGACCCAGATGCCTTTGCAATAGATGCATTTACTTTAAACTGGTCCAAGTTTCTCTTTTATGCATTTCCTCCAGTAGCAATTATTCTTAAAGTTCTAAGAAAGATTATAGCAGACAAGGCAAAGGGGATTGTGATTGTGCCACTGTGGCCCACACAATCCTGGTATCCAGTGTTCTTACGCTTGTTAAGTTCAAAATTAGTGTATATAAATAATAATAACTTTTCTATTCCTAATTCTAGCAAACGGAACATTCACAGAAAAATTATCCTGGTTGCAGGAGTTTTGTCAGGTCTGCAATATTACAGCGAGAAATCCCAGATGCTTCAACAGATATAATTCTAGCTTCAATATCGGAAAGTACCTTAAAACAGTATGATATTTGCTTCAAAAAATGGTATGATTTTTGCATTACTAATATGATAAATATGTTTGAGCCTTCCGTCCCTATGATCTTACAATTTCTTACAAAAGCCTTTGAAGATGGTGCCCAATATGGGACAATCAATTCCTATAGATCTGCCCTTTCTTTTATTGTAAAAAAGTTACCGGATGATGATAGGATTTCGAGGTTTTGTAAGGGTGTATTTAAATTAAGACCACCTTTACCTCGTTATAACTTAACATGGGATGCAGGTGTTGCAATAAATTATTTAGCTTCATTGTTTCCCAATGAAAATTTGTCACTCGAAACATTAACCAAAAAGTGTGTTACACTGTTAGCCCTAACTACAGCACATAGGGTGCAAACCTTATCTAAAGTTAGGTTAGATGAAATAGTAGGCTGTAATGATCAAATAATTATTAAAATAAGTGATTTAATTAAAACTTCTAGACCAGGCTCAAAACAACCAATTTTATTCTTACCTTTTTTTCGTGAACGTCCAGAGGTTTGTCCTGCGAAGACACTCCAAGCATACATAGAAATGTCTAAGGATATTGTGAGGCAAAATAATTATCTTTTTGTTAGTTTCAGAAAACCGTTTAAAAATGTTTCACCACAAACTATTAGTCGTTGGATTAAATTGACCTTAAAAGATAGTGGAATTGACGTCTCCATCTTTTCGTCGCATAGTACAAGGCACGCAGCCACCTCAATGGCAAAGAAAATGGGCATTAGTGTAGATAATATAAGACAAGCTGCTGGATGGAGCGGTAATTCCACTACCTTTGCTAAGTTTTATGACAGGCCAATTATTGAAAATGATAGTCTTGCTTTAGCAAATACTTTATGTTCTTTATAAAATAGAGATATAATAAATACTTACCTAATAGATGATGTTATTGATCAAGTTAAATTTAATTATAATATATTGGTTCTTACCATATTATGTTACTGTATTATACCTATTAATTACAACTAAGTTACGGTAAATTAATTGATAATAAAGTGTAATTGTAAAATTTGTGATATTTCTTACTCTAAACATCTACAATGTGTTAATAATTTTTATAATACTAATCTCGAGGACGAAACACCGAGTATAATTAACGATCAAACGAACTTACCAGTACGTGAAGTTCGATCGTAATTATACGAGGTGTTTCGTCCGAAGAGATTAGTATAACCCACCCTCCCTAACAGGTGTTCGCCCATAACAGAAATATCACAAATGACTCTCAATGAATGAAGTCAAGTCAATATGCTTCGCTGAGGTAGACGGTGGGGACGCCGTAAGTAAAGGGACTATCATCTATGTTTTATGTATTTTTTTTTTTATTTTTTTTTAGAGTTACCAGCTCTAAACTTAAGTGCTGAAGTGGAATCACTACGCGATACTACAATGTGTTAATAATTCTTATAATACTAATCTCTTCGGACGAAACACCTCGTATAATTACGATCGAACTTCACGTACTGGTAAGTTCGTTTGATCGTTAATTATGCCTTATAAGAAAATATAAAGAAGGTTAAGTGCCAATTTCACCCACACATGTTAAAGTTATTCCTTCGTTAAATATCATGTTGTATCTCCCGTAACACCAATCAATGAACGAAGGCATGGTATTTTAACAAGCCGTTAATACTACGTACATACGTATGTTACGTTGGTGATATTAGTACATAAGCTTACATATTTGGTAAGGTAAGCAAGATATGTGGTCACTCACACGGTAATAGAAGGCAAGCCAAGGAGATTCTGAGAAGCGCGTGATTTTACTGACAACAATCGATAAAAGGAGGATGACATCAGCTGTGGGCGCAATGGAGCTTCAAAATAAAAAGGTAAGATTTTGTAATTGTAGATACCTATCAGAAAACTTATAATTAGTTCTTATAGAAACTTCGTCGTTTCAGCTATAACTACTATTGCTGAACTTTTAAAGCTTTTCCCAAAGTATCTCATGGACGTTACTCGCCACGGTTGTCGGGCAGGCTGACGAGCGCATTTTTTGTAATAATAATAATGCCAAGTAATTGACAATCAATTAATTTACCTTACGGAACTTTCAAATGTTTCTGCTTGGGCTAGGTACTATTCTAAGTACATTCATTGACCGATTTGTTCCTAACAACTAGGTAGTAGGTACCTAGTAAATTATTAAAATCCACTACAAGGCACACAGTATTTTTTTATTGTTTACAATTTTTCCATATGCTTAAGTTTCACTTTACACCTCTTACTTACACCCTTTCATTGCAAAGTCAAGCTTGTTGTTAAATCACCGAGAAAATGTGCCCTCCTGAGGAGGCCACGTGGCCGCTAACGACCGCGGGGCCCAGTGCCCCGTCGCGCGGGGTCCGTTGCCCCATCGCGTGGGGAACAGAACTCTGTCGTATGCGGTATGGGGAAGGTGCCCCGTCAGCGCTAATTGGAGCGCTTCTCTTTGTTCCCAATATAATGAAGCGTGTGGCGTAACGCTACCGTTTGTGTTGAAATCAATATGTTTATTAATAGGTGACAGACGTTTTTAAAAACCACTTTAAAAAAATTTACCCTTCACGATTTGGAATATAGAATGAGTTTATTATTCAATCAAAAGTCACAAACTATAAGCTGACTACGCAAATTATAGGTAGGTATAGCCTAAGAATCTAAGCTAACATCAAGGCCCTAGACGCTACCCGCGTTTACTACGAATCATCTTCTTTCTTCTTCATATACCTATATAAAAATGAATAGTTTCGCTAAAACTCGAGAACGGCTAAACCGATTCGGCTGTTCTTAGTCTTGAAATATTCGTGGAAGTCCAGGGAAGGTTTATACGGTTTTTATGCTCAACGAAGTGGGCACGGATTAGCTAGTTTACAATATTTTAGACGATTCACACCTATATAAAGTTGAGTAAGAAACCTAATACCTACATACATTAGTAACAAATATTATATGATATTTCCAAAATCAATACCATTCATTTTGGCTTCGGCATAGTCTATCTAGTAAAAAATTAAGTCTTTACTTTAAAGTTTCAGCTACTATCTAATACGTACTTAAGTATTCATTATTAACGATTAAACGCATGCAAAATCTATGGACTTTTATTGTTTATTAATAAATGTTATAAGTACCTACTTAGTAAAATATGGTACGGAATTTTAAAAATAAAAGTTTTCTTTCGAACTCGAACCGAATCGCAGGCAACTGAGTACTTAGTATTAGCCTAATAACAACGTCCTCCATATTATATAATTTTGACGTGAATTCGTTTTTAAAATTGCTTTCATTGGGATGCAATTTAATGAACGTTATCTAATTCTATCACAAAACTACCTATATCTCCGATTCTTCCCCATCCAAATTTCAATTGCACCACTGGATAGCTAAATAATTAAATTAATTACGCTACGTAAGTAATGTATTCACGTACAACAAACGGTTGTGTCCTTATCACAGCCAAACCCTTTTTACTTCGGCTAGGCTAACCTACCTAAGTTGAGAATTATACCAGAAGAATAAATATTATTTGTATAAAAAGTGATAAAATAGCCTACGGAGCCCTCAAACAGTAATCATTTTAACAAGGAAAAAGTAACCAACCCCAATCTGCCGCGATAGTAAATTAGTTAAATTTGTGACAAAATGGCGCGCGCCCCCGCGCCTGCACCGTTCTCTCATTATCTTACGTCTGTTTTAATTACACAATTATTTGGATTTCTTCTATTGACAGTATCTTTTATTTATTATCGCAATTCGCAGCACTTACTTGGTAGTTGGCACTAATTGCTGCGTCGAAAGGTGTCTTCATAATTTTACATATCCTAAGTACCTATAAGTATATTTTTTTTATTATTGGCCATATCAGTTTAAAAAACTACAGAACCCTATTTTCTTAAATTTGGTCGGACTCTTTGTGAACTGTGACATCATTGATTTCCAGGAATTTGTCTTTGTTATATTATGTTAGTCATCTTTGTCGTGGCGTCATTACATATTAAGCGGCAGATGAATCTAACCAAAGAGAATATAATTACTACGTTTAATCTAACTTCCATCTATCGTCTAATATGGGTACGTTCCAGTTGTATGGAAATAACGTACATAAAAAACAGAATGTGTAAATTTCTTTTTCACATTCTGTTTTTTATGTACGAACTGCGACCGAAAGAAACAAGAACGTGATTGAAAATTTCGTTATTTTCATGCAACTGGTTCGCACCTATTATAGGTATAGTTCGTCCCTGATAAATTTAACCTAAAGGTAAACAAACCGAAAACATCGAAATTTTCACATATTCACTTATTGGGCACACTTATCAACACTTTCACAGATAAATTAAAGGATCATACTTCATTATCCAATACATTTTATAACAAATTCACAGTAATTAATATGTTTAAACATCAAATGAAAATCTTTCACTGAAAAAATACGCCGTTTTGACACTGCCGATTGTAGAATATAAGCCTATAGTCTATGGATTCATAGCAAACATTATTAATTGTATTAATATTGGCCAATTGGCATCACTGACTAATCTGTTGCTGTGTCATAGATGGCTTTGTTTACGTTTAGGTTAAATTTATCTCGGACGTACTATAGTTGCATAGCTAGTTACCGAGGCCGAGATCTATACCCTGTTCCGATTAAATGTGATTAACATAATATTATAAACAAATCTCAGTAGGTGCGGTCTATAATAATTCGACTCTGAGACTTCGCTGTCCGTCCATCCGTCCAGGCTGTATCTCAATACCCTGATAGCTAGACAGTTGAAATTTTCACAGATGATGAATTTCTATTGCCGCTAGAACAACAAATACTAAAAATTAAATAATAAAACAAATAATCAAGGGGGGCTCCTGTACAACAAGAGTAGTTGTTTTGCCGTTTTGTATGGAACCTTTCGTCCACATGTGCGACTTGCAATGGGCATTTTCCAAAAAAAATCGCATGTACTTTTTATACTTTTTTTTCGTGAAAATAGGGTTAAAATAGGGCATTAAATACGTAAGAAAAACGATCACAGACTTTATTCCTAGAAATGTTTTTGAAATGAGCACAAATAAAAAAAATGGACAATCCCCATTCGTCGGATTTTTTAATTTAGAACACAGTAATTCAGACTTAGGCTCAACCATAGATTAGAGTACTAAGTATTATATTTCGGGGCTCAACTCAGACTGGCACACAGTTGCTGTACAGGTGCCCCCTAAATATTTGTTTTAGTTTATTTTTAGTTACCAAGAACCGTTACTTATTGTAAGTAAGTACCTATATCTACTTACTACTACTAAGTAAGTAAGTACCAATTTCACCAAATCATATTGTACTGGCAATGAATGAGAAATCTATGCCCATTTATGTAGCTTACAAAAAAGCTTAAAATTAGTAGAATACAGAAGTGTGGGGCTCCTACAACTCTCTTCGTATCGGCTACCCTTTTACCCTATCATTGTTGAAGAGCTGCATCACACATAATTTAGGGCTTATCTATGAACGAGGACCAACCTTAGCCACTGGTAGAGTATCTGTCCCCCGGTTTCTGAAAGGCAGGTCAAATCGTCGATCAGCTAACATTAAAGTTAACAAGCTATTCTGAACGTTCTTTGGTGAACATCACTCGCAACAACTTCGCCTCGATCAGAATCTTTTCTTTCAGAATCCGGAGTACCTATACACCAGTCACCAAGAAGATCCAGTCCTAATATTTTTCTTTCACTCTACAGCAGTCCAAATTCCAATTCTCTAGCAGATAGGTTGGTATCACAATAATAATGACGCTTGTGATTTTGAGAGATACTCCTAAAGAGCTTTTTATTTTTTTTCAAATGGGGGTTAGATATTGAAATAATAATAATATAATATAATATATTCATTTATTTCTAGAAATATTAATTAGCAAGATTTATAATTTTTTAATAACCCTACATCCACCTCTGGCTTCATCCATCCCTCATCATTGGTTTTAGTTGGGATTTAAACTTAATTAAGTAAAACGCTACATGCGCTGAAAATAGTTCCAATGCTATTGAAAACCAGCAATGTAAAATACCATTGAAATTTAAAAATAATTCTTAAAAACTTGTATCTATTGGTTCGGGCGTGGCCAATCAGCGCTCGTCCCCTTAGAGGCGGGAAGAGGCAAACGTCAAATGCAAATGACGTTTCTTTTTTTAAACCAGTTCCAACGTTTGTTTATGGCGGGCTCGGCTCGGAAATGGTTATTTAATTCAGAGGACGATAATCGTTTTTACTGCCGAGTGCCGAAGCGTATTTCACGTATGAAATATATTTAGAAAATGTAAAATGAAATGATTTTCGATGTTAACTTTGATTAATATCATAGTCTATGTTTATATAATATAAATAAAAGGTATTAATTTTAAAAAGATTTAAGATAGGCGAAATCTAAATCTATGGGGATAAGGAAAAGAAAAATTGTTCAATTAGGTTAATTTGGATAAAAACTGAAACTGCGTCATAAAATTTTTGATAGATACCTAAATGAATTTCCCTTGTCAGTAAATGTACCGATTGATTTCAGAAAAATAACGCAATCATAGGCAAAATACGCACTATACATTAATCATAATTTTAATTACACTATTCTATACCGGTTATAACATAAAGTGCTAATTTTGATGTATCTTATAAAGATTACCTGGACAACAGCAGAATACCATTATGTGCCAACAATAATTAAATGTAGGTCTTTTACATAATATGTACAAGGTAGATACATTTTAATTAAGATAATTATTATAAACTTATCACCAGTTTCAAATATTTGAACTTAACCCACGGCCTATTTTAAGCTTCACCCCATTTTAGAAACTTAAACATTTTTACAAAAAAATCTTCTTTATGCGTCACATAAATCACCCATAACTTAAATGTTTGTATAAATTAAAACTTAGCCGTTCACGCATTATCGTTCACCTCAGACCTGGATTACCCCTCCCTCCCTCCCTTATCCCTCTGGAAGAGGGAACGGGACGAAAGCTCCGCACGTCAGTCACCCGGCGACACTCGCGATGCGATAACGCATTGATTAACTAATGATAAAATCAATTATGTGTGATTGGAAAACAGATCAGGATTTATAAAAATAAACTTTTATAATAGGCTGAATAATTTTATTTTTTGCACAAAACAAAAAGTTCTTAATTTATATTTTGAAATGCTGTGCAGTGGTGTGCTGAGTGAAATTCGAAAATCGAACTTTGCGAACATTGTGGATTGGTAAATTATTATAAATGTTTCGTCTCTGCTCTTATTGGAATCCTGTGAGGTAGGTATATCAATAGCATTCTAATTAGACTTATTAGATTTTTTTACATCTTAAATATTATGTAGGTTCATTTTATTACATGCGAACTCAAATATTATACCTAGCTTCTAATTACTCAATAAATAATAATATACCTAGTTATGATAGCCTATTTGTGTTGACTTTTCGAAAAAAGCTTGTTAATTATTGATTAGGAAATAATTTATTATTTTTGTTTTTTTTAACAAGGTAATACCTACCTAACCAATTACAATGTATTGCCTACCTATTAATGTGTGCCTAAGCTTCATAGGTAAAAAAAGAAAAATACTTTAATGGATTGGCCTAGGCTGTACCTATCCTGAATGAAGACTAAGGTTCGTAAGAAAACGTGTACCTGTACTTTACAGTAATAATGTACATGTACATGTATACAATACAGTAGTATGTAGTAAGTTATACAAATTACACATTTTTTACCTATCTTCCCCCGTGTCTTCCTCTTCTCCAATCTGCCAATTAGTTTTTTTGTTTTGGCTGGGAAGATGGGAAGAATTTTTCAGTATTTCGTTGTCAAGCAACTGTGCAACTAACTGGTGTCTGAAAGAGACTTACTAAGGCGGTCAGTTCGATTTTTTTCGTTTTGAAAGTTTTGTTTCTGGCTAACGTATTTTAATTTTGTGCTGAATAAGCTTGAGAAAAAAACACGCGTTTTAGTTAATCTTCTACAATAAGCACTGAGATCCCATTAAAAACATAATTTGTAAAAGTGCCAAGTCTTGCTACTTAGTTCTTCTACCGTAAAAAGTTGTGAGATACATATATTATGTTATGCCAAGTAGGGATTAGTCGGTCGGTCTAACAACATCTTATAATGATCATAATCAATATTATTAATTATCATTCATATTTTAAATAAATAGTAGATTGACTTGGTAACCGCACTAAACGATCTGATTTAATATGTATCACTTGTGAGATAAATATTATGTTGTTTTTATGCGATTGCCAATCAATCTACTTACTAAATTATTTAAATCATGAAAGATTATCAATAATATTGATTATGATCACTATAAGATGTTGTTAGACCGACCGACTAATCCCTTCTTGGCATTACATGTATCTCACAACTTTTTACGGTAGAAGAACTAACTAGCGAGACTTGGCACTCTTTACAAGTTATGTTTTTGATGGGATACTTATATACAAAGAAAATCCTATTAAGTTACAGTTTACCACCAGGGTCTACTAGGCCCTGAGTAGCCTCTACCACCTACTCTACTTCACCGCCTACACCAATCTACACCTCTCTAGCCATTGGGAAACATTAAAACAGTTTCAGTATACTTTGGCATGGTGTATGACGGACGGACAATGTTTGTCATTCACAAGAAACTTTATTAACTGACTTCCAAAAAAAGGAGGAGGTTCTTAATTCGTCTGTATTTTTTTTAAATAAATAACATACTAGCTTAGACGTTTAAAAATGTGTAAAATCTGTACGGGCGGGGGGCCACGTATACCTAAGAATTATTATAGTAAGACGATAGAGATATTAACGCCGCGTGCCGCCGGTAAAAGTTATAATCAAACCTAATAAGAATTTTAGTACCAAAACAAGACTTTTCCTTTTTTCAAATATGTTATTTTCTTAATTATAAAAAAAGATAAGGTATTTTAAATAGGCAGTCGATACCTTCCAGGTACAAAAGTAGGCACAAATTTCAATGCCTGCAAAATGGCAAAATATATTTAAGGTGACTTCTACCTCTGTAAAGTTTATTATAAGTGGCATTTCAGGTAAACGATGATGATGAAACAAGATCCGTGGCAGCTGGGGTGACCAGGTCATAACAGCGTCAGGTTACATGTTAAAAATAACAAACCATTGTTCGGCCAATTCCACTGTGCTTCTTTGTTCGCCTTACGTCAGAAATAATAAAAAACCAATATATCTCAAGAAAGCTCTAGTAAAACGCAAAATGGTGTGTTCGAATTCCAACAATCGCCGTGGCAAATAGCAATTGCTTTGCCTTTTGAGCAAGAAAAAATAAAAAAATATAAATTCCAAATTCGAAAAAAGCGAGCTCCTATCGAGCGCACCCTTTTAAAAAACGAACATCAATTAAATCGACAAACAACTAAAATGCAAGGCAAACACGCCCTCAGAGCCCTTAAGCCGGGGGTGCGAAGGACAGATAGGGCACGTAGCTGCGCCCCCATTGGCTGCGAGCCGCCCAGCCACCCCGCGGCTCCGCCAATCAGGTGTTATCGTCCCGTTTTTGAGGCTATTGTTAAAATTTGAAATGAATTATATGAAACTGTGTTCTATTTACAAAAGCGTTTCCGTTTTATTCAAAGCGTAATTGATGGTTTTGGAAGGTAAACGGATTAACATATTATTTAGGCTGCTCAATGTAGAAGGATTGGTATTATCATAAGATTATGGTACATATTATATTGATTTAAATTATTATTAATTTTACTTGGTTGTCTGGTAAAGACTGATGTAAGCAGTAAAGTTTTCAATATTCCTGGGTCATGGATGTGTATTAAATTTGTGTATAATATAATAAAAATCTTAATTATGTGTATAGTATAAAAGCATTAAATATATTTCCGAGTCTGGTACCTGTAACACATGTTCTTCGGATACTTAGCACAGGGCCAGATTGACGTGGTGTGAAGCGTCCATAGATATATAAAAAAAAAGTAAGACCGCTTTGCTGTACATTTTTTTAAAATAAAATTTATAACATTCTCGCGTCAAAACATCAGCTTTTTTCAAAAACTTGGTATGGTTTTTGTTCTTTGAGATCTCTACTTTCCGATGATACGCTAACTTCGTAGTTCACTCATATAAAACCTCAGCTTATGTTTGACAAAGCTGTCTTCATATTTTAACCGACTACGGCTAAGCAAAAAGGAGGGTTATGATTTTAATTCCCTCATAACTTCTAAACTAGCAACTTCTAATTAGACAAATGTGGTGTCGTTGGAAGCCCCATATTTTCTTTATGCTTTATTTACTTTTATAGCTACATTAGTTTTCCAAAACACTAAGACCATTTGGCGTCATCCGATCCGATATTCTGTCCGGAGCTATCAAATATGAGTTATCGGCTTCAGATACCGATGTCGGAACGGATAATGTAAATTCGTCTCACTTTTGAAGGTAGCCAAATAATAGTACTATTGATGAGACATTATTTGTGAGTGATATCTGATCGCGTTACGATATTTTTTTTCTAGCTTTTCCGATGGCACCAAAATACAATTTCTACTACTTCAATAAATAACTACAACTTTTAATATAAACTATTGTTTCCCACTGGCCACTACTTCTTATGCGTTTAATAATATCTCCGGGAAAACTTTTTCGGCGGTAAAAAGTAGCCTATGTGTTAATCCGGCATGTAAACTACTACCATAACAAATTTCATCAAAATCCGTTCAGTAGTTTTTACATGAAAGAGTAACAAACTTCCTATCTCCACGATCGATTTAACTTTTCCCGACCCGTTGATGCCCCTTGTAGATCCAACAAAAGAACAAACCTCTCCATCCCATCCCATCGATCTAACTTCTACTCCTACTCCTTCACCGTTCATGCAGTCGGACTGTGGAACTCGCTTCCCCACATCATTCGTGAAAGTCCCACTATAGCTATATTTAAAAGACGTTTGAAGCAGCACTACCTTGAATCTGAGTCCTTATTATAAATATCGTTATTAAATATACACATAGTATTTATTAATTTTTTTTTTTTTTTTTTTTTTTATAATCTTTATTTTTAGAGAGGGTTTTTTCTAGGTAGAAAATGACACCCTCATAGTGTAACATTAATAATTTAACTTACGGACTATCCATATTCCTACGACGAATACATAATTTGATTATTTTATATAAATCTTGTGCAGATTCTGAGTTAGGATATGACAATATACTGTTACATAAACCTACATCCAGACAATTATAATTAAAGTTTGTAAAAAAATCATTTCGTTCAGCTGCTATCCGGACACACTCCATAAGCAAGTGATAAGCATCCTCTCTCAACCCACATTGCAAACAATGTGGGGAATCCACTTTGCCCATCATATGTGCAAAACTGTTGCATGGGATGTGACCGGACCGCAGCCTTACCGCTAGTACAACCTCATCTCTGCTCATATTGGTGACATCAATCCATGAGTTACTTGGAATGTCAGGCTGTATCGTTTTAAACCAAATGCCCTTACTGCGCGACCTTTCGTCAAAGTACTCCTTCCAGAGCTTTTTACATCTTTCTTTCGGTATATAGTACACATCAGAAAAATAGGGCAAGCAGTCGTATGGGTTTCCGTCAACAGCAGCCTGTTTAGCTAAAAGATCTACACGTTCATTGTTGATGATACCAATATGAGCAGGGATCCACTGTAAAATTACATTTTTACCGTTACGACACAAACCACGAATACTGTCTATTATTGTATAGGCTAACGGTAGTCCTCGAGAAGTCGAGTTGCATCGAGCCAAATGCTGTAAAGCACTTTTACAATCCGACAATATTACATAATTACTAAAATCTAAATCATTTAAATACTGTAGAGCTTCACTTATAGCTACCAATTCAGCGAACATAGACGAAACTCTAGTAGATATTCGAAATTGTTTATTAATATTCTTTTGCGGATCTAAAAAAGCCGACCCAATATCCTGCAAAATTTTAGAACCGTCGGTATAAATTTTATAATATTCACTGTAATTATGTTCAATGAATTGGTAACAATCCTCTTTTAGTTTCAAAGTATTACAATTTTTCTTTGACGTTTTTAAACATTGTATGTTACATTTTATACATCCAGATAAGTCCACACTGCTGACCCAAGAATCGAGTGAAAACATTTCTAATTTATGACTACTATGGATCTGCACATTCTTTAAATATTTGTGAACAAGTACTAACAAGGGTAGCTTCTTTCGTCGCCAATACCTTTGTGAACATAAAGATTCTAACCTATGCAATTGAACGATTACATAATCATAGTTTTCGACTGATTTACACTTAAGCCAAAATTTTGCTGCAAGTATATGTCTTCTTATAAATAAGGGTTGGATATTTAATTCTAATTCCATAACATGAATAGGCGTTGACTTTATAAAACCTCCAATTAATCTCATGCACATATTTTGTATTTTATCAATTTTAGCTAAATTAGTTTTAGAACAATTATCGTAACAAAAACTTGCATAATCGATTCTACTTCTCACTAGCGACAAATATAAGCGTCTTAAATGTGACGGGTGGATACCCCAACCTGGGCCTACTAAAATTTTAAATACATTCAAGAACTTCACACATTTTTCATAGTTTTCGTTGATGTGTTTAGTCCACCTTAGGGACTGATCGAGCCAAACACCCAGATATTTAATGTTGTACACCACTTCAACTAACTGTTCATTAATTTTAACATTAATAAGTGACTCATTATTTGCATCCACCAATCTTCTAAAACCACGGGAGAATAGACATACCTTAGTTTTCGATACTGATATTTCGAGCCCCAAATTTGTCAACATGTCATTAAATATAACTAATGCATTCTGTAATTGGACAGTCCCTTGAACAATATTATTGCAAGTGGTGTACAGCACAAAATCATCTGCGTATTGAGATATCCCTAAATCAGTTTGAGCCCTACAAATATCTATTGTTGCAATATTGAATAATAAAGGGGACAATGGGTCACCCTGAGCCAAACCTCTATTCGTACCACGAGACATAACTGTACTACTATATTGCATTGTTAGATTTCGGCGTTGAAGGAAATTCCACAGATATGAGCACATTTTAGAACCAACCTCAAGACGATCAAGAATTGATAGCAAAGAACTTATTTCAATATTATTATAGGCACTATTGATGTCTATGAAGCAAGCTAAGGTAATTCTCTTGAAACTGAAACCCACCAATATATCATTTATAAGATATGTTACATTATGCTGAGTAGAGTATGTCTTTCGGAAACCAGTAGTATGTTTAAAAAATAAATTATTTTTTTCAAAGTACCACTCCAAACGATTATTAAGAATTTTGTGAAATACTTTACACAAACACGACATCATAGATATTGGCCGCAGAGAAGCCACGTCATTCGTATCACGACCCGGTTTAGGAATTGCAATTACAGATATGTCTCGCCATTGTTTTGGTACAAAGCTGTTTTCGTAAAATCGATTAAATAAATGTAATAAGATAAGTTTACCTTTATAAGGGAGATTGCGGATCATACTATAGGAGATATTATCAAGACCTGGGCTAGTGTCTCGCATACTAACTGCATTTATTAGCTCTGTAAGTGAAATACCGGTATCTAATTTTTCATTCCGTGATCTAAAAACAGGTGTCTGAGGCGTTACCGAATCGGGTGTCAAGCTATGCAAGAGATTAATCATCGTTTCTTTTTCCACAAATCTGGAGGGTGATTTGTACCCTTTTATCCAGCGCATTTTATTATATAAGCTACTTAATGAACTAGATTTGTCTAAGGATGAACAAAACTCACGCCAGCTATCTATTCGCGTTTTACGAATGAGACACTGCGCAAACCTTATCCTGTCCTTCAACATATCTAGATTTTGAGGTGTGGGATTCCGTCTAAATTTTGATAACGCCAATCGGCGTTCAGCCACTGCTTGAGATAAATCAGTGTTCCAGTAAGGTCTAGGCATGAATTTAGAAGTTAGGTCTCGATTTAATTTAGTAGTAGGGATATGTAGTTCTGCACCAATATTCATAAAATCAACAAACTGATCGTACTGAGCTTGAAGATTGTTATTAAACTTGTAATTAATATATAAGTCATCAAGTAATTTTGAATATGATAGCCAATCTGCTTTCTTAAATTGTCTTTTTATAATATTTAAATCTTTTGTGTTAACGACAGTAGATATTTTAACCACACTGTGATCACTTCCTAATGTTTCACATAATACTTTAAATTGAAATTTAATAGCTATACTAGAAGATACAAAAACAACGTCAGGAGAATATTGCTGCAGAATACCATCGACCAACCTGACACGAGTAGGAGTACCGTCGTTTAGTGTAACAAACGGTGTATCCACTAATGCGTTAAAAATTTGTAGGCCTCGACTGTCTGTTTTTCGTGACCAATTCGTATGGTGCGCGTTGAAGTCTCCAACTATTACAGCGTTACCCCTCGCTAGACTTAAAATCTGTTCCCAGTCACTAATACAAGTCCTCGCTGCGGGAGGACAGTATACGCATATTAAATCAACAATATCCCCGCAGTTAAAGAGCTTTAAATGAATTATTTCGATACTAGGATTAGACAAATTAACACATACCTGCTTACATTGCACAGTTTGATGTGTACAAATGGCTACGCCACCATACGAATCGTTCCGATCACAGCGAAAAATATTATAATTCCGAATATGTATCTGAGTTTCAGCTTCGAGCCATGTTTCATTAATACAAGCAATGTGGACTTTTTCTTGACACAATAAACCATCAAAAGCAGTTAACTTAGGCTTTAAGCTTTGCGCATTCCAGAGAACTATATTTAAAGCTATTATTTTATTTGCTGTTTTATCCATTAAATGAATCGAAAATATTTTTTAAAACTGTTCCATTCGCAATATTTTCTGTTAGTTTAAGTATGCACCACTCAGTCACGCATTTAATTACTCTATGTACTTTAACTTCTATAGAAACCTCCCTCAAGAATATGATTTCCTTTAATCTCATTAATAGCTCCCAAAATGTTACATGATCCTCACTCTTTTTCTTTTTATTATTTTCTTCTAGTGTAATTTCTTCCGACCCTACTTTATACGTATTACCAGATTTATTTCTTGATTCTCTAACTTTATCTGTATGAACGGTTGCTTTGTAAATATTTTCATCCATTATAACATCTTCAGGTACTGCATAATATTTACTGCTTCTTTTGTCTCTTAATTTCTTACGGTTGTTTTGATGAACATCAGCCTTCACTTTTAATTTGCTAGCGTACGATGATATTTCTTCCTGATGATGCTCTGATTCTGATAATGGAATGATAGTTTCTTCTAAGATGTCGGATTCTTCACCAGTTAGATTACATTTTTTCCTACTTGCATATTGTACGAAATCAGCATCATTGATGAGCTTTTTAGGTGAATCTATAACAAGCATTAAGCGAGCCTGTCTATACGTGCAATTAAACTCGGACATTAATTCTCTTATCCTTTTTTCTTTCTTAAATTCAGGGCATAATCTAGCAAGTGACATGTGGTTACCATGACAGTTCACACATTTAAATGTTTCCGTATCACAATTAGGATGGTCACTTCCACATTTAGGACATACGATTTTGTTTGATGGGCATCTTTTGGCAGTATGACCCAACTTCCAACACTTTGAGCATTGTGATACAGGGAACACAAATTGTTCGACTTTAATTCGTACACTATCTACATATACAAATGGAGGTAAATACGACCCATTGAAGCACAATTTGACTGTCTCGCTCGGTACCCATTTTCCATCAACATCACGACGGAGAAGGCGGTTCGCCGAGTTCAATATTCCGGGGTTCGGGCATCGAATCAGTTCATGAATTTCCTCATTTGAAAGATCTAATTCTACATTTCGAATCGTGCCATATGAAAAATTAACCTGATAGGGCCTCTGAAACTTCCATCCCTTTTCAATCAATTCTTTACAGTTCATCAATTTTTCAACCGTTATCTCGCTGCCCAATTGTACACGAATTTTGTAAGGTGTTAAATATTTTATCGCTTCAATATCCATAACATCAATTTTTTTAAATAGTTTTGCAAGAGAAAACTGCTTGGGCAACTTTTCGTGGCACGAAATATATACTTCAATACTTCCTTCCTTTTTCTTTCTGCCTCTCGATACAGTCTCCCATTCATCCTCCTCTTCTTCCACCCGTCTCCTTTTGCTTGGTATAGTGCTACTAAAAACTTCCTCTTCAACTCGCGAGTTCTCCATAATTATAGGTCTCTCAATCCCCTCATTTACACATAATATATTGTCCACTTCATCCTCCTGTATGTTTTCACAACTACGAATAGATTCATCACTATCTGCTTGCATAGTTATTAAAGTTAATTGAACACATTTGTAAATAAATAAGAAGTGTTACCGCACACGGCACAATGCAACAGATGTTCAGATAACAAACCGCCGGCGAGCGGTGCCCGGGCGCAGCGCCGTGCACACGTGGTAGGTACGGTGCAGTCCTCGCTACGCGTAAACAACCTTATCACCTGATCGATAACTTGAACACGTCTATCGCGCGCAGAGGTCCGTCCGCGAGTCGTATTTATTAATTTTAAGTAAATTTATTATTATTATATATTTTTATAATATTCATATTAAGTATATAATTTATTTACTATTATAAATTTGTATATTATTTGTTTGATATTGTAAGTATGTATATTTTTCGTTTTAAGCCTAGTATGTAGGATAAGTGTAATGTCTATATTGTAAGTGCACGTTCTATCTGTTTTCTTTTAAATAATTTCTCTCTATAGGGCTGCTGTAAGAGATTTCTTATTTAGAAATAAGCAGTTCCTTTGTGTCGATTTCCGTGTAAATTGTTATGTAAAAATGTTCCTGTGTACAATAAACTGAAAAATAAAATAAAATAAATAAACATATTAGTAGGACTTATGTAAATTATAAGTACCTACTCCCGGCCTAGGATTCTGAGTCTATAGACATCTATTTATTTAAATATACCTAATCAGTAGTTTGAGCACTGCAGCAGTGCACTATATCGAAAATTTCATACAAACATGAAAGTCAAAAGTAAGTCTTTCAGCGCTGGTACTTTCACAGTAAACTCTACATAGGAGGCACACACACACCCTAATGTATTATCACTCATTTATTTTACACCTTGTACATACATCATACATAGTCCATACGTTATGGTAATTTCGTTACCCGTCTGCTACAGTCGGGTAAAAATTCGACAAAACGATTTGGTTCTTTCACAAAAAATGTCGAATTACTAATTAGTAATTTAACTTATTTGATTGAAAATAACATTTGTGCACAATTATTATATAATGAAAAGCTCTCCTATTTACAGGCTGTCTCTGTCACTGTTTGGCAGAATGAAAATCATGTAAATTAAATTAACTGTAGTTTCAGAATTAGAATTTTAAAGACCTCGGGATTATTATCCAATTAATTCCACCCGAATGCACTAAAATCCGACTAGTAGGTACCTACTAGCTGTGCCCGCGACTTCGTTCGCGTGGTTTTCAAGTGACTTAAACCGTTTATGCAGCGCACGCAACGAAAGTCCCCCAAATGTGAATAATTTTCCCCGTTTTTGCAACATTTCTCACTGACGCTTCCACAGACGCTTCGCTCCTATTGGTCGCAGCGTAATGTTATATAGCCTAAAGCTCTATAAATGGACTATCCAAGAAAAAAAGAGTTTTTTAAAATCGGTAACCAGTAGTTCCAGAGATTAGCGCGTTTAAAGAAACAAACAAACAAACTCTTCCGCTTTAAAATATTAGTATATATGAATTAATTCCATCCCAAAAACCGACTAGTCGTAGGGAACCAGTATGGATTTACTGGGAAAACATGAAGGGACTATCGCGTGCGGGAGCTCAAGGTCTGTTTATTTTGAAATTAGCAAATCTGAGAGCCGGCACTCTGCTTGAGCAAATACTAGGGTAGCAGCGTGCTGGTGTTATTGTATTATTACGAGATTATAGGATTGTAGATTTGTAGAGGACTCAGCTCTTTACATACTTCACGGGTATACCATAAATGTGTGATCTTTTTCATGATGTGTAGGTAGTAATTTTTTTAAGGCTAAGTGCTCATGACGCTCAGGTCACATGCTGACCTTGTTATTTTGCCAACGAGTGAGCTCTTATTCACAGGCTGCACCTTTATCTAATATACTCTCTCTCGAGTTTTAGCGAGACTAAGGAACAGCAATTCATTTTTATATATAAGAATAAGCGTTTCATTATTCGCCCACCTATCTGCTAGAAGTGCCTAATACTTTTGATAATGGGTCAGTGAGTAAGTGAGTAAGTCAGTGACAAAATTAGAAAACTTTGATAAGTTATAATTCTAAGGCCCGTATAAATAAAACAATTTCAATCTCTTCTTGAGATACCAATTGACTAAAAACCATAGACCAATTACATACCTTAGATAATTTGTCCATGCTAAAAACAACGTTTCGTTTCACTTTTAAAAGTGACCAATTTTATTAATGTCACATACTAGGTATTTTAATTTCTTTTCATTTTGAAGAGAAAATGACCTGGACTATTTCGAGAAAAGAATGGTAGGTATGGCCGTGCACAACTTGGCAGGGGCACTACCGTGCTCCTAGGTATTCAGGATATAATAATGTTCAGTTCAATATACACGTACATCAAACGGCGGTGTTATGGATACAGCCGTTTGATGTACGTGAATACGGTCTTTACATTGAGAAATAAATTATTTAATTCTTTACCTATCAAGGAGTGTTATAGAATTTGGATGGGTATAATTATTGATCCCTCCCCGATTTCGGCGTCGGTAGCCGATTTCATTGTTGCCAGGCCAGCTAGCATAGGTTATTTTACAGTGCCCAAGTGTGCGCGCAATACACAGAAGCACTCTCTCTTCCTTTTACTCTCATAACACAGTGGACGGTAAACCGACACGACTGGCGAGAGCACAGGCGCAGTACCGACTTTTTACATGCCCATCCGACGCATGGATCATCTTTCTTGTCAGACAACCAGGTGATCAGCCTGCATTTTCCTAACAAAACTTGAAAACAACATTTTTTGTTGTTCCAACGCGGGAATCGAACCCACGACTTCCGGGTCGAGAGCAAAGGTCTGAACCAGTAACCTCTAGACCACGACGGTGGATGGGTATGATAGGTAGGTATGTAGCTGCAACATTTTTTTTAATTACGTTCATAATAAATCCATTTTAAATGCGTAAGCATAAGACACAATAAGTTATGACGAGTCTATACAAAGACATTCAATTATTTTACCTGTACCACAAAGATAATAAACCTGTACGTAATAAGTATACATAATGAACTGCAAGTACTTAATTTATTTATTACTTAAACAGCGCTTAAAAGCGTTAAACGAAGCGTTCAATTTGAACAGCTGTAGGTAGGTATGATGTAGGCCGGTCTAGCCGAGGCCCCGCCCCGTCGATCGCGTGCCAACACCGCCAGGTCTGCCAGCTGACAACGTCACGACAATGTTGCTACTTGCTGCATCGATTATGCGGCGAACTTTCCGTTGCGAAAATGTTACCTACACGTTATGAAAAAAACCAGTGATATACTTCATCTATGAGTAGCTCGACACCGCTAGCTGACACGTCACGACAATGTTGCTACTTGCTGCATCGATCTCTACGTTGTGCAAATGTTACACATTGAAATGTTACAAACCGGTGGTAGAGTCCTCAGATTAATAACTTCCATTTCATTTATCATCCCGAAAGAAAAAGCTAGTATCAACTGAGATCGTAAGTTTTTATTTACTGGTTATCCCTACGACTAGTTAAATCTGACCTCCAATACAAGTACCTACATTAAAGTTAATTCCACTAATTGTCGTGCGACTTCTTTCATGAAATGGACTCTAGCTTGCTTTTCTTGTTGACTTTCCAAAAATAGCTTGTTAAGTTTCATTTGGAAATAAAAAGTTATTTATTTTATTACCGGGTAATTAGTAGAGTAGGTACCTAAAGAAGCCCGTAACAATAAGTTTTATTTACATTATGTTATCTAAATGTATTCGAATCAGTATTTAACTATTTGTAGAAATAGCCTGTACGGTGTACCTAAATAAAAACCGGCCAAGTGCGAGTCGGACTCGTAATAGACCTTACATTTTTTTATCCTTGCTAACTCTGTTAGCTATCACAATCGAGAGTTCCGTCCAAGAAATTATTGGACGTCTCATCGAAATGAAGCTACTCAAGAAAAAATTGCTTGATACTAATCAACTTAAAACAATGTAGGTATGGGGGAACCCTGACTTTAAGGAAGTGCCCCGTACAAAATGCAAAAACATGTTTGTTGTATATTATGTCCAGCAGGCTTACTCCCGACACAATCGATAATCAAATCAGTTCGATCTCAACTAAGAATCAAAATAAACAAACGTCAATTTATTCGGGAGTACGCGACACGATCGAATCTGATTCAAAATCGAATCAGTTTGGAGAGTAAGGACCCAGGTGACCGGACGAATCCTAAATATACCCGATCACAGTGTTAATATCGGTTTTATTTTAATTATCGGGTGATAGCGGTAGAGAATAGAGATGGTCGCACGCTCACTGCGCCACGTCTTGAGGACTACTTTCATGTAAAGGATTCAGGAATTGTAACTTTATACAAAGTCACAATTTAAGATATTAGTGTCTGTCGATAAATAAAACACAATAAAAAGTTTATAGCTATATGTTAATAACTGTAAATTACACATTATACAATTTAGAAAAGGTTATATAAATACCTAATACAAATCGATGAAACGGAATGCGATTATTATGCAATTCCACCACAATTCTAAATTCAAACAAATTCAAATGGCGTTCTCGTTCTAATTTTAACACGTACGAGCAACGTTACTTATTCGGTTCACAATCCCGAAATTGAACCTTATAACAATGTCATAGGGGTCGCTGACATTTCACAAACGTCACACCTTTGTCTATGGTGTACGTGTCACATAATGACGCGGTAGTGGGTCGCCATAATGATGCTCCCGCTATGTTCCCACGCAGTTGGGATCACTTTTTGGGCGTGTAATTTTCTTTGTTTACGTCCACGCGGGCGGTATGCGAAATTATCGAATTGACAGTGACGTGTAAACTTTTTTTATGACAAATAAACATTCCCAGGACAAATGGATGCGGAGGCTTTTTAGTTGATGGGAACATAATGAAGGACAATATAAATAACTAAAATCTATGGTATTATATCAAAAATGGTACTGAAAAGTTAAATGCTGTATATACCTACTTAAGTGGGTACGATGATAATTAATATCTACCTGAGGAATGAATTCACTGGTATGTGTGTGACATTAAACTATTATATTATTTCTCTCATCTATAGGCTATTTTCTGTGCAATAGAAACTAGAAATTTACAAAAACCGGAGTAGGTACCTTAAAATATAATCAAAAACCGATTTTACTATCAATATCTGAAAACCTTAGTTACTAGCAGCCGTACTCTAGAGACGTTTAATGCTTACTTAAGTAGAGATTTTGCATAGAGTTATTATGACATAATATATTTTCTCCAAAATGTCTACTATGCGGCTGTAAACGTAATTATAAAGAAACCTATGTTCTTTAATAGCTAAGCGTTGGTTATAACCAGTCACCCACCTCCTCCACTCTACTACTACTAGTGAAGTGTGAACTATCAACTTATTATTGTCTTAACTTCCAAAATACGTGGCAAATTCTCATAACCTTTGCATCAAGTTTATGACGTAAAAAAATAGGTCGCAATTTGCAGCCACCCACATTTTCCCGCCGAAAACTCATCCCGCTGAAATCAATACGTAATACGGCAGTCGCTTACCACGTCACGTACGACATCGAGCATTTGTATTGTGACTTGTAATACCTTTTTTGTTCCATTTGATTTATTACATTTATTACACATTCATATTATAATGTTAAAATTGTGACACGCTTATCGCTATGGGTTTTCGAAAGAGCAATGTCGCATAATCGTTTTAATGTTATACAATCATTATCAAAGGAAATCGGCAATCCGCCTTCTATATTTTGAAATAGCTTTCGAAACTTATTGACGCGTTCTTTAGCATTTAAAATTAAGAAAAAAATAATATTGTAAAATTCGAATTTTGAAAATAATTTTATGCTAATTAGTAATGAAGAATAAGTTTTGTGTTGTCTTATTATGTGTAATGCATTTATAAGAAGTATTTTATGCTTTATATTAATAGATATTTGTCATTTTGAGACGAATATGCAGCCGACCCGTTGAATTCTTTTTATATTATATGTCTCTACCACATACTCTACGGCGTAGAGTCTACGCCAAGTTCATCGACAAAATATAGTAGCGAATTCGCGACTCTTGTCTTTCTTACCAATATTATGTATAGTTCGTACTACGTCCCTGATAAATTTAACCTAAAGGTAAACAAACCGAAAACATCGAAATTTTCACATATTTACTTATTGTGCACACTTATCAACACTTTCACATGTATATCAAAGGATCAGGTTAAACAATAATTAACATAATATTTAAACATCAAATGAAAAACCTTGACAGTAAAAATACGCTATTTTGACACTGCCGACTGTAGAATATAGTCTATGGATTCATGTAGCCAACAATAATCATTGCATTAATATTGACCAATTGGTATCACTGACTAATCTATGGTTGTGTCATAGACGGCTTTGTTTACGTTTAGGTTAAATTTAAGGGCAATTACATGTACACTAATTACAAATTTATGCGGTTTACAGGCCCAATGAGTCTTCAAACACTACCATATAGGTGTTGTCACGTAGCCAACATCTTTTATAAAAATCTTTTTCGTAGTTATAAAGTAAGTTTCTAACCCAAATATAACATAACACCGCTTTATTTTAATAATTTCTATTTACTCGACATAATATCTATGTGGTATCATAGTATTATTCGTGACTTATGTAGGTATGGGTGCGTTACCTTAAAATGCTTGTCAGTTTTATTGAATTGAAAACAAATTTAAATTGTAGTTTTCTCAATCCTTATTACCTACATAAAGTAAGTATGTTAGTTGCAACATAATAACAAAGACACGATAAACAAATGAGTTACGAGCATTTCCAAATGCTTGTGACAACTTTTTGTTATCGAAACGATGCAATGTCAATTGGTAATTATTGTATTACATTTTTTTTCTCTTTAAACATACATTAATCATCATGTAAAGTCCATCAATGTCTTAAAGCTTTGCCTGCCCTCTATACAGGCTATGATATTAATGAGTTATAATACTCTAGGATGTGTATGAGTCCCGTGTCTAAAGGAGTTTCTCTACCAGCGCTGAAAGAGTTTTTTTTAAATTATTGTACGGGAAATTTTATGATGTTGGTGCATTTCTAATACAAACATGAAAGTCAAAGTAAGTCTTTCAGCGCTGGTATTTTCACAGTATACTCAACATACTTAGGAGTCAAATACACACCCTAAAGTATTATCACTCATCTATTTTACACCTTGTACAGTGTCGGATAAACCACGTAGCAAGAGTAGCAATAGCTACGGGCCCCGCGCGAAAGGGGGCCCCGCAAATTAAGAGGAAACACCACGAAATTTTTTCCATACAAAAATAGGGGTCTAGGGGATTTCTATTTCCTCCCTGGATAACACCTCTAGAGTAACAATTTTTTTCCTGAATATTAATGGATATTGTTTGTACGTCCCTATTTTTTCCTTTTTTTAATAAATTAATTATTTAAAGAGATATGGACGTTTAAAAACCTAAAAAAAATGGCCAGACTCTCCGCTATGTTTAAATATCTAGGAAACAGATTTGACTACAATAAACAACAAAAGCAAAAAATAGGAACCTAGCTCAATCCTTTTTTTAGCTAATACAGAAAAAATATTTAAATCGGTTAAGTTTTGGAGGAGGAAACAGGAATCCCCTAAACGTCGATTTCTGGTACTTTTAAAGGTAATTTCAGTCCAAGTTGCAGTTGTCTCTATCGCGCTAGTGATGGCTAGCTAAGGCACTGCGAGACAGCAATATATTTTATAAATACCTATTTTGTATTTCTCTCAACCGTGGTGTTTCCTCTTAAAACCCACTCATCTCAGCCCGAGCGTAATTTTTACATAATTATTTATTATGCAATACTTAGCTACATGTAGAGTTGTAGACGGGTAGTTAATAATGTAACGTTTGATATTTTTCTATCCTATAAAAATTACAATTTTCTATCCTAGTCTTAGTCTTGGTCCTAATAAAAGAAACTTACAAAAAAAATATGAGTTTGGACCTCTCGGAAAACCATGGTCATCGAAAAACAATGTCTCTGGTTTCCTAACTTTTATTTTTAAAAGGGAGTAATTTAGTGGAAATACGGAGCTAGTTTCAGATGGCCATTTTATATCACCTTTAATTTACATCCATAGGTGTATTACCATGCAAACTGTGTTTTAAATGATAGTAAATAAGTTCATAACTATATGAAGTAATCAAATATTAACTAGTTACTAGCTGTGCCCGCGACTTCATTCGCGTGGTTTTTGAGTGACTTAAACTGTTTATGCAGCGCACGTAACGAAATCCCCCAAATGTGAATAACTTTCCCCGTTTTCGCAACATTTCGCAGTGACGCTTCGCTTCTATTGGTCCTTAATTTGTCTCAAAACCTTAAATATATGTTCAATATAAAGTATTATAATATAATACTTCCCATTGCCTGGTACCTACCCCTAACATAAGTTCTACAGATACTTATCACGGGGACATATTGACGAGGTGTAAAGCGTCCATAAATATTAATATAAGTATGAATTAATTTAATTAAATGTAACGTGCACTATCACACCTAGATACAGTTTAACACAACCTTGAAATATATATACCTATGGAAAGCAAAATACTTAGCGTTCAACAAAGGAATAATTGAAATGCTCGATAATCAAAATATTGAGGCCATTACAGAGAAACGCTTGCGCATCGAATCTTTGACATTGGCTTTTTGAAAACACGGAACAAAATTGAAAATCTGTACTCATTTCCACCGCCTAATTAGGTTCAGTTGACGTTGACAGGTCGATTCGCGCGCTTTTCCGTCGCGCGTAGTTTTTTTTAATTAGTTCGTAAAATGTTATAGTAATTAAGTGGAACGGTTTTTTGGTTAAGTGTTTTTGTGATTTAGTGTTTAAAAATTATAAAATGAAGATGAAAGACGGTATGTGTTCTTTATGTTTTGTCGGTTTTATGTGCTAAGAATTTAAAATTAAACTATGGATTTTTATTTTAAATACCTACTTTGGCAATTGTAGATCATAAAATATATTATGTTAAAATCATCCTAGGATTTAAATAGATATTTTTTATTAACGACTAAATGACTTTAGAATCAAATTTAATCCTTAAAATAATTAAATCCGACCAAATTGATTTGTCTCTGTTTCTTTATTGCACGACAAATAAATAACATTTGAATTTAATACATTATAGTGTAAAATAGACCTTTTGTTCTCGTTGAAATTTATTAAAAGCCTGATCATCGTTTAAATGACCAACACCTTATGTTTTATTCGGTATTTTTTCTTCTTTATTTATTTTTTCACATGCTACGTGTATGTAAGAAAATCATGCACCTACTCCCATAGCAAATTTAAATTTTCTGAATAAAATTAAATTCGCCAGGAATATATTGGGTTTTACTCTTTTTTATACTTTATAAAAAATATTCCGGGTGTTAAAACCTCTTTATGTTTGTATATTAAAATAATGAAATGATTAGTTTGTCGAGTTTATGTCTTAATTAAAAATAATACTCTATGAAGCGATGCAGCCAAAGATATAAGAACCTACATTCTTATATCTTTGGCTGCATCGCGCTATAGAAAACCACGTTAGACTGCAGATATACTTAATATTGGAAAAGGATGAGTTTGAATTGGAAAGCAGTAATACAAGTCCACAAGTAAGAAAGTGGTTTTACTTAGTAGATATTTTTGTGGATTCACAGGGATAATAAATCATTCTAAATTTGAATGGTGGGAGCGTATTCAAAATACGCCCAGTTGCTTTTTTAATTATTACATACCTACCTACAAATCGTTGTAGCATATGACAAGAAATAAAATTTAAAAAATAACTAACCCCCCAATTTGTTACGTAGTGAGCGAACTTATGCTGATTAATTTATTAAGGACACTCGCGTCATATTTTAAACAGAAAACCGGGTCATCCGTAAAAATTTTCCTTTACAAACTATTTGCATTAAAATCAATTGAAATCGGTTTAGACGTGACATAGTAACTTTAAGTAAGTAAGTAAATTTATCGACCTGCTGTGGTTGAGCACGTCGGTGCTCAAGCAGTTGCGGTTTCAAATCCCGCCGACGGAATAAAAGAGTTTTTTGTGTTACTGGATGTGTATTAAATTTGTGTATTAATATAATAAAAATCTTAAATATATGTATAGTATAAGTATTAAATATATTTCCGTTGTCTGGTACCTGTAATACATGTTCTTCGGATCTTAACACGGGGCCAGATTGACGTGGTGTGAAACGTTCATAGATATTATTAGTGCAGAGCATTACTGGTGCAGGTGTCCATGGGGTTTGGAACTTCATTTTCTTCTGACTTCCCAACAACCATCTTTCCTGTGGGTGACGTCACCTTTTACTTTTTTATTGACCATACAAGTTCTTGGACACTTAGCGCGGAGCCAGATTGACGTAGTGTGAAAGTGTCAATAGACATTATTGTTCATCCTCACAAACGTTCACATGTCCATTGTAGTAGTAGTAGTAATTAGTAATTAGTGCTTACGATGTCAGTTACTAGGCATGTGGTCACACAGTGAGTCACCTTGCTGACTCGGCGGTATAAGTGTGTCGCGACCTCCATACCTACCATACAGCCTGACACAGTTAAGATGGCTGTATAATACATAATATGTATGAATAATATCATAAATTACTATGGCTGTCCTGGCAAACTTTGTATCGTCTTATAGAGCCCGAGCTCGTGAACGCCAGACTTCCGTTATGGTGTAAAAGTTAAAAATTTCTGAATCCATGCTCCCAACACAGGTAAGAATGATGGCCAAATATGAAGTTTGGGTGGGGTGGTTTTGGGATAAACGGTCAATGTTGGGTAGCCCGTTCATCGAGATTGGCTATATGCTATACATAATCATGCTAAGATCAATAGAAGCGGATCGTCAATAAAAAATGTTTAAAAATCGGAGGTTTTCTATTTTATATTTTTATATATTATAAATTACTAAATGGGTATATCCATAGGTACGAATCTGTACTATTATAAAGCTGAAGAGTTTGTTTGTTTGTTTATTTGAACGCTCTAGCCCCAGAAACTACTGGTCCGATAAAAAAAAACAGTTTCTTTTTCTAAATAATTCCGCAAAAGCAGTAACTAAGCGTCGAGTTAACATCGCGTTTCACCTTTAAAGTGTTTTACTTTAAAGCCGTTGAGATCGAACTGATGCGATTCTCGATTGTGTCAGGAGTAAGCCCGCAGGCTCTATCGACATAATATTCTTCTCAAAATACCAAACTATTCACTATCATAGGCGCACTTCATTTTTCCACACATATTTACATTATTAAGGGCCGGCATAAGTTACATATTTACACAGAGACTGGATTCCACCGGACGTTAAGGGACTGTCGCCCTTCTGGGCTTCCCAATAGAGCATATTATGCCATGGGCTAGTGGATGAGTTAACAAACCATTTCTCTATATTATCACTATAATGACAATAAACCTGTTTCGGGGATCCTCGGGGAAATATTTAAACGCGTTTGAAAATAAATAATATCAGAGGATGATATTTAAATAGTACCTAATATTTATACTAACATTTTTTCTACCTATAGTACAGATATCGCCCACACCGATTTCGAACGGTTGACGGCTTCATTGGAACTAGCAACGCAGGAGTTACTTTATAGTGCCCAAGTATGTGTACTACACAAGATCACTCTTCCTCTTACTTTTGTAACCCAGTGTGTGACCGACACGTCTGTTGAGAAATGGGGACCGTCACATGCCCGTACGAACACATAGATCATTTTTTTTGTCAAATCTGGGCCCTAATTTTCAGGCCGCGAACTTAGTTCCGAATATGAGTATATCCCAATCGCACGCGCGGTAAATCTCATTTGCATAAGCGGGACAGACCGATAGTAAAAACTAAGTTCGAGGCCTAAGAATTAGCGCCCAGGGCCCTAATTCTCAGTCCTCGAACTTAGTTTTTACTATCGGTCTGTCCCGCTCATGCAAATGAGATTTAGCGCGCGTGCGAGCGGGATATACTAATATTCGAACATTTTTCCACTACCCGAGAATCGTGCTCCTGGTGATTAGCCATAGGGATCTGACATTGACTACAAAAATCGATTAATTAATAACACATTCCTATAAATAAGAAATTAAAATCGGTTTTTTATTAAAATATATTCGATATTTAATTTTAGTATTGCCCTAACCAGATTTAGAAAACAATTTTGTTTTGTTCTATCGCAGGGAACGAACAAACTATCTCAAGAGTCAAGCTCTAAACCACTAAATCATCAAGGTAGAGCAGGGGCCTTACTCTCCAAACTGATTTGATTTTGATTTAGATACGATCATGCCGCGTACTTCCTAATAAATTGACATTAATTGTTTATTATGATTCTCAGTCGATTGATATGGTCGGGAGTACAAAAAGTTACTTTCTAACAATTTTCTTTATCCTGATTAGTTTCAAAGTAATTCACCAAAAGAAATCTTAAATATGTGTATAGCTTAATGTATTGTGTATATCTGTTGGTTCCTGTATGGATTCTTAGCACGGTGCCAGATTGACGTGGTGTGAAGCGTCCATAGATATCTTACATATAAATTTTTTTTGCTGTTCGTTAGTCTCGCTAAAACTCGAGAACGGCTGAATCAATTAGGCTATTTTCAGTCTAGAATTCAAAGGCTAGGGAAGGTTTAAACGGTTTCTATGCTCAACATGGCTCAACGAAGTGGGTACTCTCAAGTGTATACATTTGACAGCGATATTGTAAACAATTGTACAAATTACGCCTATTTATTGCTGTTGCAAGATACATAATCGTAGGCTGATTATGTATCTTATGTATTATTATATATGCAACAGCAATAAATAGGCGTAATTTATCGCTGTCAAATGTATACACTTGAGAGCGATATTGTACACAATTGTACAATTAGCCTGCCTGCCGGTCAGCTAGTTATTATTATATTATACCAATATATTATTTTATAGTGCGTCTATGGCATGTAATACCAATAAGTTAAAATTGTTTAAGTAAAATTACACATTAAGAGTTGAAATAAATCGCTTAATTGAAAAATGCCATAAGGACGGAACCCTCACGTGTAAAGGGCAGACGACCTGTGACAGCACGGTAGCCATTGCACTTATAAAATGGCTGACAATATGGCGCATGGTCCTTCGAGTTTTTTTGACCTTTTATAGAGTTTCGTGTGGGTAGGTGTTGTTGGGGCTTACGACTCGTTTTAAAACTCAGGCTGGCTTTTTTATAGTCAAACGGTATATAGGTACCTACTTATATGGTGGAATTCAGGTTTATTTACAATATTTTGGATTATCACATGAATCAATATAATGTCTATGTTACAAATGACAATGAAAATATGCGCACACGGCTGGACCAATGGAGATTGTTCATTAATTTTTATTTTTATCTCTCCGTAAACTGTGTTGACAATAAATACGTCTGAAAAAATGTTACAATACCTACGTCGTGTATAATTTCAAATTGTCGATCCCGTGACGTCATTTTTCAACTTGTGCTTAACGCAACGGCCGCGAAACTTTCGAAAATTTGAAACGTCTGTAAATTCATTAATACTTTGATGAACCAGTGTAGGTATTTGTACAGATTCACAAGCCCTACTGTTGCAACAGTTTTAAGCAATTTTGTATACCTAGTAACATTCTTCATTCTAATAAAATTTGGTATGAAGTAACGAAAAAAACCTTTATGCATAGATTATTATCAAAATCCTTGTCCGTCCTTTTGTATTCGCAGTAGTCTAGTAAAATGGAGTACCTAACGTTGCCTAAAATGTTCCGATTAAATGTGATCCTTATGTAACCAAAGCTTAGTGATGTTACCAATTTAAACTTCACTTATTCTCTGCGCATTGAAGAAGTGTTATTTATGGCTTTATAATGGAACATTAACTTGTTCGATTAAAATTGGGTTGTTTACATTTGCATCATATTCAATCTGAACGGAGACTACTTAGTAAACTAGTTTAAGAAAAACGAAGGTCTTGCTTGCCATTAAGTCCCGATTTCACCAACGCATGTTAGTGATAATGGCTTGTTAAAAACCTTCTCATTCATGGACAGGAATTACGAGAGGAACAACATGATATATAACGAAGTATTAACTTAAACATTGCTTGGTGAAACACGCCCTAAAATTGGAAGCATTATAGAAGCCCATGGAGCTTTGTTTACATTAATATCACATTGAACAGGAACAGAGTAACTGACCGTCGGGAATGTACCTCGCGCCTCGTATTGTCAACCCGCTAAACATTTTACTAACTCGTCCAACGGTTTCCCTAAACGACAATCTTATACATATCTACAGGTGTAGTAAATCCAAAATTCAAGACGTCATACAAGCGAGTAAAAGCAACGTACCGTTAGTGCGTTGCGTCGTCGCAGCGTCAACGCTGCGTCGTTTCCCGTGGACCATGTGATCTATAGGTACTATCTATACTAATATTATAAAGCGGAAGAGTTTGTTTATTTGTTTAAACACGCTAATCTCAGGAAATACTGATCCGATTTGAAAAAAATCTTTTTTGTTGGATAGTCCATTTATAGCGGAAGGCTTTAGGCTATATAACATTAGGCTGCGACCAATAGGAGCGAAGCATCAGTGAGAAATGTTGCAAAAACGGGGAGACTTTTGTTGTGTGCGCTCCAGCGCAATTAACTTTAACATTGCTTGCATAAATGGTTTAAGTCGCTCGAAAACCACGCGAACGAAGTCGCGGGAACATCTAGTAAACAATATACTATGGAGATCGAGACAGCAGCGACGACGCAACGCACCACCTCACCCTTACAAGATTCACACACGGCACCGCGCACCGCTGCGAATAAGTATGACGATCAAGTGGATTTTACGCGGTGCTTCTATATTTTTTGTAGATAAAAAACATAATTATTATGTTCTTTATTTAATATGCCAACGCAGACGTAAAAAAAGTAAGACACAAAATCTGTCATATTTGTGTGCTAGAGTAGTCTGTGGCAGAGTCGGTGGAAACGTCGATAAAAAAAAGTAAGCTCAGGCCCACCCTGGGCTGGGATTTAATAGACGCTTAATAGAAGTCTATTACCCGCTGATACCTAACACGCTGTAGTCCGCCCAGAGTGGCGAGAGAGTATTCATGTGTTAGATGTCAGCGCATTTATTAGAAGCTGTAACGGACACACAATCCTGGATCGCGTTATCGAAGTTTTCAAAGTTCGGCGATAATACAACGGTCATCGGCCACAGTGGGCATCGGCCGGAGCGAGCATAACACCTGACTGTCAGAGCTTCCTTTGGGGTTTCTAATAATCCCAAAAGCTAATCCGATATGAGATTTCACCGCCTACCGCAGCGGTGCGCGGTGCCGTGTGTGAATCGCCTAAATCACATCACACAAGCGAGTAATCTTCGTTATTCCGATGTGGGCGTTCTTGGGCGGTCCTGACGCCTTGCGCATGAATTAATACCCACTTAACTTTTCGCTTACGTTATCTATATAGGTACACGAGTACGCAGGTCTTCACTTAATACGTACGTGAAGACCCTTTTTACGAAAATTGCGACGGTGGAGGATTATACCCACACTTATAGTTTATGTAGAGAAGGAGGTAGAATAGGTATTAATATTTCTTAAACGCTTAGTACTTAATAAAATTGACTTATCGTCAATTTGATCGCCGAATTACCTGATCTCAGTCAATCGATGGAACACATCGCAATAATTATTTCATACCGGTTTTCTAATACCTTAATATTTATCCGGTCGAGCCAGCCCAAGCATAACCACTCAAGAAAATATTGCTAAATAAAGTCCTAAGCATTTGACTATCAATTCTTAACATTAGGATTTGCTCTATAAAGGGATACCTCTTGTTGGTACGTGATTTTCAACAAATTCTCGAACTCTTGTAAAATTTGGCTAAACGTTTATAATTTGTCATCTAATGGCAGATTCGTGACTCCCAGAATGCTCGCCGGTGCAATAAAAACAAATATGCGTTTAAAGTAACAAATAAAATGGAAAAAATTCGAAAAGGCCGGCCGCCACGTTGGCTGCGCGTACGCACGTTCGCGCCCAAATCTTTATGGATCGTTTTTGTGCGTGACGTTTCGTACATTTTTTCGTTCGGATTTCAAATTCGAATTATGATCATTACTATTTATGGTTTTTCACTTAATCGTTTTATTTTCATACTGGAACATCTGGTATAAAGGGTATGAGAGGTTAGGATTAATAATGCTTAAAAATATAAACGTATTTTAACATTTATGTACTTGTTATTCTGACGTTTATGGTGTTATTACTATTTTTTAATTTTATAATTTCAACTGTCTTATAGGTTCTTGACATACAGCCTGTTGACAGACATACAGACAGACAGCGAAGTCTTAGTAATAAGGTCCCGTTTTTTCATACATGGGTACAAAAGCTTGAAAACTGTCTTCCATTTAAAATGTATCGCAGTTATTGTTTCTCTTGTATAAACTTTTATTTTCGTTCTGAAACAAACAAACGGCTTTTTAATTTTACTCGTGTCACTTTTTTTGCTTAAAAAACTTCAGACAGACGCGTGCCCAACACAAACTTTTTAATCTAATTAGTTGGTAAATATGTAAAGTCAATATTGGTTAAGTGAGTTTAATTTTAAGTGCTCAATCACTAACCAAGATGGCCGCTCAACGGGCGTCACCTGTTTACGAAATGAAGAACCGCCTGTTGCGTTGTTTTATACAAAACTAAAAAACGATCAGGGGGCCTACGCAAGATGCCATCGCTAATTATCGCTTACAAAGTTCGATAACAAAATGTATGGGATTTGACATAAGGTACGCTAAATGACATACCAAACCGCGATCATTTAGCATAGCTTATGTCAAATCCCATACATTTTGCTATAGAACTTTGTAAGCGACACTTAGCGATGGCATCTTGAGTAGGCCCCCGGACAATTAAAAAATGGTATAATACCACAAATGAACATCAACCGTTATTTAACCGTTGATCGGGACTTTTGAAGCGAAGCATGGCAAGCGATAATAATTAATAAAAAAAAACTATAATATCCCAGTTTTCCGTGCTACTAATATCTTGACACTTCTCCCATTTAAATCGGACCGGTACTCTAGTCGCTAGGCGGTTAAAAATGTGAAGAAAAGATACATTCAATCATAACCTATGCAGCTATGGTGCGTTCCAGTTGCAAGTAAATATTAATTACGTTATTAACGAAATTTTCAATCACATTCTTGTTTCTTGCGGCCTAAGTTCATACATAAAGAATAGGATGTGATTGAAAAGTTTGTTAATAAGGTTATTTCCTTGCAAATGGAACGCGTCTCTATTTGGTTGACTATTATTGTCTACAACGCGTAGCACTGCTACGGCGTAGTGCTAACTAAACTCTTTATAGTTGTAATAGCCTGTTTCTGAATGGCTAATCTATTGAAGTGCTCCGTGGTCTAGTGGTTCAGCTTCGCTCTCGACCCGAAGGTTGTGGGTTCGATTCCTGATTTGGAAAAACAAAAAAAAATGTTTTTAAGTTTGGTTAGGACAATGTAGGCTGTCGTTGTGTATTGCGCACACACTTGGGCACTATAAAATAACTCCTGCGTAGCTGGCCTGGTTTCAATGAAATCGGCTACCGACACCGAAATCTGTGAGAAGAGCTATTATTCTGTAAAAGTACCAGCGCTAAAGACTTACTTTTGACTTTAATGTTTGTATGAGAAATGCCCCAATGTCATAATTTTTCCCATATAATAATTTAAAAAACAAGTACTAAATTCTTTTAGCGCGGGTACTTTCTTAGTAAACTCTATGTACGGGTCTATGTATTATCTCTCATTAATATTATAGCCTGTATAGACATATCGTACATAATCTATAGTGATATTATAAAGCATTGTTGGATAGTCCATTTATACAGGAAGGCTTTAGGCTATATAACATTACGCTGCGGCCAATAGGGGCGAAGCGTCACTGAGAAATGTTGCAAAAACGGGGAAAATTAATTACATTTGGGGACTTTCATTGTGTGCGCTGCATAAATGGCTTAAATCACTCAAAAACTACGCAAACGAAGTCGCGAGAACAGCTAGTATTATAATAAGATTCTTGTACGAGAAGGAGTAGTACTATTTGTCATTCACCGCCATTTTCCACGCGAACATAACTCGTTCGTAATTCGAACATTACCCGGGAAAGTAAAGCAGCCGTAACTAATATTAATTGCTAAATGTATTTGTTTGTAATGTTGGCAACACTGTAGCTGGCTACGTCTGTTTACATCTGAAGCACGTATTCTACATTGTTGCCGGGTGACGTGTGCGCAATTTTCTATAATCTGTTAGGTGATGGCTAAAAGTGTACGTTTACTAAGTAGGAAGCTGGTTGGTATATTTCCCAATGCATATTACGATAGAGCGAGGTTGCCGGTTTCCTACAACAGGATTTTTAAACATTGCAACTTAGATACCGATTTCATTTTAGCTTTATTTTAATCAAGTCTTGAGATAACAGAACTAACTGTTCTGATTTACTTGACTTTAATTTAATGATTGTCAATCTATACTAATATTATAAAGCGGAAGAGTTTGTTTGTTTAAACGCGCTAATCTCTGGAACTACTGGTCCGATTTGAAAAATTCTTTTTTTGTTGATTAGTCCATTATGCTATATAATATTAGGCTATATAACATTATGCTGCGACCAATAGGAGCGAAGGGTCAGTGAGCAATGTTACAAAAACGGGAAAAAATATTCACATTTGGGGACTTTCGTTGCGTGCGCTGCATGTACGGTTTAAGTCACTCAAAAACCACGCGAACGGATCGCGGGAACAGCTAGTAACTAATATTATGTATCCGTTGCTTTTAGTAAAAATAAAGACAATAAGGCGTTGTCAAACGGTTAACAAAGTAAAACTAAAAGAAATATACTTAATTTTAAATAGCTTTACCCTCTAGTCGGCATACCAACCGCCGAGTTCTAATCTAATATAATGTCGCACTGTAAGTTATAAATTCATAAGTATTCATTTAACGCGAGTATTTAGGACCGGCCAGATGTTTTGGCAGATTACTCCGCCCCAGTCCCCAGCAATAACTAACACTAATCGCTCTAATCCCGCGGCTTACGAGCGGAACCGTCGCAAAAAATATCTCTGATTTACACCATCTTCCTCTAAATTACTGCTTGTTTACACACCTTTGACATACGTTCACAATAAAAAAAACTTGACGGCGATTTGTATTTAAAAAAAGAATATGAATACATCAAAAATCAATGTCGAATTTTCATTATACATATTTGATATTATCCATTGATGTTTTCTGCTAATTGATCACTTTCACATCTATATTACGGGGAGCTTTATTATATTAAAACAAAGAGCTTTTTTGTGATGTGGGTGTGACGCCTTACCCGCGTTTTAACAAAAGCGGAGTCCCGCCAAAAGACCTGTCACCGTGACAATGAGTCATAGACAATCTATTGTTTAAGGCAATCAGCTTATGGCAAAGACGTTAAAGTCCAAAATCCTGTAAAAGACAATTTTGAATAAACAGAAAAAAGTTTTATTCTCTTTATTTTGCGAATGCGTGGGAACTTATATTTTAAATAAGTTGAAACGTCCATCATTCTCTAAGTAATAAGCAAAGAGATGAATCGTTTGGTGGACAATGATAATAATATGAAAAGGAGAAAAGTTTATTTCAAATTGTAATTTAGCATCGTGCGTAGGTACCAGAATATATTTATGTTTTTTTTAACACAATATTATTACTTTTAAGATTTGTATTATATTACATACATAATTCCACTAACTATTTAATAAATACCCACAGCTAGCTTCAGTCGTACAAGTTCTGAAGTCATTTCTTACAATATCCAATTTTCTTGTCTGCCACGTACAAGAATGTAGGTATTTATAAAGCATGTACCAGATATCTATTACATAATTTTTACACATTTTTTTGCTATTGTGTTTACCTTTAACACGTAAAGTTTTCATGAATGAACGTAAAATTTTACACATCGGACGTTCCCACACGAAATGCTAATTTCCGATGAATGAAACTACCTACAGGTGTCCGGCGCAAAAAGCGACAAAAACAAACAAAACACAGTAAAACCTGTTATAGACACGTGCGTACCTTGCGGCCAGAGACAATAGAGTAGAGATACGCCTTCACAGAAAAAAAAAAACAAAAAAATGGCCGTACTTGGTCAATTTACTGACTTGTTACGTTCCCACGGATGAAACTATGCCTATTGTGCCATCTCTGATGTATTATTGACTTAGATGTTACTCGAACAATCAGGGATCACTAACATCGCGTAACTTGTTATCGTATTACAATCTATAAACCTTTAAGTTAATTTACCTTTTTTATTTAAGTTCATATATGCAAGGGTACGTTACGTCGTTACGTAACGCGTTACGTCACTAGTGACCCGCTGCGCTATCCAACTCATGTTGAGTCACCCGAGACGCATACATTATATTTGTTTATTGCATTGTGCCAGTTTGTAAAAATCTGAAACAGGCTGATAGCAACCAAAAAGTTAGAGGTTATATATTATTACATTTTTTTATTTTAATTCAATTTACCGTGTATGATTTTATCATCTAGCCCAATAGCTAGTTTAATATTATAAACAGTTTCAAATTTCTTAAAATAAAACTTATTTTTCTCGGGGGGCTCTACCGTGAGTGTACCGAGATAAAATAACGACATAGTCTATCTCATCAGATCTTTTTTTTTAAATTAATGCTGTACAGTGCATAGAACTTTTTTATTGACCAAAGAGTAGAGACTACGTCTTGCTAACCGGATTAATTTTAGAAGAATTGTTTAAGCTAACACATTTGGCATTTTCTCGTCTATAATCTAGCACATGTTGCTAAACCTTATCACTTATAACTAAGCCATTGACGATCTATCCTAAACTCACTAATCTCAGGTAAATATTGAAAGTTATCCTTAAAATCCTTACAAATAGAAATGCTTGACATCTGCTATGGATTTAAGATTAGTATTTAGTAACCTACCTATGGGTACCTAGCATTGGCGTGGGGTTTCTATAGTTAGTACGTCCGAGATAAATTTAACCCAAACGTCAACAAAGCCGTATATGACACAAACATAGATTAGTCAGTGATGCCAATTGGCCAATATTAATGCAATGATTATTGTTGGCTACATGAATCAATAAACTATAGACTATATTCTACAGTCGGCAGTGTCAAAATAGCGTATTTTTACTGTGAAGGTTTTTCATTTGATGTTTAAATAATATGTTAGGTACTTATTGTTTAATATTTGTTATAGAATGTATTGGATAACAACCCAATGTCCCAGTCCCAATACCTTGCCTTCTCATTCATTAATAAGAAATACGAAGGGGATAACATGATATTTAATAAATCATTAAATTTAACATGACGTGTTGGTGAAATTGACACTTAGTAGGTAATTAAATAAAAGGTGGTTAAAATTATGAAATTGTGAAATGAACCGAGACGCTTCGGACGTGTAATTTTTATACCCCTCTAAGAAATTTATATATAATTTTAACTACAATAATAGCGAAATGCTCTTAGGCCTTCTCGCTTCAACTTATTACGCAGAGTTAGCTCATAATTCTGCTTCTAACTCTATTTTATTTAACCCAGACTGGAGCAAGTAATAAACAAATAGACATACAAGTAAAAAGATGGTTATCTTATATTCCCTTTTATTCCCTATACTGTGAAAAATATTTACACTACGGATAGGCTGTTCAATGTTTCTGTCTTTGTCAGATACGTTAGAAAAGTCACTTGTCACTAGGGAAACGAAACGTCTTTTTATCTGTTGAATCGGTGCTCAAGTAGAGGTTACGATCGCAATTCTTGAAACCAAGCTCGGGCCTAAGTTTAGAACACTAGTGTTTCGGAATGGAGTATAGTAAGACATAAGTAGCAATATTTCATTATATTCCCACAGTGAACGTCACCCCACAAGAACAACACGGTTGAAGTATGGGACCACCGCGCCGCGCCGCCGGGATCGAACCCGGATCCGCCGGATTAGTGCACGTGTGCCTGTTTTTGTTCCACGGCTCTCTCATTTACATAACAGTCTAGCAAATATTAGAAAAATATACAGCAATAATTAGTAGAGTGAAATTATATTTTTTAGACAAAATAAAATAAACTTTATTTTCATTTATGTATGTACGGTAATAATGTAACAGTTTATTATTATGTAAGATCGCCGACATATTCGGTTAACTTCTCTTCGGCCATATTAGTATTAGAGGTGCGTTCCAGTTGCGAAGAATAACATTTATAATTGATTTGTAGTCAATGTAGCAAACATAGTAATTGAATAAACAAGTAATTAGATGTACTGGCCAAGTGATGACAGTTAGTCTTGGTGGTATTATTATTCTAACGCGGTCTTTTATTAAAAAATCTATTGAATGTAGCGAATGAAAAGATTCGCGATTCAAATTTCGAATGAACATATTGTGTCGGTTTTTAGTCAAGATGGCCGATATGTTAATGAGATGTCATTTTATTGATTTGGTCCTTAACGTTACTTATCGCGCTTCGTGTCTTCGCATAATTATGGTTCATTATTGTTATTATTGTCGCTAAATGTGATAGATATTTAATAGCTGTGCATTGATCACTTTTGTAAACGTAAATAAATGAATAACATGTTTTAAAGAAATGGACGCAGAATTTTATTATCCCATATAAATGTTATTCATTATGTTATTTACGCAGTGGTGGTGTACATATGTAATATGTAATAGTCCTTCATTTAAAATTATTCTCAATTATTTCTTAAGTCATATCAGCTAATGCAATCATATTTTTTTACGATTAAAGAGCCCTTATGATTGTCAGTTGGTCTATTCTTTCATAACTCGAAGATCAATATAATAATCGTATCTATATTTTGGCAGATGTCAAACTTGATGATGTGTTTATCTTTTTGAATCTCGAACGAGGATTCCCGTTACGTAACAATAATTGTCGCGACATGGCGGTCAATTGTTAACAAATACGGCCCTTTGTCAATTGTACCTGTGACTTTTTTTTCGGAAACGGATCTAATATTCGGAAGGTGAAGTCAGTACAATCCCGAACCTGTTAGTGTAAGGTGCAATTTTAAATTCATGACAAAAAGCCTTTGACGTGTTTTTTTGTATTTCGAATTTTAAATCAAAATATAATGAAGCAGCCATACAAACGTGTTTTGAAAAATATTTATGACATCTGTGATTTTCAAATGGATTTTCGTAAGTGGACTGTTGGTTTTTATTAAGTATTATGTATTGTTATTAATTACTAAATATACTTAGTCACTCTTTGGAGACGCAGATGATTTGTTGGTAAACTAAATCGCATAATAAATTAGTAAATACACTTAGTTAATACCTATTATTGGAGACAGGAAAAAAACTTAATTTTATATATTTCCTAAAATAATTAAACTTGACGCGAGCTCTTCCGTGATACAAGTGAAAATGCGATTTAAGTACCTAGTTATTGCGATATTTTTAAGAGCTTTCAAGACAATTTAACATTTTATTGTATTTACCTGCCATAATGATATCATCTTGATTATTTCGTCAATTACAGTACAATAAAATTACAAAACCCTGAATAGCATTAAGTTTAAAATAAGTAATAGGTATGTAATTAATAAAACCAGTAGAATTTAGCCAGGTATAAAACAAAACAATGTAATTTACCGTTCTCTATTTAAAGCTCACATGGAACATAATTTCGAAAATCGAATACGAATTCCAATACGTTAGTTTATGGTCCTCTACAAATGGCCGGCCATATGTTGTGTTTATGTCGCGCGGTTTTAGCCGAGGGAACAATTCTGTATTTCTGTAAGCCGGCAAGGTCATTTATAAGTATTACCGTGAATAATTCATCGCGATGTTGTTTTCCCGCCAACTCGTGTTTTTTTTTCGAGTTTTTCGAAAGGCAACTCATCCATATTCATGTTGGCACTTTTGTGGAAATTATTCAGCATGAATAATTCTCTCCTCGTTATTTTTCTACTTGTCTCTGAATTTACAATGCAGAGAGAGGTTAAGTGGTAAATCTGAGATTTAATCCAATTGTGTGTAATTATGAGATGCACAATCCTACAGTAGACGTTTGCTTATTACCTAGACACTAAGCTAGGATGTAATCATATTTATTAATATTCATAATCTACATTCGGAGGGTGAATTTTCAATTAAAAATTACCTATTGTTTATATCGTGTATGCGACGAAGATTTTCTTTATTCGTTTCATGTACGTACAAGGTATTGCAGAAACACTGAGTACCAGCCAAAACTTTTAAAAGGTTATCGCACTTGCAAGTGCTTGTAAAAAAACAACCTATGGTATTGTGGGTACTTTTAAAATAATATATAAATAAATAAATTCCTTATTAGGAGCAATGGCCCAAATTTTTGTTAGTTTACAATTGACTTATTACTTACTTACAATGTTAGTAGAATATTTTTAGTTTATTTTTGCGATACACTTTAGTTATATAATAATATTCACCTTATAACAACTCTCATAAAGTGTTCTAGTATCGGCGAATTAAATTTATCAGCCAACATCTTCAGGATACTATTGGTGCTCGATCGCAGTCTGCTCAAGAGGGACCATGTTTTTTTTCTTATAATGGCATAAAAATCATCGGTATGCTCATTTGCAAACATACCCGACGCCGAGCAGAAGCGTGAGAGACCCAAAAGTATCCTAAAGCCATTATTGTACTGAACTCTAATTTTATCCAGGCTTTTTTGTATATGGTCCACAGGCTCGCAGTATAAAAAGGTTGGCAGTACGCTTTAAAAAGTGTTATTTTTGCCTCCTTACCACAACGTGCGAACCTGTGGGCCAACATATTACACCTCACAGCTAGGGCTCTACGCTCACGCTCTATATCTACTTGATCTTTAAGGTCCTCCGTAATAAAGTGTCCGAGGAACTTTTAATTGCTTACTAGAGCCGTTACCTTTTTATACTTTAAAAACTTAAAAATGATTGTTCCAGCGTGCCGCAAAGAGAGTCCCCGGCCGTCCCTTAACACGGCGATCATGAAGGAGAAGAGCAAGAACGCGGCGCGCTACCGGCGAGAGAAGGAGAACGCCGAGTTCCTCGAGCTGGCCAAACTGCTGCCTCTCCCGTCGGCCATAACGTCGCAGCTGGACAAGGCGTCGGTCATACGGCTTACCACGAGTTACCTGAAGATGCGGCAGGTTTTTCCTGACGGTAAGTAGAGTCATTGATCAAATGTTAATTGCACGAGGAGAGGCCAGTTCCTCTGCTTACGACGTTCGAGGTATTTGCAGATGCGGCAACTTTTTACTGTTTGTTATTCTTTTCATTACTTTATTCCTCTTAACTAAGCAACAATACGAGACTTGACGGTTGCAAAACTGTGGCACCACCACCAAATTAATCGAAATCACTGTTTGGTTTTTCTAAACCTCTTGTTCCCTAAATACATCCAGGGTGGACAGACGGACAGAGAAACTATAAGGTATGGTATTGCGAAACCAAAAAAATTAGTACCATAAGTGTACAAAATATTGAATATAATATACCTAACTATGATTCCTATAAATAGATGTATAGGAATCATAGTTCCAAAAATAAATACTAAAATGTTGAAATTTAAATATATTATATCTAGCAATATCCCGCGAAAAAATTATAACCACAGCCTGCTAGCAGATGAGTGATAGGCATGCGTTTGATGCACCTCCCTCCTTCCCACACTGCATATGCGTACACTCGCAAGCAAATACGTGAAAACACCACCACCACACAAGTGTGGGATATTGCTAAATATAATACATTTAAATTTCATGCTATGAATTTTCGCAAAGTAACGCCTGATTCCATTAACTACTACTGTTGGTTTACAATGCAATGGTAATCATAACCTCCCAGGTCTTGGAGACGCGTGGGGCGCGGCGCCCGCTCCCCCCCAGCCCCGCGAGCTGAGCATCAGAGAGCTGGGCTCCCACCTGCTGCAGACCCTGGACGGCTTCATCTTCGTCGTGGCACCAGATGGCAAGATCATGTATATCAGCGAAACTGCGTCGGTGCATTTGGGACTTAGCCAAGTACGTACCCTGGGGACCACGAGGTCTTATCCCCAGTATTACCTACTAGATCAGTGGCTCCGTGTCTCAAGCCGGAGATTGCGGGTTCAAATCACCGATAGCTTCCATGGCCTACCCAGACAAAAACCTACGATAACACAATTAAGGAATCTCCATTCATTCGAATAAAACATTACATACGCTAAGTAAGGACATGGCCGCACCGCTTGCAAACGATGCTATTGGTGCTACGGGTCCAATTTGAAAAAATATTTCAGTCAACATTGCATCCAATGATAGCCAATTATCGAGGCCTGTAACAGGCCAGGAGCAGAACACCAAAGAATGAACTAAATCAAGGCTTTTATTTGAAGCTAATATCGTATTCTGTCCCCAGGTAGAGCTGACAGGCAACTCCATCTACGAGTACATCCACCAGAACGACCACGAGGAGATGAGCGCAGTGCTGAGCCTGCAGCACCCCTACACCAGTCACCCCTCCCTCGGGTAAGGCATATGTATACAGGCTATAATATTAATGAGTGATAATACTTTAGGGTGTTTATGGGTCCCGTATGTAGACTTTTTTTTAAATTTATTGTATGGGAATATATTTTATGATGGCATTTCTCATACAAACATGAAAGTCAAAAGTAAGTCTTTCAGCGCTGGTACTTTTACAGTATGCTCTACATAGGAGGCACATACACACCCTAAATTATTATCACTTATTTACTTTACACCTTGCACAATAATAAAAAAGTACCTCATCTTTTCAGTGTCCGTGGCCGGTTTCATTAAATACACAGGAGTAATTTTTAAAGTGCCGAAAAGTGTGCGCAATAACCAAGAACACTCTCTCATCATTTACTCATAAACTGTGGATGATTACTTGACACCACTAGTGAAGGAACAGCAGATCCAACTTTTTATATGCCCATCCGATATATGGATTTACTTATCAGACAATCAGGGCCTCAATTCTCATGTCCCGAACTTCGTTTCTATTATCAGTCTGTCCCGCTCATGCTAAAATATTCGAAACTAAGTTCGATCAGCCCGCATCATCCTAACAAATCCTGTAGATTATGTTTTCTAGATATACTGACTTTTACAAACCTGTCTGGTTCCTTTTCTAAATTCAAATAATAAAAGCAACCAGCTGATTGGTGTATGTGGTCCAGGTACCCAGTGGGTGGCGCGTGGAGTCCGGGCGTGGACATCGAGTGCGAGCGTGCCTTCTTCATCAGGATGAAGTGTGTGCTGGCCAAGAGGAACGCGGGCCTCACGACCTCGGGGTATAAGGTAAGCTGATCGTTTGATTGACCTTGGTAATGGGGATTGTTCAATTTTTTTTAATTGTGCCCATTACAAAAACGTTCCGAGGAATAAAGTCAGTGATTGATTTTCTGTATAAAAACTAAAAAAAATACCCATTAGTTACTCATATTTTTAAACAAATGCGATTAACCTTAGTTTGACCTTCAATGACTTCATCACTAGAAAGCATTACTATCTTTACTTTTTCCGTATAAGGAATAAGAGATTAGTATTTCCTATGACATTTAACACCATGTCGCCCGCCGATGGTGACGTCATAGATCTCATTAGAATCGAAAACATTAAAAAATGATTTAAAAACTAGCCAACGAATTTCAAAAATATTCAATTTATATTCTTAAAATACCCTATTTCAAAGGAAAAAATATATAATAATTACGTGTGATGTTTTTGGACAATGCCCATTAGCTGGAAAGAAACAGTATTTTTAACTGTAGGGGCTTTTTTGACCCTGTATGCACGTCTAAAGTTCAGTTGGTGGATCTAAACATCTATCTTATTCAAAACGTAAACAAAAATATTAAACCAGACCAATAAATTACCTGATGCTCATTCTCAAATTATCTCACTTCTCCAAGTTCTTTCGGTGAAGGGTAAGGTCGTCCAACCTTACCCTTCACCGAAAGACCCCACGTCTTCACCAAACCTCACCATCATTGAATGACCTCCTTGTTCGTCAACAGTTGATCATACAGCTTCTCTCCCCAGGTGATCCACTGCTCGGGCTACCTGCGCGCCAATGGATGACCTTACCCTTCACCAAACCTCACCATCATTGAATGACCTCCTTATTCGTCACCAGTTGACCTCACATCTTCTCTCCCCAGGTGATCCACTGCTCGGGCTACCTGCGCGCGCGGCGGTTCGGCGAGGGCACGGCGTCCCTGGGCCTGGTGGCGGTGGGACACTCCCTCCCACCGTCAGCTGTCACGGAGCTGAAGCTGCACTCCAATATGTTCATGTTCCGAGCGTCGCTGGATATGAGACTGATATTCTTGGATGCCAGGTGAGTCCAAGTGCCCGCGACTTCATAACCGTACATTTTGTGATAAAATCTAGCCTATGTTGTAATATCTACTTTGTGACTATGTGTTATTTCAGAAACTAAACTACTACTTTTATCTCTTATATACACACCTAACGTGACCATTTATTCTTGGACTCAAAACGGGACATTGGTTTATATCAATAATAGGTAGTCAGTGGAAAAACCGGCTAAGAGCGAGTCGGACTCGAAGGGTTCCAGAGGAGGAGGGAGGAGGTGGAAGGGAATGACAAAAATCACGTTTGCTGAAAGGCAGCCCCCCTGAATGTTTATTTAGTTTTTACTATGGTATAAGTGAAGTAATTATGTACACTTTAGTATTTTGGCTACAGCGTGCAATCAATTTGGCCGGCCGTCTATAAATTGTTTCGCGGTTTCTAAAAACGGGACAATTTTGCGTCCCACAGTTCATTTCGGGGACACCGGGACTCGTTATTGTAAAAAGGGACAGACCCGTTCAAAACGGAACGTTGTATATACCTCATATAATATATACCTAATACTCATCTCCGTCGTATTCCGTTCAGTGGTTGTCGCATGCAAGAGTTACAAACCTCCATCATTACATTCGACGTCCTCTCGTTTACGTACTTAATATTAGTAGGATAGGAATCGTTGAAATGTTTTTCAAGTCAATATTGACAATCCAGGCTGATCACTAGAGCAAATGACTAACCGAATCTAATGATATTTTAACACGGTTGATTATCAACAATGTTCGTACTCTCTGTGTATTATTTTTGACGGCTAACCCTTTAGTGCACATTGAACCTCGAAATTAATCGCTTAGAACGTTTTCCGGCAACGTTTGCGCACTTCACTAGGGACTAAATCTTCGGTGGACCACGTCCACTGGCCATAAGCCATTCTATGAACAATTTTGACAGCTAACCCTCCAGTGCACGGGTAACATTGAACCTCGCAATTAATCGCCCGCGACGTTTTACGGCGACGTGTAATGGCGGCCGGCGCGGGTCGTAAACGCGAGCGCGGCATCGATTTCACGCGGCCCGGACCTCGGCCCGAGACCTTGTAGTCTACTCGCGACCCCGCGTATCCCACGGGAACCGGAAACTTTTTTCAAAGTGAGAATTAACATGAATATCAACCCAAAAAAGTACGCCTGACTCACTGAAAAGGTACCGATTTTAGCTCAAAGTACCATTCGTTCAGGATATTAAAATGGGAGACCCATTTAATAGAATGGATTAAAACATGAATTACTAGTACAATTTATAAGGTACGAAAAAAATACGGTGCACACTAAGTTACGGTTGTGGTACGGTTGTATGACAAAAAGTACGAAAAACTGAAGTTTTTGGTACGTTCTGGCAACACTGCTTGTAACTTTTCCCATGTTCAATTCATCCCGTTCTGTACGTAACATAAAACTAACCCTTTCGTGCATTTACTTATCAACCCGATATGTAACATTTGAAGTCCATACGTTCAGCTTCAAGCAATAGACGATAATTTTCACTTTAAATATTAACTGCTGCAATAAAAATCAGCAATTACTAGTATTTGAGTAAACTGCTATTGTCTAAGTTTCAAGCCCTATTTTCACGGGTATTTTGTGTGCAATAAATGTTTAATAGTAATAAGTATTTATACAGTTCACGCGCGGTTCCGGGAACCGCAACCTCCTCGCTCCTGCGGTGTGCCAATGGATGTGTCGATAAGTCGAAATAAGTCGATTGTCGACAGCCGAGAAACGAATTTATTGTCTATTATGAGTCGACACATGGGACATATTAAAGCGCCTCCGAGCCTAGCTCTCGATTTGGAGGTGTGGGTTCGATTCCCGTGTTGGAACAACAAAATATGTTGTTTTCAAGTTTGGTTAGGACAAGGCTGACCACCTGATTTGACAAGAAAGATGATCCATGCGTCGGATGGGCTTGTAAAAAGTCGGTCCTGCGCCTGATCTCCCGCCAGTCGTGTCGGTTATCCGTCCCACTGGGCTACGAGAGTGAAGGAAGAGCCAATTTTGGTGACGGCCACGGTTTCATTGAAACTCGGCCAGCTACGCAGGAGTTATTTTAAAGTGCCCAAGTGTGTATGCAATACTCAGAAGCATTCTCTCTTCCTTCGTGCCATGCCCATCCGACGCATGGATCATCTGTCTTGTTAGACAATCAGGTGATCAGCCTGCATTGAAAATTGAAACTTGAAAACAACACTTTTATTGTTGTTATGTAACGCGGGAATCGAACCCACGACCGGGTCGAGATTAAAGCTCTGAACCACTAGACCACGAAGGTGCTTCCAAATAACGACGTGCCTTATCCTGAGTACAGTATTATCGTATGGCCTTTCTTCAGGCTGCGGTCCTCATGTCAGACCAGTAAGATAGGCTCTGCCTAGTTTGGGGTTCATTGTCACTATCTTAATATACTAACAAATACTCAAATAAATAAATATCGGACGCCGTGGCCACACAATCGACTTTATTAGTTCATGCCAATCAGCCGCGCTCACAAGTCACAATGCGCTTCGGCGAAACCAGACCCGCGACACACACAGACACACAGACACACACACAGACAAACATAGTCACGAGTACAGATTGCAGACACACTGGCAGACATATTGTACTTAGTACTTACAGACATAACTCATGCTCGAAGTAAAATAAAATAAATGGATGTAGAATGTAGAATGTAGAATGTAGATCTGTATCGTCGTAATATCGGATCGGGTAACGTCTACGATGGTGGAGTATAATGGAGGACTGGGCAAATAGGCTTTCATAGGCAATTAAAAACTAAATATTAAAAAAAAAGCCCGACTTAGGGCGTGTTTCACCAAGCAAAGTTAAAGTTAATTCTTCGTTAAATATCATGTTGTTCCTCTCGTAATTCCTATCAATGAATGAGAAGGCATGATAATAGCGTGTAACATTCCTATCACACCTAACAAACGACCTGAACCGATTTCCACCAAACATAGCTATGAACACTCACGACTGATATACCTTTCAAACAAAAAAACCGCATTAAAATCGGATCATCCGTTTGGGAGACCACGATGCCACAGACAGACACATACACATTTACACAGACACGTCAAACTTATAACACCCCGTCGTTTTTGCGTCGCGGGTTAAAAAGGTGTAAATCATCCTATAAAGATTTACTTTTAGTCCGTAGATTTTAAGCCTCTATAAAAAAAAGATGTTAAGGCCGTTTCACCAAGCAATGTTAAAACGCCATGTTAAAATACCAAGCCTTCTCATTCATTGACAGGAAATACGAGAGGGATAACATGATATTTAACATGGCGTTAACTTTAACATCGCTTGGTGAAACACGCCCTTAGTATTTCCCGCGTCGCCCCCCAGCCTCCCAGAACCTTATCAGCGATGAGCAGATACCATGTTGTCGGAGTGTCGGGTGTCACCACCTGGCCCGCAGGTGCTATTTTGCATATCGATGTTTTGAAATTCGACCGCCATCTTGGGATCTGATTGTATCTATATCGGAATTGATATGGTAGAGCGGAATATGCAACGTTTTGCTAATTCATTACTGTTGGCCCATTTATGGTGCCCATCCTACTTTTTGTTGGACCCTATCTACTTTATTATCTGTTGTGATGCTATAGAGTATGGTTAGGATCAACTCATACGTCCAATAATACACTTTGGTTGATGTAGTACTTTTATTAACTAGTACTTAATAAATGATAAGTCTTATAACTAGTATTAACTAGGTACCTACTCTTAACGCCTCTCCTGGAGGACTTATAAAGACTATCTCAAGCATCTTGACATAGCATTAAGTAACATTATCTCCTTTGTATCTATAATCGTATCTATTTTCCTCCATATTTGTTCTGACCGATTGTTTGTATGTCGTGTGCTTTGGACTATTGCCATCAATATGTTCTATTTGTCACCTACAAAAAAACTGACAATTGAGAACCTCTTCCCTTTTTGGAAGTCGGTTAAAAAGTCGATCACAAAAGCATGCCGTACGGGCTTAATAATAATAATAATAGCTCCCCTCACCGATTTCGATGTCGGTAGCCGATTTCATTGAAACCAGGCCAGCTACGCAGGAGTTATTTTATAGTGCCCAAGTGTGTGTGCAATACACAGAAGCACTCTCTCTTCCTTTTACTCTCATAACCCAGTGGGACGGTAAACCGACACGACTAGCGAGAGATCAGGCGCAGGACCGACTTTTTACATGCCCATCCGACGCATGGATCATCTTTCTTGTCAGACAATCAGGTGATCAGCCCGAATTGTCCTAACCAAACTTGAAAACAACATTATTCGTTGTTCCAACGCGGGAATCGAACCCACGACCCCCGGGTCGAGAGCGAAGCTCTGAACCACTAGACCACGGAGGCGATAAAGGGCTTACTGCTTATGTAGGTAAAAGACATTTAGGCAAAAAAAAAGATTGAAAATCAAATTTTATTGCCTATTAAATTAACTAAAAAAATAGTATGTATGTAAGTTGAACACTAATTTAATCAAATGCTGTGTGAGTTCAATCGCCTTCTGAATGTGGAATATAATATTATGTTGATACCCTCGACAATGTCTAGACTCTAGACTTCTACAGAGTAAAAAGTTAAAACTGCTTATCTTGCACAATGCACATTGCTTCTTAAGTAGGTACGTAGGTATTTATATAAGGATAGTATATTATGATATAGATTTCCGAAAAGTAACGCCTGATTCCATTAACTAGTACCTACCTAATACAGTTAGGACTGAAAATGATAAAATCATATGAAATCTTGCCAAATTTACTCTCACTAATCAATTGTTTGTTTCTTCGCGATTCCGGAATCGAACCGCACGTCTATTAACTAAATTTAAACATTACACGTCAATTTGAACTCTATTACAACGGTTTAGAGTTGTTATTCGATTGTCAAAATCGCTGATCCTTCATACGTGCTGGAGGGCTTTTGAGTCAGCTCTTCCGCGGCGTCAGCACGACGCCAGCCGTGGAGCCGCATGCTGTTATTTTGTTTAATTTGCAAAATATTTTACAATAATTACAAGTATGTGAATAATCACGTAGGTATGACGTGGTGTGACTAAAGATTAAGAATTTCTCGTGATACTATAAAATAAATATGATGTAAACTATCGGTGTATTTTAATATTGTTAGTATCTTGTGTATTAGTTTCAACTTAAGTACTGCAAAAAAAATTCGCTCAAAGTTTTGATTGAAAAAAAATTGAAACTAATATAGAAAAAATGTTTTACGGAAAAATATTGGCATACTCATATAATTTTACCTAGGCCCGAGAAATCAAGAAATCTCAAAAAGATTGCCAAATTTGATTAATTTGGCAATGCAACTCCATAGACCTTCTGTCTCGGTTCAAAGGGGGTGCGAACAAAAACCGTAATAGCGCGCACCCGACACAAGTAATTGCCACTCGCACTTGGCAAAAAACTCACACACACACACACACACACACACACACATTAGCGAGCATGTTCTATGGTGTTCGGTACTGCTGTTCGATAAAACAAACACACGACGAGTAGTATGGGAACTAGCGAGGAAAGGAGGCAGAGAGTGTGGCAACTCCTCATAACTCAGGGCAACATCGCGGCAGCTCGGGGAGGAGAGCAATGAGCAGCGCGAGGAGGCTTAGCGTGGCAGGCGTATTATCTAAATATATTATTGGTAGTCATGGGCGCCGAGCAAAATTTTCCGGCGGCGGCGGGCCGACTGGATATGCTCGGCGCGGCGGCGCCACGCCGGCGTAAAAATAATAAATCAGTCTGTCCCGCTCGAACACATATGATTTGGCACGCGTGCGAGCGAAATTGTTTTACATTCGAGGCATAATTCGTAGCTTAATCTTGAGAAGGTAATAAAAAAAGAAATAACCTCATATCTAAAAAATCTGTTTTCTCGATAATATCTAGCTTGTAACATAAAGTATATAAAAGTAATTTTTTATATACTTTATGTTAATACAAGCTAGATACAATCCTTAACTGAACCTTATTTAAATCAAAATCCATGTCATATTAAAATCTAAGATTAAAAGTGAGAGAGAAGTTATTTACTCTACTGAAATTTGTGGTTTTATAGATACGAGGTTTTGAAGGTAATCCGACGATACTCTCAAAACTTTTACATGGAAAATCGGCCCTTGTGTTTCCTCTTCATAGTAGAAATATTATGTTATATATTATGTGAAGATGAGTTTTGAACATAATTGGTGCACAATTACCACTCGATACATCCCCTATCACCGATCATGAGGTGTCATTGTGTGAAGCGCCGTCAGCACTTCCCTATTGTTTTGTCATCCGAAAAAACTGTTGACTGAAGATCAGCTTCCGGCAATTATGAGGGGTGTGACACCCTTAACACTTTTGAACCTTATTGCCACACTAATAAGGGCGAAAAGTGCTCCGATTCGTCGACCGTACAAAGCGGAGTACTCGATGTTTACGGCAAATTACTTTTTTGCTAAATTGGTTGTTGTTTTATGCTGATATTTCATCCTAAGTGCGAACGTTTGTTTAAGCTAAGTCAATCAATGTGTTGTATATTATATTGAATACGTTTTCATAGCATCATTTTATATAATAGGTCCTCTCACCGATTTCGGTGTCGGTAGCCCATTTTATAGTGCCCAAGTGTGTGCGGAATACACCATGACACTTTCTCTTCCTTTTACTCTCATAACCCAGTGGGACGGTAAACCGACACGACTGGCGAGAGAACAGGCGTAGGACCGACTTTTTACATGCCCATCCGACGCATGGATAATCTTTCTTTTCAGACAATCAGGTGGTCAGTTTGCAGAGTTCTAACCAAACTTGAAAACAACATTTTTTGTTGTTCCAACTCGGGAATCCAACCCACGACCCCCGGGTCGAGAGCGAGGCTATGAACCACTAGACCACGGAGGCGCTATGGTATGGGATGGGTAGGCTATGATATAAGTATATATTTTAACGATAATAATGTCATGTTGTGTTGTTCCAGGGTGGCGTCGCTGACGGGCTACGAGCCGCAGGACCTGATCGAGAAGACCCTGTACCACTACATCCACGGCACCGACGTGTTGCACATGCGCTACTCCCACTGCACGCGTGAGTACCTCACACGCACAGAGAGAGAGAGAGAGAGAGAGAAGAAGAATGAGGGGAGAAGAGGCAGTAGTCATAAAACGCTTCGCCTAATCAAATTGGCATATCAGGAGGCCTACTCAAGATGCCATCGCTAATTATCGCTTACAAAGTTCGATAACAAAATGTAGGGATTTGACATAAGGTACGCTTAATGATCGCGAATTGGTATGTCATGTGGCGTACCTTATGTCAAATCCCATACATTTTGTTTCGATAACAAAATGTATGGGATTTGACATAAGCTACGCTAAATGATCGCGATTTGGTATGTCATATAGCGTACCTTATGTCAAATCCTATACATTTTGTTATCGAACTTTGTAAGCGATAATTAGCGATGGCATCTTGAGTAGACCCCCAGATCATAATTATTGAGTATTAGATTTTTAGAGTCGATTTTTTAGCCCAAACTTCCAATGAGGGGTTTTCGAAGTGTCACTTTTAGGTACAGAGACTACCGTAAGATGGCGCTTGCATAATGTAATATGTCAAAAAATCTGTGATCTTTGTTGGGTGGTTAATAGTTGCCAGATGCTGTTTCATACACAAAAATAATCCTTTCAAATTCCTTTCTTAGTGATATCCTACACTTCCGAGGAAACCTACATACATTATAGCTCGCTGGCTTCGATATATTTGATTTTTGAAACAAATAATTAATCACACTTTTCTCCCGTTTCCGTAGGGATTTCGGGAAGTTCTTGTTTAGTACTCCCCTATACTCAGATTCTAAGAAATATACATGCCAAATTTCAGCCTGCTGCCGAGTATTTTCGACTCGACGCTAAGATAAATATTTTACCTCTTGGGGCTCTTGCCAAATGTGATGACGGAGAGATGAAATCTGGTGGCGTAAAGTGAGTTGAACATAATATGAAGGAATTTTTTCTTATAGTTAATACTGTTTTTATATGTTTGATAGCCTCTATCCATCTTGATCTCCGAGTTTCATCTTGGGGAAAGCGGTGGTTACCTATATTTTTACAAAATTGTACTGCGCATGGACTAGCCATGTTTAGTTTAGTTCTCAGGGCACAATTAATAAATAATAAACTATTGCAAGTGAAAGAAAGAAAGTTGAAAGGTAAACAAACAAAAAACAAAGCGGAAATTGACATTTTACACAGGACTTGACATATTACTTAGGTTTAATGCCATCTATCAGCAGTTTTCTGAAACTAGTAGAACTGTCAAAATAAAAACCGCTCATTGAAGACACAGACAAGGTGACATGTAGCAAAATTGTGATTTCGAGAAAATTGAGTTCAAACTGTCACTTAAACATTTTAGAATACGACGTAAAATATTAAGTACATTTCTACAGATCTAAAGATCCATCTCTAGAATCAATACTTAATACGTCACTACATATCGTAAAATGTTTGAGTGACTGTTTAAACTCAATTTTCTGCCCTTAGATTATTAATTGGTCTCAAAGCGACCAATTATTAATCTATGTTTCTGCCTTTATCTTCATCGATCCATGTTTTCAATTGGAAGTTTGGGGTAAAAAAAATACTCTAAAAATCTATTATTCAATAATTATGATCTGATATGCAAATTAAGTTGTGAAACTCCAATGTTTAAGACCGACAAAAAATTTGACAGCTTACGACGAATCGTGATCACGACGCTAGCGCCAAGTTGAAATTAATGTTGAGATTTGCACTTAATTAGTGTTATGAAACGAAATTGAATCAGCGGAATAACTCTCACGTAGACATGGGCGCCGATCCATAGATAAGAGTAGGTAATAATACATTATGAGCAAAGCAGAATGTTCCGGCGGCGGCGCGCCGATAGATCATGGTCGGTGCGGCGTTACCACGCCGGCGTGAAAATAAACATCTCCAAGAGGAGACGCGCAAAATTAATAAAAATTTAATAAATAATCATGATTGTTTTTGAAAACGTTCAAACCTCAATTCATATTGAAGTTTAAACTTTTTCAAACATAATTCAAGTCGACGTTCAGAGACTTGATGTTGCGTGATCGGCGCTGGTCTATCCGCCGTGGTCTGACGTGGTCTCCCCCGCAGTGCTGACGAAGGGCCAGGTGACGTCGCAGTACTACCGCTTCCTGACGAAGTCGGGCGGCTGGGTGTGGATGCAGAGCTACGCCACCATCGTGCACAACTCGCGCTCGTCGCGCCCGCACTGCATCGTGTCCGTCAACTATGTGCTCAGGTAAACACTGAATACTTTAATAGGAAACATCACGGTGGAGGGAAATACTAAATAGGTATTTATAAAATCTATTGTTGTCTCGCAGTGCCTTAGCTAGTCAGCACTAGAGCGAATGAGACAGCTGCAGCTCGAACTGAAATTACCTGTTAAAAGTACAAGAAATCGACGTTTGGGGGATTCCTGTTTCTGTGATACTTCTTTCATTACTTATAAACTAATAAAAGGCTCGCGGCTAGGCTCCTATGTTTTGATTTTAATGTATAATGCAGTCAAATTTGTTTCCTGGATGTTTAAACAGAGCGAAAAGTCTGATCATTTTTTTTAACGTCCATATCTTCTTAAATAGTTCATATTAATAAAGGGAAAAAATAGGGCCGTACAATTAATATACAAGTATTAAGTATATTTACGTTGTCTACCTTTAACACAAGTTCTTCGGATAGTTAGCACGGGGCCAGATTGACGTGGTGTGAAGCGTCCATAGATATTAATAATATTATATTATAGTGAGTGACTTTTTGCTGACACCTTGAGTATGAAAGCAAAATCTGTAGGTCGGCAATTTTTACAAATTTCCAATTAATTTACAGCGAAATAGAAGAGAAGCAGCTGATACTGAGCATCGACCAGGGCCCGCCCAAGCTGAGCGCCGAGCCCCCCGCGCCGGCCAACCCCCCCACCGCCTCGCCGCTCCCCCCGCGCGCGGACAAGCTGGCCCCCCTCGAACAGGACTTCGGCGCCGACGGCTTCTACCCGGAGTACACCCTCCCGCACATCTACGACCCCCCCGAGGAGTACCCCCAGAACTACCAGGAGATGTTCTACAACGAGAGCTATACGGAGGAGGTGGTGCCCCCCAATTACGTTTACCCCCAAAGCCAGAGGCCGTTTTCTGCCAGCTCCTCCTCGTGTAGCTCCGTCGAGAGCTCTGAGGTGAACCAGTACAGCTACACCAATCTCTTGTCGTTCTACGGGCCGGGGGGGTCGGCGCGGGAGTTCGCCCCCCCGGCGGAGGGGGGCTACACCAGCGTCATAGTGGACAACACGCAGCAGTTCCACCACGGGGGGGCTGTCAACGAATTTGTACATTGAGCTGTTTGAGTGAAACACGAAGACATTGATAGCGTATGTTTCGTGGTTATAAGTCACAGAGCAAGTTTTAAGGTTTTAAAACAATAATGCGTTTATTACTTATATCCAAGGACGGATTGAACGAGCTTCGCACTATTTCATTTACGAAATGTGTGTTAATGTTCGTAAGTAGTGTTGTCTACTCACCGATAGATGGCTCTTTTACCCAAAATTTTAGTTTTGGGGTGGAAAAAGTTGCAGAGCAAAGATTCTGGCTGGCAGAACAAAATAAAGACTTAACAAAAATCAAGGAATACGTAAAATAATACTATTGTATATATTAAATAAGATATTACGTAAATATATCGAGTAGCACTACGCGTGCTTTGTATAAAATTATATAAATAATTGTAATGTAAAGGTGTATAGTGAAATTGATTATTTATTATAAACATTTATTTTTACTTGCATGCTTTTATCCAAAAATTTTATCTCATATCAAAATTATTTTGGTATTGTTTAATGCTTAGACCACACGTACGATGTTATATATGAAGATGAGGCTGAAAAAAAAATGAAAATATTTAGTAGCGAAACAAATGGTCGCTGCTGAGCCTATTGACCTCGCAATATCAGCTCATTGTTTTATATTTCCCCCTAAACTACTTTACATTAGCAGTGAATCATGTTCCGAAATTATTTGTAATTGATTTTATAGAACGTTAAATATTTTGTTTTATATCTTAAAGGTCTGGGCTACAAGTTAATAACTCAATAGGTAATGGTATGTAATTATATAAGGTGTAAAACAAATAAGTGGTAATACTTTGGGGTGTGTATGTACCTCCTATGTAGAGGATACTGTGCAAGTACCAGCGCTAAAAGACTTACTTTTGACTTGCCTATGAGAAATGCCCCAGCATCAAAGATTTATAATATAATAAATAAAAAAGTACCTCTTTCAGTGCTGGTACTTTCTCAGTAAACTCTACGGGATAATCAAAAAATATTACGGGACCCATACAAACCTTAAAGTATTATCACTATTATTATTACAACCTGTATATAGCTATATTGTAGTAACGTGAGTGAAACAATGATATTATAGTTTTTTACAAAGTACAATAATTAAGTAAAAATAAATGTGCTGTCTGAAGGAGAGAGAAGGCGTAAATAGATTTTTAAAGCTTTTTTTCCAAGCGACATGTTTATATTTAAAGCCAAAATATCAAGTATAGACAATAATAGGTATAGGAATTGTAATATTTTGTACATACAGTATAGGCTAAGTAAAAATAGAGGCTTCGACATATCTAAAGAAAGTAATTTAAGCTAGCTAGGAATGTAATGTATCTATTGTTATAAATAACTTTAAACAAAACGAAATCTCAATTTTTTATGTTTATAACATACAAAATAAGTAATTACTTAAATATTCATAGTTTTTATTTTTAAAAATCTTGCCTATTTAGTAATTTAATAACTATTTTATACAAATGCATAATTTAGTTTCTGGTGGTCCTCGTGATGTTTTCAATAACATAATATCAGGATAAGTTGTATACGAAGTACATAATAACTAAAATAATTACGTTTACTTTAAAATATTACTCGCATTACTTAACTTTTTAGAGACCGAATTATTTCGTATTGAATATAATTCATTTAGGTGACTGAAAATTCAATCTAATTAATTTAAATGATTTATAATATATATTGATTAATCTAATGTTATAAGGAATGTATGTGCGATCAAAATGGTAACTTTGGAGACTTCGAAACAGTATTTATTTTAACGCAATGAAATATTGTGGATAAATTTTAATTTGTCAAATTTTATAATATATATTTATTTAGGTTTATATTGTAGAATGTGTGGTATTGTTTTAGAAAGTGTGTACACTGTACAGTCACTTCTGAGAGTTTGCTAGTCTATAATAATTGTACAGATGTAGATTTAAATGTAATACTATTAAGTTCTTATATACCTACTTATAACTTGGTTATACATTTATTTAAAGGTATTAAATATATTAAAAATCCTTTTCAGCGTGTTTTCTTTAATAATATTGTGCATGTTACTGGTTACATTAGAATCACAACAATTTTATTCAACCATAGTGACATCTATGAGCATAATATTATATTAACCTTGAGTGTTGGGTAATATTTTTTGCAATAGATGGAGCTAGGTATAAATTATATTCTTTAATTTACAATAATGTGGCTTTAAAGAAAATAAAAGTTACAAATCTTACTCACGGTATTCTTTATTTTAAAATATATATTTTTATAATAATTTATTTCATTTTTTTTTTTCACTTTTCGCTGAACGCCTTTCGACATCGTCGTCCATAATAATTATTTTTTAACGCAAAATCATTAGCTAAAAGTACCAGGTAACCATAAAAGGCTAAAAAAATTAATAACACTCAACATATGGCTACACAATTACTTTTTGACAATAGATGCCTCTGCTAGGATGAAAAATAAACCGCTAGATGTCAATGTTCGTTTGTTTATTTTCGAACGAAATTTATCAAACGAGTCTGTCTAATTATAATAATAAAAAGAGGGTTTTTAAGTAACTGCTTAATAAAAGTATTAGCTTGTGGGTATAGGTTAGTTAGTAGGGCCCTTTTTACATCTAATAATTTTGTATCTGATAAAAACATAATAAAACTGGTTATATTCACAAGTTATATTACTTTTGCGGAACAGCACATATCATATTATATGTGAAACAGAGGGGTCAGCAGGAACAATTGACAACTGCGTATTCCTATTTCTTATATCGAATGACTGTATGGGCAGTTAAATGAATCAGGCGTTACGGAATCCATAAATATCCCGCAAAAAAGAATCGCGGGATATTTCTAAATATAATATTTAAGTTTTAAGCTATTGCATATCTTATATCGCGGGCCTTGAGCGTGGAGACCGAATCCAGAAATTCCGTAACGAAAATAACCTAACACCCCCCCACTCCGACCGGTTACTTTTTATTTCCATCTATCGATGAATAGCAGAACTTTTAATGACTTTTTTTGAAATATCACGCTTGTCTCTTTAGATTAACAACTCGCCTCTAGGTGGTTGTATCGGATAAGTTGATATGCAATAAGTAAGTAATTATGCAATAGCTTTACCGCGGCAGTCCCCGAGTGCCACATGTCTTTTTTTTAATGTATGGGCGCTTGTGCGGAACGAACATTTGTACAGCACACCGAATGTACGAATTTACATTTTTTTAATGATGATTGTTATTATTTGCTATTACTTAAAATATATTTTGTGAATACACACCATATACTTTTATTCCACCATACTACAGTAATAATTATTTAGTTATCTTCTTAAATAAGAATATAACATATTAAAATATTAAATTCCAATAATATGGCAAAATGGAAAAAACTCTGTATCATTTCTATTTTACACGCAAATTTTATATACCTATGAATAAAAGAAAAACTTTTGGTAATATCTCAATGAAAATTTAAGTTTAATACAATACGTAAAATGAGTTGGCCACATCTAGTATTATGATATCTATGATTTTATTCTGTGTTTACGTAAGTTTTTACTAACTACCCTCGATATGTTGAATAATTAATGTTAAGACTGATTGTTCTTTGTGAAGTGAAATTGATTTGTGTCAATGTTTATGCAATCTTTTACTTATAGTTTAATATCCACATTCTGTAACTTATTGTAAATGTTTTCTCATGTTAAGTGAATTGTAAATTCTTATGAGAAATAAATGTCTTAAACCTATTTTTTTGTACATGACATAGTAAATTCATTAAAGTAAAATTTAGGGATTTATTAGTTTTGTTATCCATTCGTTATATTTATGGGAATTAGATTTACGCCTAATGCAATTTCGTTATTGTAATGACTATTGAATAAGGCTGAACATAATCTTACGATGAATAGCCTTTAAATAAAGAAAAAAAAAATGTATCTACGGTTACTATGTCGACAAAGACAATAAGGACGAAAAAGTGCCCATACATTTTTTCTTTTTTTTTTAAAGGAATCGATTCCTTGCTAACCCTTGGGGTGAAATAAGAAGTAACCATGTTGGTGAATTTCATTTATTATCGTCTGTTAGTCGAAGTCGAACTCGATGAGGTGTCCGAGGTCGCCCACGAGGTCGAGGTCACTCTCGCTGCTGTTGCCGTCCTCGTCCATCTCTCTCTGATGAAAAAATATGAGTATTAACGTAAGAAAAATAAATTCCAAATCATACATATTACTAGACTATTTTGAACACGAATATGTCTCTAAAATTTACGTAAACAAAAACCGAATTCCAAATTATATGTACATATTACTCGACTATTTTGGGCGTATTCAACACGTCTATAAAATCACTTTAATAAGGACGCAGTTAAAAATCACTAATGATAAACAAATTTAAAAAACAGTTCTATCATCCCCATCCAAATTTCAACTACTACTTGTGGTATGGGACTCGTACACACCGATTTTCCTTAGTATTTAAGAAAAAGAGGTATTCCTGAGTTTGTTTATGAACATTTATTACATCCATACTGACATCGCTGTACAGCGCCTGGTACTCTATTTCTATTCTGCGCGACAATCAATAAACACATGACCAACAATAATCATCATCATCATCAGCCTGAAGAAGTCCACTGCTGAACATAGGCCTCCCCAAGGACTTCCACGACGACCCGCAGCCTGATTATGTATCTCGCAACAGCAATTCGTTCAACAGGCGTAAAATATACAATTGTACAATTTACGCCTGTCGAATTGCTGTTGCGAGATACATAATCAGCCTTCCGGTGATTCGTGCGGTCGAGTTTAGAGGGAGAGAGCGTACATGTACCTGTCTCTGTCTGCGCGTGCGTCTCCGACGTGGCCGCTCGGGCGAGGAGTCCTCGGAGCTGTGCCCATCCGCCAGACCCATCACTGCATTGCGGATCAGGTTTGATGCTGCATAAAAATGTCATAGTTAATTCGCATTAGGTTTGCAATAAGACATTAGTGCAAATGTAAAAATTTATAGATGACACATACACCAGTTGATGAAAGCTATTTTGAGTATTTTTTTTATTAATCTGTATGTAGACACAGCTTACTATGGGCAGCTATAATGTTACCAATTTCATCACAATACACCGCCCAATGAGGAAGTAAAATTGCACATTAAAATGGCCGATTTTTTATTTAGGTCCCATTGCATCGGGCCGGCCGGCTGGTTACGTCAAATTAGCGATTAGCAAAAACCGTGCGATGCTTCATTTTTATTTTTTACTATAACACTAGCGCCACCAACAATTGAGTATGAACTATTAATATATTGTTACACGTCCAACAAACATCGACGCAAAATTTTTTTTTTTGAATTTTGAAAACTTTAAACTGCTCTCCTGTTCGATTTGGTTTTTGGCTTATGCCTTTTAACCGTCGATTAAGTCGAGAGATTTTTTTGCGTTGCTTTGATTTTGCAAGATATACGTAATAACCAGTGTTGCCAGTATGATTTCCAAAAAAAGTACGACTGGCTCTCTGAAAAGGTACGGATTTTAACTCAAAAGTACGGTTTTTCCAAAACATTAAAATGCTTCAGGCCGTGTTTTACCAAGCAATGTTAAAGTTAACGCTATGTTAAAATACCATGCCATCTCATTCATGGACATGAACTACGAGAGGGATAACATGATATTTAACATGGCGTTAACTTTAACTTTGCTTGGTGAAACACGCTCTTAGTCTACCCATTGCAATAAAAAACATTGCGTTTTATAGTAAGTATTAAAACATGAATTACTAGTATAATTTGTAAGGTACGAAAAAGGTACGGTGCACACTGAGGTACGGTTGTATGACAAAAAGTACTGTTACGGTACTTTTTGGTACATTCTGGCTACACTGGTAATAACCCTGCGGGGCGTATACGCCGTGAACTACCTTCATCATCATTATCGGAGCTGGAGTCGGAGCCGTCGTCGTTCTCGGAGCCGCCGCCCATCTCCTCCTCCTCCTCTTCTTCCTGAAATAAGAAATACATACATTATTTTAACCAACCTCGCAGGAGGCCTTTGCCAAGTAGTGGGAGAGTTAGCTAAAAAAAAATTGGCTGTCTGTAAAAGCGCGGCAGCTACGACCGCTCGAGCGAGAAGTCGCGGGTTTAAATCCCGCCGAGGGAACAAAAAGTTTTTCAAATGGGTCTGCCGGGTCATGGATGTGTATTAAATTTGTGTATAATATAATAAAAAAAACTTAAATATATGTATAGTATAAAAGTATTTAATATATATCCCTTGTCTGGTTAATGTAACACAAGTTCTTCGGATACTTAACACGGGGCCGGATTGACGTGGTGTGAAGTGTCCATAGATATTATTATTATTTTGGGAGTGAGGATATTTGATCGAATAAGGTACACCACGCTGCGCTCAAAAACAGGAATCAAGGGCATGGGCATCAAGGCTGCAAATCTGAAATGCGATTGGGCGGGACATGTTACACCAAGGCATCCTGACCGCTGGGCAAAGATAGTCACTAGATGGGTATCCGAAGATGGACGACGTCGACGTGGACTAATCTTAATGGCGTGACAACAGACGCACATCAGCAGGGCGGGCCAGTGTTGGCACTGGAAAGAGTGGAGGACCCTGGGGGAGGCCTTTGCCCAGCAGTTTAGCATAGGCTAATCAATCAACCAAAATTGTCCCATATACTTGACAACGATAAACTCGCTCGCTCGACCACGGCTCACGGCCACGCACCGCCCACGTCGCACTCACCGCGTCGTCGTCGTGGTCGCGCTTGCGGCCCACGTCGTAGAGCTTGACGCAGGACTCCTGCACCTGGTCGTAGTCGCCTGCGTTCTCCACCAGCGCGATCTGCGCGCCCTCGCCCGACACGCCCAGCGAGTAGATGTTGCGCTTCACCTCGATTGTTGCTGTAACAAAAAAAAGATAAATATATATATATATATTTTTTTTTAACACTTTATGCACAATGTACAATGGCGGACTTAATGCCAGAGGGCACTTTCTTCCAGTCAACCATAGGGTGATGCAGAGAAGAAAATAAGTATAAATATATATAATCAACGCTGTAACAAAAAAAAAGGTAGTAAACTGGTCTGGGCATAATAATAATCAAACGCTGTCGTTCGTTTTGGCTACGACGTCCACTGCTAGACACATGTGTCCCCCAAGTTATTCAGGGGGGGTGGTTGCCTATACTCGCCTTGGCATTCCACGTTTGGCAGACGCCGGTCGCAGTGCTAACATAATATCAAAGTCCGCTAAAACGCTGCTACCTATTTCTGGATATGTATCCCCTCTGTTCACGGGAAAGATGGCAGATGGGTAGGTGCTATTCCTACTCCGCCATCCCATGGGCACCAATCCTTGACAATAGTCTTATCTGTACTGTAATGGTAAATACTCTCTACTAGTAATGGGTGTGTTTACATTGAATAAGCTAGGCAGTAGACCGATTGTAATGCAATTTGGCACAATGCTCAATGACAAGGAGTCCAAAGGTCGAATTTTAGTCAAAAAGGCGCGGTTGACCAGTACATACCTATGCTGGAGTAGTCGTACGGGTCCAGCGTCTTGAAGCTGGTGTCGAACTGGCTGCGCTCCTCGGCGTCCTGGTCGGAGCACACCGCGTACAGCGCGCTGCAGGCGGGGTTGAACATCACCTGCGGACAGACGTCAGTTGTTATACGAAGAGAAATACTTACAATATAATAATAATGCCTCCCACATCGGTTTCGGTGACGGTGGCCGGTTTAATTGAAACCGGGCCAGCTACGCAGGAGTTATTTTATAGTGCCCAAGTGTGTGCGCAATACAGAAGCACTCTCTCTTCCTTCAATCTCGTAGCCCAGTGGCACGGACAACTGACCCGGAGATCAGGCGTAGGACCGACTTTTTACATGCCCATCCGACGCATGGATCATCTTTCATGTCAGACAATCAGGTCATCAGCCAGCATTGTCCTAATCAAACTTGAGAACAACATTTTTTGTTCAACGCAGGAATTGAACCCATGACCTCCGGGTCGAGAGCGAAGTTCTGAACCACTAGACCACGGATGCCTCCGTGGTCTAGTGGTTAAAAAATACTTACAAAATCTTATAAAACATATTCCTCCTCCGCATCTCATCATTTACGATAAACTCCCGAGTGATATGCCCGAGTGGTTTCCTTTTTGGCAATTTAGGCATTACAACATTTACAACCCATTTTCTGATCTGCACGCAACCTCAATTTTTTTTTACATTTTTTTCTGTGTTTATAGTTTACGTACCCTATTATCTTTTTGTTTTGTTTATAGTGTACTTAAACGGTTTTTTTAAATGATATATTTTCTTCTTTACGCTATTTTTGTATTGTATTGTAAGTGTAATGTAATGTCAAAATTTGTTGGATAAATGTTCTTGATTCTTCTCAATGTAGATTTTAGTGTATTTATTGCGGCCGATAGATGGCGCTACTGTATAATAATACTGTATATACTTACTTCTGATTTGTCTAAGGCGGGTACTGTTCTTAGTAGATGGAACGTCCTCAAGTCCCAAACTTCCGTGTTCGATATTACCTAAATAAAAATAAACATTAAGTTTTTTTCTATTTAAAACACTAACCAAAGAAAATGTTAATAAAAACACTAGCATTATAGTGAAAGCTAATGCTAGTTTGGGCAGATTGATAAAAATTCAATCACCAGAAAAAATACGTTATTTTTATAATTGGATACAATAATAAAATTAACTAAGAATGAAGAAAAACAGAAAAGTTATTATAACTTCTACTTCATAATGTACGACATTTCAATAGATTATTATTACTAGCCATATGACTATAAGTCATAGTAATGACAGTCATCTCAACAAAAACCACTACTCCATAAAATATGGCGGGTACCTCTAGCCCGTTGGGGTGGAAGACGCCGCTGTGCGTCTGGTTCAGTTTGTCGAACTTGTGGATCTCCTTGCCCGTGTTCACGTCCCACAGCACGCCGTCTGGAATTACATTACAATTATACCATGGACTCGAAGAAAACCGGCGTATAAGAATACTCGCATTTGTTCACTGTACGAACCTACACAGAAACGATCCATAGAATCCATAGAAACAGGCGCATAATTAATTACTTATTAAATATAAATCACTACGTTCGGATTTTTTGATGATGATTTGAAGTAATGTTCGTTATATGACTTAAAACTAGAAACTTTCATCTTTTTGGTAAAAGGTGGTAGGCATCATATAAAAATGGCGTTCATAAAAAAATTTGCGTATTATGTCAAATCACACATTTTGTTTTCGAAATGCAATAGTTATAATAGCGATGGCATCTTATATACGGGGGGCCCTATTCCGTTTTAGGGCTCACCGGACACTCGACTCACCGGACAGCACCAGCTCGTCCGTGGGGTTGAAGGTGGCGCGGTTCTTGGCGTACTGGTTGCTGATGGAGGGCGTGAGCGTGAGCAGCGCGCGGCCGGTGCGCGTGTCGAACACGGTGGCCGTCTCGCCCTTCGTGCCGATGATGCGCTCGTCCGACATCTTGGAGAACTCCACGTACTCCTCGTTGTCCAATTGAAATCTGGAATGGAATAGTGTTGTTCACACAATAAAATGTAATAAACATAACATTTCGTCACTTTACTTTCTTAACCTCGTATCTCTAAAACTATAGTACGCCCGAGATAAATTTAGCCCAAACGCAAACAAAGCCGTCTATGACACAACCATAGATTAGTCAGTGATGCCAATTGGCCAATATTAACGCAAAGATTATTGTTGGCTACATAAATCCATAGACTATAGACTATATTCTACAGTCGGCAGTGTTTTGAAGATTTTACATTTTTGTAGGAACTCAGAATTTGTTTATACTTTGTTCCGTTTTAATAAACTGTTTGTTTAATAATAAATAATTTATTCGTCTAAAATTATGCTAATAAAAGATCAAATTACAATAAAAAATTTACTCTTAATTATTTAACAGTTGCAGCAGGGTTATAATTGAAGACATGAATGGATGAAGGTGATATGTCGCAAAATTGTGATTTCGAGAAAATTTAGTTAAAACTGTCACTTAAATATTTTAGAATACGTCGTAAAGTAATAAGTACATTTATATAATTCTGGAGGATCCGTCTCTAGAATCAACACTTAATACGTTACCACATATCCTAAAACGTTTAAGTGACTGTTTAAACTCAATTTTCCGGATAAATTATTTTTTGCGACATTCATCGATTTATGTCTTCAATTATAACTTTATTTTATTATATTCAGAAAACTATAATTAATAATAGTAGAAAACATGGACAATCAATTAAGCCATATAAAAGCTTTCACTAATATTTAAGAATTTACATCTGAGGTTTTTGATTATGATTCAACTAAAAAGCGTTAAGCAGAAACAAAAAAGAATTAATAATAATCAAAACAAAACTTAATATCATCGTAAATAATGTAATACTATAAAAAGACGTACAAATGCGAACGGCTATTAAAAAAAAAAGAAAATACTTTTGACATTATGTAGGTACTCAGAATTTGTTTATGATTTGTTTGAATTTACTTTTTTTATTTATAATTATTGTTTGCTATGAATCCATAGACGATATAGGATATTGATATATTATGTTTAGACAAATTAATTATTGTTTATTTTGTTATAAAATATATTCGACAATGAAGTGTAATCATTTAACATTCCGGTGAAAGTGTTATTATGCGTGCACAATATGTGAATATGTGAAAATTTCGGTGTTTTTGGTTTATTTACGTTAAGGTTAAATTTATCTCGGACGTACTGTAGCTGTTTGTTTACCAAATCAAATAGAAAGTACTCACAGCTGCTCGAACTCCTTCATATTCCACAGCGACGACAGCGTCCGCCACGTGATGGTGGAGGACGACAACAGCAACAGACCGTCGCGACTCGCCTGGAAACATAACGCGTATTACAAACGAGCAAATGTATCCTGATGCTAATAATAAGAATATGTATGGTTTTTAAGCTATTGCATAGCTTCTATCGCGGGCCTTGAGCGTAGACACCGAATCCAGAAATTCCTTAACGAAGATAACCTAAAAGCAGCGGGGGGCCACTCCGACCGGCACAGCAGTGATATTTTTTATTGCCATCTATCGATGAATAGCAGAACTTTTAATGACTTTTTTGAAATATCACGCTTGTCACTTTAGTTCAGCAACTCGTCTCTTGGTGGCATTGGTTGTATCAGATGAGTTGATAAAAAATGCTATGGAAATAGTTTTACCGCGGCAGTTCCCGAGTGCCGCACGTCTTTCTCGATCTTGTCTCGTACTAAATTGACAATTAACTTGTGTTACGGGTACCAGACAACGGAAGTATCTCTTATATTAACTCCCGATTTTACCAACGCTTGTTTTAAAATTTAGGTTCAACTTAGACTTTAGAAGACATAAATGGATGAAGGTCGCAAAAAAGCTATCCAGAAATTTGAGTTATCCGGCGCAAGTCTGCCTTAAATTAATTAACCAATGTGTAGACATATATTCACCTGCATGTGGTATATGTAGGACTCGTGCACCTGGTAGGAGTTCTCCTCCACGCCGTTGAACAGGTTGAACACGCGGATGTCGCCCGACGACGTCGCCGTCAGTAGCTGCGGCTGCGTCGGCTGCACACAACATACAGTAGTCAATATAAGGTTCCGATTTCGGTGTCGGAGGCCGGTTTCGTTGAAACTACGCAGGAATTTATAGTGCCAAAGTGTGTGCGCAATACATAAGGACTCTCTCTCTTTCTTTTACTACGGCGCTAAGGGATGGTGTATATATTTTTTTAATTGACATAGTACATTTCGTTAAAAGAACAACTTTCTATCTTTTTTTATGAAAGAGTTTCTTACGTCGGTCCTTCTCGGTGGGTGATGTTACTGAAAAGGTGGTAGGAATGGTGGTAGAAATTTTGCATTTAAATTACGTAAATATATCTGTAGTAATATGTGATTTTTAAAAACTCATAAACTAAAAGCTATGTACCTAATCAAAATTTAGATTCTTTCTTCATCTACTATGATTTGTTTTCTTTTCTTTAGATTAAAATTTTGAGTCCGGGAGGACGAAAGCCTGGTGATCTGTAACACAGGTACATCCTAGCACAGACACCAGTCTCTCATCACATGTTGTCGCACATCACAGAAAACTGTATTTAATTTATTTACTTACGATTGTGATTGAGAGAAAATAAATAAATTTTTGATTTTGTGATTACTTTTTTAGAGACTGATCGCTATCGATCATCTATTGTATCTAATATTGATGTGCCATTTTTAAAGATGGCGGCGTAATTATTACTCATGCCGTACTCACGTGGAAGATGGTGTGCGTGAAGTAGGCGTCGTCGTCCTGCAGGCGCAGCGTGCGCACGTGCGCGAAGTGCGAGTGCGCGAGGCGGGCGTGCGCGCGCGTGTGCGCCGGCGCGCCCAGCTCGCGCCGCACGAGCCGCGCGGACACGTTCGCCGGCTCCGCGCCCGCGCCCGCCGCCGCACCCGCGAACAGCGGCGCGCGCGTGCCCGTCGGCTCCGGACACTTGTGCGGCCTGGAAAGTATTTACAGTACGTCCCAGTTAAATTTAACACAAACGTAAACAAACCCATCTGAAACAACCATAGACTAGTCAGTGATACTAATTGACCAATACAATGAGCATTGTTTGCTACTATGAATCCATAGACTATATTCTACAGACTGCAGTGTCAAAATAGCGTATTTTACTGTGAAAGGTTATCATTTGATGTTTATAAATATTAATTATTGTTTAATTGTTATAAAATGTATTGGATAATGAAGTATAATCCTTTAATATTCCGGTGAAAGTGTTGAGAAGTGCGCACAAAAATGTTGGTGTTTTTGGTTTGTTTACGTATGGGTTATATTTGTCTTTTGGACGTACTATAGTAATACTCACTCAAAGAGGTTGAACTGCGGACACGTGACCACGGGGTTCTTGCACAGCGCATGCTGGTTGTACAGGTACTCGGTGATGATGGAGTGCAGCGTGACGCGCGGGGAGGGCGCGCGCTCCGTGCCCGCCGCGTGCGCGCCGCCCTTCTGCAGGGAGCGCCGCTCGCCGGGACTGGCCAGCACCGACTGCGACGTGTTTTGTACTCGTCTGGTGGAACAATGGAATATTAACAATTACAAACTTGTATTTGTGCGTATACCAAGTTTTCATATATACAAATGGTTTTAAAAGAACGTGCCCTTTTTTGTTGAGTTACTGATAAAAGCTTGTTAAGTTTTATTTGGAAATAAACTATGTATTTACTTTTGACACACGAATAGTATTTTAGCGCGTATGGCAGTGCGTTTGTGTGCTACTTAATCACAAAATCAATTGATATTTGTTTGCACAAGGTACATTTTAAGGTGGTATATTTTAAATTTTGCTCTCCAAAAAGTAGAAAAAAAATGTTGCTTTTTACACTTTTCTTTGTTACAATTAATTCGCGAACCATCTAATATGTATGTATATTTTATATAAAACGGTAGGCTGATTATGTATCTCGCAACAGCAATTCGACAGGCGTGAATTGTACAATTGTATACAATATCGCTCTCAAGTGTATACGTTTGACAACGATATTGTAAACAATTGTACAAATTACGCCTGTCGAATTGCTGTTGCGAGATACGTAATCAGCCTACGGGACCCCCGTTATTCCTTAACTCTATACTTAAAGTCCATATGACAATTTAGCTAACTAATTGTGTGTGTTTGATATTAAGGTTAATTTAAAATTATAACAGTACACATGTTTAGAAATAATATATTTTAATGAGTACGGGCTTGCCTGAGTTTGATGACGTGCGGCTGCGGGCTGTCTTCGTGCGTGGGCGTGTGATGGTCGATGCTGTCGCGCTGAAGAGAACCGATGCTGTTCGCGCGGGACACTGATAAGCGCGGCTGAAAAAAAAACTATATTATAGACTAAATTTACTTCTTTACAGAGACCGTTGATTCGCACTCGACATGGGCATCGAGCAATTTTCCGGCGGCGCCGCGCCAGCCTAAAAATAATCATCGGTCTGCAGGCGCTGCGGCGCAGAATCCATACAAATCTCGCCGCAGATCTCAGCGTAGCCACGAGATTTTCAGCACGTATGTTTTTTGTAATTATTTGTGCACAATAACGTATATTTGATAGTCTGTCATGGCTGAGTTGCGTAATGAGAAGTGTGTTTGAAATTAATAAACATGTGAATTGTAATAATTTACTATTAATAATAATAGCTCCCCTCGCCGATTTCGGTGTCGGTAGCCGATTTTATTGAAACCAGGCCAGCTACGCAGGAGTCGTTTTATAGTGCCCAAGTGTGTGCGTAATACATAAATACACTCTCTCTCTATTCCTTTTACTCTCATAACCCAGTGGGACGTTAAACCGACAACGACTGGCGAGAGAACAGGCGCAGTACCGACTTTTTACATGCCCATTCGACGCATGGACCATCTTTCTTGTCAGACAATTAGGTGATCAGCCTGCATTGTCCTAATCAAACTTGGAAACAAAATTTTTTGTTGTTCGCGGGAATCGAACCCACGACCTCCGGGTCGAGAGCGAAACTCTGAACCACTAGACCACGGAGGCGTAGATAGAATAATTGACTATTATTCTATCTAACAGTATACGTACGCATGTGTGTACGTACCCGCAGCGGCGTGGCGGGCGCGTGCAGCGGCGGCGGGTGCGCGGGCGCGGGCGCGGGTGGCGGGGGCAGGTGCGCCTCCCGCACGAGCGCCGCGGCGCTGTCGCTGAAGCCGCGCGTCGCGAGGTGCGCCGCCACGAGCTGCAGCAGCTGTCGCTCGTTGTAGTTGATGCGCGTCTGTGCGACCACGTTCGCCTGCATAACAGAAGAGACAAATATTATACAACGTGTAACTGAAATGAGTGCTAAAAATTTACTCAAGTTAAGCCAATCTTATGCAATCTCACACCTTGAGAGCCCCCGAACAGGGAGGGCCCCGGGCGGAACAAGTTAGCAACACTCAAAAAGTAATAGCAAGACTTTGTATATCATAAGCTTTAGTTAAACGGATTTTAAATATTGCAATAATATTTGTGATTCTACGACGTACACTTCACAACTTTCAACTATTTAGTAGCCAATTTGATTTATTTGTAGCAATAACCCGTAAACAGTCACACCGTTCTCAGAGTTTATAATAATAATATGGACGCTCCACACCAAGTCAATCTTGCCCAGTGCTAAGTATTCTAAGAACTTGTGTTATAGGTACCCGACAACGGAAGTATATTTAATACTTTTTATACTATACACATATTTATTTAAGATTTTCATTATATTAATACACGAATTTAATACACTGTCATGCCCAGGAACATTGGTAAAACTTTTTGTTCCCTCGACATGATTCGAACCCGCCGACGGGCTCAACTCCTGCGCTAGAGAGGTCGTCAAAGGTAATACATATTAGGATTTACACTTCATCTTTGAAGATCTTATATTTAAGATTACAGCACTGGAATTCTTTCACGAAAAGGATTAATAAAAGTCAATATAGTCAAAACCAAACCTGCTGATGTCATAAACCTTGAGAGTTAATATTTGAGTTAACGAGTCTACGCATTTCGTGCGTGCGTGCGTGCGTGCGTACTCGACGTGCACTCACCCGGTGTATATTGGCGAGTGAAGTTTCAAACTCAGCGCCCATGTGTTTGCTCTTGCCGGAGACGCGCTCCAGCAGTTCCAGAGCATACTTCTGGAACATCACGTGCTCCTGCCTCTTCTCCTGTAGGATCGGATCCCGCATTAGCACTGAAAAAAAAAATACATCAAATTAACACCCAAAGATATCGAGTCGATAGTCGAAAACTTATTGTTTTATTGTATAATGTATTGAGACGAGCACTAACTAATTACTAACTGAAGCGACCTTTAGGTCTTGTTTAGTCCACAGGTTCACGTTATCAGTGTGCTTAGTACTAGTTTTTTCCTCACCGTGAGGAAGTTAGCTAGAGCTGTATCAAACCGTGTGTATTCGTTACGGAGTAACGAGTACGCCATCTAGTACCGAGTAACGAATCACATTACACATGAATATTTTTCGTTACTCCCATTACTGCGTTTCTACAATGTACCGTTTTCTTGCTTATTGTATGTTTCGAGCATGTGCGCTATTCTGCGAATTTAAAAACTTAACAAGCTAAAAAGCGCCTAGTACCTACATATTCTGATATAATATGCGCCGCGCCGGAACGCGTACGTTATGAGGTATCAGAAGTAACGAGTACTGATTGTTTCAGTAACGAGTACATGCGGGTATTTTTTCGTTACTTTCACACCTCAAGTTAACTACAATGTAGCGGCATGGTAACAAATTCATTCTCACAGTGAGCAACGACAAAAAATCGCACAAAACACGCGGATTTTGGATATAGACTTTTAGGATTTGTTGATAGCTCCACCTTGTATTTGCGAGGTGGTGAAGAGCGGCAGTTTGGAGATGATCTGCCGGACGGTGGGGCACCGCGCCAGCCCCGCCAGCGCGCGGCACGCCAGCCCGCGCAGCCGGTCCGCGTCCGTGATCGGGGACTTCACCATCATCAGCGCCAGGAGCACCTGGAATCAAAGGTTCATGTAATATACAATGAGTAAAATTGTGTGCGGAATACACAAGGACACTATCTCTCTTCTTTTACTCATAGTCCTCTTACCCGACACGACGGGCGAGAGAACAAGCGCAGGATCGACTTTTTACACGCTCATGCAACGCAGAGAGTCAGTTGATATGTTTGTATTGATCAAAACGAAAATTGTAAACAACATTGGTAGTTGTTCTAACGCGGAAATCGAACCCACGACTTCCGAGTCGATAGCCAAGTTCTAAACACTGGACCACCGTGAGGTCACAATGTACTAAATTTCTACCTCTAATCATCATTTCAGAAACCGGGCGGTGGTTTAGAAAGGCTGATCAAGTTGTCGATCAGCTTACATTTGAGTTAACAATCCATTCTGAACGCTCATTGGTTAACGTAGCAAGTGAGCGAAGTTGTTGCGAGTGATGTCCACCAATGAGCATTTAGAAAAGCTTGTTAACTCAAAAGTTAACTGACCGACGATTGGATCAAACTTTCAGAAACTGGCCGGCGGATTACGTAAAAACTGCGCGATGCCTTATTTTTGCTATGACACTAGCACTAAAAACAATTTAGCGGCAATCATAGAAACTATAAATTAAATGAAACTATAAAACAAACGTTGACAATTTTTCTGAATTTTAAAACTTTAAACTTCTTTTTGTGGCGCTTACGCTCTATTTATTACCATTTAACCGTCGATAAAGTTTAAGAGTAAAAAAATGCGATTACTTTGCAAGAAATACGTAATTATCCTATGGGGGTTAGTTCTGGACTTCTGAAAACAGCAACTGGATACTTAAAGGACTACTTAGCCAGTAGCCATGTGAAAATAAGTTAAATAACTCTTATTTTTAGTTACCTTTCTCACCTGGTACCTGCCCAGGTGTCACTCGGCAAGTTACACAAAGCGCGTAGGTATTCAAGGCACACGAGACGCTACTGAAAACTTTAGGATTCATTCGTGTGAAAATAAGTTATGTCTGATTGCTCTGGGATCTAGGTTTATACGGTTGACTGGTAGAGAATGCCTCTCGGTGCTAAGACTAAGCCATTGTACGTTGTGCAAAAAGTGTAAATAAATAAATAAATTTAAAAAACGTACCATGATCCCGTTGTTAGTCCGCACGCTCTCCCACACCTTCTGTATGACGTCCTCGTACGACTTGAGCGTCGTCTTCTTCCGGGTGGACCCCGCGGCGGAGTACCGCGCCGTCGTCACGCCCGCCTGTATTTAACGCATGAGTGAAAATATGTTTAAAAAAACGCCTTAAAGTACAATACAGGTAGCAGAAACTTGACAATGTCTGAATCCAAATTTTAATAATGTCAATCAAACAATACTTTTCATATGCGTATAAGATTATATCATAAAGGAGATCAAAATTATTTTGTTTCTCTGTAAATAAGAGTAGGTACATTATAAGTAATTTCCAAAAACAATATACAATAAACAACTTAAAAACTATACAAAATAAATAAGAGAAACATGTGTATAATTTTATATTTAAAAATCAATTGCTGTTCGTTAGTCTCGCTAAAACTCGAGAACGGCTGAACCGATTCGGCTATTTTTAGTCTTAAAATATTCGGGGAAGTCTCGGGATGGCTTAAACGGAAGTGAGAAAATATGGTAAATATGGTAAGTATGGCTTGAAATATTCGTGGAAGAGCTGGGGGGATTTAAACGGTGAGAAAATAATATATGCTGTTTGTATGCTCAACAAAGTGAGCACGAGTCAGCTAGTTAATAAAATCTTAATCCTTATTTTGGTCTTGAAATGTTCGTGGAAGTCCCGGGAAGGTTTAAACGGTTCATCACAAACTGTGTCTATGCTCAATTAAGTAGGCACGGGTCATCTACCTCTCATTCCACTTGCTAGGTATAAACGATTTGAAGGTTATTTTCGTTCAGATTCGCGTTTCTTTAGCACTGTTTAGGATCGTTTTGAACTGTTTTCACTTTTGTACCACACGCACAAAATCAACTGTCAAAAACTGTTCAAAATGCTCAGAATGATCACGCCATTTTGCATATTTCTACCCAGCTCCCTACTTGAGACAATATGTACATTTTTTGAAGTTTACTTAGATTTGACAGATTTCACTGATCTCGATGTTATTTTTAGGTTATCGTGGAGGAAATTTATTAAGGATTCTTTTGTATTATTCTTGAAATTGATATTTTTAAATATAATTAAGAATTTATTAGATGTACGAGACGTGTCAAAATTTCACATCTGTCAGTCGTTCCACTAGCAGTAAAGCGATCGGATCGAAAATTTCAAAATTTACATTATTGTGCTAAAGAAACGACAGTGTGCGTTATGAATGATCTGAGCGTTCAGAGCGTATACAGGAACACACTGATAGTCTATAATTAAAAATGTAAATCCGCTGCGTCCCGCGACACTCACCCGGTGCACGGGCGCGCACACGCAGTTGACGAGCACGTTGAGCGCCGCCTTCTGCACCTCGGGCTCGGGCACGATGTCCCCGTCCGCCGCGCCTGCAACAGTCGCGCCCGCTGCGTCACGTTACGTTAATGCGTATGGGAACATGGCGTTAGTGTACTTATATTCTCAGCCCCTATAATAAAGAAGCCTGAAACCCAACCTCATATTTAAAAGTGAACAACTTTATTAATGTTACATAGTACTTTAATTCCTTTTCTTTTTATACCGGAATATTCATATTATAGATTACAGCATGGCCTACCATCCCATACAATTTAAAAAAAAAATGCAATAGATGTCACTACTATTAACGTTTGTAAATTATAAAATGTAGACATGCCGAATTAAGTAAAAATATTGACATTAAATTATAGATAAGCAGTTTTTTAAGCATAAGAAATCGAAGAAAACAAAAATAGCTAGTCGAATTGCCAGTATTAAGTGATACCATTTTCTAGTACCAGGTCGTGTCTCTGTTATATATCTACTTTGTGATTACAGAGAAACATAAAAATAAGTATAATCTATATATTTCTAATCCTTATTTTTACTTTTTATAAAAGTAAAAAATTAAAGTATGTAACACAAGCTAAGTTCTTCATTCTTAAAAGTGAAACGAAACGTTTTTTTTATCTGTCAATTAGGTTCTCAAGTGAGGTTGGGTTTGAGACTTCTTTATTAATACGGGCCTTAGCCAGTAAAAGGACAGTGTAATCACTGACTGAGAATAAAAATATGTCAGTTTTTAGGGATATGAGAATGGCGGGACGTGAGATGTGACGTATGGCTAATGTAATTATGGTGTTAAGAAGCGTACGCGCCATTTTGCGGGTTATGCTAATACGTGGGTCAAATTACACTTGTAGTTATGGGACTTGTAGTTATAAAATATATTGGGACATGAGAAGGAGCGCCCGTGTCATGTAATTTCATTGTATATGTCAAACGGTGTAAGTAACTATATGAAAAATTGTGGGAGTATACGTTATTCGTAGGGCAAATAGCGCTGGTATTTATAGACAAAAAGGTGCGCCTACTGCGTCACATTATTGTAATGAATGTGAATGGCTGATGGCCTTATATTTACAGTACCCGGCCAAAATAAAAGTGCGTCGACATTTGAAAAAAGAATTTTGGTTAGTGTAGGCAAAATGGCGGAAATCGAGATGGCGCGTCATGTTCAGTGGCGGGCGTTGTCACTAAGTAACTTATGTTACCGTGTAAAGTTCGCGCTACAATCTGATTTATAATCTGTATCATAAAAATGTACAGCGAATCATAATTCTGGCCCTGATTGAAGATACTTATCACTTCCGAATTTAGAAAACAAAATGACAAGCGAATGTTTTGACATAAGCTTCGGTAAATGACAAGCGAATTCGTATGTCATTTGGCGAACTTTATGTCCAATTACATAAATTCTTGTTTTAGAACTTCCTAAGTCATAATAGCGATGGCATCCTGAATCCAGGCCTCGGTCTCTACTCCTTGACTAAAGGAAAGAAAGGAATGTATGTGACAGACTGAGATAAAAAATCGGAAAACATTTATCGAAAAAAAGGTGATATAAAGGACTGAGGGTCACCCGCTGTGTTAGTATAATGTAGATGAGTGATGACGCACGGACAACAGAAGGCGCTTGTAGTTATATAGCACAAATACGCAGGAGGACAATTCTCGCGACTATTATCGGTTCAATCACGTTTGTTCAGGATATTGGCCGAGCAGGAACATTTGAAAGCTACGTAAAGTAATATTAACAAATTAAGACATGAATGAATCAAGGTTAAAAGAATACCCAGTAAATTGAGTTTAAACTGTCTGTATTAAGTACATTGATTCTAGTGACGGTTCTTTATATTAATTTACTCGATACTTTACGACGTATTCTGAAATGTTTAAGTGACAATTTGAACTCGATTTTCTTGAAATCAGAATACAGCTACATATCATCTTCATCCATTCTTAACTTCAAATAATAATTGTATGTAAAGTTTGACGGCGCCAATACAACTGACAATCGATTACTTTACGGAACTTTCAAATGTTGCCGCTCTAATTGACGCGAACGCAAATGACGCGTTGACCGAACCTAGATTTTACCGAAAATAGTCAAGAGAATTGAGCTTCTGATACAAATCTGATTAATTATATTAAAATTTGATAGCAGTAAATAATATATATTAAAATTTTCAAAACGATATAAGTATTTATATTTTTATATCAAGGAAATAAATCACTAATTCAAAATTACATATAGTGATTAACCAGTCAATCAACTTTTAGGTGTACATAAATAAAAAGTTTAACTTTTTTATTTTTATTTGAATTTTTTGTATATTTTAACATATTTGCTGTAAATGCTGTAATTACTTCCTGCGGGACGAGCGGTAAATCACTTCTGGAGGTGTTTTGCCACTCGGAAAACCATTCAAGTTCCAATAGAATAATGATTTATTTAAAATATTTTTTCTCGTATGTTTGCTTAATAATAAGATAAATGCGACATATGGCAATAACCCACTTAATTTTTTATAAAACTGCGAATATTGGCTTGGGACAAAACATAGTACTTGCAGGACAAATAAAAGTTGATTGACCCAAATACACTATTGATTGACATTGACTTTAGCAACATCTCTTGTCTATGGTTACGATGTTTTTTTTTTGTATATAGCAAAACTCACCGAGCACGATGTGGACGCCGGTGTTGAGGTCCGCCTCCCGCATGTCCAGCTTCTCGGTGAGCAGGAGTAGCACGCGCGGCGCCACGCAGCACACCGACACCACGTCCAGCGCCGAGCGGACCGTCTCCGCCCTGCAATGGCACGTACATTATCCCACGGGCAAGTGGAAAACCGACGTCAACTGACGACTAATAATAATCTAATATCTATAGACGCTTCACACCACGTCAATCTGGCCCTACCAGACAACTGAAATATATATTTAATACTTTTATACTACACACATAATTATTTACGATTTTTATTATATTAATACACAAATTTAATACACATCCATGACCCAGGAACATTGAAAACTTTTTGTTCCCTCGGCGGGATTTGAACCCGCAACCTCTCGATCGAGCACCAACGTGCTGGACCATTGAGGTCGTCGAGTGGTACAGTTAAAAGGTTGGCGCGTCTATGCTGGACATAAACTATCCATCCAATCACATGTCGTAGATGATACCACGGACTCTTGAGGACCGATGTGAAATAATATCGATCTACGTAGCTCAGTGTTAGCGTTGCCAAGCTAACAAAAATATTTTAGATGTTCCTGGGTCATGGATGTATCTATACTAATCTGAAGAGTTTTATTGTTCAAATCAAATCTCAGGAACTACTGGTATAGAATTTATCGGTGTCTAATAATCGAGGAAGTACTCAGGAACGAAGTTGCGAGCGCAGCTATTATGATAATAAAGAACCTAACCTACATTACTCATATAGAAAGGTACTAGTACATCAAGACCTCTATAAAGAGAGCACCGCTACTCTCGAGCTTTATCGAGCCTCTCAGCACTATATTTGACACTATTTCGACCTCACCTGCCGTTGAAGTTCCAGTCGTAGGCGAAGGAGACGATGCGCAGCAGCAGCGCCACGCCGCCCAGCTCCAGCAGCTCGTCCACCGGCGGCCAGCGCGCCCACGCCGCCGCCTGCACCGTCTCGATCTGACCTTGGATCTCCTCCGCTGATGACTTGGACGCCTGAAGCAATGTATATGACAAAATTAGAATAGATTGTCGTTCGTCGTTTCAGCCTTTTACTGTCCACTGCTGGACATAGGCCTCTCCAATACATTTCCAGTGCGACCGGTCCATTGCCACCTGCATCCAACGTGACCCGGCAGTTTTCACCAGGTCGTCGGTCCATCTGGTAGGTGGCCGTCCCACACTGCGCTTGCCAGTACGTGGCCTCCACTCTAGGATCTTTTTGCCTCATCGACCGTCCAATCTTCGTGCCATGTGGCCGGCCCATTGCCACTTCAGCTGACTGATCCTACGGGCAATGTCAGCAACCTTAGTTCTTCTACGGATCTCCTCATTTCTGATTCGATCACGTAGAGAAATACCGAGCATTGCCCTCTCCATAGCACGCTGAGCGACATTGAGCCTTTTGAAAAGATCCTTCGTGAAGCACCACGTCTCAGAACCGTAAGTCATCACTGGTAACACACATTGGTTGTATACCTTTGTCTTAAGGCACTGAGGTATTTTGGACGAGAAGACGTTGCGTAATTTACCGAACGCTGCCCAGCCGAGCTGGATCCGTCTACTGACCTCTCTCTTAAAGTTGGACCTACCTAATCGGACAGCCTGCCCTAGGTATATATATTCGTCAACAACTTCAAGAGTAGAGCTCCCAACAGTTAGTGCGGTGGGTGCAACATGTACATTGTGCATGATCTTTGTTTTGTCCATGTTCATTTTAAGACCCACTTGTTGAGAAACTCTATTGAGGCTACCGAGCATGCGCCCCAAATCTTCCAGCGATTATGCCATGACTACTATGTCGTCGGCAAATCGAAGGTGAGTGATGTATTCGCCATTGATGTTGATGCCAAGTCCTTGCCATTCCAGGAGCTTGAAAGAATCCTCCAGAGCAGCGGTAAACAGTTTCGGGGATATGATATCCCCCTGTCTTACTCCTCTCTTTAAAGGGATATCCTTCGTGCAGTGCTCCTGTACTCGGACTGACATGGTGGCGTTATTATACAAACACTTCAACACTTCGATATACCGAAAGTCAATACGGCAACGCTGGAGAGATCTAAGGACCGCCCATATTTCGACGGAATCAAAGGCTTTCTCATAGTCCACAAACGCCAAGCATAATGGCCGATTATACTCTTCGGTCTTCTGTATAATCTGCCGCAGCGTATGTATGTGGTCTATGGTACTATAGCCTTTTCGGAAACCGGCTTGTTCGGTAGGCTGAAAGTCATCGAGCCTGCGTTCGAGACGCATCGTAATACCTCTCGAAAACAGCTTGTAGACATGGCTCAGCAGTGTTATGGGCCTATAGTTCTTCAGTAACGTTTTGTCGCCTTTTTTGAAGAACAGGACCACAACACCCCTGCTCCATGCCTCTGGCGTTTTCCCATCGAGTAAGGAGGAATTGAAGAGTTTCTGAAGCACTTTTAGTACCGGCGTGCCGCCCGCTTTCAGAAGCTCTGTAGTGATTCCATCCTCGCCCGGAGCCTTGTTGTTCTTAAGCTGTTTGAGAGCTACCCTAATCTCGTACAGGCTGATGTCCGGGATGTCTTCGGTATAGTGTCGTGTTAGCCTGGCTCTTGGGTCTGCAGCTAAACTAGCAGGTTCAGCTGAGACCGAGGTATACAGCTGTCCATAGAACCTTTCTATCTCCCGTAGTACCTCGGACTTATTTGACGTTACGCGTCCATCTTCGGTCTTCAGCTTTGTCAACTGGCTTTGCCCAATAGATACGTCTCTTGCAAACACTTTGGAGCCTTGGTTCCGCTCTATTGTCTCTTTAATACGCTGGGTATTAAAAGAACGGATATCGTGTCGCAAGGACTTCGTAATCTGTCTATTGAGCTGCCTATATGACTCAGCGTCACTCAAAGTTTGGAGCGTCATTGAACGTCGACTAGCCATGAGGTTCCGGGTTTGGTCGGATAGTTTCTGAGGTCTATTTGTACGGTGGGTATTGAAAAATTTGGACCCCACCGTATGGACAGTTTCTACCAGCCTGCTATTTATATCGTCCACTGATGCGCAGCTGTCTAGCCATTGGAAGCGATTTGACAGTTCAAGTTGAAAGCTCTCGGGGTTGTGGATATGGGCATTCGACGGTCGGAGCGTAGACTTCATCAGACGCGATCTCTCAAGTTTGACGTTGATATTCAACATGCCTCGGACGATTCGGTGATCACTTCCGGTCTTAACCATGTTGATCACAGAGACATCGTTGAATATCTGCCGCTTGGTGCTCATAATGAAGTCAATCTCGTTTCTAGTTACACCGTCGGGACTCAACCAGGTCCATTTCCTCTGCGGCGGCTTTTGGAAGAAAGAATTCATCATGAAGAGTCCTTCTTTCTCCATAAAGTCCGCCAGCATCTGTCCTCTGGGATTCCTCTGCCCAAATCCAAATGGCCCCACTTTCAGCTCATCATCGCTTCTGCAGCCCAGCCTCGCATTGAAATCTCCCATAACAACTGTGAAGTGTGTTTTAGGGCTACGTATGGCCCTACTGACGTCCTCATACGTAGCTTCTACTTCATCGTCTGGAAGTGTTGACGATGGGGCGTATACCTGTACAATCTTCAACGAATATCGTTTTGAGATTCTCAGTACAAGGTATGCAACCCTATTTGACACACTCTCGATGGACACAATGTTGTTGAAAGATTTGTGAAAAAAGATTTGTGGACGATAAATCCAACACCACCTTGGGACTTCTGTTCTCCCTCCCGGTAGTAGAACAAGTCGCCGGACTATAAGGTTATCGTATCCTCGCACTCTCTTCGGATCTCCGATAAACCAATAATGTCCCAGTGCAACTTGTTCATCTCCTCTTCCAGCTCTACGAGCTTCTCGTCTAACCTCAAAGTGCGCACGTTGTGTGTTACCAGGGCCAGTTGTCGTTTAGAAGGGGGGTGGTAGCCGGATCTCTTCCGGGGATTCTTAGCACTCCTCGCCCCGCCGTTACCTTGGCCGCTACCGTAGCCAGGAATAGCAGGGCCGCCGGGGACTAGGGGCCTGGTATTCTGGTGCGTAATCATTGAAGGCAGTTTAGCCTACTGGTACCACGCTGGCTAGACGGGTTGGTACAGGGTTTTGTTTCGAGTTTTCCTTCTCTCACACTAGCTGTTGATGTGTGTGTGTTTCCTTTTAGTCGCCTCTTACGACTCCCCTAGGATAGTATCGGGGGTGGTGAGAATTGTATTCTAATGCCGTCACCACACGGCCAAGAATAGATAAATGTAGATTAGTAAAAAAAATAAGGATGGATGGATAAGTATTTTGATGGATGGATGGATGGACGGACGAACGGATGGATGATTGTTGTAATGTGATTAACATAATACACATTATGCTACTATTTATCCCTAAAGAACCTATAAAACTTTTTAAAAAGTAATAAGTGTTCCCTATTAATAAGTAACGAAAGAGGTATTTACAGATATGACAAATAGTATAACTGAATTTTGTTTGCTTGTTGACTCTACTTTCAAGGTTATGACGATGACATCTTTCTTCTTTTGGCATGATAATAAGACATTTATTTACCTTGTACGGCGGGGGCTCCGGGACGTTGTCGCCCTGTTGCCGGAGCACCTGCGCCGCCCGCAGCCGAAGGTGCGCCTCGAAGTACCTGTAACAAGTGCAATGCAGTATAGAAACATATACTCGTATGTGTAAAAAGAGCAGTCAACTTTGGGATATATTATACTACGTTTTCTCATTCTAGAAATGTTTTTTTTTTGCTTTTTCGTTATGCCTGCGACAAAAAATTAAAAATAAACAGTAAAAAAATAATAGTAAATAAAAAGTTCATTTCCAAAATGAGGAAAGGTAGTATAATCGTATCTCTAAGTTATAGTTACTGTTATTTTTACACCCTGTATACAAAATATCGTCGTTTCAGCAATGATGTTCATGCTGGACGTAAGCCTTCTTCAAAGTATTTCATGGGGGAGTGCAGTTAAGTTAGTGAAGATACTAACAATGAACGCTGCCGTTCATTTTCGGATATAAATTCCCTCTGTAGTAATATAATATGTTCTCTTTTACGACACCCACGGTAAAGATGGGTTGATGGGAAGGTGCTATCCTATCATATCCTATTCTTACTCCAGCATACCACGGATATACAAAATATTTAAAAAAAAAAACAGTCTCCCATGCAAATAAACCTGTATGGGATCACTTCTACATGTGTATAACTTTCAAAAGGCTTTACGTTTTATTTATTTGTACTCTATCGGCGTCCGAGCGTGTATGTGTGTGCGTGTATGCGTGTGCGTGTATGTGTGTAAGGGTGTGTGCGTGTATGTGTGTAAGGGTGTGTGCGTCTTGTGTGTAAGGGTGTGTGAATGTATGTGTATAAGGGTGTGTGCATGTATGTGTGTAAGGAAAGGTGTGTGCGTGGATGTGTGTAGGGGTGTGTGTGTGTATGTGTGTAAGAGTGTGTGAGTGTAAGTGTGTGTGTGTACGTGTCTGCGAGTGTGCGTGTATGCATGTGCGTACCTCCTGAGCGCGACGCACACGTGCCGCACGATCTGCCGCGCGGCGCACGTCTCGTCGTCGGACACGCGGGACTCCTCCTCGTCGGCGCCGAGTATCGGCAGCGTTGATATCACGTTGTACAGCTTGCGGAGACCGTCCTGTTGGAAACAAGCACACCATGAACACTTTTCAGTTACTATACTACTAATACTACTGCTACGAGGAATTATTATACTCTGCAGTCGCGAAGGCTGGTATTCAATTTCTCTACATACGCCTCCTCCAAAGTAGTTCATGGATAGTATAATAGTAGTACCCGTTTTAGCGACGCTTGGCCGGCGGGCTGGAGAACGCAGTGTTAAAATAATAGCAATGTCCGCGGAAACACTGCTACCCATTTTCGGGTATAATATACTATATATTCTTTCTGTCGCCTTTATCGACACTAAGTCCCGATTCCACCAACGCATGTTAGTGTTAACGGATTGTTAAAATACCATTCCTTGTCATTCATTGATAGGACTTACGAAAGGAACAACATGATATTTAACTAAGGATTAACTTTAACATTGCTTGGTGAAACACGCCCTTAATACAACGTAAGATAATAAATTCTACCATATTTAAAAAAATAATTACACAATTGTCATTGTACTTCTTTACAATGAGTAAGTAAGTGACATTTTGATTGGTAGCATTCTATTAGGTTATTATCTTGTTTACGTTTGGAATATAATATAAATATCAGCTCTTTCGACAGTTATGCTCTCGCACGTAACAATAAAAAGGAATGTTAACTGCAGCAACTTATATAATCTCTTAAACATATTGACGCAAAATCCAATCAAACATTTAGTAGTTTCCCGACTCCGTGGTTCCGTGGTTTAGAGCTTGGTTCTGGACTCGTACAACACAACTAAAAATACTTTAGTTAAGACAATGCAAACTGAGCTTATTATTAGTTAGTAGTAATTCGTAAAGTACCTGGTTATCGAACTCCTCCAATATGACTCGGAACTGGAACGACAGGCCGAAGAACATCGTCGCGTGGCAGCGGCCCGAGTCGTGCGAACATTCTAGAAGCCACAGCGCGTATCTACAAACATTATAATAGTTTTTCATATGCCGTAATCATTTATTGCACTATTAGGGCCTGTTCCAGGATACGCTCTGAACGTTCAGATCATTCATAACGCTGACATTGACAGCTGACAGTGCCTGTGAAAACAGTTCAAAACGATCCTAAACAGTGCTAAAGAAACGCAAATAAGAACGAAAAAAACGTTATTTTCGTTTACTATTTTCTTTAGCACTGTTTAGGATCGTTTTGAATTGTTTTCACAGGCACTGTCAGCTGTCAATGTCAAATCAAATCAAATCAGTCAGCGTTATGAATGATCTGAACGTTCAGAGCGTCTCCTGGAACACAGGGTTAATAGCTTCACTTCGTACTACTACTTTATTTGAAGACATGAGTGGATGAAGGTGATATGTAGCAAAATTGTTAATCAAGAACACATTTTAGGATGTGTCGTAACGTATCAATTACATTGATTCTAAAGACGGTTCTTTAGATTATTGTACTTAATACGTTACGACAATATTCTAAAATGTTTAAGTGACAGTTTGAATTAAATCTCGAAATCGGAATTTTGCGACATATAGCCTTCATCCATTCGTGTCTTCAATTATCGGTGTAAAAGTTGTGTGACTTGAATCAATTTAGTATCTATGAGTTTACAGTCGTCTGAATAGACCACAATTTCATTTTCATTTCATCAAAAAATGCAATGTTCCGTAGGACACGAGGAGCTACAGGCAAAAGCTAGTGTATAAAATCAATGTTTATGTTTTTTATGTTTATTAATTATAATGAGGTAACAATCAAAATTATTAAACTACCAATCAATATAAACACAACAAAGCATTGCACTCACTTGACTAAATCTGCTAGCGTCTTCCTAGGCATGAGACAAACTCTCTCCATGGCGTCCTCGCAGTAGGCGAGGTAGTACAGGCAGATGGACACGCCCGTCGCCGCAACCGACGGCCGCGGCACTTCCAGAAATTTCTGTGAAGAACATTAGAACAAGAACAAGAATATTAGAAGTTAGAACTTAAGTTATGTTTCACGAGAATATACATGTTTGTATGTATAGTACGTCCGAGATTAATTTAACCTAAACCTCCGGTGAAAGGTTTCGATGTCATCATCATCAAACATCGAAACCTTTCACCGGAGTGTTAAAGGATAACACTTTATTATCCAATACATTTTATAACAATTAAACAATAATTAATATGTTTAAACATCAAATGAAAATCTTTCACAGAAAAAATACACTATTTCGACACTACCGATTATAGAATATAAGCCTATAGTCTATGGATTCATAGCAAACAATAATCATTGTATTAATATTGGCCAATTGGCATCACTGACTAGTCTATGGTGTTGGGTAGTATGGGGTTTGTATAGAAGAATTTCATGTAGTAGGGATAGAATGAGTATTCTCTCGTTTGATGTAAATCGACCTTTATGTAGCTCACCTGTAACCCACCCATGTTGATAAAGTCTATGCTGAACTTCTTGTGACACAGCAGCGCGGCGAGGTACTTCAGCGCCTCGAACGCCAGCCGCGAGTCGCGGGACTCGCGCACGTTGAGGTACCCGAGGATCAGACCCAGCGCGTTCTTCTCGAACACGTGGGATAGGAACTGTAACAGAAAATAATATATACAATTTAATCTAGCTTATCCAGCAATATCCGGCAGGCTGATTATGTATTTGGCCTCAGCCTCGAGTTTTGCGGGCAGCGGGGCGGTAACGGCGGCGGCGCGGGAGCGGCAGGATCTTTTACGTAAAATCAAATGGACCGATTCTCGAAAACAGCGGCGCGGGAGCGGGTAACGAGTACCGCACCCGCGCCGCCGCAGCTCCCGCCCCGCTGCCCGCAAAATTCGAGGCTGAGGCCTCTCGCAATAGCAATTCGACAGGCGTAAATTGTACAATTGTGTACAATATCGCTGTCAAACGTATGTATACACTTGACAGCAATACTGTACACAATTGTATATTTTACGCCTGTCAAATTGCTGTTACGAGATACATAATCAGGCTGCGGGTCTATTCACAACACCTAATCGACTCAGATTAAAAAAGCGAAGTTTGACAGCGATATCGTACATAATTGTACAATTGACGTCTGTCGAATTTCAGTTGCGAGATACATAATCAGCCTGCCGCTCTTAACGCAAGCCTATTCGAGTAACGGGTGTACTTACGTCTTACACATTATTTTAGCGGGATATTAATAGATAGATTTCGTAGGCAGAAATCTATCCCGAAAAAGTACAGTATTCCTGTTCGATACTGTTTTTACGGGAAAGGAGCCGCGAGAAATGCATAGCTTCATAGATATTATATCAGATTTTTTAATTTTTTCATTATGCTCTGGTTTATAGAGCAGTTAAAGCGAAGAACCCACCTCTTGGTATTCACCCATGGGCGTGAGGTACCGCAGGATGAGCATCTGTTTCGTGGCGTCCGTTGGAGGGTGGATTTGTATATTGCCTGCAATATAAAATATATACATTTTACCTTCCAATAAAATGTGTATTATGTTCCTTAACGTCCAAAGTCCTTTATGAGAGTACATCGCTTGCTACCGATTGCAGTCCATAGATGTCGTACCGTACCGTTACCGCTCCCAGCGCCACCTTCCGTTAAATCTGTGAACTAAGTGAAAGCCACAAGCCGCCATCTTTGATATATCAGATCATTGTAAGTGTCTCATAATAATAAATAAAAAAAAATAAAATAAAATCCATTTATTTCAGGCTACATGGCCCATATTATAAATACCTTACAGACTAACATACATACAAAATATACTTAAAACTACTTAAACTACACGTGTTGTCGGCGACGTGTAGCGCGCTTCATTCCGGAGTCTCCCCCGGAACCTCCGGTAGACCACACCCGTCGGCCAGAACGCCTCCGCCTCGAAGGTGGAAATAAGATGAGTCGGTACTCTCACCACAAAGGAACTAAAGTTGACCTTGTGGCGAGACTCCAGACGCTCCACCCTCAAGGGGAGGGATGTCTTCTTACGGATGTAGTCCACTACATCCTTAACCTCCATGGACCAGTGCAGGCGGGACACGTACAGCGGCGTGGAGCGTACTTCACACCGCAGGCGCTGCTCGGGTCCGCAGGGTGCGGTGCCGCGATGGTTGCGGACGGCGGGCTTCTTCTTCCTTCTCTCCACCAGTATGAAGCCCTCCTCATCGCACCTCCTGCTCTCGTCCTTGCCAGATTGAGGAGGCTGAGCCTTGCGGCTTTCCGTAGCCTTGCGGCTATCCTTATCCCCCTTTTTCTTCGCCCGCTGGGGATGAGCGGGGTGTGCGGCGATGCTCGCGAAACTTTTCCGCTGAGTCGCTTGTTGACTCGGCGACGGCGCGACCCGGAGGGGAAGGCTAGCGGGGGCGGCGGCGGTTGCCGACTCTTCAGATTTCGCTGACACGCAAAACGATGTGTCAGCGCGCGCGCCGCCTCGACGTGTGTTGACGTAGGCAGTTGAATGATCGGGTGACCCACTTAATGAATTATTACATTTTAATTGTAATAATTCACTACGTAAGTCACGGATGGTAGATTCCGATGCATCCAATCTACCCCGCATCTCGTCCAGCTCTGCCTTCATACTGTTGAAGTTTTTCAACAGGCTGGAGACGTCGACGTGGTCCATAGTCACCACCGGCAGCTTGTGTAGATCTTTTGCCACAAAGGCCGGCACGTCGTTTGGATCCGTCTGCTTCAGCAGGGAGATGATGTCCTGCACGCTTCTCTCTGTTCCATCTCTCCGTCTCGATGGCATGTTCGCGCTCTGGCCAAGCGTTTCGTACAGCAACTGCTTGCCTGAGCAAATCTCCTCGCTAGTAAAAGAAGATTTGCAGATCTGCATGATGCTGAGCTCGTCCATGGTGTCGATGGCGTGTTGGATGAACGCCAGCAACTCGTTGGCCACGAGCGCCATGGTGACATGCGGCGGCACACAACCGCGCGACTCGCAAACAATTAAATTTTGCTACGTAGTGTAATGCGGAGCGCGACCGTTCTATAGCGCTCAACGCAAGACACTAATGATGAGGATGGACACCAGGAAGCCCTTATTAGGACTTTGGACGTTAAGGAACATAATACACATTTTATTGGAAGGTAAAATGTATATATTATGGTTCCGTTTGACGTCCAAAGTCCTTTATGAGAGACGTGTTTGTTATCTTCTGGTGGCTTGTGAATAATGCAACAATGTGATAAAGTTTTAAAGTAATAAAAGAATCACAATTACACCTATCAAGTATTACTGTGTGTCAAGAGACTGGTCGAGTATTTAATTCTTTATTTAAGAATATATTTTTGTTCACGTAATCCGACATCACAATAATTACTACTGATGTAAGTTTCCAGGCGTAGCGTAAAAATATATATATATATAGCTCTATGACATAATACGTATTTTGAGAGGAAAACTGTAAAAGTACCTGAGGCGTTCACCAAGATAGAAATATTGCACCGCCAGTGGGGATTAGTTTACATTCCAAGCAACTGGGGTATCACAAAATTTTAGAACCATCGACTCCGCTACTAGTAAGGGTTGAATGCAATTAAAAACGTCTTGCAAAGTTAAAAAGTTAGTTACTATTCGATGCCATCGTGTGACACTTTTGGTTCTATGAATAAAATATATTACCTGGATGGTACAAGTACTATACGCTATGTAATAGTGTAATAGAACATCTCTGCAAATCTAGACTTATTCCTGAGAATTAAAGATAAATAAGTTATAATATTACCGACTATGTCGCCTTTGATCCTTTCCAGGACTGTGGAAATCGTCGCAAAGATCTTGCTAGGTGACCGACCGGCAATTAGGGAACAGATGTCCATAAGCTGCATCACGTCTTCAGTGTCTTACATTTGACAGGAACTTCGTAGTTGCGATTAGTGTTCCATACACTTTTACTGAAGCTGTAGCGTGCCAGCGATAGGCAAGCAACCTTCCCGATTGGGGTGATGAAGGTTGCAAAGTTGATATACCCTATGAGGCGAGACCTGCATGAGGGACCAACCGCCAGCTGCACAGGAAACTCCATAAACTCTAGCACATATACAGTATTTTTTCAATAACACTTTATTAAAGTGTCATGGTGAGTGTCTCGAGCTTTATGTAGCCTTTGAAGCTGTAATGTGCGAGCTTTCGACCCTTAAGTCTAGGACTGATTTTGACCCAAAGTCGACTACAGACAAGAGACAATGAGTTCTAGTACGTCTGGAATATCTTGGTTTTCAATAAATACAACATATTTGGATGTGCGTCTGTATCTGCGTTGTAAAACTTTTGTCTTCGTATCATCGACAGGAACCTCGTCTTAGAATGTATGCCATTATAAAGCTCATGAATGTATACCATCAATAGAAACCTTATATTAGGATGTGTGCCATCATATAAACATCTTGTTTGCGTATCATCAATACCTGTATTAGTATTAGAACGTGTGCTATTATAAACATATTGTTTGTGTATCATCAATCTTTGTATTTGAATATGTGGTATTATAAACATCTTCACTTTATATCATCAACAGGATATTTGTATTATAATGTACCTATGCCATTATAAACCTCTTGAATTTATATAATTGATAGGAAATTTGTATTAGGATGTATGCCTGCTCTTGACTTTATATCATCGTTAAGAAATCTGTATTATGATGTGTGCCATTATAAAACTTTAGACTTTGTATATTGGACATAGGTAAAGAACGCGTCGACAATGACTCGAAGGCCAAAGTAGACATAATATTAATATTATACTCTGTAAAGCTGAATCCGTTTGTGCGACAAACAGACCACTGCCCGATTTTCATAGGACCTGGTATACGTAAAGTAAATAGGCGCAAATGTTTGGCGTTTCAGCCAACAGCAATCCTGCTATACCCGGAGGTAAATAGTTTCGACACTGATATTATAGTCCCAAGAGGAGTAAGACCTGCTTGAACAATCAGCTATTAGTCAATGTATTGTAATGAACTTGTACTGTCCCTATTGACTTTCGACAGGGAATTTGTATAGGTTTTGTGTCCCTTAAATATTACTCTTGCAGTGTAAGTGCGCGGCTATACGACCTGTCCCAGCGGGATGAAGGTTAGGAGGCAAATTTTTCAGTTTCGAAGGTGATATTATAGTCCTAACTTCCAAGAGGTAGAAGACCAGCTTAAACTGTCAGCTGTTAGTTAATGTATTGTAATAACCCTTCTGTACTTACTGACTTTTTGAACAGGGAATTTGTATAGCGTATTGTATACCATAAATATTGACTTTGCAGTTTGACTGCGAGGTGATACGACCTTTCCCCGCGCGGGAGATTTAGGTTAAGATGCTAATTTATAGCCTGAACTACTGCAGTTGGTATTATGTAATAGCCAACAATTATTTATAAATTTTAATGTCCTCGGTATGCTGACATTTATAGTTCAAAACCAGCCAAAGTTTAGAACCTTTAGAATTGTTGAAGCCTGAATCTTGGTTTGATGTACTGTACTAGAAGGCCATGTATTTCATCATCTCGGTCGATATTTATATATCAAGCATACCAACAGTCTGTGTTATATATTTAATGGTATTTTAGCCACAACTACAAAATGAACGAGATTTGCAAATCTAATGACTTTGATTAATATCGTGAGGGCGTCGACTGTACAATGGATTTCTACCACTTTATTGATAATATTTGTGATGGCGTCAACTGTACATAGTTTAAATTCATAACAATACCTCTTTTTAAAAAATGATAATTTATGTGAGGTTTCCGACTGTACATTTTATTCGATCACTTGTCTCAGTTTGAAATAATTCTATTAGTCATATTAAAATCAGTAAAGTTTTGATCTCTTATATATTATGTGGTCATATTATATAATATATTATATCCCCCCCCCCCCTTCTTTTTTAAGGAGTGAGGATGGCTCGCAAAGTCTTGGATCGCCAGTATAATTTTTGTTCGAATACCCACGATTTATTTATTAATGATGGTTCCAGAGAACTTGTGTTCGTAACCTGAATGTATGTTATCCAGTCCGCCTACTTTTTATCTTGGCTTGTCAAGCATTAGATATCTGCGTCAGCATAAACATGAATTTTCTAAGCTATATTATATAGGCTTAGGGTATGTTTATTAAAAATATTTTCAGGCGTCTACTGTTAGAACCGAACAGTCAAGACGTTTAACGTACCTATAGAAGGTCAGGAAAAGTTGTAGGTACCTCCAGTGCAAACATCGATCTATTTCGTTCAGAAATGCTATGAGTAAAAACATCGATCTATTTGGATCGGAAATGTTATGAGTGTAAACATCGATCTATTTTGATCACAAATGTTACAAGTGTAAATATCTATCTATTTCGTTCAGAAATGTTATGAGTGAAAACATCGATCTATTTGAATCGGAAATGTTATGAGTGTAAACATCGATCTATTTGGATCAGAAATGTTATCAGTGTAAACATCGATCTATTTTGATCAGAAATGTTATGAATGTAAACATCGATCTATTTTGATCACAAATGTTACAAGTGTAAACATCGATATATTTCGATCAGAAATGTTATAAGTATAATGTATTTTAAACTAAATATCTGCAGAACTGTACGTACTGGCTCAATTAGCAATAGAAAAGAGCTGAACAACTTCGCAAAAAATATTTTACTACCCTCCGCGAAGTAAACGTAAATGATGTAACGGATGGAAAATTCGATTTAGTAATGAAATATTTGTATTAATATATTTACATAGCCATTTGAAATGTAAAAGACAGCGGTTTATTGTATTAATACGTTTACATTTTAGGTAATACGTCTCCGTTCCAAAAATGGCGGTAGTCGTAAAAGTTTAAAAATAGCATGTTTTGTTAATTAATTACTTTTATACTATTCGGATATCACGCTATGATAAACAGGTCACCGAATTAGGCACGATCTCAAGAAGTAGATCATTAGTACCCGCCGCATAATCGTGAAAATTTATCATGTCACTCACCAAATGCGGCTGCAAACCTTTGCTTCGATCCTAATTTCAAACGGCGAAGAGATTTTCTGCTCCATCTTCTACAGTAGCCGCCAATAACGAGTTCAAAACGACGAACTTTTCACCGCGATATCCCGATCGCGTGATTTACGTCTACCCGATACGCGGTAAAAACTGTATAATGAACTCTATTGACGATCAGTAACGGTTTTACGACTTTATAAAACTCAAAAATTTGTTTTAAATAGATTTTAAAATTAAAAGTTAAGTTAAATTTATAACTTAAATAAGTAAGTTTTTAGCGACTGCATGGTTGCAAAAACGACGCAACAATGATCTGATATATCAAAGATGGCGGCTTGTGGCTTTCACTTAGTTCACAGATTTAACGGAAGGTGGCGCTGGGAGCGGTAACGGTACGGTACGACATCTATGGACTGCAATCGGTAGCAAGCGATGTACTCTCATAAAGGACTTTGGACGTCAAACGGAACCATAATATAATGAAATACATTGTTAAAATAGATTTTATCAAATTGTCATTTGACACTGGACGATTATGCCTTTTAATTGTACGTATGCAGGATGCCTATGCAATGCGTGCTGACTTTCGTACGCAATGCGTGTTGACTTTCGTACGCAGTGCGTGCTGACTTTCGTACGCAGTGCGTGCTGACTTTCGTACGCAGTGCGTGCTGATTTTCGTACGCAGTGCGTGCTGACTTTCGTACGCAGTGCTTGCTGACTTTTGTACGCCGTGCGTGCTATGAACGTGCTAAAGAGGGTGTTATGTAATTGTGTGATATGCATGACGTCATACCTATGACGTAGGTCTCCATCTCGGCCCAGCTGGAGTTAGAGGAGGTTTCGTGCACTAGAGGAGGCGGCGGCGGCGGGGGCCGCGCGGGCGGTGACATCAGCCCGCGCTCCGTAGGGGAAGGGCCTGCAATTTGCAAGATATATAGTTACGCGCCATACATTGCAAACGTCAACGCGCCATTAATATGTAAACATTAGGTGTACCCCCGCGACTGGGTGTCAATTATACGAAAATAAGTGAAATTAGAACTGTGGCGAGATTAAACGATACTCTTGAGTTAATTTGGCTATTGTGTATTGTGTTGCATTGCGTTAGGGTGCATTGTAGGTAGATTGAAATTATTTTATTATCAAAATACAACTTTTCCTAAATTGTTTTGCGAAATATAATAAAGATTTAACATAAAATATTTGTTCAATATGACACATTTCACTTGTGTTGAATATTATTAGTGAATATATTAAAAATAACTACTACAAACGCGCAATAAACGACGAATCACGAGATACATAAACTCCCGTTTACAATATTTTTCAGTAGTAGCAAATGACATAACAGCAAAACTAACACTGTTGTTGGATTGCAATTGAATTTAGTTTTAAGAGTAAGTGGGAATATCAACACCATGAGATATATAACATAGACACGATCTAGTACTAGAAAATGGTATCACCCTAATACTGGCAATTCGACTGGCTATTTTTGTTTTCTTCGATTTCCAATAGATAAAGGATGAAGTCCACAATCCGGAAACCGCCATCTAGCGCCACTATTGGAAAATACTAATTACTAATTTCTTTTCGTATCTTCTTCTCAATTAAGGAGTTGAATTTAGCTTAATGTGATGTTATGCTTAAAAAATATGCTTATCTTTATTTCAATGTCAATATTTGTACTTAATTCTGCACATTTACATTATATAATTTACAAACGTTAATAGAAGTGATATCTATTGTTTTTTTGTATTAAACATAGATTGTATGGGATGGTAGGCCATGAATATAATAAAGAACTCACAGTTATAACTCTTGACGGGTGTCTCGGGGTCTTTGGTGACGAAGGGCGGCGTGTCCTCCATCAGCTCACACCCCCCGCCCTCGTCTTTCTCGCGATCTGAAAGTGTCAACATCAACTCTTTACAATAATCAAATCAACTTAGTATGATACAACTAATTATATTATGTAGACAATGCACTGTATATGTCTTACGGTCGAAGCTTACGCTTAAGTTGAGAGCCCTTCTTATCACTATAAAAAAAACATTTATTTGGCGCGTTAATAGCATCATCAGGCTGCTTGGCGAAATGACAAGGACAGCATCTTATAAATTGAGGGCATCTTAATTGACTTTCGTTACAGTATTCCTATTACAATGCAATAAGAGCATGACTCACACTTTCTGAGCCGAGATTCTAAATAGAAGAGAGACAGCGGCAGCACACTACACGTATTCACGTGAGTTTAATAATCTGACTGTCAACAAGAATAATAAAATAATAATAAAGTTATGAATAAAAATGAATTGCAGTTCCTTAGTCTCGCTAAAACTCGAGAGCTGAAGCGATTCGGCTATTTTTAGTCTTGAAATATTCGTGAAAGTCCATCTTTACTTCCATTCCCTCCGTCAAACCTATCTAGGTTTATACTATTTGTATGCTCAACAAAGTGGGCACGGGTCAGCTATAGAACATCCGAGATAAATTTAACCCAAACGTAAACAAATCCGTCTTTGACACAACCATAGACAAGTCAGTGATGCCAATTGGCTATTATTAATACAATGATTTTTGTTTGCTATGAATCCATAGACTATAGGCTTATATTCTACTAGCTGACCCTTGCCCACTTCGTTGAGCATAAAAAGAGTTTATGATGAAATTCAACTAAAAAAAAAACAACGTAGAACCCGCAACGCGGGAACCCGAAACCCGAAACGCGGGAACCCGGAACCCGCAACGCGGGAACCCGGAACCCGCAACGCGGGAACCCGGGACCCGCAACGCGGGAACCCTGAACCCGCAACGCGGAACCCGCAACGCGGAACCCGCAACGTGAGAACCCTGAACCCGCAACGCGGGAACCCTGAACCCGCAACGCGGGAACCCGGAACTCGCAACGCGGGAACCCGGAACCCGCAACGCGGAACTCGGAACCCCAAACGCGGGAACCCGGAACCCGCAACGCGGGAACCCGGAACCCGCAACGCTTGAACCCGGAAGCCGCAACGCGGGAACCCTGAACCCGCAACGCGGGAACCCGAAACCCGCAACGTGGAACCCGCAACGCGGAACCCGCAACGTGGAACCCGCAACGCGGAACCCGCAACGTGAGAACCCTGAAACCGCAACGCGGGAACCCGGAACCCGCAACGCGGGAACCTGGAACTCGCAACGCGGAACCTGCAGCATGGGAACCCGAAACCCGCAACGCGGAACCAGCAGCATGGGAACCCAAAACCCGCAACGCGGAACCCGGAACCCGCAACACGGAAACCCGGAACCCGCAACGCGGAACCCACAACGCGAAACCCAAACACAGAACCCGCAACGCTGACATAATATGGAATAAATAGTATCCTATGTCCGTCTACTTGCTCTAAGCTACTTCCTCACCAATTTTCAGCCATATCGATAAAGCCGTTCTTGAGTTATAAATAATTTAACTAACACGACTTACTTTTATACATATAGATGTATAGATTACTCCTACTAACATAAGCTAAGCCCGGTGAATGTCACAGTCGGTCCAGCCAATTCGGTGATCATGAGTTTGATGACGACGATGATGATGATGAAAAGTAGCCTAAATTAATCCTTATAACTTTAGCTATCTACCAGTGAAAGTCTCGTTAAAATCGGTCCAGCCGTTCCAGAGATTAGCCGGAGCAAAAAGAGACGCTGACAGACATTTTTTTTTAAATTACATTTTTGTTTTCAGTAAATATCGTTGCCAATGCAAAAAAAAGCAGAAGATATCGTTTAAAATGTCATATGTATTTAGAAAAACGTTGCTAATTGAAAGTTACATACTTACTGACTCTTCAATTTTATTTGTTTGTATAGATGTATAGATTTGGAAAACTTCTCCAATCTTGGCGTTTTCACTGACGCGGAGCGGGGCGCATAGGAACTTAGTGGTTCCCAAGCGGAGTGGAGCAGAGATTTCGAGCTTAGTGATTGGTCAATTCGGGTACCGCAAGCTCCTGTCCGCCTCGCCCCGCGTCAATGGAAACGCAGCCAAACGTCTATAACGTCTACCGGTCGCCATGGTAACAGCGTTGTTTACAAATGGAAAACAAAAATTAGGAAATGCTATACATACCGTATTTATATCAGCTGAAACTATTTGGATTCATGTTTTTGTTAATCCTAATAATTTTTTTAATCCAAATAGTTTAAGCTGATATAAAAACGGTATTTATAGCATTTCATAATTTTTATTTTCCATTTGTAAATAATGATGTTGCCATGACAGCCGTGTCATATAAACTGCCAACGACGTGAATCGATCGAGCCCAGGTTCAAACCCCGCGTGACCATCACGTATTTTCTTCTTTTTTCTAATTTTCTGCTTATTTTTTTCAACATTTTCTTTCATAATAACCTTTTCGTAACAATAACGAATATACCGTAAAAAAATTTGCGAAATTGGTCAAGCCGTTGTCGAAGCGCACACGATGTAAGAAATTTTGGAGGTCGTTTTTTTACACTTTGGGCTACATTTTTGGGGTTTTAGTAAGGAACCCTACTTTTTTTAAACATATAATATAGCCTATGTTCAGCGCTAGGAATGTAGCTTTCCAACGGTGAAAGAATTTTTCATATTGGTTCAGTGGTTTCAGAGCCTATTCCATTCAAACAAACAAACAAACAAACAAACAAACAAACAAACAATCAAACGTTACCTCTTTATAATATTAGTATAGACAATCGGCAGTGTCAAAATGGCGTATTTTTTGTGTGAAAGATTTTCATTTGATGTTTAAACATATTAATCCTTTAGGTATGTTAAAGTGTGCACAATAAGTAAATAAGTGAAAATTTCGATGTTTTCGGTTTGTTTACCTTTAGGTTAAATTTATCAGGGACGAACTGTAGGAAAGTTATAAATATTGTTAACCATTTTTATCCGGCATGGGTCCGTTGGTCTTCGCGTCGTGGTTGTGTCGCTTGTCGAACCGCGCGAAGTGTCTCGTCTGGTTCGGCGGCGTCACCATGTTTGTGCTGGGCTGGCAACACCAAATTAAAAAGTTATTTTAAAAAAGTTGTTAGAACAAAGATAAACAAGTGACTAAGGCTACGTTTCCAATGACGCGGAGCGGGGCGGAGAGGAGCTTGCGGTGCCCGAATTGACCAATCACTATGTTCGAAATCTCCGCTCCGTTTCCACGGAAACAGTACGAGCATAGTGATTGGTCAATTCGGGCACTGCTAAGCTCCTCTCCGCCCCGCTCCAAGTCAGTGGAAACGCAGCCTTAGTAAGAATTTTACCTGACTATGGTAAAGGCTAAAGCCAAAGAAAACCAATTGTAGCACCTAAACTACTGATACGATTTTGATGAAAGAGGTGCCAATAGATTTATAATAAAGGCCCGGATAACATAGACTATATATTATTTGATTAGTGTAGTCAGGATATAGGTTGCTTGCGTTTTTAATTATTTATTATGAGAATAATTACCGTAGCATATTACATTATACATACCTTCTCTTCTTGTGTTTTATTGCGGAGTTCATGTAGCCTCTTTAACATCAACGGCACAAGCATTGCATTTAATTCCCTGAAATTAAAAAAAACATTCTTTACTTCATATGTACGCGTATGAACCTGCAAATAATTGCAGCAAAGCATTTCATGATGTGTAGTTGACTATTCTTGCCGCGTTTGACAGGCGGTTTGTCGAGCGGAGGTTTAAAATTTTCGAGGAAACACTACTCTAGACATTTCCAGACACATATATTCACTCTGTCGCAGTTTACGATGCCTACGAAAACTACTGGAAATATGGTAACAGGGCAGGTGCTACTGTTATTCGGTTATCCCACTTGTATTAATTTTCTAATACTGACCTAAAGTTGGTGGCAATTTCTTGCACCTCCATCGCAGCCGCCAGTAGACCGGTGGCGTAACATTGCAGAGGCTCCTGGGAGTTGGTCGCCCAATTCACTAGCCTGTGGATCAGAGCCTCATTGTCCTGGAATAATATTGATGTAATCAGCATTTAAATAAGATTGATTGATCGAAATTTAAATGTATCTAGCAGTATCCCGCGAAAAAGTATAACCACAACCTGCAAGCAATGAGTGTAGTAGTATAGCATAGGCATGCATTTGATGCATCAATCATCATAATTTTTCGAGGGATATTGCTAGATATATTTAACTTTTATGCTATGGATGTCCACAAAGTAAGGCCTGATTCTATTAACTTGGATTGATTGCTAATTCATGTGATTTACTCTCTCCTAGTCTAGGTTAGACTGTAGAGAGCAGTGGTGCAGTTCCTATACTATACTGAAGACCTTCATCCGAATCCTCTCCTAATATACAGAATAGGGCTTCCCTATGAATGCAAACCAGCATTCACCACTGACTTTAATCATAACATATGACTCTAAAAGTATATCCTAGCTCGGATATTTTGTTGTCTTTATTACATTTTGATACTGACAATGATAAGGTTTGTATGGGTTGTAGGTAAAAAAATTCCCTTAACAATGGAACTAAAATATCACAAAACCAATTGTTATAATAAATTATAGGGCCAATATGATTCCATAAATTTTGGGTTCAAATCGCATAGACTGTTGCCAAAACCCTTCATTTTGGCTTTGTGGATGTCGGGTAAAATTGGATACAAGTAACAATACTATACAATACTCACTTGAAAAACTACACTCATCTCCAGCCCTGGCATTAAATCTAACGTCAATCTACATGCTGCAATATTTAATTTGTGTACGTCTCGGCCTGTGATGTTTTGTCTAGAGTAGAATGTGTCTCGGACATAGTCATTTACCAACTGAAAATAATTTTGATTAATTATATTAACTAAAATAAATAATACACTACACATACAATATAGGGCTCCAGTATGAAACCATGAATTCACATTAAAGGAGTATAAAATAAGAGATACAGCATTACCATAGTTCTTGTTAGTACATAATAGTCCTTTTATTTAGTAAATAACTATTTAAAAAATTAATTGTTTAATCCTGAAATAAGCATCACCTTTGTCATAAAATTATCTTTCTTAAACATAACTTTGAGTGCATGTCCAAGCGCACACTCAGGGTCCGTCCGAGATGGATGCCGTTCATCAAATGGGTCAGGATCCTTCTTCATAAAATTTTCTGTTTCTGCTTCTATTATTTCTGCTATTCTGTAATATTAAGGAAAATTTATTATAAAAGTTTTAACTATTAAACATATTATACTAAATATCAAATTATTTAAAAAAATGTGTAAGATATTAGACAAAAATGTAACAGAAGTTTTTAATCACTATTTGTAAATGATGACTAATATCTATTTTGGCATGTTCAAACATGCATAGACATGTTAGTGTTACATAAGAAAATTTTGTATATTTTTAGCATCAACTTGATAATTTAGTTGTAAAGTACAACTATCTTTGAGTTATTATCAAATTAAATTACATTCAGTTTATCCATTACAGAGTATGCTAGTAATATAATATAAATTACTTCTGCATTAAGTATATAGTTATTTTATAAAACCTTTTTTTTATAGCAACCATTTAGTCAGGTTATATTGTCATATATGCCTCCCTTTTATCTCTATTTGAGGCAATAAAGTCATAATAACATTTATGAATTGAAATAAGACTACATTTACTTCTGTATGAAATATATAGTTTCTGCTGAATATACTAAATTATTTTTGGAGTTTTTCTACCTATTTGCTTAAATAATAATCTGTAAGTGAGTACCAGATTATTTAAGCTATTAGTTGGAGTAGTATTAAATGATTATCATCATAGTTTTTTTATTTATTTTTCACAATAACTTCTACTAGTTATTATTGAAGGGTCAAAAGTTGCGAAATCAGTAATTTATTCAGACTTTAAAATAAAATGACTTGCAGGTATAGTTAAAAATCTTGACTAATTCTATATATTGTTCAATATTATGAAATAAATTGGTGAGAATGAGTCTAACGGCCAAATACTAGCACACTAATAATAAATTTTTAAAGCTCTCCTATTTTAAGGTTGTTACTGTCACTTATTTAAAAAATTACAAGGGCAGACTTGCTGCCTTAAGCAACACATTTTCAATATTGTTTATATGATAATAATAATATGTTCTACCATGGTCGCTTGACTAATTAACATTTTCGGATTTTGACCATAAATAGAAATAATGAGGACAAAGGTATATAATTAATTTTATACTTATTTGGAAATATGCCATAATTCTCAAATATATTGTATCTTATTGCAAATAATATCTAAATCTAATAAGTTTTAAATAATTTTATTTAAATCTATACACATAAAAATGTTTTTTCTTGATAAATTCACAAGCATTCTTATACTTGTTGCCTTCAAATACCCCCGGCAAGTCAGAAGCATGCTTAGAAGATCAACAATGTGCGAAGTTTGACAGAACCTGATAACAATCCCCCTACCTTGTCAAAGTTGGTATAGGATCGTAGTTTGGCGACGTATGCTGCTCTTCCCATTCTTTCAGAAGGTCAGTCACTTCCTGGGCTGGTGGTGAATCCATTACACTTCACAATGCACTGACAATTGAAAAACTACACGAATAATTGTATAACCTCAATGAATTTCAATCTGTCACATACGCTACGACACTGGGGAAAATTTAAATATAATCAGTTTGTAAATACTAAGGGATTTAAAACGTATGTTACATAATTAAATTAACAAACTCTATTTTATTCTTAAATATAATTAATTTAATGTTGCTATTAAATCTCGTTTTTAATAAAATTCATTATTGATATCACAAAAATCACAAAAATATGAATGAAGTTTTACAAACTAGTAAATAGAGATACCAATTAAAAATATAAATTTCCCATCACACAACAATGTATACCTACCCAAAAAATAAAAAAAACTCTAATTTAATTGCCGACCTTGATACGCATTTTACTTGCATAATATTATAGTACTTATTAGTAATAACTTAAAAATACCGACGTTCATTTTAAATAAGCTATGCTCAAACGATAAATATAATATAAAATTACATCTTTTATTTATTTTTTGTTTTTATAAAACTAAGCCAAAGTATTAAAAAAATATGAACGTATGTCAATGTCAAACGTGAAACGTCATTATTATGTCACTTGAAAGTAAAAGCGGGAGCTTCATTTATTGAAATCTTATGTAAATTTATTAGTACTAACAATATAAAACTGTAATATTAGTTACTAACCCCTAAATGTTTGTGTTTGTTCTAGGTTTATCCAACAGACCTCGTTATTTAACAAACCGTACCCTTGTTTGTTCATAAGACCTTTAAAAAAAGCAGAGTTTTCGTCAACCACTCTGACATTGGCGAATCACCTCGGAGCCATTTAAAAGAAGAAGAAGAAGAAGAAGCGGGAGCTTTTGTTTTGATTGATTTGATTTTCATAATTATTATTTTTGTTTTTGCAATTAAATCACATTTAATTTTAATAAAACGCATTAAGTACAGACCAGGCCATGTCGTCTTTAAACGGCACTAGAAGCAGCTTGCGAAGTCACGACCGAAAACTTCACTATCGAGCTTTACTTGAAGACTTATCAACATTAGGTACGAAGTTACGCATTTTACAAAAAACACTAATAAAACTATTATAATTCAAAGTTGTAGATTTTGAATTGTTTGAAAATATCATAGTTATTATTTACAATACCTGTGTAAATGTTAATTTGAAATTAATTTATAAAACTTAAATACTTAAGTACATGCTGTTTCTAACTCAATAATATGACGTATTTACTTAAATATGTATCTTTAATTCTATAATTACAGAAGATGAAAGTGATAATCAGATGCGTATTCAGAAGACAGAGAATGCTGTAAGAGAAGTACAGTCCCTATTAGCTGACGGTGGAGTAGAGGAGAGAGTTAAGCATCCTGGTGAGTATATTTGTCAAGGAATAAATGTGAAATATCACTGGTACCACACATTTGGTCACAATAAATTAACCTGTCTTTCCCCACTATCAAAATCTCCATTCGTTTTGTGTTTACTCAAATCAAGCAAACTGCTGCGGTTATACTTTTATCATTATATATTTTTGATTGTTTTACCAGCCTTATATCTTATATATATAAAATATAAAAATGAATTGCTGTTCGTTAGTCTCTCTAAAACTCGAGAAACAGCTGAACCGATTAGGCTATTTTTGGTCTTCAAATGTTTGTGGAAGTCCAGGGAAGGTTTATACGGTTTCTATGCGCAACAAAATGGGCATGGGTCAGCTAGTATTTTATATTTTATTTTAATAAAAATAAATATTTTTATTTTACATAATCATAAAATATTACAGGGGAGGGGTATTTGGACTCAAGAGTACTTCGTGCGACAAGTGACTTAGCAGTAAGATGCTCGGAATCTGTCAGTGGCAATGCCAATTTGTACGACCGGCATGAATTGGCACAACATATAGTAAGTATCTTAAGGCAGATCTGGAAATTTTTAATGGAAGTTTTACACCAGCAGCTGAAATATAATTGAATCAGTGGTGTAGCATGCCATAGTGGCACCCCGTATAGAAAAAATTGTTTGGAGGCCCATATAAAGGGTGACAACTTTTTACAAAGAAAAATGCATGAAAAAATAAGCTCGCGATAGTCGATGTAGGGCTTCTAACCATTGGACATATGCTTTACGCAGGAAAAAGAGAAATAGCTTTCACTTTTGTCATTTCTGAAATAATAATATTTTTTTTAATTTTTATAAATTTTTACTCACGCATCGGAGGCCCCCGACGTAACTACAAAGTAGTATAGCTACGCCCCTGAATTGAATGATTTTTAAGTGTTCTCTTTTTAGAAACACAATCCCAGTTTTTGGGAATTAAGTTTTCCATCAGAAGTGCCGGTGCTGTCGTACTTGTACGGCACTTTCGCGCCCACACCGCTGGAGCAGAGGCCCAGGGCTCCGAGGCGACACGTGGAGCGTCAGCAAGCCGCCGCATTGAAGGCACCAGAGTCTGTTGACAGGTATTGGTAAAGGTTGAAATTTACCATAATAATGTTGCAATACAGTAGTCTCGTAATGTCGTCATTATTATACACAATTACTAAGACATCACTTCCTGTAAGTGATTATAATCCACCCCCTCTTCCAATGTATATTCTGCTGCAAGAAAGGTGTGACTGAGCTATGGTCACAGCCGTTTATTGTAGCGTACAAATAGCATATAAATTTTTTGATTTTTTACTTTGCTATTTTGGCGTTATGTATAAAAGAAAGTCGTCCGCCACGTCTGTCTGTTCGCGATAAACTCAAAGACTACTGCACCAATCTTAATGGTGTTTTCATCAGTAGATAGAAGACCCCAGAGGAAGGTTTTAGTGTATAGATAAATTTCTCTGTCATTTGATCAGTTCGTGCTTGTAACTCCTCTAAAGGTTTCTAGTTCTAGGTTTTTAATCTTATACCTAAGTGACGGAGACCTAAACTGCAACTTATAATATACATAAGTTTTTTACGCCGGTTCTTCTTGACGGGTTGCTAGGGTTCCGAAGTTACCATCTAACTGGTAATTGTAATTTATTATCAAAATTGACCTTCAAAAAAGAAACTTTATTTTGAATAAAAAAATTTATATTTTATTATAAGTAACTTCTCTTACGGTACAATGTGAATACTTATATGTCAGAAGTTATCTTACAGTAATTAGTTGTAGGCTGTAAGTTTTATAATTTAAAAATATGTTACAGAATAGAGAAAACAGAAGAGGGCTCCGAGATGGTGAGCCGGGTTCACCGCTTCGTGAAGTCGGCGTGTGGGCGCGGACCGCTCAGCTACTTCCACTGCGCGCTCGACCCCTCCAGCTTCAGCCGCTCCGTGGAGAACATCTACCACCTGTCCTTCCTCGTCAGGGACGGACTCATCTCAGTGCAGCTGGGTAAGAGACACTCCAGCACACTTCGTGTAGTCGGCGTGTGGGCGCGGGCCGCTCAGCTACTTCCACTGCGCGCTCGACCCCTCCAGCTTCAGCCGCTCTGTGGCGAACATCAACCACCTGTCCTTCCTCGTCAGGGACGGACTCATCTTAGTGCAGCTGGGTAAGAGACACTCCAGCACACTTCGTGTAGTCGGCGTGTGGGCGGGGGCCGCTCTGCTACTTCCGCTGCGCGCTCGTATAGTGTATTGCTATAATATAAATTATTGCAACTATAAAATATAATATAAATTAACACACTGGAGTAATAAGCCTGCATATACTACGTGCCAGCTACACCGTAAATGTTTGTGGTTCACAATGATACTAATGATCACATATATCTGGTTGTAGACGAGGAGCATGGTCTTCCGTTCATCCAGCCCGTGGCTGCCGAGCAGAGAGACGAGACCAGACCTGAGAACCAGTTCATAGTCTCACTCGACATGCAGAGGTGGAAGGTGAGGCATATTACTTATATTTCAAATGTCCAAATATCAAAAAAAAAATCATAAGTTCATCGGGTGCTCAGGTAGAATAGAATAGCGACAGAGGAAATATATATCCGGTAATGGGCAGCGTGTCTGCTGAAATTGTTACTCTTATTGATCGACTTTATGTTCCATTTACTCACAAGAAGCACTTGGATGTCTCTGGTTTTTTTTCATTTTTTTATGATGTACCTATGTAGATTGGTTCTCTTTTCACGCAGTCAGGTTTTTGATTTAGATTTTTTTAGTAGATGTTACTATTTATAGCCACCTGGTAAACCAATAATGTAAAACTAAAATGAAATAAGTAACATTGAAAACAATGAAGATATGAAACTATAAAATATAATGTGCGAACGAGAAGGGAACAACCGATTGTGGCGTCACGTTGTTAACCCTACATAGACATTACACCGACCTGCGTACAAATGTCGTTTTGCGAACAAGACATATAATATAATTTATTTAATTGCTTAAAACTTAAATGTTTTTAAACTTTTCTTAATTCATATTTAAGAATTCGTTTTTATTTTTTATTTAGCGTAAGAGAACAAAAGTTATATATAATAAGTATCAGCTTAGTAATAACTAGATATTATACTTTTGTTTTCTTTTCACTTTCACCTTTATAATCGTAGACAATTTTTCGTAATTATTTTTTCTTGTTTGCAGGATCTCGTGGAAGCTTTTGACATTCGAAAGCCCATGATGGTGTTGAAGAGGCATTAGGAGGGAAGGTGCAGGATTAAACAACATTTTGTATTTGTGACAAGAGGCCCATTACAAAGACATCACCCGAATTAAGAATCTCCTGTGTTCCAAAAGTTGGTTAAAATGTTGAAAATTTTAACCTTAATGGTTAAAATTTGTTTGTTCTACATAAGTACTTGTGTTTTAGATAGAGAATTTTGTACTATTTCTATCGAAAACAAACGTGTTGTGCAAAAATGTCAAGAGAGAGCCAGATTTTAAGGCTTAGGGCCGATTTTTCAATCGTCAGATAACTTTTATCTGCTGAATAAACGTGTGACTTTGACATTTGTTCCATACAAAATCTGCCAAAGTCACATATTTATTCCTTAGATAAAAGTTATCTGACGATTGAAAAATCGGCCCTTAAAGTGATTATTGAAAATATTGTGTTTATGTTATTTAGTTGAGACATTGTGAAGTTTTAGAGAAGTATTACTTGTAAATATTGATTGCATTAAAGTTAATTACGTTTTTACTGTTTTAAATAAAAACTTTGACTCGTTCTTGTATTTTCTCTTCAGAATTTTTTATATAAATTATATCCATCAATATCCCGCAAAAAAAATATAGTCACAACCTGCAAGCAAATGAGTGAATGTACGCATAGGCATGCGTTTAAGGCCCTTTCAAGCATGAACGTGAAAACACCACCAGCACACAAGCAATAATGTTAACAAGATGGGTGTTCAAGGCCCTTTTCTCCTTCCCACACTGCTTATGTGTACCCTCGCAAGTATGAACGTGAAAATACCACAACCACACAAGCAATAATGTTACCAAGATGGGCGTTTAAGGCCCTTTTCTCCTTCCACTTCATAACTGAACTTACACTTCATAAAATTATAATAATCTGTATATACAGAACACCGAATAGTAATCCATCGATTTTTTTTAAGAAACTAGAGGCAATGTTACTGAAAGTTTCTAATAGATCTAAAAAGATAATACTTTGTGGAGACTGGAACATTGACACTATTAAATCAAATAACAACAGTTCTAATCTTAATAGTCTCCTAAAAAATTTTAACATGTTGCTACATATCAAAATGCCGACTAGGAAAACTGCTTGCCTAGACCAATTTGCAAGCAACATAAAATTAGCTAAAACAGAAATCCTCTACCTAGGCCTGTCAGATCACGAGACAGCCCAAACTCTATCTGTTAAAATAAAAAAAGGTCACGAAATAATCTCTTGGCTAGAGCGATCTCGGGACTATAGTAAAAATAATTTACGTATATTTTGTAAACACATCGCCTCTCTAAGTTTTTCAGAAGTGTACGAACAATCTAACCTAAATGATGCATTTAATAAGTTCCATGAATTATTCGAACTTGTCTATAACCTATGTTTTCCCGAGATAATAATTAAAAAAAGTAATATAAATAACAAAAATACATGGCTGACGAAAGGAATAAAAAAATCATGTGTTATAAAAAGGAAACTTTACTTTGGCTACAAATATAATCCTTCGAGTAAAAAGTTGCACCATAAAAAATATAAGCAATACCACACAATTCTTAAAAAGTGTATCCGTAAATCATTGCAACTACAGAATCAATATTACATTCACAAGAACAAAAACAAATGTAAAGCAGTCTGGGAAGTTATTAACAGAAACATTGGTGACATAAATAAAAATATTGACATTGAAACAATTGTACATAATAATCAATCTTACTCGAACCCATGTTAGTCCATTGAAAAGTTACATTTTGGGTTGCGTTTTTTAGAGGACGCAATTTTATTTTTTTGATGTGTAGGGGGGGTCAGTGTAAAGCTAAAACCAAGTTTGTGGGGTCGCCACCCTTGTCCCACGGCCGCCATCTTGAAAATAGGGGTTGAAATGGTAATTACGATATATCTCTTAAACTATTTATTTTATAAAAAAAAATTGTTAACATTTTTTGTTGCAAATTAAATTTTCTACAACTTTGCTCCAGTAACTTTTTGTCGTAGAACTATAAATAAAAAAGTTATAAGCGAAAATCTTCGGAAATTTGAGAAAAAAAAATATATTTTTCGATGTAACTTTTTTTTCTTTTTTTTTTATGTAACTTTCAGCGCTATGACAAGTACTATTGAAGTTGATAAAACTCGTGTCATCATTAATCCATTACTCTTATTTCAACGAATGTGCATTTCAAGAGAAACAGGTGATGTCAAAGAATACTTAAAGTATGAATTAGCACCTTTCCCATTGTCATTATTCGCGGAGGATGGCATGAGAAAAGGTACTAAGTCATCTTTGTTTAATGCTTTTACACCGGTAGAACGATCCTCTAACATCAGCGCCAGGAGTCATTTTGTTATTGACGGTGGTTTTCTTTTACATAAAGTAATTTGGGATCGAAATTCATCGTTCAAGGATATAACTACAAAATACGTCAAATATGTACAAGAACACTTCGGGCTCTCTGCAAGCATTGTGTTTGACGGTTACTCAGACGACCCGGATGTCGCAGGAACAAAGTCTTGGGAACGTTTGCGCCGCACGAAAAAACACCAGTCGACAGAAGTAAAATTTGACAAGAACACCATACCGACATTATCACAAGAGAAATTTCTTGGTAATGAGAAGAACAAATCTAACTTTATTATACTTCTTAAAACTGTATTCCCGGAAATGGGTTTCACTGTTGACCAAGCACAACACAATTTTTTTTTATAAAATAAATAGTTTAAGAGATAATATATCGTAATTACCATTTCAACCCCTATTTTCAAGATGGCGGCCGTGGGACAAGGGTGGCGACCCCACAAACTTGGTTTTAGCTTTACACTGACCCCCCCTACACATCAAAAAAATAAAATTGCGTCCTCTAAAAAACGCAAGGTAAGGCCTAAAAAATGTAACATTTCAATGGACTATGTGACATTAGTGAAATATTCAATAATTATTATATTAATTTAACAAATACTCATAATTTTAATTTTAATATCGACGAAATTAAATCGACTTTACATTACAATAACCAGAATACAATTTTTCTAAAACCAACTGATAAAAATGAAATAATGAATATAATAAAAAATCTTAACAACACAAATTCCGTAGGATATGACAATTTAAAGACCAATGTAATTAAAGCTTGTGCTAAATATATTTCTGGGCCGTTAAGTGACATAGTAAACTTATCAATCGCAGAGGGTACTTTTCCGGATATTCTAAAAAAATCTATCATAAAACCGTTATTTAAAAAAGGAGATAGTTATGATATGAATAACTATCGACCGATAGCATTAATACCGGTCTTGTCTAAAATATTTGAAAAAGTCATGCTAAAGAGACTTTATAATTTCATCACTGGTAGCGGAGTTTTGAAAGCTGAGCAATTTGGTTTTAAAAAGAACAGTAACACGACACTAGCATGCTTCGATCTAATAAAATATGTTACAGAAGCCATTAACAATAAGTTACCTGCAGCGGCTATCTTTTTAGATATGACCAAGGCGTTTGACTTTGTTGACCATAAGCTATTGCTTCACAAGTTAGAAATATACGGTATTCGCGGAAAAGCATACGAATGGATTAATAGTTATCTTAGTAACCGAGCTCAATGTGTAGAGATCGCTAAGATTGAAAAAGGTTTTAAAATAATAAGTAGATCTCTTTTTCAGATAAATAAATATGGAGTCCCACAAGGAAGTATATTAGGACCTTTTTTATTCCTATTATATATAAACGACCTACCTAACGTCACTAGTCATAAAAGTATATTATTCGCTGATGATACTACTTTAATAATTACATGTAAAGATAAAAAAACGTACCAAAATGAAATAAATATAAATCTTGACAAAATTCTTAAATGGCTTCACAATAATAATCTAAAAATAAACTTAAGTAAGACGAAAATGATACAATTCAAAAATCCTAGACAGGAAACTATTGATCTTGACATTTGTTACGGCGATACTAAAATTGAAGAAGTTCACTCTACTAAATTCTTAGGTTTAACAGTGGACAAACATTGTGATTGGAAATCGCACGTGGAATACATATGTAATAAGCTTGACAAATTTGTATATGCTATTAAAAAATTACGTTTGACGGTATCTACTGAAGCTGCACTAAATGCTTACCACGGGTATGTGGCCTCAACGCTATCTTACGGTCTTATACTATGGGGCAATTCCGTGGACTTTAGTAAAGCTTTTCGTGTTCAAAAGAAATGCCTCAGAGCGGTTTATGGTACCTGGTCGTTGGATAGTTGTAAACCACTGTTTAATAAATCTCAGACTTTACCGTTAATTTGTATGTACATCAGAGACATCTGTACTTTTGTGAAAACAAATCCTAAACTATTCTTATTAAACTCTGACGTAATTAATAGAAATATTACTCCACGAAATAAATTTAAACTTTATTTACCTCAATGTAGATATGAAATATTCAAGCGAAATGTTTACGTAAATGCTGTCAGAGTATATAATAAGCTGCCCAATCGATTTAAAGAACTACCATCCACATCCTTTAAAAGAGAGATATCTAAATGGTTACTAAAACACTGTTTTTATTGCTTAAACGAATACATGTCTCACACAGAGCCAATGTAATGTAATGTTATTCAATTATTTTTATCAATGTAATAATTTGTGCATGTCTTAAATTGTATTATTGTTATGAATGTAATTTTATTAATTTTAATGCTAAAATACACATAATATATTGTCAATTTTAAGTAACAAAATAACTATAACTATTTATATTTATGTAAAAATGTTAAAACTATTAATAATTATTGTCTTTTGCAATTGCACGCCATCTGTATGGCAGGATGTACGAGAACATGTTTTAATTGTAAAGATCTTTGTAATACTACATTCTTGCAATAAATATATTCTATTCTATTCCCACACTGCTTATATTGTGTACCCTCGCAAGTATGAACGTGAAAATACCACAACCACACAAGCAATAATGTTAGCAAGATGGGCGTTTAAGGCCCTTTTCTCCTTCCCACACTGCTTATGTGTACCCTCGCAAGTATGAACGTGAAAATATCACAACCACACAAGCAATAATGTTACCAAGATGGGCGTTTAAGGCCCTTTTCTCCTTCCCACACTGCTTATATTGTGTACCCTCGCAAGTATGAACGTGAAAATACCACAACCACACAAGCAATTATGTTAACAAGATGGGCGTTTAAGGCCCTTTTCTCCTTCCCACACTGCTTATGTGTATCCTCGAAGGCACGAACGTGAAAACACCGCAACCACACAGGCAATAATGTTAACAAGATCGGCATTTAAAGCCTTTTTCTCCTTCTTACACTGCTTATGCCTTCCCTCGCGAGGATGAACATGAAAACACCACAACCACACAATGATTTTTGCAACCCGGATGGTGGTGTGGGGCTTTGTTCGATCTTCTTAATTTTATTGCTTGTGTGGTGTTTGTGTTTTCACGTTCTTGTTGTGTTGGCTTGTTCGCTTTTAATTTGCATTTGCTTTATTGGCTTCACCCAGATAATCGGTGCACTCTATCCGCCTATTTTTTATTATCTGAGTGTGTCTGAGTCGTTACATTTGCTTTTTTTCCGTCGTAGACGTCGGGTTTTTACTATTTACCTACAATAATTTATGTTTCTGTAGTCGCAAGAATAAAAAAAGTAAAAAAATACATTTCTTGAACGAGAAAAGGTGATACCAAAGTCATACTGACTTGTTTTTTTCATCCCGAATACCTATTAGATAGTGTAAATGAGCCTTTATTTCGCAAATATAATAATATAATATGTATTACGTTTGTTCTAACTGAAACAAAGCTAAATTATATAACGTTTGTGTATGAGAATATATTATAAGTTCAATAACATTTACATAGAACAGTGGAAAAAATATATACCTACTTATATTATACTATTAAGTATTATGTTATAATATGTAAAAATGGCATCTACCAAATACTCAAAACTAATGACTAGATACGAATAAAACAGGTAAGTACTAAAGTTAAATCTGACTTAAAGTATTAGGTACGTATACGAGTATAAATGACTCTACAGAATACCTTACTATAATGGGAATATAATAAGATAATAGCTTCAAAACGACCTAAATTCGCATCCGCGTTCGACATCAAAAATAATGAGGCGTTGCGTCCTTGCGGCCTATTTAGACTCAAAATAAAAACAACAATATTAAAAATTAAAAAAACACCCGTCTTCCCTACTTGACAACCCCATAACACACCTAACATACGGCCTAATGGCCTTGAAGACCTGACCGATTTCCACCAAACACAGCTAAGAACACTCTGGACTGATATACCTTTCAAACAAAAAAAACCGCATTAAAATCGGGAGCTACGATACCAGACATACACATTTACACAGACACGTCCATTTTTTTTTCCTTTTTTGCGTCGAGGGTTAAAAATTTAGGTAACTTTCGAATTGTCAAGCAGTGAGCGAACTCATGATGATGAAATAACTAATAACACTCTCGATCACGAAAGTAAAAAAAAAATAAAATAAAATCGGTTCAGCCGTCTCGGACGATTTGGTCAGACACGTAAAACCAATAACCGATAACATGGTGAAAATAGAGGATCTATTTTCGTCAAGGGTTACAAAACATACAGACGAATTGGGAACCTCCCTTTTCAAAGTCGGATAAAATACGAACATTTTCAAAACGACTTCCTTCGGATGTTTCCGCCCTAAGATGGTACTAAAACGAAGTTCAAATTATAACTAATTAAAAAAGAATTATCTATTGCAGACTTATATCATGGTGTTACATCATTAAGCAAAAAATAACATACCGTATTCTACTGCAAATACTAACTTATGGCACACATTATAAGGTCCAAAATAGGCGACCGAATATAATGGTTGTTCCATAACGAAAACCTTGTGCAAGAATAAGTGCCAATTTGTTTGGAACCTTATATTCATGAGTGTAGATATCAAATTCAACGCAATATTCAGGATCCTACCTACTACAGGACTGCGTTGGGCTCTGTGCTCGCGCCGGTCATGTTATGTCAGTTAACTCAGTATAAAATAGTACGTAACTGATGCGAAGCGGTTTTTATCTCACACTCGGTGTATCTTATTCAAATATTATATTACATTATTGCAAGTTAATCATACGTATAGATATTATTGCTAGGTATAATTACTTGCACCAAAATTACGGATATAAATCAGTGATAGTGGTGTTTTTGTTAGCAAGTAAACTCGCTTTATGGTAAGTTCATATTTTGTACGGTTTAAGTGTTAGTACGCTGTACGCGTAATTTGACTGTACCAATGAGTTTTGTCTATATAATAATATACTTACTTACTGACGGGCTGTGTAGACAAAATGACAGACATCCTTCATCAGTCTATTCTTCCGTAGAGAGGTTACTACGATGGGGTATACACTCGACTAACGAACTACACTATTTACTTAACATAAGCATATCATAATAATTATAGATTGTATCCTATTTTATCCGACTACAAACGAAGCAAAAAGGAAGAGTAATGAGATTGTTCAGTCCACATAATATGTATGTAGGTTTGTTCCAACGTAGCGCCTAAGCTACAGTACTAATACAATAAGTGTCAATTTCACGTTTTCGTAGTCGGGTAGTTTTTTATATAAATTGTGTGGTTATTATTTTGATAGACACAACCTGGCTGCTGTTCTTGTATGTATGTTGGTGTCATTTAGGTGAACACAGAAGTAACTAACTACCTATAACATAACATATTATGTTATCACATGTAAGACATAGATAGGTACTTTAAATTAAGCGTGTACATCATATCTATTATTATCAGATTAAAAACTATTAATAATTATGTAGGTACAGCGCAGATTAATAACTAAAGAATTAAAATATGTATGTAGTGTCTAAAATCTAAATCATTTGAATAAAGATTTTAATATAAGTTTTAATTAATATTATTATATTACGAACTTGCTACGTACATAATTAATATGATCAGTAGCTATAATAATAATTAATATTTTTTTTTTAATTTTTATGTTTGCTGCAGCCTGCTAGCCAGTCCCTGTAAGCTAAATTAGCCTACATTTGTTTTCACAGATTTTGCTGCAGATTGTTCCACCACACAAAAATACCCGTTTTTGTGACTGACATTTTGTATGACGTGTTCGTTGCACCATTGAAATCGGGGGCCTACTCAAGATGCCATCGCTAATTATCGCTTACAAAGTTCGATAACAAAATGTATGGGATTTGATATGGTACGCTAAATGATCGCGATTTGGTATGTATTTATATTTAGCGTAGCTTATGTCAAATCCCATACATTTTCTTATCGAACTTTGTAAGTGATAATTAGCGATGGCATCTTGAGTAGGCCTTCAGTATTCTATTTTTTCACCTACAAAAATCGGTTACAAAAAGTTTGCCGTGGGCTCATAATAATGATAGGTCATAATAATTATCAGCTGTTCTTGCTTGGCCTATATTTAATGCAAAGACTATATTTTATTCTGATGTAATAAATGGGGATTTTTCGATATCTTCAGTTTCCTGATTTTTTACTCAAATAACCTTTAATAAGTTTGATTAATAGTACAAACATGTCGCTTTGGTTGCGTTCTACGAAAACACGTGATTTTGCTCTTAAAGTAGGTATACATAGACACTTGTATATTATCCTCATTAGAGCCTTCGTCCATTGACATTCTAAATTTAGAATATAGGTATATGCAATCAACAAGCAAATAGTTTTGTTATCTAGCCTGGCACGGACTAATCAGTAGATATAAGTCCGTTATAAAAAACACTAGATACCTATACCTATTATTATTAAATCTGTAATTAATTTAGCCTTGAACTCTGTTAACCTGTATTTTCTTACGAAGTTAGCCGAATGGATAGTGTGTAGGAGTAATATGTATTATTATAACGCACATTAAAGTAAATTAATCAAAATATATATCAAAACATTGCTATCTGTACGATCTGTTTGACGCCATTAAATGACCGCGCTAGTCATTCAATCAAATAAGCAGATTCAATCAGATAGATGACTGCGACATGGATACCCGGAACTGATTTTAACAACCGGGTATTCAGTAGGAATTGGGCTTTTGCGGAACAGAAACCGGGATTTTCAATAGGTACAGTCGGCTGCACTAACATGGATACATCTACAAATTTGCAAAAATATGTCTACGTTTAATTTTCAAAAATATCGTCACCTTATTGCATTCAAAGCGATGTAACTAGCAAAGTGTTTCAAAATTATAAATACATTATTTTCATAATGAAGTAAACAGCAGTATTTCAGTGAATAGTACACACACTTAAATTCATAATTATGAATACGCGACAAATTTCAGTAGCATGTAACCATTGTTTATTTCATTATAATGTAAACGTTAATTTTGTGTTTCAGAAAAGGCTGGTCAAAATTTCATTACATTGCAATATATCAATAATGAATTCTATAAATAATAGAGGTGATATATTGACGGGTATTATTATTGACGGTTATTTAAAAATCACACCTACATTAGAATATTAATTATATTCTTTAGTGTAATAGGTATAACTCTGATACACGCGAACGTATATATTTCAAAGATACTTTCATCGGTTTTTATAGTCTACCCTCAAACTATATCTATGATTTTTTAATATTATATTAATTTTGTTTATCATACAAAATGTTTGCTTGCGTGTCTGCAAACTACATAAACTTACACTATGATATAAGTTTGACGTTTATTTATGTATGTTCGTCTGTTTGCTTGTGGCATCGTAACTACTAAATAGATGGACCGATTTTGATATACTTTTTTTATTTTTATTCAAAGCTGACGTGATCGCAATAATTGGTCATCAGTTCATTCACTGTTTGACTATTCAGGGGCTAATTTAAAAAAATAATTTTGCTTTACTGACCAAAAAAAAAACAAGAACAAAAATAAACAAAAATAGTTTCTGAAATATATGTTTAGGTAAAATGCCTGATTGACTGTAATAAACTTCATCATTCTTTTCTTTTTGTGTTTTTTCTAGTCATAAAAGTAAAATTATTTTTTAAGTAATACTCGAATTGTTCAGGAGTAAGCAAATTTATTTTGTTGAATCATAGCTTTAGTGTTTTAACATGACCACGTCAGCTTTCAAACAAAAAAAATTACATCAAAATCGGTTCATCCGTTTGGGAGCTACGATGACAGACATACAGACAGACTTGAAAAATCCCTCTGTTTTTGTCGGAGGTGCAAAAAGGGATTTTTTACGAATTCAGTAGTCCAAATTTCATGTTTCTACCATTTGTAGTTACGGCTGTGCGAAAAGAAAAAGAAAAAATGAATGTATACATCTTATTGGAACATACCACGAGTACATTTTTGTGGCATTTAAAACATATTTGCAGAAAAGTGAAAAATGCTAAAATTTTATAAGTGTATCCATATTATTGATACAATTAATGTTTACATTGTAATGAAGTAAACAATGTTTACATATTATTGAAACATACCACGAGTACATTTTTGTGGCATTTAAAACATATTTGCAGAAAAGTGAAAAATGCTAAAATTTTATAACTGTATCCATATTATTGATACAATTAATGTTTACATTGCAATGAAGTAAACAATGTTTACATATTATTGAAATTTGTCGCGTATTCATAATTATGAATTTAAGTGTGCATACTATTCACTGAAATACTGCTGTTCACTTCATTATGGAAATAATGTATTCATAATTTTGAAACACTTTGCTGGTTACATCGCTTTGAATGCAATAAGGTGACGATATTTTTGAAAAACTAACGTAGACATATTTTTGCAAATTTGTAGATGTATCCATGTTACAAACCAAGTTATACCAAATAGCACTATTGTACAACATTGGTTAATGTACGATTTAGGTCCTTCTCCTCACGTCGTACTACTCATTGCTGAGGATCGTGATACCAGCACGGAATTAACTTCTTTGTCACTTCACTATCTTGCGCCACCTATAGCGATCTTTGGCAGTATAGATAGCGTCATGAATTTAATGTCTAACGCAGTGCGAACTTGGTCCAACTATCGCATTGGTTATCGAACTCTCGGGTAGCGACCATCATCCTTGCCTGTAACCATGAGCTGTTCTAGGTTATAGCCGTCTTTGGAGGAGAGTGGCCTGTGTTTAGACCGATCCAGGGCACTCCTCCCATCTCAACGGCTGATGGAAATCTGCAAATGGTTTTAGTGGGTAAACCGGCCGTAGTGAGCCGGGAGCCACATACCCCTGGGGGACATGCGTAACACATTGCCCTTGCGACATCACAAAAAAAGGTTATACCCATCTTTTCTTGCGATGTGTGTGACGACTTAGGTAGATACGATTAAAACGTTTGACATTGCATTTGATATGAGTTAGTATACCGCGATAATATTAGTCATATCTAACGCTAACATAGCATGATTTCTTCGAGTACTCCATCTTCTTCCTGACTGTCCAACACCTTAAAAGTGCAGAAACAAGAACTCGGGCAGCATGAATACTCTACAGCAGAGGAAATTCGCACCCCTAACCCCCATTCATATCGAACGATAGGGTCATGAGTAAGATAGGGCTGGGGACGGTACTCTTAATCGAAGGAGTCACAATAGATCACGGTTCGGAATGACATCAGGGTCTGACAGAGACCAGCCATCGGGATGAAAAAAATTTCTTAGATTGATGATTGATGACCGTCTTAGAAATAATAGCTGTAACAATCACTGATTCTGAAAAGTGGCATATAGTGGTGAATAAAAGTAAGGATAATGATGTTTTAAAATAACCATCAAGCGTTAAAAAGGTGACTAATTGTTCAATAATATCTATAAAGCTAGATGAGGTGTGTATAATTTTAGTCAGTAGCCCAAGCAGGAACATTTGAAAGTTCCGTAAAGTAAAGTGCTCGATTGTCAAATGTATGACAGCGCGTATATCGAACGGAGTAGAAACTTAATCGACAAAGATTTTTTTTGTAGTTTCTTCGAGGTGCGTAAACTCGAGTTCCTGCTAGCCCTAAAGTATACTGGCGTATTCAATCTGCCAAATTTGCATGTTTTCGATAACTTGACTACAAATGTTCGAACTTGGCCTACAGAATAATAAATAGATAGGTTTGCCGTTTGTCGTAAAAGACAATAATATCATACAGGACCTAAAACCAATTTTGTCATGTAGTCATTTAGGTAAGTAATCGTCGTTTATCGTAATTATCTTCTGTCATTTTCATACAAAAACTATGATTGCCGAGGAAAATTAGGAACATGATCGCGTTGTACATATACATATCTGTAACCTTAAAGTAGGTTATAAATTATAGCCTATGTTTTATTTTGATGCGTATATATATTAAATTATTATTGTAAAGTTTCATCAAAAATCCGTTCAATTGTTTATGCGTAAAAAAGTAACAAACATAATACGAGCGAAATTTTATAAGAATGTAGAATGTAGAAACGCGAAATGTTAGTATGATGCAAGATATGATTGTCATTGTGATTTTCGAAACTTGATATTATGATACGGCTGACCGCGATTAAATCTACGAATGAAATACCACTGATATCTAATCCTGAACTATTTACTGTTCTTTATTATCTACTTTGTGGCTGTACGCATGCGGCACGGATAACGCCAGGGAAAATAGTATACAGACGCGCTGTATACTCTTATTTTCATCCAATAGCATAAGAAAGTATAGGTATTATTTTTTTATGTATTTTCTTATATCCTATACAAAAACTATACTTAGTAAAATTTAAAAAATGTAACTCCACAAAATGTCAAGCAGTGAGCGAACTGATTGATGATGATAAATTGTCGTTAAGAACACTCCCGAAGGTTATTTAAATTTTAAATTATGCTACCATGTGACGAAGTTGACATTCGTGATCACAGCAATGAGCTCAGCCTCAACCAATCGCTTAGAGAATTGCACTGCACAATATCGCTGTCAAACGTATACACTTGACAGCGTAGATTGTACATAATTGTACAATCTACGCCTGTGGAATTGCTGTTGTGTTGTTGAGCAAAAAAGCTGCGGATTTTTTGCTCTTGAATTTTATTGATGTTTAAAAGGTAATTTGAACGGCAGGCTACTTCTGTATCTTACAACAGCAATTCGACAGGCGTAAATTGTACAATTGTGCACAATGTCGCTGTCAAGTGTATACGTTTGACAGCGATATTGTGCAGTGCAATTCTCTATTGAGGCTGAGCTCATCGCTGTGATCACGAATGTCAACGCCGTCACATGGTAGGTTGCGATAGTTGTTAATAGCGTAAAAACGAATCTTGGGGAATACCCATTCTGCTATCAGCGCTGATAGATTCGATTACAGCCGTTGAAATCTTGGTTGTCACGATTTTTGCGCTTAGAGAATTCGTATCGTAGCAAATTTGAAGCAGATACTCAAACGACATTCAAACACGACAGATTAGCACTATTTTTTAAACCGACTTCCAAAAAAGGAGAAGGTTTCTCAATTCGACCGTATATATGTTTTTTTTTATGTTTGTTCGCGGATAACTTCGTCGTTTATGAACCGATTTTTTTGTGTTGTATAGAGTATAATTGAAATTTGGTCCCATTGTCACCAAAATGGTGACCTGATGGTGGGATCCGTGAGGAATCAAGGGAACTCCTCAAAATTTATATGGGAACATATATCGATTTTGATTTTTTCTGAAGTAGTCTAAGCATATGTTACCAAACAGTAAGGTTTTGTACCATATCTTGGACCTAAAAGTACTGAACAGAACTTTTGAGTCCTTAGAGATACATGTTTGATGATTTCAGCGTTGTTTAAAGGAATGCAAGCATATGCCACTACGTCAATTACAGTCGAACTTGGTCTCATAGTTATCCAAGTGGAGACCTGATGATGGCGAGGATTTGAGGGAACTCAAACTTTGAAGTCGGTTTTTTTTTGTTTAAAATTATTTACGATCAATTGCGCGATTTTTGCTGATCGCTATTTTTATTTTTTACATAATCAGCCATCCGAACACATTAGCTTAAACAAAAAAAATTGACAAAATCCGCAATCCCACACAACCCATAAAGGTTCTGTATGTTGTGCATACTCACGGTCCCCTATAAGTTGTAAGTGTTCCCCTTCGCCCGTAAAAATGATAATATAAGAAATAAGTAGTCCATTAGCAGAAGTTAAAAAAAAATCTGTTGCTCGTTGCTACATCAAGGCGTAAGTACATTGTTCTTGGTGTAGCAAATAAATGATGTAAGATAAAGAAATATCTTATCGTCCTTAGACCCATTGCTCAATATTTGCATCATAAGTATTAGCTAGAAGAAATAAGTACATAATATTTTGATTGAGCACCTAACAATGATTAGCAACTTCACAATCTATCCGAAAACCACTTATTATACACATGAATGAATATCATTTTAAATCCCTACAACTAAGCTAGGTAAATACTATATTTAAAAAGAACCAAGTATACAAGTATAAATTTTAATACGAATTGTTCGTATGTTTTTGCTAAATTTCTTACAATAGCTATTTTTAATATTGATATCGTAAAATTGTAAATAAACATTACATATTATAATATTTACAGTCGCAGGCGGTGTAATACTTTTCTACCTTATTGCTATAGTCATTAGGTCCAAAAGTGGTGGTCCATGCAACTGTACCTACATTTTGTAAGGCAGATTGATTGACCAATGATAACATATCAAGACCTGAATGATAAATGATAAGGTAGTCCTTAACTTAATAAAACCAGGCATAGTCTACCGCCCACTACACTTTACTCTAGTATGAGCAACGGCAATATAAAAGTGAAGAATAAAAATCAACGAAGATATATTAATATACATAGCTAATTTGCTTACAAATAATAAAAGTGTAATTTGAACGGCTTTCGAAAACTAACTCGAGTGTTCGGTAGGTATGTGCAGTGCTATATAATTTTAAGGATTACTGCATGGATATCTCTATGTCTGTCTGTCTGTACGACTGTCCTCACTGTCCAATTACTTCAGTAATTATTTTGGGTTGCATAATTAAGACATCATTTATTGTAGCATAAAAAAGTTTTTTTGATAAAAGTAAAAAAAAATTACCATTTGACCAATCAATCCCAAAGTGGTTTAGGTGGACCCCCGTTCACGGTCACGGGAGAAAAAACGTTTGGCGTGATAAGAATGGGTACCCCTGATATCATAACAAAGTTTTTAGTAATTGGTTACCACTGTCGATCCTGGTTACGCAGGAGCCGCAGTGGTGGCACGTGGTGGGCTCATTAATAAACCATTCCTTTTGTTCACGTCGTATTCGGAAGAAAAACTATATCTATAAAGGGCGTAAAAGACCATTCACAGTCACTTCAACTTTGGAATATTATTATATTTAGATACTACCTTTTCTTAATCTATAAATATGTTTTAATTTTTGTTTAGTCAAAAGCTAAAAGAAAAGTTTTTACTTTTTACAATTTATTCTTTTTTAGTCGCAAGAATATCAATTTTTTATTTTGGTTAAAATTAAAAAAAGTTAGTATCTATTTTTTTCTGGAATTAGAAAACGTAGTGTAATCATTTCGAAAAGTTAATGTAAATGCCACATTATTTTTAACTGTTCTTTTTGCACCATGTATACCAACTATAACATTTAAAACGCTATTGATATAAAATCAAAATAAAAACATTTTATTCAGAATAAATTTTTTCAAAATGTTTTCTAAACGTCGTATCTATGTGATGCCAAACACCGGTTCGGGAACAAGCCCTGACGCGAGAAGAACCGGCGTAAGAAACTCGCATGGGGCCATCTTTTACCAATAAGATAGAAAATTTCTCTTTTCAAATAAAAATTTACACGTGTAAAAACTAAATAACAAAAGTACAATATTATTTATAGTATGTATTTTACATCCTGTATAAAAATTGTCTTGCAGAGGGCTACTTTGTTCCCAAGGTGTGCTGCCATTCATAAAATCATTTAGGTACATAATTTAGGTAGTCGTATTTATAAACCTTACTAACTACCAGCTGAATTAAAAAAATGTTGTTCGCTTCGTGAATTAATCTCTGAAAATAATTAAATGTTTTTTCTTCTCATCTGGCCCGTAAAGAAGTCTCAAACCCAACCTCACTCGAGAACCTATTTTTAAGATTATAATAACGTTTCGTTTCACTTTTAAAAGTGGACAACTTTATTAATGTTACATAGTACTTTACTTTTTTTTATTTTACATCTAGGACGTATATATTTTAAAGATTACAGAAAAAAATAATACAAGTAGGTATAATCTATATTTTTATAATCTTCAATTTTATGTTTAAAAAAATTAAAGTAACTATGTAACATAAGTAGTAAGTGCTTAATTTTTCAAACCCACTTTGGGTTTGAAAAATGAGAAAAGTGAGGTTGGTTTTGAGACTTCTTTATTAATACGGGCCTTAGACACTTGCTTTTTCATTACGCACCAATGAGCATGAATTTTCTATTTTTCAGTTCGCTAATTCAAGATGAGGGCCATTCTCTTCCTATTCCTCTGCGCGGCGTCGTCGGCCTTTGGTCATCGACTGCTGGTGATACAGAATGCACCCTCCAGAAGTCACTACAACCTGGTGGCGGGACTTATGAGGCCACTAGTGGAAGCTGGACATGAGGTTAAACAATAACTACTTGCGTTTATGAATATTATGCACACATCATCGCTTATTCATCGCTTCCGGTGACGGTGGCTGGTTTCATTGAATCCAGGCCAGCTACGCAGTAAAATTTTATAGTGTCCAAGACCAATACACTTCCGTTCCTTCGCCCTCGTAGCCCAGTAACAGGATTGGCGAGAGAACAGGCGCAGAACCGACTTTTAACATGCCCATCCGACGCATAGATCATCTTTCTTGTCAGACAATCAGGTGATCAGCCTGCATTGCCCTAACTTGAAAACAACATTTTTTATTGTTCCAACGGGGGAAACTATCCCACGACCTCCGTGACGCCAAGCTCTGAAGCACTAGACCACGGATGACATGCTTCTAATAAATCTAGGTTATTATAATTATTAATTAAAAATAAAATATATATATATATATATATATATGGACGCTTTACGCCACAACTAAACTATATCTCGTGAAAATCTTTTATTTTAGGTTATAAAAACTCTAAAATTATACTCTATTGGATCGGAAACTAACCCGTCGAGAATAGTCCATAAAAATACTACTTAGTTAGGTATAATAACTTTTGAATATGATTATATGAAGTTCCTGCCTGTTCTCTTTCTAGAAATGTACTTAAAAACGTTTAGCTCTTTTGTTTTTCTGGCGATAAAAAATGATAAATGATAAAAAAATTATTTACCTACTTCAAACAAAAAAAAATAGTACTTATGTCTACTAATCATATCCCAAAGTTATTCTAACTTATCTTGTTACATCCTGTATTATAGATTATATTTTGTATCATTAAATGGATAACTAAATTTACCTTCATTTTTCAGGTGACTCTAGTAGCAATATTTCCAGAGAAGAAGCCAGTTAAAAATCTACGAGTTATCGACATGAGCGAGCTTCAAAAGGTTGTTGAAAGTAAGTCATTAGATATCTAGAAAATAATTACGTAGAGAATAAGCGCAGTACGAATTTACTAGCTCTTTTTCAGTTTTAGTCAGGGTTCCCCCATACCTACATTATTTTCACTTGATTAGTATCAAGCAATTTTTTCTTGAGGCATCCAATAATTTCTTGGACGGAACTCTCGATTGTGGTAGCTAACAGAGTTAGCAACTAGCAAGGATAAAAAAAAATCTCAACTTTCGAGCGTAGAACCGGGATAAGGTACCATGCAATTTGTAGGACAATTATTATGTCTGTTGAATTAGATTAATATTAACTAAGTAATAAAAACAAAATCAGCTGGTTACTAATAATTTAAGACGACCTCGTTATCGATAGAAGTTGGCAAGAGGGAACTCTTTTATCAAACCATAGATTTGTAGGACAAATATTTTTTCGGACAATTTAGATCATTATTTTGAGATTTATCATAAAAATATATATGTATTTTGGAATCACCAAATCCATAAATTTTATTCTTGCTATCTCTTTTAGCTACCACAAACCAAGAAATTCTTGGATGACTCATCAAAATGAAGGTACTCACGAAAAATTTGCATGATACTAGACAAGTAAAAACAATGTATGGGGGAACCCTGACTATTTATATTTAGTACAGCACCGACATTAAATATATCGGAGGATTGAAATGCTAACGTTATTTTGCTTACTAATTTTCAGACCTAAACGTCTTGAACCACGACGAAATGACTATGACGCAAATGAGAGAGATGCTGTCGAACATATCCCGTACGATCCTGAACAACCCGGAGATCAAGCACGTGCTGACGACGGAGAAATTCGACGCCGTCATCACAGAATGGTTCTTCAGTGATACAGAAGCTGGGTAAAGGGCTCAGCACCATCTAAAATAATAAGTTATATCTTGATAATAAGTTTGAACTGTTTGTTCCTTATTGGGATATTTATATAGTATATATAGTATATATATTTATATACTATAGTCACAGTAAAGGGTAAAAACGGGATCGTGTTACTAAGACCACTGTTCGGCCGTCTAGTGTTGTGGGTATCCATGGGCAGCGCCAACAGCTTAACAGCTTATCGCGATTTTCAAGCCCTTATATATTCGATCCTTATGCACGTTTTTGGAGTAATAACTTCGATGGATGGGTTATGGATACTTTATGGATGGGTAAACCACTTCGTTAGGTAATTCTCCTGTCAGACATTCCGAAACACATACAAACAATAAATAGGTATATATTTCATTTCATACATTTTGAAACATAAATTATTTATCTTTCCAGTTATGCAGCAGCACTACAAGTTCCGTGGATCGTTCTCCATGGCGAGATGTCCCCACATATGGAAAACTTGGTGGACACCGTGCGCCACGTACCTACCATCCCTACCATGTTCAACGTTGCTCCCATACCCATGAACCTGCCGCAGAGGATGGTGAACACCATGTGGTATCTTTTGACGACTTTTGGTTTTCTGTAAGTAACATTTCAATTTCTCGAAATTTATGTTAACCAAAACCTACCTAATATCAGCTTTTTCCAAAAAGTCGATGGGCTTGTGCATGTTTTAACAGTTTTTTTTATTTATGCATGCTTTTAATGCTTTCTGGGAGTTTATTGCAAAACATACAAAAAAATTACTTCCCTTGGCGAGTCTAGAAAAGGCATAGACAAGGCGAGGTCATTTATATAGATCTGGAATTGAAAAGGTCTTAGAATGGACCCTCGGGGCACACCCAAGACTTTATTAGTTCCTTATGAACACTTGCCACTTGACTTTGGCTGTCTGAGTGATGTTGCTCAAATAGGAATTCAGAAGTTCGAAAGTAACTTGCCCTTGCGCCATAACGATACCTAAACCTGTCGATGCATCAAAGGCCTGAGAAAAATCGCAAAATATACCTAGTGCATCTCGTGATCAGAATTCCAGGCTTCACAATATTATAATACTTAAGACACTAACTTCTGCATTAGTATTCAGTAGTAGATAACTTATTTGGTTGCCCTACTAATAGTCGTACACAATACATATTATGTTAATAAAAGTCTATTTTACCAGACTACGTTAAAACATAATCATTTTTTGATTACATTACATTGATCATCAGGAATCATCATACCAATCATATGTTTTTACAGAATGGACTTTTCAAGGAGTGAATCAGAATACCATGCGCTCTATGGGCCGATAGCCGAAGCTAGGGGACACAAGCTGCCCCCGTACTGGGACGCGATCCGCGACGTGTCAGTTCTCTTCCTCAACTCCCACCCCTCGTTCACCCCCGCCCGCAGTCTGCCGCCTAACGCGGTGGAGATCGGAGGGTATCATATTGATGATAACATACCACCGCTGCCAAAGGTACGATTCTATAAGATAAAATGTTCTTGAGTTATAAATATGGCATATTCTGGATTTGTGTAGAGCATTACCTACACTATCTTTGGGGTTCCCCATTTTAGGGGTCTGACCTCTGCCTAAACTGAGCAGGATATCTTGTAACCAAATTTTCTGTAATTGATTTGCCCAATCATTATGATGCGATTCCAACATTGAGGTCAAGTGTGCGATACTGCGAAGCACATTGTGCGACACAACAGTAAACGAACAATACAATATTGTAGGAAAAACATTTATTTGCGCGTAAATAATCATCATCAGTTACAAACTAAAACTCGGGAAACTGCTCAGTGAACATGCTCGCGCTCAACTGTGTTGAAAAATGTACGCTTACAAAAGTTACGCACAGTCTTCCCAGTAGAGACGGAGGTCAAATGCGAATTGCGATACTAGCTTAGTACCTCACTGCTGGAGTTATGCACATAATGTTTGTAAGCAAATACACTATTTTGGTGGAATTATACCTTTATAGATTGCAGAGGAGACAAGTAAAGTCTACATATGAGTAGAGAGTATGGATGTAGCCTTTAGGAAAAGGCCATGACGCGTAGAATTTTCAAATTATACCTACTCAACAAATTGTTCTGTTCATTTCAGGATTTACAAACCTTATTGGATTCATCGAAAAACGGAGTAGTCTACTTCAGCATGGGATCAGTCATCAAAGCCAAGAAACTTCCAGAAAAAACAAGACAAGACCTGATCAAAATGTTCGCGGGACTGCCCTACACCGTGCTCTGGAAATTCGAGGCGGAGCTTAAGGACTTGCCAAAGAATCTTCACGTCAGACCGTGGATGCCACAGACGAGTATATTAAGTAAGAATTCTTGTTGATAATTTTTGTTAATTCGATCTGCTTCATGTAGATTTTCTTCCTTCCTTGCAGACGTTAAATCGAGCTGTTCACAAAAACGGTTTGGTTATATATATAACATAGCAATATGTAGTTAATTGTGTTTCTTGTCTTTTTTTGCAGCTCACCCGAACGTCAAGGTGTTCATAACCCATGGTGGCGCCCTCAGCACCATCGAGTCCCTGCGGTTCGGGAAGCCCATTCTCGCTATCCCGGAGACCAGCCCAGCAACGCAGACCAATCGGTACAGGCCGGCCGAGCCCTGAAAGTACCATACTCACCCGATATGGTTGATGATGTCAAAGTGGCCTTGAATGAAATGCTTACTAATGACAGGTACTGTTTTTATAATATGGTTAGATATGACTAATTTATAATTTAGCAAACTGCTAACAAACAGGTATTGCTTTTGCATTTTTTTAACAAGCAAAATATGTTTTTGGAGTCATTTAAAACGGTATCATTGTAATTCAAGTCAGTGCAACAGATACAGTGATATACATAAAATCAAATCAAATAATCTCCATCTTGGAAACACTTTTACGCAAAATCTCGGAAGCAATGCGTCTTCCGTTTATTAAAGTAAATTCGTAAATACATAATTTCTAGCAAATTGTTTTGCCTACACTACTTTTATTGACACCTCCACACATGTCCCGAAAATAAAATTGCTTCCTCTAAAAATGCAAAGCCCATCTCGCATTTCAATGTTTTGTAACGTCCACAATTTGTAGAGAATGTTTTGTGGGGGTCCATTTACACGTCCAATGATAGAGGTGAAATAATTTTATAACTACAATACAATACAATACAAATATACTTTATTGTGCACACAACAAGTTACAAAAAAAACAAAAAATATACATTACAAAAATCAGACATGCACACAAAGGCGGCCTTATTACTAGATAGCAATTTCTTCCAGACAACCTTATGGTGTTAGAGAAAACAATGCTAGAGAATGGGAGTTGCGCAAAAGTATATTTAATAAAATAAAATTAAATAAAATAAAATAATACATAAACACAATAAATATATAATATATGTATACAATATAATATAATATATATATATATATATATATATATATATATATATATATATATATATATATATATATATATATATATATATATATATATATATATATATATACAATAGATAAACCTACATGATATTTTAATTTATAATAATAAGTGTTAGTATAGTTTTAGCCTGCCTTATATGGATAGGTAAAGAATTCCAAAGGGAAATGGATTTTACAATGAAAGAGCAATTAAAGTATTTAGTGCGGTGGATAGGAATGTCAAGAAGAAGATTAGTTATAGATCGTAGTTCCAGTCTGTCAGAGGTACGGAAGTTAAAATTACTTTTTAAATAAGTGGGACAATGGGAGTCAAATAGGATGTTATAAAGGAAGGAGAGAACACTATAAAATAAACTACGTTTATTTAACACGTTATACAATATCTTATAGCTAGTTACATAGGTCCCACCTTAATGGCCTCTGCAAGAGGACTAAAATATAACTAGTCTTAGGCATCATTGTCAAATGCCATATCTGACACTACATTGTTTTAAGCCTAATTCATAATGGTATAGCATTATCGTCCTCTAACGATATCACTTATGGGGGAAGAAGGTATTTTTTAAAGGTTAAACGTATATATGCCATTGTCAGCAGAGTGTCTCACAGAATAGAATGAACGTTTCGAATAATTAAATAAAAAACTGTATTTGGTCTGCAGGGAGCACAAAAGAGTGCAGCTTTGGTTCCTAGCATTCTCGTTATTGTATTTGTGACGACTGTAAGTCAGTCTCGTCCTAACCTCTGGAATGGTTTATTAGAATTAGTTCTTATTGAAACGAGTAATTAGTCAATGATTGAATAGACAATATAATGCAATATTCGGGACTCCACGTTTTAATCTCTCCAACATTAAACTCTACAAAACCATTAATACTTATTCCCTATCAAATTAAAAGCTATTTTGTTCTTCCAGCTACTACAAGCAGGCCCAGTACCTGTCAAGTCTGTTCAACAAGAGGCCGATGTCGCCGAAACAACTGGTTACAAACTATGTGGAACTCGCCATCGAGAGCAAAGGTAATAATAATCTATGGACGCTTCACACCAAGTCAATCTGGCGCCGTGCTAAGTATATAAAGAACTTGTGTTACAGGTTACAACGGAAATATATTTAATAGATATTTTTATACTATACACATATTTAAGATTTTTATTATATTGTACACAAATTTAATACACATCCATGACCCAGGAACATTTTGTTGTTATTGTTCCCTCGACGGGATTCGAATGTCCCGCGATGTCTCGCTCTAGCACCAACGCGCTCAGCCACTGCGGTACGGTGGTCGTCTTCAAAGGTATTGCATTATAGTGCAGTTATTTTATTTAATTCGAGATACCCAGATTTAAGTCTCAAAATATTTAGTTATATAAATTGTATATTGACACCCCAAAAGTTGTCTCAAAACCTACATAATATGGTATCGTGTACGCAACTATTAAATTTCAAGGGTCAAATATCACGAAAATCTTTTTTTGTGAATATCTCATTTACTTTGGGTTTTTATTATTTATTACCAATATTGTAGAATACAAAATCCTTTACAAGTTTTGTTTAAAAAAAAAATACGGTGAACCGATTTCGTTTTTACCATAGGTACCTACCTAACCTACCATATTTAGGTTTTGATGCAACTTTTGGGGAGTCAATATACAAGTATTTAGAGACCTACAGCTGGGTATCTCTAATTCCAAGATTATTATCTAATTTAAGCTTAAATGACTGGACTATTAATAAAAAATTCAAAAAAATCAAAATATTTTATTTCCAAATGAAACTTAACAAGCTATTTTCGGAAAGTCAACACAAAGTTTACCACCGGTTCAACCCTAGCCCGCCGAGAAAGACCGGCGAAAGAAACTCGGACTTAGCAAAAAGATGGAAAATATCAGTTGTGAAAAAGTGCCAAGAGACTTTAACTGTGGTCATTTCTGACTTTGAACTCTTCAGGGAAGTTCTAACACAATTTTATTTCCTCAGGCGCCCACCACCTCCGCGCAAAGACTGGTCTATATAAGTGGTACGAGATCTGGATGTTGGACCAGGCGGCGATACTTGCGGTGGTGCTGTACGTCCTCTACCGAATACTCAGGAAGATAGCGTCAGTGGTGAAGGGGAAAATCTGTAGTACAAAAAAAGTTAAGAAACAATAGCTTAGGGTAATGTAAATAAATATTTTATACGATAATAAAGTTAGTATTAATTGAACCATTCCCATTATCTATACAAGGTGTAAAATAAGGCAGTGATAATACTATAGGGTGTGTATGGGTCCCATAAATAGAGTTTACTGTGAAAGTACACATACAAACATGAAAGTCAATTAATAATGAGCGGGCATTATGAATAATGTCTAGCTCTATTGGGTAAAGTGATTAATTATTATTTATCACACTGACCGGTCATAACCGCCAGTACCGGTTTCTAGAATCCTCCATGCCTCTCACCCTCGACTCCATTTTCAGAGTTTTATTGATTTTCTTTTATTGATTATTTATTGATATCCTTTAAAATATTTTTTCACATATTTTAGGCTTAGGGCGTGTTTCACAAAGCAATGTTAAAGTTAATCCTTCGTTAAATATCATGACCTTGTTCCTCTCGTAATTCCTATCAATGGAATGAGAAGGCATGGCAAGCCATCAACACTAACATGCGTTGGTGAAATCGGAACTTAATGGAATACTGACCCAGTAGGTAATACATAAGATAGAATTGAGTTACGTTTATTGAGAGACATATTTAAACGCCATCTACGATCTACTGTTTAAATTACGTCAAATCACGTTTTTTTACCATCTAAAGATATATCGGTTTTTTTTCACTCTTTATGATTTTTCAATGTGCTTTTAAATAATAACGACTCTTGCCAGTTTGCGCCGGGCTCTTACGGACAACGTTATTGTTATTATATATATAAGTGTATTTACTATTTATTTTAAAGGTAAGATGCGTCATCTTTTTTAATCTCATACCTACTGACAAATTAAGGGCGTGTTCCACCAAGCAATGTTAATGTTAACGCCATGTTAAATATCATGTTATCCCTCTCATATTTCCTGTCAATGACTGATTAGCCTGTATCCGGGGACACAGCAGTGCCCCCGCCAAGCTGAGCGTACAGACACAATGACGTCATTGTGGATAAAATTAAAGAAAATTTCTTAATTTTGTCACTCGATCAAATCTATAATAATAATAATAATAACCCCCCCGGGGGGCCACCTTGACGTGGTGGGGGGGCTTAGGGGAAGGCAAGAACTCATTAGTGGTCACGAACATCTAGACCACCAACAGTCAATACCCTGGTAACACGAGTGTTATATAAAGCCAGTAACATCTTGGTTATTGATTATACCCTTCCAACTAACGGTCCCAACCCCAAGAAGATGATGAAGAAGAACCAAAAAAAAAAAAAATTAAACTACATGATGCGTCTTAGAAATAGAGTTATACCCCAGGCGGGTACCGGAGCACAACGCGATGGAGAATCCCGCCCCGGGCCTTCGGGTTCGGGCTGCCCTTCGTATTCTGGGGAGGGCAACGAGTCGCACCAAGCTATTCAATCTAGAAATGCTGCAGAACATTTTTATCATCTCTCATCGAATTCATCACCGAAATCATCATTATTTTCATCTCCACCATCGTCGCCTCAATCTTACCTCGATATTGTACGCGAGGCAAGATCAGAAAGTGGAAAGAGAAATGGAAGCAAGCAAGCAACGTATAGGTGATCAGAGACGGGCTATTATAAACTGTAATCTGCTTACCAAAAAAGAATTGTCCCATATCCAGGAAGAAGTTAAACATATTCTATGCAACCAACAATCTAGTCTCACTGAAAGTCATACAAACACAGAAATCACCATATCACAGACACGTTTAAGTTGGACAGATGAACTAAACGAATATATACTCAAAAGTTAATATCGTATTACACAATTAGAAAGAAATAGAACATCATACCGAAAACCGTTACATGAGGCCTTCATAAATAATTTCCCCACACTTTCACATCTTAGTGAACAACGAATTAGTGACCAACTGAGAGCAATCATTAACAATAAGTATATTACTGATGAAAGACTGAATATATTAAAACAGGAAGTCGCTGACGAGATGACAATTATAATTAACACTGACATATTTGATATAAATTCACTATCTACACCTCAAACCAATAGTTATAATGTTGATCAAAGGCAAATACTAGATATAGAACCTGACATCAACCAAGAGACTTCTGATAACACACACTTACCTGACAGGAATACTAATATTGATGAAACATTTAAACTAGCACTACGACATTTTATAGATACTGACCCAACAGCTAGAGTTTATATACCCAAACAAAAAACTTCTAGAAATTTAGCTAGTATTGTTAATTACTTAAACAAAATAATACTCCCAGAACACATCAATACAGACACAGACTTCAGTTATTTTCAAACAATAATATATTGTGCAGCGTGGACCGCTGCCAAACTAAATGGAACTAGGTTATCATTTGAGATTACTATTAGTAATAATTCATATACGGCAAAAAATACCAAAAAACCACTGTGGCAAATAAGGCTAGAAAAAAGAATAGAAGATTTACGAATTAAAATAGGTAGAATAACACAGTTCATTAAAGGAGGTAGAAGTAGAAAACTTATTGGACATGTTAATAAAATTATAGAGGCATATAAAATTCACGCTATACACGAGGAACCAAACACACAAGTAATACAAATACTAGACACACTTAAACAAAAACTTTCTATATTAACCGGACGTTTACGAAGATATAATACATGTACACTCAGGAAACAACAGAATAGTCAGTTTAATAACAACGAAAAAGAATTTTATAGAAAAATCAGGATGGCCTCTTCCAACATAACACAAAATGAGAATAACAACACACACACTGAAATGCCTAACCCAAATGAGTTGCAAAACTTTTGGGCTGGAATATGGGAACAACCTATGAGCCATAATTATGAAGCAGGGTGGATAGAAACTGAAAGAACAAAATATAATAATGATTTAACAGAAATGTCATTTGAAACCGTTCCTTTAAATATATTTCAACAGGTAATACGTAATTTGCATAATTGGAAATCACCAGGATCAGATTATATTCATAATTATTGGTATAAAAAATTTACAAGCACTCATAACAATTTGCTTAACTGTTTGAATAAATTTATTGAAGAACCAACTTCAATACCTTCATACATCACATCTGGAACAACATTTATGATCCCTAAAGACGTCACCGAACCTACAAACCCAGCAAAATATAGACCTATAACGTGCTTGCAAACAATCTATAAAATATTGACTTCCTGCGTAGCTGAATTAATGTATAAACATGTTAATGATAATAATATATTAGCTGAACAACAAAAAGGGTGTCGTAAATTTAGCCAAGGTTGTAAAGAGCAATTAATCATAGACTCTGTAATTCTAAAACACGTTTCGAAAACAAATTCCGACTTGTATACTATGTACATCGATTATAAAAAAGCATATGACTCTGTTCCCCACTCGTGGCTGTCGCAAGTTCTAGAAATATATAAAGTACACCCAAAAATTATAAATCTGTTAAAAACCATGATGACACAATGGCAAACTAAACTCAAATTAAAATCTTCTAATACACAAATAGAGACCCTACCAATTAAAATAAAAAGAGGTATATTTCAAGGCGACGCGCTTAGTCCGCTATGGTTCTGCATAGCATTAAATCCACTCTCCAATATCTTAAATTCTGTAGAAGCCGGTTACCGCATTAATTATAATGACATAAACAGACAGTCCCAGACTATAAACCATTTACTTTACATGGATGATATAAAACTTTATGCTGACAATGAGTTTGATCTATACCAATTGACTGAACTGACGGAAACATTTACTAATGATATTAAAATGAACTTTGGGATAGATAAAACTAAAATAAATTCTATAAAAGCAGGACGTCCATTTCTACATACATATACATTACAATCTGGCGAACGTATAGAACCACTTGATGAGGGTGAAACATACAAATATTTAGGGTATCGTCAATCACAACAAATTCATCACAAAGACACTAAATACAAATTAAGACAAAAGTTTCAACAACGGCTTAATGCGATTATGAAATCTAAATTATACTCTCGCAACACAATAAAAGCAATAAATACATTCGCAATCCCAATACTTAATATAAACTGGAATAAAACAGAGCTTATAAACATACAAAGAAAGATTAATACTACGATGACTAAGTTCCGCAAACACCATCCAAGATCATGCATACAAAGACTTACTTTACCGAGGAAAGAAGGTGGAAGAGGCATTATTGACATAAGTAATCTACACATTAGACAGATCATAAATTTAAGACAGTATTTTTTCACTAAATCAGAATCTTCTACAATTCACAACGCAATAGTTCAAAACGATAATAAATTCACACCTCTTAATTTACTACAAGTTCGAAACAACCATCTGAAGGTAGCCGATGATAAATCCAAATTATCCGAATGGGCTAGAAAGGCTCTTCACGGTAGACACCTGCAGGATTTATGCCAAACAAATGTCGACAAAGAAGCGTCGAACGCATGGCTTAGTCGCGGTGATCTTTTCCCGGAGACTGAAGGATTTATGATTGCAATACAGGATCAAACAATAGAAACTAGAAATTATCAGCGATACATCACTAAAACCCTAACCACTGACAGCTGTAGAAAATGTCATAGTTGCCCGGAAACCATTCAGCATATAACAGGAGCATGTAAAACAATTGTACAGACCGACTATAAACATCGTCATTACCAAGTTGCTAGTATCATTCATCAAAGACTTGCTAAACAACGACAATTTATTACTGACCTAGAGCCCTATTATAAATATAAACCTCAAAATGTCCTTGATAACGCCTCAACCAAACTCTATTTTGATCGAACCATATTGACTGACAGAACTACACATTACAATAGACCAGATATAACAGTAGTAGATAAAGTAAACAAAACTGCATTCCTAATCGACATAGCTGTTCCCAACACTCATAATTTACAAAGTACAATTGCCGAAAAACTAACGAAATACATTGAACTTAAAGATGAAATAGCCCGACTCTGGAACCTGCAAAAAGTTACTATAGTACCAATTGTATTGTCAACCACAGGTGTCATTCCAAAACAGCTACATAAATCCCTCGATACCCTACAACTACCCTCAAATTTAGTATATTTAATGCAAAAGGCTGTAATTTTAAATACATGTCGAATAGTACGAAAGTTTTAACAAACAGACGAGGAACCATCAACTTTTAATGTATTACCAACACATTCAAATTCACATTCAACCGCACAATCTGAACATACATTAAATCAATCTACTCTTAACTCATCTACTCTACCACACACTAATACATAACTTATAATTGCTTACCTGGTATGTACTTGGCTTTGGCCCGTACATAGCAGTTTGCCGGCGTAAAAGCCGAGAAAAAAAAAAACAATATAAAAACATAATAATAATAATAATCATTTATTTCAGATAAGATCCATAAGTGTTAGAAATTTAATTAGTAACAATTTTTCCTTAATCTATGTTAGTGATGTTAGTAATTATTATTACAATTAAACAAAAATATTACACCTAGATAAAGGGGCGTCCAAACCCACCCAGTGCTTTAACAATGGGGAATCCCATCTATCTGTCAACGCGTTCAGGATAGTGTTTGGACTAGCCTGCAGCCTGCTCATTAGGGAGGCGCACCGCTTCCTAATAATTCCATAGAAGTCATCGACTCGCGCCTCCGCAAACATACCTGAGGCGCTGCAAAACCTGGGCAATCCCATCACTACCCTAAATGCGTTGTTATACTGCACGCGCAGTGCGTTGTATGCTCTCTGTGTATAGTCGGTCCACAGGCTGCACGTGTAGAACGATTGGCAATATGCTTTAAACAAAGTTATTTTGACTTGTTTACTACAACATGCAAACCTCCGGGCCAACATATTACAGCGGACAGCCAACGCCCTGCGCTCCCTCTCCAGGTCTAGGTCATCACACAACTTCTCGGAGACCCAGTGACCAAGATATTTAAATTTTGCTACTTGTTTAAGAGGAACGTTACACAGCATTAAAGGTTGCTTATGTTCATAACTTTTGTTACCCGATTTAAATATCATAAATTCACTTTTTACAGCGTTATATCGTAGTCCGTGGGCCTTCACATAGTCTTCACAAATTTTTAACAGTCTTCTCAACCCTCCCATTGAGGGACTCAGCAGCACCATGTCATCTGCATAGCTGATATTGTTTACACATACACCAGCTATGTGACAACCGACTCTGGTGCTGCTGAGCTCCTCAATGAGGGAATTCGTATACAAATTAAAGAGGCTAGGAGACGTTATCCCACCCTGTCTTACCCCACATTCCAGACCGAAGGCACTTGAGTATGCATTTGCCCACCTGACAACGTTTTGGTACGGAAACCAAGAGTTTCCGTACCAAAACTTTAGCAACGAAATAATGTCATTTGGAACATTGGTTTCACTTTTTAACTTTTTCCACATAATGCTATAAGACACCATATCAAATGCCTTCGACAAGTCTAGATAGCAGGCATATACTGGTGTTTCTTTCTTCGTGTAGTATTGGACAGTTTGCTTGAGGCTCAGGATTGCACTATCCGTTGACAACCCTGGTCTGAATCCGAATTGGGCATCATTAAGTTTGATGTCTTTGTTCAGGTGCTTGTCAAGCAAACTGTCCAGTACTTTAGCAATAATTGTTGCCAACGATATCAATATATAATACAGTGTCCAAGTTGAAATTATAATACAGTGTCCAAGTTGAAATTATTTTTGATTTATGTGAGAGTTTCAAAAATTACAAAATACAATTTTTGTTAATCTTATTATGTAATACTTATATATAAAAAATAAATAAGGATTTTGGCAGTCAGTGTTCCCTCGAGGCGTCTAAAGTGCGGATTCAGTTTTAATAAATGGTCATCATAGATTTGTAAATAACCCGAGTAACATAGACCCAAGGACACCCAAGTAATGTAAATTATGATTTCAAAATGTGGTTATTGCAGAATAGACTATTCAACGAGCGAATCATAATACCATGAGATGTATGGGCCGATAGCCGAAGCTAGGGGACACAAGCTGCCCCCGTACTGGGACGCGATCCGCGACGTGTCAGTTCTCTTCCTCAACTCCCACCCCTCGTTCACCCCCGCCCGCAGTCTGCCGCCCAACGCGGTGGAGATTGGAGGATATCATATTGATGATAATATACCACCTTTGCCAAAGGTATGATTCTCAGTATGGAAGATATTTTTCAACTAGTTCGTGGGAGCTACTCGTACTTTGAAAATCGATTTATAACGAATGCCTAATTTTTTGCGTGCCATAGTTATACAAATTACAATATTTGTAAAAGGCGTTCTAAAGTTAGTTCCTTTAGAGACGAATTTCTTAAAACTATAGTTGCAGTTTACACTTCTTAACTTAAATAGAAAATCTTGTGGGATGTGACCAAATCTTCTGTAATTTAATTGATTAGGCAAAACGTTATAGAGTGCTGAGGGGGACTGAAAGGTGTGTGACGTGACGTTTCGTAGAACCTTTTTCACCCTAGGGTGAAAATTCCTCTTATAAGAAAGTTTTTTTCTCTTCCTTTCAGGATTTACAAACCTTATTGGATTCATCGAAAAACGGAGTAGTCTACTTCAGCATGGGATCAGTCATCAAAGCCAAGAAACTTCCAGAAAAAACTAGGCAAGACCTGATCAAAATGTTCGCGGGACTGCCCTACACCGTGCTCTGGAAATTCGAGGCGGAGCTTAAGGACTTGCCAAAGAATCTTCACGTCAGACCGTGGATGCCACAGACGAGTATATTAAGTAAGAATTATTGTTGATTATAATATTGGATATACTTCTTGTAAGTGAAACGTTAGTACGTTCCATTTACAGGTATATAGGTGAAGGCTTTTTATTTGATTAGTTAATCGTTTAATGGATTTGGTCTGGCATATTCCTCCTGACCTGAAAACATTGTTAATTTAATAGAAGCGATAAGTATATAGCATAGCAGTCGTCATTTCAGCTAGGACGTACACTTCTGGACGAAGCCTGTTTGACAAAAAAAAATTTAGGTACATCCGCCAACTCCCTGCGACGTTCTTCAGGTAGTCTGTCAACCTGGTCAAGAAGTTCATCTAACATTTTGCGTCCCATGGGGTCTCCACTGGAAAACCTTTCTGCCCCAGGGCCAACCGTTTCGCGAGCTATATGTTTAGCCCACTGCCACTTCAGCTCGATAATGCGCTGGGCTATGTGGGTTACCATGGTTCTGCTACGGATTTCCTCATTGCTGATTTTACTTAGAGAGTCTTCGAGCATACCCCTTTCCATAGCTCGCTGAGTGACACGAAGTTTATGTTCAAGGCCCATTGTGAGAGATTGCAATATATAATTTCTGGTATATTTTTACAGGTCACCCGAACGTCAAGGTTTTCATAACCCATGGTGGCGCCCTCAGTACCATAGAGTCCCTGCGGTTTGGGAAGCCTATCCTCGCTATCCCGGTGTTCGGAGATCAGCCTAATAACGCGGAACAGTCGGTACGGGCCGGCCGGGCCCTGAAGGTACCATACTCACCCGATATGGTTGATAATGTCAAAGTGGCCTTGAATGAAATGCTCACTAACGACAGGTACTGTGTTTATAATATTGATAAATCCACTTGAAATTTCACACACATATTCAGCCGGGTTTCCACTGACGCGGAGCGGGGCGGAGAGGAGCTTGCGGTGTCCGAATTGACCAATCACTATGCTCGAAATCTCCGCTCCGCTTCAACGGAAACAGGACGAGCATAGTGATTGGTCAATTCGGGCACCGCTAAGCTCCTCTCCGCGTCAGTGGAAACCCAGCCTTTCTCTTATGTCATAGGCAAAGGGCTAAGGAAGGATTCACAATTCAACCCCTGAAAAGGAGGTTCACGCGGACAAAGCCGCAGACAAAATCCAAAATGTTTACATGTAGGCAAGTATTGAATTATCCAAATTATGTTTTGTTCTTTCCAGCTACTATAATCAGGCGCAGCACCTGTCAAGTCTGTTCAACAAGAGGCCGATGTCGCCGAAACAACTCGTCACTAACTATGTGGAACTCGCCATAGAGAGCAAAGGTATAAAATATAACGTTATTTTATGATGATATTATCAGCCGTACCTATGTGACATTGTAGAAGAAAGGGTGGGAGGATTAAACACTGTTTTCTATTATTATTAAAAACATTCATCAGATTGAAATATGTATGACGTCACATCAAGGGGCAGGGTAAAAAAAAGTGACTAGGATGGTTGGAGGGAACGTGTTAATACTAGTGTCCTGAAATATGAGCGCCGTATTTTTTGATATTGGTGGTTGGTACATACTTTGTATTCAACAGCTCACAACAGAGCTTTAGGAAGTTTTAACACGTTTTTGAATCCTCAGGTGCCCACCATATGCGAGCCAAGACTGGTCTATATAAGTGGTACGAGATCTGGATGTTGGACCAGGCGGCGATACTTGCGGTGGTGCTGTACGTTCTCTACCGAATACTCAGGAAGATAGCATCAGTAGTGAGAGGAAAATTGTCCAGTACAAAAAAAGTTAAGAAACAGTAATTTAGGGTACTAAATACTAATAATTGTAAATAATAAATATTTTATACGATAATAAGTCTTGTGATTTATTAAAATAACTCTTCTTTATAATAATATTTACTCCAGTATCTGACATAGGTATCTGGTAGAATTTACCTTTGTATGTAAGTTGTGAACTACAACAAAAATTATAAGTCCATTAGAAAAATAGGTAGCTATCATACCTATCTACTCTACATTTTACAATATAGATATTAAGTAGTTTAAAATTTACTTATGTAGAATGCGGAAAAGTGGGATCCCACTTTTCTATACATTCATAAAACAATAACATAATATTAAACAAAAAAGCAATGAATTCATAGAAATGTTTTTGTCTCACGAGAAATAAGGTCAATGACCGAGATGGCGCGTTACAGCGCGGCGCGGCGCGGTGCAGTTCAAAGTAAACTTCTAAATCTGACCAACCATACGAGTTGCATTATTCAGTGAATAAAGTTCTTGTGTAGTGAATACATTTCAATTGTAAATAGAATACCCAACTGCGTAATTTCTTATTTCTGTGTAGGTAATTAAAAAAACGAGGTAAAAGATATATTTTAATCTGGCGCCAAAAATCTGCCGTGTAACTCTCACCAAAGAGTCTAAGCCCTAATCAAACAACAACTCTCAAGCTAAAATCCATAGAGCCGTTCATGCTACAGATGCTGCCAAACAATAATCATACATAAGTACGTTTATACTTACACACATACTCTCGAAAAACAACCTAAAAACAATCCATCTGGCACATACTCTCAAAAAACATAAACTAGAATTAGAAACAATCCTTCTGGCATATACTCTCAAAAACATAACCTAAAAACAATCCTTCTGGCACATACTCTCAAAAAACATAACGTAAAAACAATCCTTCTGGCCCATCCCATTAAAAAGGCAGCCTTACGTCTTAGTTTGAACGGACGCCTATTCGTTACTCGTTAGACACTCGCGCTAATGTAACCTTGGTCACTAACCTTATTTCTCGTCAGACATTCGCACGCAAGTCACAAGATAGCTGGGTTCTGTAGTAATACGTTTGTGCATCTGTCCGTCCTCCCTTGCTAACATATATAGGTACTGTAGGTTCTTGGTGGAAATTCATGTTATACATTAATGTTAAAAAGTGGAAGTGGTTAGTGTATTTTATTATTGTTTACATCGGTAGAATTCTTTCACGGAATGGACTCTGCAATCTCCCTCCCCTCCTAAACAGTAGGCCTACTCTTGATTGTATCGACATTGGGATTTAATTGAAAGAGAGTTCTCTAAACGATGCTAGTGTCAATTGAATACCAATTTGACGCTAGCATAGTTTTTAAAATTAGAGGATTGTCAAATTCCAATCCAAACCCAATGACGAATCCTATTCGAGAGTAGGCCTATGTTGCGTGCACCGGGTATGTCCACAGCAAACCTTTTTTGACACGTCATAGATAAGTTACAAAATAGGTCATATTTGTATGGTGAGAAAATCAGCCTACAAAATATAGACTGTGGGTACACCCTGACATCAACATTTTTGTATCAAATCCTTATCAGTTGTTTTGCCGCCTAATATATTGTGAAATGTCGGAAAAATATTAGTTCATCGACCACAATATATAGTAACTAGCTGTGCCCGCGACTTCATTCGCGTGGTTTTTGAGTGACTTAAACCGTTTATGCAGTGCACGCAACAAAAGTCCCCAAATGTGAATAATTTTTCCCGTTTTTGCAACATTTTCCACTGACGCTTCGCTCCTATTGGTCGCAACGTAAAGTTATATAGCCTAAAGCCTTTCTCTATAAATGGAGTATCCAACAATAAAATAATTTTTCAAATCGGACTAGTAGTTCCTGAGATTAGCGCGTTTATACAAAAAAACAAACAAACAAACTCTTCCGCTTTATAATATTGGTATAGATTATTATAATGCGGATCTCCGGAATACCACTTATCAGCCGATAGAAGACTTAATTAGTTGTTACTTGTTACAGACAATCACTAATGTTTATGTCAAGATAAAATTAATATAAATAATAAAGGTACGATAACTTTGTTTAGTTTCAATAGAATAAATGAATAACTGTTGGAAAGTAAATGATTTTTGGACCAGTGCCGTACAGTGTTCCTAAAATAGAGAGATACTCGTAGGGTAAGTATACCGCATTTTCGTTATTTAGATATATTTATCTTGTTAATAAAGACAAAGATTGGACCAATAGTTTAGACGCTTCGATGGATGGAACAAACTGTCAATATCATTGCTTTTGGCTTCGCCGAAAAATTTATTTAAAAAGGACAAAAACTTTCTTATTTTTCAAAGTTAACTGTTTTCTAGATGCTTACAATAACAACCACGTTCCTATTATTTTGTTTAAAAAGTGATTCCCGAAAGACATTGAAACTTTCGTAGATACAAGCATTTATCTACTGTAATATATTTTTTAAAGGAAAACGAATAGTTATATTAACTATCTATATTTACCTACTACAGTTATTAATTACATGTAGTTCTAAAAATTTATAGAATTTTTCGTCTCCAGAAATTACACAATACGATTTTACATTGGGTAATATCTGAGGAGCAGTTCATTTCATACATCCGATTTTTGACCCCCCTAAATTAGTAGTAGTAAAAATAAGAACAGTCATTTTTACGGCGTGTTTCACCAAGCAATGTTAAAGTTAACGCCACGTTAAATATCATGTTATCCCTCTCATATTTCCTGTCAATGAATGAGATGGCATGGTATTTTAACATGGCGTTAACTTTAACATTGCTTGGTGAAACACGACCTTAGACCATGATGAAATATGCCAAAAATAAGATATGGTATCCTAACTCATCTAACGTAACAAATAGATGGTTTAAAACGAATATGCTGAATGTTAGACTTCCTAATTAACTGTCATTAGTCATCACTATTTCAATTACAGATAATTCAGAATGAAATACGGCGCACTACTTTTGTTCTTATGCACAATACCGCTAAGCTCTGGCTATCGTATTCTGAGCGTACAGCATGTCCCGTCCAAAAGTCATTACAACTTGATGATAGGACTTGTGAAACCCCTACTGGAAGCTGGCCATGAGGTAGGTACCAGCACGTACCAGGCAATCATGAATTGTCTTAGCGAATCGTTGAATAAATTTTAACTTCCGCTGTGCCAAATTTCATACTTCTCCATTCACATATTCGCATTTCCAAATGCTCTGAAAGCTGTACTTAATTTTTTGCGTTACTTATATAAGACTCAACTAGATAGAAGGTGAAATTAAACAAGTTTTTTGTGTATATTCAGGTAACGATGATTACACCGTATCCGAACGAGAACTCCATCAAGCATTTAAGAATTATTGACCTGAGCGTTCTTCAAACAGCAGTAGACCGTAAGTTTTCATGACATGAAAAGTTCTGTAGTTTTGGAATGCGACAGACAGATAGAGTTACTCTCGCATTTATAATAATAATAATAATAGCCAATCTAGCCCCGTGCTAAGTATCCGAAGAACTTGTGTGACAGGTATCAGACAACGGAAATATATCTAATACTTTTATACTATACATATATTAAAGATTTTTATTATATTAAGTCACATTAAAGATCCATGACCCAGGAACACGAAAAAGTAAAATATTAGTCAGTAAAGAAAGGTAGGTATGCAGTTTCCTATAATTTTTAATACACGTTTTATACTTCAAAACTTTATTAGTAACTATACTCGGAATTTTAATTAGATTCCACATTTGACATTAGCTACTGTCATTTCGTAAAATAATGATACCACATTTATTATTGTAGTGATAAACACAAAAATCGATAAACAATCGCGATTTATGTTAATAATCATAATAATGGTGTGCCAATTAAAGACTAAATTATAGATTTTTATTTAAATAAATACATTATTATTCATAATAATTATTTATTAATTGGTAATCACTGCTTTATTGTAATGGTCTAAATGCGTATCCCATGTGGTCAAAGAAGAGGAAAATATGAGTAGGTTACCCTGTGTTCCAGGTGACGCTCTGAACGTTCAGATCATTCATAACGCTGACATTGACAGCTGACAGTGCCTGTGAAAACAGTTCAAAACGATCCTAAACAGTGCTAAAGAAAATAGTAATCGAAAATAACGTTTTTTTCGTTCAGATTTGCGTTTCTTTAGCACTGTTACTTACTTTAGGCACTGTCAGCTGTCAATGTCAGCGTTATGAATGATCTGAACGTTCAGAGCGTCTCCTGGAACAGGCCCTTAGATAATATGTTAAGTGACAACATCAGACACATCTATACAAATAAGGGCCGATTTTTCAATCGTCAGATAACTTTTATGTAAGGAATAAATATGTGACTTTGACAGATTTTGTATGGAACAAATGTCAAAGTCACATGTTTATTCAACAGATAAAAGTTATCTGACGATTGAAAAATCGGCCCATAATTATATTGAAGTGTCTGTTTGTAACTTTCAATTAGCAATGTTTTACTAAATGCATATGAAGGATACTAAAAACGACAATGCAATTTAAAAAAAAATTGTCTGTCTGTCTGTCTGTCCGCATGTCTGTTTGTTCCGGCTAATCTCTGAAACGGCTGGAGGGATATTGACGAGACTTTCATTGGTATAGCTAAAGTTATGAAGATTAACATAGGCTACTTTTCATCATCATCATCGTCATCAAACTAATGATCTCCGAATCGACTGGACCGACAGTTTTTGACCGGAGCATTCACCGGCTTAGCTTATGTTAGTAGGTGTAATCTATACATCTACATTAATAATATTATTATAAAGAGGAATGATTTGTATTTTTGTATGTAACGACTTAACTCAAAAAGTACTGGACCGATTTTAATCAAATTCTTTTTTCATTAGAAAGCTACATTATCACTGAGTAACATAGGCTATATAAAAATCAATGTTGCAGTTCATTAGTCTCGCTAAAACTCGAGATCAGCTGACTCGGCTATTTTTGGTCTTGAAATATTCGTTCGTCCCGCGAAGGTTTACACGATTTCCGTGCTCAACGAAGTGGGCACGGGTCAGCTAGACTATAATATATATAAAAGAAAGTCGTGTTAGGTACCTACACTATTTATAACTAAAGAACGCGAACGTTAGTTTGTTTTAAGTCATAAACTATTTTTATGCTCAACGAAGTGGGCACGGGTCAGCTAGTTTATAACAGACAGAACATGTTACAGAAATTGACAGCGATAGCGATGACGGCGACAATTTATAAAATAAAATATTACCAAAATCCATATATTTGTTTTATTTCTCTTTTTTTAGATATACTACTATAAACGAGAGGAATCGATCCCGAAATATTCCATTTCCGTATCGAATAATTTCGCACGTCACTATTTAGTACTTGTCATAACGTTGCAACACTGAATGTGTCAAATATGGAATCGAATTAAAATTCCGACTATAGAAGTTGTAGTTATAACTATTATTCATTCTATCATTACTGTGGCATTACTTGATAGGTACAATGTGCAATATAGGTATATCAAATCCTTTAGGATTCGAAAACTATTTACTTCCATGGAAAATATACTTATTTAAACATTATTATCAACGAATATTTTAATTTTATAAAGAAATAAATATCTATGGACGATCCATACCACGTCAATCTAGCCCCGTGCTAAGTATCCGTAGAACATGTGTTACGGGTACCAGATAACGAAAATATATTTAATACTTTTATACTATAAAGATATTTAAGATTTTTAATATATTAACTAGCTGTGCCCGCGACTTCGTACGCGTGGAAAAGTGATTTAGGACACTTTTATATTTTTAAATATAATTTTAGTTTATTGGCGCAACCGCTGACAACTTTCGCCAATAGGTCCTTCCCAGTGTATCCCAGTGTTGATCCCGATCCAGCAAGTCACGTACCCGGCAAGCCTCTTGGTATGCAGGGTATAATAATAATAAAGTACCATCCTTTCGGAGCTCGGCAAAAGAAGTAGGCCTTCGAACAATATGTAGAAGTCAGCAAAGGTATTCGAAGTTAGGATAATATTATTCGAATGCACCGTGTAGACCCAGCCAATTTTTCACGTTAATTTAGTAAATTATTTAACTACGATGTCCGTCTGTCTATCTGTCTGGTTGTCAAAACTTTAACACGTGTAGGTATCAAGCTAACAATCCTATTAAATACTCAGGATCTTCTGTCCCTTCTGGCTTTGAAAAAAACAGACTCCTTAGCCACATCTACCCAAAGATTCAGCCGTTTATCTCTCTAATTTTCGACACTCCAAATTGAACCAAAACCTAAATTTGATACGAAGCAACGTCTAAATAGTGCCGACATAGGATAAATTGCGAAACCATAAAATTATTTTCAATTTTTTTGAACTTACTACCGTTTTTGTCATTAATATTTTGAGATATTAAATTGAAACATATATTGCAATTATTAAGGTACCTATTTAAAACGAAACTCTCGGTTAGACATGGGCGCAGCGGCACGCCCCGTCGAGGATCCAGCAGGCTTACTCTCGACACAACCGAGAATCGAATCAGTTCGATCTCAACGGATTTGGTGTTTTATTTGGTAGATTACTTTGGAACTAATTAGGATAAAGAAAACCTTTGGAACGTAATAACTTTTTGTACACCCGACGATATCAATCGACATAGAACAAGAAATAAACAAACGTCAATTTATTCGGGAGTATGCGGCACGATCGAATCTGAATCAAAATAGAATCAGTTTGGAGAGTTAGGCCCAAGCTCGGCGCGCCAATCGGTTTTAGTAGCGTTTTTTTATTAACCTACCCTAAGTATAACAATAATATAAATAAATTAAATTTAGTTTTAAAGAAAATATAAAATAAAAAAAGATTAAATTTGAATGTTTGCAGCGCGGTTCCTGCCGCGCTTCATACAAACGTCCAGCATTTTTTTCAATTGTCATAAGTTTTTTATTTATGAACCGATTGAGATGAAATAAATGTTAAGTCAAGATTACTACAAATATGATTGAACCACATCTAAATCGGATAAGCCTTTTCTGAGATTAGCGTGCACAAATGCACCGACAAACAGACAAAAATAAAAATAAATATTGTTTTGGGTACTATTGCATAAATAAAAGTCTCCTATAATAACACAGGCACAGTTAGCACATTTTAATAGTATTTTTACCCAGCAGTCTACACTACACCAGCCCGGCTCGGACGTAAGACGTCACGCAGCAGCCTGCATTACGCGGCGCCCGGTCGAATCACGGCGAAACGATTTTAATTTTGCTATATTTCCTAAACTACTCATTATATTTCCATGGTATAAAGGGCAAATATTATAGTCTTCATGGAATGCTTAAGCCAACTAACGTATTAAAAATGATAAGGATTAATACCGTGATGGTATAAATAGCTTTCCAAAAACCGCTTAAATGCCCGTTTTTTAGTCTATCGCGAAAGGCTTTCTTTTAATTTTACAGTTAATTAAGTTGATTTTATACAATAAATGATAATTTATTTCAATTTGTGAAGCAAGTTCAAAAATACAATTTTTATATTATTATGACACTGTGAAAACACTGTTTTCCCAGAAAAAAAATCCTGATAGTTATGTACTTATTTGATGTTCTAATCTACTTTAGTGCCACGTTCTATTGCTTCGCGTCACTGTGTAAGCGATCCCCCCGCGCCCCCCGCACGAACCGTTTGACCGCAGGCCGCGCGCGCGAAATTCATCCGACTTGCTTCAAATTTATCGTCACTGCTCGGCTCCTATGTATCGTAGCGTTATGTTATATAGCCTATAACCTGCCCAGGAATATGGGCTACAATCGTACCAAGTTTGGTTAAAATCCCTTCAGTAGTTTTTGTTCCCATCGTGCACATACAGACAGACAGACAGACAGACAGACAGACAGACAGACAAAAATTTTACTAATTGCATTTTTGGCATCAGTATCGATCGCCAATCATCCTCCAATATGTATTTTGAAAAAATATTCAATGTACAGAATTGACCTCTCTACAGTTTTATTATAAGTATAGATATAGATACACAAAGGGGAATGCCAGTTTTAGGCCCAGATATGCACACAGATGTAACTATAATATTCAAAATTTACATCAGAATTTATAGTAGTCCTTACTATTCATTATTCTGCACAATTCGGACATTTTTTCGTAAGAATATTGGAAATTGAACAAATTAGGAAGTCATTGCGTACCTACTTTTTTTGTAATTTAGGACAAGATGTACTACACTTTTTTAAAAACAGAATAAATTTTTCATGTATTCCCGACAGACGTTGATATAATGAAGAACGACGAGAGTTTATTGAAGGAGATGAGGAAGGTGGTCGCGAACATCTCAGCCATCATCATCAACCACCCCGAGGTCCGCCGCGCGCTGACCGCGGAGCAATACGATGCTGTCATCAGCGAACGCTTCTTCAGCGATGTCGAAGCTGGGTAAATGTTTATCACCGTCTTTATATTTTGTAGACGATATGGTACGTCTCTCGTGCGAAACGCCTTCAAAGGACAAGGATCATTTTAGGCCACGGTGTGAAATAGCCGGCCAACGAAAAAAAATATCTTTGTAGAGGAAGTCCAACGGTATATTTTTTGATGACCTTAAAGACCTGAACCAATTTCCACCAAACATTTCAAACAGAAAAAAACCGCATTAAAATCGGTTCATCCGTTCGGGAGCCAGGATGCCACAAGCATACACATTTACACAGACACGTCAAACTTATAACACCCCGTCGTTTTTGCGTCGGGGATTCAAACATAAATAACAAGAATTACGTCAGCTGTTGTTTATCACTAATTTCTGTTACACGTTGCATAAACGTTTTTACAGATACGCAGCAACGTTAAATATCCCCTGGATCCAACTGTTTGGAGAGATGTCTCCTCACCAGGAGCTGCTGTTTGACTCGTTTCGAGGCATCTCCACCGTGCCCACCATGATGAATACCGTCCCCACTCCGATGACCCTGAGCCAGCGGCTAAAGAATAGCATGTTTTATTTCCTGATAACTTATGGATTTCTGTAAGCAATAAGTAATAACTATCAACATATTATAAAATAAACTCCTCCACCGCATCTTTATGTTCACAATAAACTCAAAGGCTTTTTCACAAATATTTATGATCAATGGGGAGTAGTTCTCTCTTTAATGTATTGGGCACGATAGGTTAAGAAACCTAATTCAAGGCGGCATGACGAAGATCGCCAGTTAGACAGCTAGTTTACAATAAAATTGAGCTGCCATTTACAAAGTTATCGGCCTCCGCTTTTTAAATACTGACCATGAAAAAGTCTACTTATCTATCCATGTATAGTTTATCTACCTTGGCTATGTAAATGTCGCAGTCATCTGATTGAATCCGCTATTTAATTAAATGACTAGCGCTTTCATTGAATCCTGTTTTTACCAACAAATTTTAGAATCCGAGACTAGGACAGCCATTTAATATTTTAGTTTTAAGCTTCGAAATTTCCGAATGAGTTCTAATAAAACGAACATTAAAGTAAATTAATCAAAAAATATATCAACACATTGCTATCTGTACGAGCTGTTTGACGCCATTATATAACCGCATAGTGATTCAATTAAATAACCAGATTCAATAAGATGACTGCGACATGTACACAAACAGACGCGCACAACATCATAGATATCTAAAACCTAAGATAGTATTCTAAATAGATTTAAAAGTTTAAAAACCATACCATATCCAATACTATACCATTCAGCGGCAGCTTTACCCATTGCGAGTCTCCGGGCGCCAAGTCCGGCGCCTTTGTCCTATGGAAATGTACCTATGTAATGCGAAAGTAGGTCTTGTTCTTCGCAAGGATCCTGCAAGAGCGAGGCCACCCGCTAAGGCCGCTGCTGATACTATTAAATATATCACCAACAGACAGGACTATTCTGCGAGTGAATTGGAATACCAGCAAAAGTTTGGTCCTCTTGCCGAAGCTCGGGGTCACAAATTAAGGCCCTACTCGGAGGCCATCCTCGACGTGTCGGTTTTGTTCCTCAACTCTCATCCGTCGTATACCGCAGCCCGCAGCCTGCCGCCGAATGTGGTGGAGATCGGAGGATACCATATTGATGATGACGTCCCACCGCTACCTCGGGTAAGAGATTTGGCACTTCCCTTAACCTCTTCGAAATCGCCACCTAATCTCTGTATATTAGTGTAAGGTACGCGTCGTATGTCTGTACCTATATATTGTACACCACATCGTGTCTATGCAGTATAAACCATTTCGATAACGGCCGTCCGTGTTTCAGTACCTATATTTAACTATTGGTTGATGATTTGGAAGGGGATTGAATTCCAGGCTTCAGTTTGCTAAGTGCGAAATTTTGTTTTGCTCGTTGTAACGAAGTTAACGACAATTCTCGTATTTTTATAATAATACCTAACATAAATTAAGGTTAAATTAGCAAAATCGATGAGTTCTTTACTATTTTCCATTCAGGCATGTCAGACAAACAGCATAAGTGCCAATTTCACCCACACATGTTAAAGTTAATTATTTATTAAATATCATGTGATAACATGATATTTAATAAATTGTATTCACGTATTTCCTATTAATGAATGAGAAAGCGTGATATTTTTGGCAGCATTGCCAGAACGCACCAAAGAGTACGGTTTTCCGTACCTTTTGACACACAACCGTACCTCAGTATGGACTGTAGCTTTATCGTACCATAAAAAGTATGCTAGTAATTAATATTTTGATACAAACTATAAAAGGGATACCATGGGTAGACTATCATTTTAATTTTTTTGGAAAACCGTACTTTTAAAGTAAAACTCGTACTTTTTCAGAAAGCCAATCGTATTTTTTGGGAAATCATACTGGCAACACTTGGTGAAATTGGAACTAAGTAGATCAAAAATGATGACCAACATCTTCTGTTATAGGATTTGCAACAGATATTGGATTCGTCCAAAAGTGGAGTAGTCTACTTCAGCATGGGGTCAAACATCAAGGCGAGGATGTTCCCCGACAAGTTGAAGCAGGATCTTGTGCAAATGTTCCGAGAACTGCCCTACACTGTCCTCTGGAAATTTGAGGCCGAAATTGAAAACCCGCCGAAGAATCTTCACGTCAGGTCCTGGATGCCGCAGCCGAGTATTTTGTGTAAGATTTGTTTTTAAGAAAACAAACATAGCTTTTACCGATCTATATGGATACATAAACTTGCACATAGATTTCTGTGTTGATGGTTGGTTACGTTAAAACGAAGTAGTAATTTTTATAGTGCCCAATTGTGTACGCAACACACAAGGACTCTTTTCCTTCCCTCCCTCTTTCTTTTACCCTCATCACCCAGCAGGACCGTTAACCAACACAGCTGACGAGAAAACAGCCGCAGCACCGACTTTTTACATGCTCATCCAACGCATGGATCATCTTTTGTCAGATAATCAGGTGATGAGCCTCATTGTCTCATACAAACTTCAGATGATAAGACTGCATTGTCTCTTAAACAATATTTTTAGTTGTGCCAACGCGGGAATCGAACCTACGACCTTCGAGTACAAAACAAACATAAACCACTAGACCACAAAGGCGTTAAACGACAATTAGGTAGGTACTAGGTAGTCCTATAGGTCATTAAACTAACATTTAAGAAGAAGCCAAAACTAGCTCTTATTCCAAGCAAGATCTATCATCTAAGCGGAACTTTAGCTAATAGAAACATGATATTTTGCAGCTCACCCGAACGTCAAGTTGTTCATTACCCACGGTGGCGCCCTCAGCACCATAGAGTCCCTGCGGTTCGGGAAGCCCATCCTCGCTATCCCAGTGTTCGGAGACCAGCCCAGCAACGCGGAACAGTCGGTGCACGCGGGGCGGGCGCTGCTGGTGCCCTACTCGCCGGACATGGTCCCGGAACTCAGCATCGCCTTGAGCAAGATGCTCGCCAACGACAGGTCTTTAATGTTTATGATGAGACATGGATAATGTTTGGACATTAAACTTTTATCACCCGACTTCGGCAAAGCCAAAAAGAAGGTTAATGATTTTGGCAATCTATGTATGTATGTATGTATCTATTTATGTATGTTCCCTCGCAGCAGCTTAACTACTGGTCCGTTTTTAATAAATAAGGTGTCAAACAACGTATTGTTGCCGCCAGTAACATAGGCTACCTACATAATTTTGGCTGTCATTATTCCATACAATACTTAAGTAACTTAAGTACCTATATTCTATACTTAGGTAAATTAAATTATTTCTCAGCTACTACACGCGAGCGCAGTACCTGTCCAGTCTGTTCCACAAGAGGCCCCTACCGCCGAGAAAACTCATCACTAACTATGTGGAACTCGCCATAGAGAGCAAAGGTACCTTTAATTTAATAACTAGTAAATGAAAGTGAAAAATATTTTATTTCCAAATAGGTTAGAAACTAACACTTAAAATTATCCTACATGATGACCTACCACCTAACTAGACTAAAATAAAAACATATTGTCTTACACCATATTCTAGAGAATCGATTTCCAGCTTGTAGCGTCTACTAATGAGGCATTTAGATCTGTATTAGGGAAGTACAAACGGACGCTCTACCGGTAAAGGAAGATATCGTGAGAAAATCTATTTTTTTTACAATATGTAGCCCATGACTGCCAAAAGGTTGCCAACCCCTGATGACAACATAAGTACTCCTATTTTTTACTTAGGTGCCCACCACCTCCGCTCGAAGACGACACTGTACAAGTGGTACGAGATCTACATGCTGGACCAGGTAGCTGTTCTGCTGGCGGTGCTGTACGTCGCGTATACAATACTTAACAAAATGGCGGCTATTGTCAAACGAACTTTCTCGAACACTGAAAAAGTTAAGAGTCACTAAACTATTTTAGGTTAATATTTTTTAAATAAGAGTTGTATTGTATTTTTATTATTTCGTTCCTTAGTACTCATTTATAACATTACACCCCCCAGTGCCTCTTTACACCATAGACTATAGAATCTATAAAAGACTAAAGCGTATGAAAACATGGACTATAGATCATCTATAATAGATATAAACAAAAAGCATTACTGCAAATCTTAACGCAAATAGATTATAGTCCCAACATAAAATTACCCCTGAATTCTCAAAATCTATTTCGGAATATCCGGTCCGCAGAAAATTCTGCACACTCTAAATATAATTGTGGAATAAAAAAAAGTTATCGTGTATTCGAATTTTAAAAACTATATTGTATTCGCGGCAGAGTTCTATTTTATACAGGACGGGCATATTTCGGACGAATAGCTCCTAACCTAAAAGCAATCGTGAATAGAAATACAAAACCAAACATTGCCGAGGATAAATAATTTTATTTACAATTTAATACAATCATAATACATGCGTAAAACGCATTTATTTGTGTTTTACATACAAAAATACTATGTCAATACAATGCCATAGAGACTAGAGGAAAGAAGGACAAAATAATACATGAAAGTCCCTCAAAAAATGGAGACACCATGTGGCACTACTGTAGCAAGACTTTAAATAAAGAAAGCGGCAATATAAAACGCGCGTCGTTCAATTTGTTTTTTACTCTTTTTCACAAGATACTTCTGAGATTACACATTGTAATATTTTTACTACGACTAGAACTTTCTGAATTAATTACTAAAGTCTCCAAAAATCTTATATTCTCTTCGTCAACCATTGCTAACTACATAGCATTCACTCTTGACAGTTGGCTTATCTTTGAACTCGATACTAGCGCCATGTTGGTTAAAATCAAAATATTTTATTTCCAAAGGAAACTTAAGCTATTTTCGGAAAGTCAACAAAAAGGCAACTTTAAAATTGAGTGTCGATTTTGTAGAAGTGAAATTAGATAGGACAAAATCTCGTTCACAATATTGTTTTCAAGCGTATCAAATGACATGGCAGCATAATTAACAATGAAATTGAATTTAGTTTCAATAGTAAAGAAGTGGTAACGCTTTTCAGTTTTCTACCATTACATTTACACAGCAAGTGAAGTGTTGTCCTTCCTTCCTCTAGTCACCGTGGCACAGACATTACTGGAGTTCACTGATCATGGACATAGAAACTGCCTAAGGTAAACTGCTATTTCACAACACTCCGAGTACGAGTATTTGTCACAACACACCGTTAAAAAGCTGTAAATTAACTTCTTCATGTGTACATATAAAAGCATTAGTTACCATTGTTCGCCACTAGAGGCGCTACTTCGAGCTATACAAATTGTGACAAAAACTCGCGCTCAGCTCAGTTCCGTAAAATAATTTTACTGTGGAGCGCTTCTGTAAGAATGAGAGAGATTCCTCACTTACTGTATAAGAGTTGGTTATTCATTTAAAACAGAACTAAAACAGTTTTAATGTCGATGATCATTACATAAAAAACGATAAATTCTCTATTAAAAAACAAAGTTTTACAATCTAAAATATACATTTTAATACACATTCGATTCTGATATAATAACATTAAGTACACACAACTTTTACCCCCCCTTACTATTAAAAATATCTACTGTATAAGCTATACGAGATAAATTTAACACAAACGTAAAGAAAGCCGTCTATGACACAACCATAGACTAGTCAGTGATGCCAATTGCCAATTGGCCAATATTAAAGCAACGATTATTATTGGCTACATGAATCCATAGACTTTAGACTATATTCTACAGTCGGCAGTGTCAAAAGTTTTGTTTAAATATGTTAATTATTGTTAAATTGTTATCAAATGTATTGGATAATGAAGTATGATCTTTTAATATACATGTGAAAGTGTTGATAAGTGTGCACAATATGTGACAATTTCGATATTTTCGGTTTGTTTACCTTTAGGTTAAATTTATCAGGGACGAACTATAATATACCGTCTTTTGTCCTTCTCTGTCAAGTGACTTTTCCAACGTATCAGATAAGAGACAACTTTGTTGAGCTTATACAGTATATATTTATGTTTATTAGTAGGCAGTCAAATTATTTCAAGAATTGTCTATCAATATTATAAATGATTATCATCACAATATTTATGTGGACCGTCTCTCAAATACTTAATAATTGTAACTGACAATGCAGTTACCGTCAGTAACTAAATCAAAACTTTGGTGCAGGCTGCCTGCTCAGGTACAATACATGATTCAACTAACTTATTACATTTACAACATATTATCGAGTGGGTCCTTCAGCAAAATATTACTACAATAAATATCAAAGTAACCATGTGTAAGGAAGTTTAATGTTACAATTTATATGCGATAACATAGGGCTTGCAGTGGCTTTGGGGGGCCTATAACACCATGTAGGCTTCATTTAACCTTTACCCTCTTCGAAATTCCCACCTAATACAGGCTGGGGTATTACTCTAAACCACGTTGGCCCTGGAGGTCAATTTAACTAAACAGAAACCTTATAGAATAATGTTAACACTCCCTGACTAGATATGGCCGGTTAATGTGTAACTGCTTAATGTAATTTATTTTTTAATTTTGAATATTTTTTTATTATTATTATTATTTTATTTTTTAAATAACTTTATGTGCCTAAAGTTTTAGGTTTAAGGGCTAAATATGAGGGTTACCCTATATTTAGCCCTTAAACCTCAATATCGAACCTAGCCTTTATAATTCGAGCTACATGCATACGGAAACTCTTCGGCGGGAGAAAAAAACAGCGCTGAACATAGATAGAGAACTCTATGCTAACACAACAGAGCTGAAAATCGAACACACTTGGCATTTAAAATCTCTACGATGTTTCTGGAAGGAGACATTTCCGATGCATGTCAGTCAGCAGACTTACTCCCGACACAATCGAGAATAAAATCAATTCGATCTCAACGGCTTGTGGTGTTTTAATTGGTGAATTACTTTAAAACTAACCAGGATAAAGAAAATCGTTAGATCACATTGTATCAGTTGGATGGAGGTTGTAGGTTTAAACCGACTTAGGCTCGTATTAATAAACAAGTCACAAACTCTGTCTCAAGAATTGCGCTGGCAACCTCTACTTGAGAATCCATTTGACAGATAAAACAACGTTTCGTTTCACTTTTAACAATAAACAACTTTACTTATCTTACATATTTTTTATTATTTTGAAACCCAATATATATTCTATATTATGAGTATGTGTAATATTCATAATAAAGATTAATTATAGGAAAATATTTAAAAAGTGTAATCTACATTTGTATAATTTTTATTTTTACGTTACTTTATTTTATTAACACGGGCCTTAGATTCGAGGTACATGGTCACAAGAAGCGCCCTCTACCTTCAACTAAAATGAACGGTGGAGAATATTTTCGAACATTTAATAAATAGACGATACAATTTTAAATAACTAATATCTAATTTCTTACAAGATATAAGGTATAATTATATTTGAAGAAATATATAAGGTATATTTCTCCATTTCCACCATAATATGTTTCTGCGTATTTTATGAGATAGGTATATTATTTATTTAAAACCAAAAATATATATTAACTAATCTAATATAGAGAGCCAAATACATTAGATATGCGAATTTCTTAAATACGTCAAGTTTTAATACTCCTCTGTTCTTCTAAATATAAAATTTGGAATGCTGGTTTTCTTACATTTAATTTCCATATTATATATTAATTAATTTGTTCTAATCAGTCATAAACTACTAATGCCTGATTCAAGTTCTTCATTACATAACACATAATGCACAATAGAATAAACATGTAATATACATCACGTTAATCTAATCCCATGCTTACACTTGTGTCGTGATATCGCACAACGAACATAGTACATTTATTAAGCGTTTTTAATCTAAAATCTATATTTCTGTCCAAAAACAAAATTGATCATAAATTTATTTAAGGAACAGGGAATATCCATAGCTTTTAATTGAAAGGGACATAATAAGCTGTGATATATTGTCTATGTAGTGGCATATCTGCGATCAACCATTGACAATATTATATTTATAAGAAAAGTTAACTATAGATCGCTGGATCGCTGGAGGAACAAAAAAAATACATCAAAAATTACATCATTAGTCACAATACGCAACTGCAGTTGAAAATATATTGGGATTATAGAAATTCGGTTTTGTTAACTGCGTTTTGAAACAAGCGGTTTTTAGTCCGTAGGCTGATTATGTATCTCGCAACAGGATTTCGACAAAATTTTCGACGCGTAAATTGTACAATTATTGTGTAAAATGTCGCCGTCAAATGTATACACTTGACAGCGATATTGTACAATAGACGCCTGTTGAATTGCCGTTGCGAGCAATAAGCCTGTCGGTAACTTTTCAAAATAAGCAGCTGATCACTGTACTTTTTGCAATTTTTGATCGATTATTTATTTTTCCCTTTTGGACATATTTGATAATTTAAGACAAATATCCCCTATTCATTTTGTTGACGCTTGACAATTAAAACTATGTAGGAAGCACATTAACAACAAACGCTTATCCGTTTAGACTTTAGATACAATTAAAATTTTTGTTAGTGGCCTCATTAAACACTATTGATATCGCGATAATAAATTGCGTATAGAACTACCTTCAGGTTTGACCTCCGATTTCTAATAGGATTTGGTCACCTCTACGGTTGGTCCATCGTTGTAAAGCAAGTATTTAATACTGAACGTAATTTTAAAATTCATCGCCAAATATAAATAGACAAATTAATTTAGAAATTAGATAAATTTTAAATGAATATAGTTCTGAATATCCAAAATTTTTGACTGGGTAACTTACGATTCCATTTTTCATGTATTACTAAAATATACAATTCTACTTTTTGTCAGTGATGTTTTTCTGAGCTTTTAACCTCGCAACCTCTTCGCCGAGGGTGTCTATGTTGTCCTGAAAAAAGAAATTACATTTATTATAACACATTCAAATTATGGATGTACCGAAGTAACAATATGAGATCTTTACTCCTTCTCAAAAACATGTAATTGGTACTTATGGTGGCACGCAGGCTACGTACATGCGTACGAACGCATGCATGTAGCCTGCGTGCACGCACATTAAACGTGATGATTTTGGGATGCGTGTGAATGTTAAGAAACACATAATTGCGTGCGAGCACGATCTTAAATGCCTGCGAGTGCGTACATGTGTACGTATATGTACGTAATTATGATCGTGCGTGTACGTGTGTATATGTACATGCGATCGTGCGTGCGGTACAAGTGTTGTTTTACGCACACAATTATGCGTGTGTTGTACGTAGCTCAGTTGTCATATTATATTTCACGATCGTTGCGTGTATGTACGCAGTTGCGGGCGTGTGTGTGCGTGCACGTACTTTGAGCGTGATGTTCTTGAGCAGCGTGTCCTCGAGCAGCGCCTGCAGGCGGCGGTTCATCTCCAGCGACAGCTCCGGCGTGAGGCCGGCCGGGTCGCCGCCCCACACCGCCGCCATCGCGCCGCCGCCGAGCCGCGCTAGCTCTTGCTGCAAGCACGACACTGATTAGTCAGCTGTACTTACTAATAAATTTTCTTCCTTATTTTATTAATGATGTTAAAAATAGAAAAAAAATTTTACCTTAGTGAGTCTCCGACGTGGCTGCATGAAATAAGGTATTTCGGTATACAAGATGTATTACATTTGAAAAAAAAAGAAAAAAAGTCAATTTCTTTAATGAGTCTCGTTTCGCAAAAAGGTAGGTTATAGTGCCATTGCGCTTCGCTTGGCTCGTCTTGGCGGGGCACGTGCTTCCAGATAGTCATATCTTAAAATTACACTGATTTACAATTACAGTCAGTAAAATGAGATTTCTGCGTCACATCACCTCTCTTTCTTCCTTTGTGAAATAGAAGAGACAGAATTTTTGCCTGTATTTTACTGACCGAGATTAAAAAACAGGGTATAGTGACTGCTGTTTTTACATTCTGTATTACCTTGGAGGCGTCAGCGTCGGTGGGTGCGAGCGCGGCGGGCGGCAGCGCGGGCAGCAGGCGGCGCAGCAGTCGCGCCTTGCCGCGCAGCTCGGCGGTGAGCGCGCGCGCGTGCTCCTCCAGGAACTCGCAGCGCTCGGCCCGCCGCGCCGCCGCGCGCTGCAGCGACACGATGCGCTCGATCAGCGCCTGGCGGTCCGGCGCCACTGCCTGTACACAAAAGTGACTCAAGTACTACGTCAAGCTTATACCTATAGCACAAATTAGATAATGTAGCCTATAGCATAATATTTGATGCTTCTCGCTACTACCAACACGCAAAATGATATCCCGCGAGAACCATATATTTGCGGTAAAAACATAAAAGTAGGCCTTTTCACCCAATATTGGATGATTTATTCGATAGTATTCTCCGAGCGAAGTAATTTAAAGGCCATCGGGCAAGTGGTCTACCTCGCTTTCTGGTGCCGGTTGGTCCTTTCCTTATGTTACATACGTTATTATTTTCTTTTTTTAAAACGAAGATTATAAAAATATAGATTATACTTATTTTAATGTTTTTCTGTAATCTATAATATGAATACTACGGTATAAAAAGAAATAAAAGTACAATTTCACATTAATAAAGTTGTTCACTTTTGAAACGAAACTTTATTTTATCTGTCAAATAGGTTCTCAAGTGAGTGGTTTGAGACTTCTTTATAAATACGGGCCGAAGACTCGCGTGATATACGAAAACTATATACTACTAACTACATTATTTAATTGATATAGAACCTACATCCAATTTTGCTATACTCTTCTCAAATGTCTATCTACAATCATACAAATTATTGAGTAAACAGACCTGTGCCACTAGCATTCTTATTAAACCTGGGCGCTTTATCTGAAATCGTACATTATTTTTAACCTTTACCACAAAGTAGATATATAACAGAGACACGACCTAGTACTAGAAAATGGTATCACCCTAATACTGGCAATGCGACTGGCAAAGGGTAAAGTCCATTCCGGAAACCGCCATCTAGCGCCATTATTGAAAAATACTAATTACTAATTTCGTTTCGTATCTTCTTAATTAAGGAGTAGAATTTAGCTTATTGTGATGTAATGCTTAAAAAATATGGTTATCTTTATTTTAATGTCAATATTTGTACTTAATTCGGGATATTTACATTTTATAATTTACAATCGTTAATAGTAGTGACATTTTTAGCATTTTTCTGTATTAAAGATAGATTATATGGGATGGTAGGCCATGCGTTTACTTAGTTTCAGCATCGAGGACTGCATTGTGTTTCTCTAATTTAACTGCAGGCTGTGTGCGAGTTACTGTCACTGCTCGCCGTGACGAAGAACAATTTGTATGACATCGAAAGCCTAGGGGCAAAAATGTGTAATTCCGTGCCATTGGATATACTCACGTCCGAGATAAGTTTAACGCAAACGTAAACAAAGCCGTCTATGACACAACCATAGACTAGTCAGTGATGCCAATTGGTCAATATTAACGCAATGATTATTGTTGGCTACATGAATCCATACACTATATTCTACAGTCGGCAGTGTCAAAATACCGTATTTTTACTGTGAAGATTTCTCATTAGATGTTTAAATATGTTCATTATTGTTTAATTGTTATAAAATGTATTGGATAATGATCCAATAAATCCTTGAATATATCTGTGAAAGTGTTATTAAGAGTGCGCAATAAATTAATGAGTGAAAATTTTGATGTGTTCGGTTTGTTTACCTTTAGGTTTATCAGGGACGAAGTATAGTTAACTGTTTTACTGGGAGCAGCAAAACCTTGCCTCAGCATACTGTACCGTACTGCACTATTTACTACATTGCTAGTTTGTATCAGGGATGAAATGAATATGAAATTTCGGATACGGATATGGACATTCAATTATTTCGGATTATCCGTTTGTGTCGGATAATTTCCGTTACGGATATTACATTTTGGTTTCCTTTATTCCGTAAGAAAACTTTCATTTCGGTTTCGGTTACGGATACATTTTTATATCGGATATCCGATAGTTTCGGTTACGGTTACGGAGCTCCCTAGTGTTCGCGCGTCATCTTCGGGCGCACACGGAACGCATATACGTGCGTCCCACTCTTGCGCACGAGTACGTTCGCGACGGGAGCCGACGCGAACACACTACGCCTACAACCCCACTAGTGGACGCTCACAATTTTCATAATTATTGTAATGTTATTTGCAAGTCAATATAATCTGTCTAAATTAATAAGTATTTTAATTATCTCTTATGTACTATCGTACACCTAGCATCTCTGGTTGATATATTACGAGAGATGTTAAATAAAGTTACAGCTGGAATTGCACGATCTGCGCTTACCTCGACTTGGGGCACGTCTCCGGGCGCTCTCTCGCCACTGGAGACACCTTCACCGCTGCTCAGAGAGCTTACAGAACCTGAAATTAAACCACCATATTTATCACTGTTGCGTAAGTCAACAATATTATGATAGAAGACATGAATCGATGAAGGTTATATTTCGCAAAAAACATACCCAGAAAATTGAGTTTAAACTGTCACTTAAACATTTATGTTATGTAGTAACGTATTAAGTACGTTAAGTCTAGATATTTTTAGATTAATGTACTTAATACTTTACAACGTATTGTAAAATGTTTAAGTGACAGTTTGAACTCAATTTTCTCGGAAAGATTTTGATACATATCACCTTCATCCATTCATGTCTTTAATTCGTAATGTCATGGAGACTAAAAAGTGTCATCTGTGTACATGAAAGTGTATGTCAAAATGAATAATTTAGCGGCGCCGCCACAATCGCAATAGAGTCAATTTTTTACTACAAGTTTGAAATGAACTCAACACACTTCACTCCTAACTGGAACAATACTTATTGCTAACTTCATATCATAGTCGTACACCGTTGCGACTCTAGCGCCATCGGCAGGTTTTGAAACTATTATGTAAATCATTTTGTCATATTTTTACAGTTATCTGCTTGATAGACGTCCCACTCCTTACCACTTGTATCCATTTGTACTTTTAAAACACTCTAAATTTCTCCGGGCAGAGAGATTCAGAACAATATATACCCAGCCTAAGGCCGGGTTTCCACTGACGCGAAGCGGGGCGGAGAGGAACTTAGCGGTGACCGAATTGACCAATCACTATGTTCGTGCAGTGGAAACCCGGTCTAAGTGGTGTTTGTACCTACCTCAATCCTACAGTCATTACCTGTTCTGTTGGAATCAGCATCGGTGGGTGGCGGTAGCTTCGCCTCCAACTGCTCGATTCGCTTCAGAGCACGCTGTAGTTCGCGATTCATTTCCTTAACAAGTTACATACATACAAGATACGTTAGGAAAGTATTGAAATATATGACAAATTATGTTTTAGTTTACATGAATACAACATTCTTCCCCGAATCTCAGGATGTACAAAATACGAATTAATGAGGTTTAGAGGAAACACTGCGGACTAGAGAAATTCAAAATAAAATATATTGCTGTCTTGCAGTGTCCTAGCGCGATAGAGTCAACTGCAGCTTGAACTGAAATTACCTAATACAAGTGCAAGAAATCGAGTTCGTTTATAAGAATACTCTATATTGTAAACTATCGAGAAATTGTAAAGCGGAACACACTAATTAAAATTTAACGCATTATTTTTCGTAACATTGTAAAATATCGAAATAAAACCGGCAAATTGTGAACTGACATTCGGCAGAACGCACCTCGCGCGCTGATTGGTTGAACGGCATATTCCTCGCGCTGGCATATTTGTTCGTTAATACGTTTGCTGTTGACCGAACAATCGACGACAGCCTTCGGCCAATTTACAATTTAAAGCTCGACAGATTGTAATACAACACTTTCACTTCGATGGTTTATAAACTACTGAAAAATATGCGTTAAATTGTAAGTAGTATGTTCCCTTGTACAAGTTCTCGACACCATCTAGGTTATAGAGTAACTGTGCTTTTTTACGGTGACATATACATTGTTTTGGTCTCCTAATCCTTCTAGAACTTTCTAGATACCTTTATGGCACTGGCGTGTTTCTTCTTAAGTACGTTGTTCTCGCCCTGCTCCCACTCTAACTTCTTGTTGGACTCTTGCAGCTCTTCTGTTAATTCTGCCACCTGCATTTATTTTAAAATGAATTTACAAAAAAGTTAGAAAACACAAAGATAAAATTTCTGAGCTCATGTTACTCGCGACAACGTTAGAAATCTCATTAAATCGCAAACACTACTGCCAAAATCATTACTCTATCTTTTGGGTTCGCTATAGTCGGGTAAAAAGAAACCGACGTTTTGAAGAGAATGATGTACTGTCATGGGTATTGCCATGCTAGTAACTCTAGCTCTATGTATAAATATTGTTAGATTTAAGTGATAACTCTTGTGAAACAGTTTTTGATAAATAAACATTATTAAGTAGGCGTGTCACCACCGCTGCCACCGTAATAAATGTTCCAATTTGCAGGTCACTTTAAAAAATATTATCTAAGCACAAATGTCTTCTTTTGAGCTTCCACCTGCTTTTCCACAATCACTTAGAAGATATCTTGAGAAAGAAAAAAGTTGTCTGTAAAATATATTAGATGAAAATCTATATTTTCATTCACTCCTCCGACCGAGCGAGGTGGTATGCTCGGTCAGGCCGAAGCCCACTGTACTAGTTCTCAGTTGTCGTATATATATAGCGCCGGACTTGGAACACTTCGATAGCGCGATGCAGGATTGTGGCGCTAGTAGTACCGCGACATGATTAACCAGTATATACTGACCTTCCTGGCTAGCACCCTGTTCTCCTGCTGCCGTTTCTCGGTGTGCTGCTCGAGCGTGGTCCGCAGCCGCGACACTTCGCCTTCCAGTGTTGTCACTTTCTCGCGCAGAGACACGTTGTCTGCACTCAACGCTTGTGCCTGAATAAGTTAAAAAGTAGATATTAATATGTCGACGTCAATAGAAACAGAGTTAGATTAGAGAACCGGTAAACATTTTTTGCTAAAAACTTAACCCCCTATTTAAAAAAAATCAGCACTGACTTTCTTATCTATATTGTTGTCATTGTTTTTTTTTAATACGCAGTGAACAAGTGACATTGGAAGCATAGCCGTCCATACTGAGCTTGGTTTACGCGTGGACGTTTTTGCGTGCACGTCTCAGCGCGCGCGCTCGCCGCAGCGGCGGCCGCCCTGTGACGTCACTATACCGTGTGTCGATGGTCGCGCGCGGCGTTGGCGGCGGCGACGTGCTGCGCGGTGAGCTGCGCGGCGTGCTCCAGCGCCGCAGCCTCGCGCCGCGCGCACGTCTCAGCGCGCGCGCTCGCCGCAGCGGCGGCCGCCCTGTGACGTCACTATACCGTGTGTCGATGGTCGCGCGCGGCGTTGGCGGCGGCGACGTGCTGCGCGGTGAGCTGCGCGGCGTGCTCCAGCGCCGCAGCCTCGCGCCGCGCGCACGTCTCAGCGCGCGCGCTCGCCGCAGCGGCGGCCGCCCTGTGACGTCACTATACCGTGTGTCGATGGTCGCGCGCGGCGTTGGCGGCGGCGACGTGCTGCGCGGTGAGCTGCGCGGCGTGCTCCAGCGCCGCAGCCTCGCGCCGCGCGCACGTCTCAGCGCGCGCGCTCGCCGCAGCGGCGGCCGCCCTGTGACGTCACTATACCGTGTGTCGATGGTCGCGCGCGGCGTTGGCGGCGGCGACGTGCTGCGCGGTGAGCTGCGCGGCGTGCTCCAGCGCCGCAGCCTCGCGCCGCGCGCACGTCTCAGCGCGCGCGCTCGCCGCAGCGGCGGCCGCCCTGTGACGTCACTATACCGTGTGTCGATGGTCGCGCGCGGCGTTGGCGGCGGCGACGTGCTGTGCGGTGAGCTGCGCGGCGTGCTCCAGCGCCGCAGCCTCGCGCCGCGCACACGTCTCAGCGCGCGCGCTCGCCGCAGCGGCCGCTGCCTCTGCTGCCGCTGCGCGTTCAGACTCCCTGTGACGGAATTTAAAAAAATGTACAGAGTGTAAGAAGAAAAGTCACTATAACTTTGGGATATGATTGACTGACTAAACATTTTTTATTTCTAGTGTTTTAGTTTCCGTAGCTATCGAACTAAAAAAACATGTAACAATTAGATGTCAAGAGCCGCACCTCTCCAGCTGCGAAGACAGAGTGTCGGCGAGCGCGGCGCGCGCCCGCAGCGCCGCCAGCTCCGCCGCCTCTTCTTCCAAACGCAAATTGCTCTCCTTTAGCTTTTCCACCTAAAGAAGTCATATATTATGATGCGAGTTAGTATAGGAAATTTAATAAAATATTGCAATATACAACGTATATAATCAATGAATTATAAATAATTATAATATATCACATTTATAAAGTACAGTGTGAAAATATCAAGTGCTTATATAATTGAATTTTTATTGTCTGACTTTTAATTTTTAGTATTAGGACTGCCGTACTTTATAATTGTTTATAAATTAGTATGGAATTATTAGTCTTTAAGTATTTAGTTGCTTATATTTCAAGAATCGACTGTTTGTTTCATATATTATTGAAAATATATTGACCTGGGCGTTGGTAAGAGCGAGGGAGTCGACCGCGTCGTCCCTCTCTCTCTTGCACGCGTCCAGCTGCTGCAGCGCCGCTGTGAGCCGTCTCTCGAGGTCGGCCCGCTCGTGCCGGCACAAGATCAGCGCCGCTTGACTCTCGTTCAGTTCACTCTCTGTAAAGTAATGCGGACATGTCAATATGACAATGGACCTGACACATCAAGCAATCACCACAATATGCTCTTTATATTATTTTTTCTCTCTGATATTAACTTAGTGTTACTCGCAAACATAACGACGACGACGGCCTCCGTAGCGCTCCGTAGGCACCAACGCGCTCAACCGCTGGGTTGAGTGCGTTGGTGCCCGAGCGAGAGGTCGCAGGTTCGAATCCGGTCGAGGGAACAAAAAGTTTTCAATGTTCCCGGATGTGTATTAAATTTTTGTATAATATAATTAAAAATCTTAAATATGCGTATAGTACAAAAGTATTAAATGTACTTCCGTTGTCTGGTACCTGTAACACAAGTGCTTCGGATGCTTATCACGGTGCCAGATTGACGTGTTGTGAAAGGTCCATGGATATTATATTATAAACTCTATTTTGTCCGTTTTTATTAGACTTCAAAACCAGATTCTTTTGTAGTTCCAACGCCTCTACCTTTACTCTCATATCCAACTGATAGATAGCCGACACGACTGGCGAGAGAACAGGCGCATGACCGACTTTCTACAAGCCCCTTCGACGCTTGGATCATCTTTTCCGACAATCTATCTATCAGACTGCATCGACCTCACCAGACTTTAAAACATAATTTTCAGTCGTTCCAACTCAGGAATCAAACCGAGTTCCACACCTCCAGAATCGTGAGAGGAAGTACTCGCGACATTATGGTGTAGCCATACCATAGTAACTACAAGGACTACCTTAGAGTATCGCTCTGCCCGTCATCCGATTTGTCCTTTGATAACATCGGTATTAATAAATTATTACAATAAATTGACGAATTTTTTTATACTATACGGCATTATATTGACTTATATAACACCTCGTGGTCCAGGCTTGGCTCTGGACCATGATGTCCTGGGTTCGATTCCCGCGTTGGAACAACAAAAAATGTTGTTACCAAGTTTGGTTAGGGCATTGTAGGCTGATCACCTGATTATCTGACAAGCAAGATGAACCATGCGTCGGATGGGTATGTAAAAAGTCGGTCCTGCGCCAGTTCTCTCGCCAGTCGTGTCGGTTATTCGTCCGACTGTGTTATGAGAGTAAAAGGCAGAAAGAGTGTCCTTGTGTATTGCGTATACACTTGGGCAATATTAAAAAAGCTACTGCGTTGCTGGCCTGGTTCGAACGAAATCGGGCACCCACATCTAAATCGGTGTGGTGAGCTATTATTGACTTACATTTTTTATAATAAGTAGTGCCTAATGCCTCGTAATTCCTATGCCCTCACTTACCCAGTTGTCTGGCACGCAATGAGTCCGTGGCGTTGACAGCGGCCGCTTCCCGGGCCGCCTCCAGCTCGGTCACCTGCTGCGACAGTTTCTCGGCTCGCTCCGCACATTCCTTAAAAACATATGATTCCATACTATACTCATTTAGGCTTACTCACATAGAAGATTATTATTATTATTATCATTAACCATTTTCTTGGAAAAGGTCACAACCTTGGAAAAGGTGACTTGTGGAAAGAGAGAGGGGATGCCTTTGACCAGCAGCTGATTAACAGCCATTATTGTCCTACTGCTGGGCAAGGGTGACCTTTGCCTCTCTCTTTCCACAAGTAACGCTGGCCATCCTACAATCTTCCGCTGCGTCTGGCCCAACATAATGCAAGGCATCTTCGACGCGCCACTTCTTGGTTTGACCTCTGTTTTGTCGACCAGTCGGTAGCCAATCCAAACACACCCACCTGATTATAGTGTTTGTTCGATTAAAAATAAGTTACAATTATGATTTTTGATAATCAAAGGTTCCGAACTCATAAATTCCCTTTCCAACCCGAATATATTTTCCTTGCGGGTAGAGGAAAGAAAAACATCATGCGAATGAAACGTCAGGTAGCGTCGGTTCTCGTTCTCTTGGTTCCGACGCGTTCGTGGATACAGCAGCAGGGTCCGTGGTAAGTTCGCGTCGTCAAGTCTCAAGTCACCCGGTTTACAGTACCCAATCAATCAGCGGTATTGTGTGAACCTTTACTTCTTTGGAAAATCAGACAATCAACCTCGTATATAAGCGTGAATGTAGTAACAAGTGCAGTGGTATCCCGAAAGGTGGCCACGAGAACCGATCGCGATCAAATTAGCGTAGAAAACCAGCCCATCCCACCTGCTCTTTTCCCTAGACTTTTATGCAACAGTGTTATTTATTTCTTTTGATGCAAAATTAAAAGCTTAGATCTGTGATAAAGCATTTACATACATTTCACAATTGAATATATCTTAGGCGCTTAGGGCCCTGTTAAACTAGCAGTTTGCGAGCGGTAGCAGAACTGGCGCTCCACGACACGCCGCATACACGCAATGCTTTTGTTGCGTATTTGTAAGGAACTATAACGAATTCTGAAAATAATCGCTACGTGACGAAAGCGTTGCGTGTACGCAATAATACGCACAACGGTGCGTCCGTGGTGTTTACGTTGCACGGCCACCTCGGTGACACTCGCAGTTGAAATAAGGCCCATACACCTCAAGTTGCTGCTGCTTATAGAATACTTCCCAATTCATGTCCAACTGACCTTGAAAGCGTCCATCTCCATGCGCAGCTTGCTCTGCGTCCACTTGAGCCGGCCTTCCAGTTCCCGCAACTCCTCCCGTACCTTCCCCACCAAATGTTCGCTGGTTTGCAACTCGTGGCACTGCAAGTATAAACTATTATTTAGAAAGCATGTTATTTTCCATCTAGGGAGACATCATGTAAATTAATTGTTTTCACTGTCATTTAGCATTCAAATTTTGAATTTTTAGCCCACTACCCAGAGCCCCTGTTCTAAGGAAGTGTAAAGTACAGTAAATATCTAACACTTTAACCAAATTACTTAGAATAGAGAAACATTGATATTTTTAGTCTCAAAATGGAATTTAAACCTTATCGTCATAAAGTTGACAAATGCGTTGCTTCTCCTCCCTTGCGGTTTTCAGTTTAGTGGTCATCAGGTCTCTCTCGACATATGCCGCTTTTTCTGCCTTGGTAGCCGTCTCCGCCTGTCTCTTAGCTTCAATAGCTTGACACTCCACACTGGCATACCTCATCACTGCCGCATCCTTCTCTTTCTGTGCCTGCTCAGCTTTTCTGCACATCTAAAAAATAACCAATAGGGTATATATTATAATGATCTACACTAATATTATAAAGCAGAAAGATTTGTATTTTTGTATGTAACGACTTAACTCAAAAAGTACTAGACCGATTTTAATAATTCTTTTTTCATTAGAAAGCTAAATTATCACTGAGTACACATAGGCTTTATAAAAATCAATTGCTGTTTGTTAGTCTCGCTAAAACTCGAGATCAGCTGAACTGATTTGGCTATTTTTGGTCTTGAAATATTTGTGGAAGTCCTGGGAAGGTCTACACTGTTTCCATGCCCACTTTGGGCATGGGTCAGCTAGTATCATATAAAACAATTTTATTGTTGTTGTTATATAGAGCCAAATGGCTAAAACTTGTGAATAATATATACATTTTACCTTCCAATAAAATGTGTATTATGTTCCTTAACGTCCAAAGTCCTTTATGAGAGTACATCGCTTGCTACCGATTACAGCCCATAGATGTCGTACCGTTACCGCTCCCAGCGCCACCTTCCGTTAAATCTGTGAACTAAGTGAAAGCCACAAGCCGCCATCTTTGATATATCAGATCATTGTAAGTGTCTCATAATGATGAGGGTGGACACCAGGAAGCCCTTACTAGGACTTTGGACGTTAAGGAACATAATACACATTTTATTGGAAGGTAAAATGTATATATTATGGTTCCGTTTGACGTCCAAAGTCCTTTATGAGAGACGTGTTTGTTATCTCCTGGTGGCTTGTGAATAATGCAACAATGTGATAAAGTTTTAAAGTAATAAAAGAATCACAATATCACCTATCAAGTAGTACTGTGTGTCAAGAGACTGGTCGAGTATTTAATTCTTTATTTAAGAATATATTTTGGTTCACGTAATCCGACATCACAATAATTACTGCTGATGTAAGTTTCCAGGCGTAGCGTAAAAATATATATATATATATATATATATCTTTATAACATAATACGTATTTTGAGAGGAAAACTGTAAAAGTACCCGAGGCGTTCACCAAGATACAAATATGGCACCGCCAGTGTGGATTAGTTTATATTCCAAGCAACTGGGGTATCACAAAATTTTAGCACCATTGAGTCCGCTACTAGTAAGGGTTGAATGCAATTAAAAACGTCTTGCAAAGTTAAAAAGTTAGTTACTATTCGATGCCATCGTGTGACACTTTTGGTTCTATGAATAAAATATATTACCTGGATGGTACAAGTACTATACGCTATGTACTAGTGTAATAGAACATCTCTGCAAATCTAGACTTATTCCTGAGAATTAAAGATAAATATTACCGACTATGTCGCCTTTGATCCTTTCCAGGACTGTGGAAATCGTCGCAAAGATCTTGCTAGGTGACCGACCGGCAATTAGGGAATAGATGTCCATAAGCTGCATCACGTCTTCAGTGTCTTACATTTGACAGGAACTTCGTAGTTGCGATTAGTGTTCCATATACTTTTACTGAAGCTGTAGCGTGCCAGCGTTAGGCAAGCAACCTTTCCGATTGGGGTGATGAAGGTTGCAAAGTTGATAAACCCTATGAGGCGAGACCTGCATGAGGGACCAACCGCCAGCTGCACAGGAAACTCCATAAACTCTAGCACATATACAGTATCTATTTTTTCAATAAAACTTTATTAAAGTGTCATGGTGAGTGTCCCGAGCTTTATGTAGCCTTTGAAGCTGTAATGTGCGAGCTTTCGACCCTTAAGTCTAGGACTGATTTTGACCCAAAGTCGACTACAGACAAGAGACCCTGAGTTCTAGTACGTCTGCAATATCTTGGTTTTCAATAAATACAACATATTTGGATGTGCGTCTGTATCTGCGTTAAGAAACTTTTGTCTTCGTTTCATCGACAGGAACCTCGTCTTAGAATGTATGCCATTATAAAGCTTATGAATGTATACCATCAATAGAAACCTTATATTAGGATGTGTGCCATCATATAAACATCTTGTTTGCGTATCATCAATCCCTGTATTAGTATTAGAACGTGTGCTATTATAAACATATTGTTTGTGTATCATCAATCCTTGTATTTGAATATGTGCTAATATAAACATCTCCACTTTCTATCATCAACAGGATATTTGTATTAGAATGTACCTATGCCATTATAAATCTCTTGAATTTATATAATTGATAGGAAATTTGTATTAGGATGTATGCCCTTATAAACATCTTGACTTTATACCATCGTTAAGAAATCTGTTTTATGATGTGTGCCATTATAAAACTTTAGACTTTGTATATTGGACATAGGTAAAGCACGCGTCGACAATGACTCGAAGGCCAAAGTGGATATAATATTAATATTATACTCTGTAAAGCTGAATCCGTTTGTGCAACAAACAGACCACTGCCCCGATTTTCATAGGACCTGGTATACGTAAAGTAAATAGGCGCAAATGTTTAGCGTTTCAGCCAACAGCAATCCTGCTATACCCGGAGGTAAATAGTTTCGACACTGATATTATAGTCCCAAGAGGAGTAAGACCTGCTTGAACAATCAGCTATTAGTCAATGTATTGTAATGAACTTGTACTGTCCTTATTGACTTTCAACAGGGAATTTGTATAGGTTTTGTGTCCCTTAAATATTACTCCTGCAGTGTAAGTGCGCGGCTGTACGACCTGACCCAGCGGGATGAAGGTTAGGAAGCTAATTGTTTAGTTTCGAAGCTGATATTATGGCCCAAAATCCCAAGAGGTAGAAGACCTGCTTGAACTGTCAGCTGTTAGTCAATATATTGTAATGAATTTGTACTGTACTTATTGACTTTCGACAGGGAATTTGTATAGGTTTTGTGTCCCTTAAATATTACTCTTGCAGTGAGAGTGCGCGACTATACGACCTGTCCCAGCGGGAGACGAAGGTTAGGAGGCAAATTTTTCAGTTTCGAAGCTGATATTATAGTCCTAACTTCCAAGAGGTAGAAGACCAGCTTAAACTGTCAGCTGTTACTTAATGTATTGTAATAACCCTTCTGTATTTACTGACTTTTTGAACAGGGAATTTGTATAGCGTATTGTATACCATAAATATTGACTTTGCAGTTTGACTGCGAGGTGATACGACCTTTCCCTGCGCGGAAGATCTAGGTTAAGAAGCTAATTTATAGCCTGAACTACTGCAGTTGGTATTATGTAATAGCCAACAATTATTTATAAATTTTAATGTCCTCGGTAAGCTGACATTTATAGTTCAAAACCAGCCAAAGTTTAGAACCTTTAGAATTGTTGAAGCCTGATTCTTGGTTCGATGTACTGTACTAGAAGGCCATGTATTTCATCATCTCGATCGATATTTATATAGCAAGCATACCAACAGTCTGTGTTATATATTTAATGGTAATAGTATTTTAGCCACAACTACAAAATGAACGAGATTTGCAAATCTAATGACTTTGATTAATATCGCGAGGGCGTCGACTGTACAATGGATTTCTACCACTTTATTGATAATATTCGTGATGGCGTCAACTGTACATAGTTTAAATTCATAACAATACCTCTTTTTAAAAAATGATAATTTATGTGAGGTTACCGACTGTACATTTTATTCGATCACTTGTCTCAGTTTGAAATCATTCTATTAAAGTCATATTAAAATCAGTAAAGTTTTGATCTCTTATATATTATGTGGTCATATTATATAATATATTATATCCCCCCCCCCCTTCTTTTTTAAGGAGTGAGGATGGCTTCCAGAGAACTTGTGTGTTCGTAACCTGAATGTATGTTATCCAGTCCGCCTACTTTTTATCTAGGCTTGTCAAGCATTAGATATCTGCGTATGCATAAACATGAATTTTCTAAGCTATATTATATAGGCTTAGGGTATGTTTATTAAAAATATTTTCAGGCGTCTACTGTTAGAACCGAACAGTCAAGACGTTTAACGTACCTATAGAAGGTCTGGAAAAGTTGTAGGTACTTCCAGTGCAAACATCGATCTATTTCGTTCAGAAATGTTATGAGTGAAAACATCGATCTATTTGAATCGGAAATGTTATGAGTGTAAACATCGATCTATTTGGATCAGAAATGTTATGAATGTAAACATCGATCTATTTTGATCACAAATGTTACAAGTGTAAACATCGATATATTTCGATCAGAAATGTTATAAGTATAATGTATTTTAAACTAAATATCTGCAGAACTGTACGTACTGGCTCAATTAGCAATAGAAAAAAGCTGAACAACTTCGCAAAAAATATTTTACTACCCTCCGCGAAGTAAACGTAAATGATTTAACGGATGGAAAATTCGATTTAGTAATGAAATATTTGTATTAATACATTTACATGGCCATTTGAAATGTAAAAGACAGCGGTTTATTGTATGAATACGTTTACATTTTAGGTAATACGTCTCCGTTCCAAAAATGGCGGTAGCCGTAAAAGTTTAAAAATAGCATTTTTTGTTAATTAATTACTTTTATATATATTCGGATATCACGCTATGATAAACAGGTCACCGAATTAGGCACGATCTCAAGAAGTAGATCATTAGTACCCGCCGCATAATCGTGAAAATTTATCATGTCACTCACCAAATGCGGCTGCAAACCTTTTGCTTCGATCCTAATTTCAAACGGCGAAGAGATTTTCTGCTCCATCTTCTACAGTAACCGCCAATAACGAGTTCAAAACGACGAACTTTTCACCGCGATATCCCGATCGCGTGATTTACGTCTACCCGATACGCGGTAAAAAACTGTATAATGAACTCTATTGACGATCAGTAACGGTTTTACGACTTTATAAAACTCAAAAATTTGTTTTAAATAGAATTTAGAATTAAAAGTTAAGTTAAATTTATAACTTAAATAAGTAAGTTTTTAGCGACTGCATGGTTGCAAAAACGACGCAACAATGATCTGATATATCAAAGATGGCGGCTTGTGGCTTTCACTTAGTTCACAGATTTAACGGAAGGTGGCGCTGGGAGCGGTAACGGTACGACATCTATGGGCTGTAATCGGTAGCAAGCGATGTACTCTCATAAAGGACTTTGGACGTCAAACGGAACCATAATATATAAATTTTAAAACAAATTACCAAGTCCACTTTGACCTCTAGCTCCTTGAACATCTGGTCTTTGGCCTGGAGCTCATCCACCTGTTGTTTCACCTTTTCCCTTAGTGAAGCATTCTCCTTTCTCTGCTCCGATAAAACCTTCTCCAAAGACTCTATTTGTAGTTTATACAAGTCATTTTTATTTTCAACTGTTTCTGAAGGAATGTCATTTGAATTTGGAGCATGTTCTAAATTTGAATTTACTACAGGCTGTTCTATGGCAACTTCTTTCTCCTTTTTTTCACTAGTTTCCTCAAAAATATCATTCATAACTTTACCATTTGTCATTTTTATATTCTTTACAATAGGTTTGGGAACTCTCTGGCTGTTGGTGTAAGCATTTTTTAAACTGCCACTGACTGAGGAGAATATTCCGTGCACATTTTTAACAATGCTCCCCAAATCTTGAGATAGGATCTCCTTCTGTATCCTACTGTAACGGGCATCATATGGTTGAGGTTCAGGAATTTTTTGTGTGGAACTAGCTTTCATTTTTTGTTGGGTAAACTGTGATAAAATGTAGTCTTTTTCTAAATCTGTAGTAGAGTTTTGACAGCTTAAACTACATTCTATGTCAGATATATTCTCAGCGCTCCTACTATTTGATTTATAGCTAAAACTAGTGATATCTTCATGTTGTTCATTTAGGCTGGTTGTAGATACTGTGAGGTTGGTATCTAACAAACACTTTGGTTTGACATCACTATGAGGTAATTTATCTGGAACACATTGTTTTTCCTCAATTTCACTATTAGTAACACTATCTAAAACGCCTGGCGTAGTTTCTATTAATATATTTATGTCATCATTGGCTAATTCCTTTTGATCATTATTGATACTAGTATCATGTAGTAAATTTTGAATATTATTTTCGCATGAACTAGGAGATATATCGACGGATAATTCAGCATTGTTTTGGATATGTGGGGCATTGTAATTGGGATCATCCTCTACTTCTATGGCACTCTTCGTAATTTTGGTTGGCGAAATTTCTGATTCGGAAGAAGACTGGTAGTTTGTGGACTGAGAATCAAGGGTCTCGACACCAGAATCACAGCTTATCTCCGACTTTGTTCCGTTCTCTTTCACTTCGTCAACGTCGACACATTCAATGTGGTTTAAATCACTTTCTAGAGACATTATTACTTAGCGAGGTATTTGATCATAGGATAAAATAACTGATACTTTAAGAACAGCTCTAAAGCCATTAGAATTTATTTTTATTTGTGAAAATAAACATTTAACATCTGATGGAGATAATTTATAAGTTGACAGCTTACTGACAGTGACATTTCTCTCTTATCATTTGACATTGACAAGATTATTTTTTTCGTTTACAAATATAAGGCAAAGAACAGTATAAGTATACGAATAATATGTGCGTTGTAAGAAATAGCAACACTTAATATTTCACCTCTAGTAACATTCTCATTTCCTGTCATTTTATTTTTGAAGAGAAAATCGAGGGCTTGCAGAAAAGTAGGTCGTCGGTATTGATTTTTAACTAATATTCGACAAACAAAGACGTAACTCTGTTCTATGTGGTGACCAGCACTACATTGGCTGAAGTTGCAGAAAGACAACGTGCACCATGCCTGTAAGTCGTTCTATTCCTAACTTGTTACTTCATCATGTGATTTCCTGGAAGCGTGTGATTTGGCGACTACCAAATTCTTTTCTCGATTCATTACAACCATTCTTATAAGTTTTTCGGCTACGGGTAAGGCTAATACTAGTTTTGAACTATATTAGAACGCTTTCATTTTTTAATACGCCTTACAATGCGAAGTGAGTCATAGTTTTCAGGGTCATGCTTGTACGTTAACTACGCAATACTCGACACGGTTCGTGGCACGTGTAAGTTTTCAGTAATACGTTTGTACGTTTAGGACGCGGAGTTGGGCGCGCCAACGGTCGAGAATGTTCGGGTCGTGGTACGCGTGCGTCCGATGGACCAGCGGGAGAGGTTGGAGGGGTCCTACAACTGCGTGTCGGTGGACTCCGTGAATAACACGATCGCAGTCAACAGGAGCAACGTCAACCCTCCGGAGCCCCCGCGCATCTACGCCTACGATGCGGTCTTCGAAGCCAACACTTCGCAGGTAAGGACTTAGCGCGCGAATTTCCTAGGTTTTACAACTTGGACACAGGCTCTTGGGACTATAAATAGTATTCAAGGTTTATGTTAAAAATTAAATTAACTTGGGATCATAGGAAGTGGCAAGACAAGGCTAGCGATTAAATATTCATATAACCTTGTATAACTACAAAAGAAATAGGCATTGATATAAGTGAAGAATTTGAAGTTGAATATTTGATAGCAATATGATTTGATCATAAATAGGTGGAACATAACTTCATTGTTATTTCATTATTATTAAATATACTTGTCTTTGTTTAATATAACTCTACAACATTGTAGGCTTACTAAATCTTATTTATTAAGCCTACAATGTTATATTAGGAAGTACATGTTGAATGAAGATAAGGTTGACCTAGTTATCTATACTAAAATGTTGAATGTTTTCAACCAGCAATAAATTAATTTTATTAGGTTGGCATACAAAACCATTGTACAATATTTATTAGTCTTTTAGAACAAAGTAAAATATTTTTAATTCACAGCATTGTTCCAAAAATTGTAGAGAAAGAGTATGTAGGTCACATACCTTAACAATAGATAATGTTTTGATGTTGAAAGTTGTACACACTTTGTTCACACAAAGTAACAACTTTCCTTTTTTGAAACAAGTTTGATACTTGCAATATGTATTTCAATAAACAGGTGTGCTTATTAATAAACACCTTGAATGTATGTATACATAGAATTAATACAAGTGGGTCACAATTACTACCAAGTTGTATTTCAAATTCTTTAACACTTCAACAAAAATTGTGTATCATGGAAGCCATTTTGTATCTACTGAAGAGGATCAATGAAACAGAAGAACATGGAAGAAACAAATGAAGTTGCATTTTGACTTATCTGCCATTCTTCCAGACTGACGATGTTCGTAACCTTCAGTCTTGTCGAATGGTGGGTGTGTTGAATGTCCATACTACGTAACAAAGGATCAAATCAGTGTAGTATTAGTATACTGTTGCTTAGTACTAGAAATATGCCAATTAAAGTAGTAAAAAATAGTCAGCCATATTACATATTCTGTCATTCTATTATCAACATTGAAAATGGAGGGAAAGAAAGAAGATGATATAAATATAACATTCTAAGTGCATCTTGCGTGCCGGGGCGAAGCCCGCGGGCGATGCAAGACAGGGCTGGCCTCTGCTCAATGCATTGGGAATGTTATGTTGCCTAACGTCGGTGAAGAGACTTTGAAGACTTCAGAAGAAATTGTTAATTCTTTTTATTATATTATACTTTGTTCAGATGCAATTTTCTTAAAAAGGTTTGTAAGTCAATCTGATATCAATAAATGTATATGGAACCCAATAACCCATCCCCACTTTTAGTAGCAATTCACTTATTTCATGTGGAATAAATAAAATTACACATACATTTTGTTGAGTTGTATATTAATAACTCTAACATAGCACAAATTTGATTACCTTCATAATTTCAAATGTATGTAAATTGTTTTAAAATAAAGTTTTGTAGCTTCTACCTACATCTGACAGTATTTTTACTTTCTAAGGTTAGGTTTAAACTATACATAATTCAAATGTTTCCATTGTGTATGCATATGTAAATACCGGTGTTATATGTCTACAGTTCATATCTGTTCTGTCTGTGTCAAATATCAAAAGCTACCTTTACCATTTAAGTCAAAACACAAATCAACAGTTTTGTAACACAGCTGAATGCTGTACAATAGTGCTGAGTACGTATGTGGACTAAATAAATGTTGGTGATATTCATACAAGTTAATAGACTTTATAATCAGCTAGTCAATGTTTTTCTGTGGAGACTGAAGTCAGTCAGTGAAAATAATATTTTGCCATATTATGCCAAAGATGAAATGACTAGGTACAATGAATATGTTATATATTGTATATTAAAAAAGTCAATCAAGTAGATACACATAAGTTTATTATCTACTTTGTGACAAGTATGAGAGTAAATTTTGACTGTACTAGTCTAATTACTAATAAGAAAATCTGTTAGTAACTTATGTTATGACTCGGTCATTCAATATTTAGTAAGCAGCAACAAACATCTCAATACGCTACTCGACACTTTCCGATTTTGAAACAGGCAAACACACATAGTATGAAATATTAGTTTTAATCTCAATAAAGTTAATGAATAATAATATATTGTATCCTGTTTTTACCCGACTTCAGCGGAAAAACCCCTGATAAAAGCATAATGATTTTGCAGAAAGCAAAGGAGGCTATTAATTTTTTGCGTAGCGCCTAAACTACTGATCCGATTATAATGAATAAGGTGTCAATACGTAGGCTATGCAGACTATGCAGTATACGTAGCTGACTACAAAATATTTTAACACTTATAAGCTTGGGTTGTATAAATGTAAGTAACGAAGTTCTTGAGCATAACTTTAACTAATTTCCTAAAGTCTGATTAATTTAAATTTTTTGCATTCGTATCAAGGACCAATGACAGTGCAATAAAGCATGTTATTTAGTTATGAAACTATTTATTTTAACTTGTAATTAGAAGTCATAAAAATAAGCATCTAAACAGCTACTCTGTCGATTTTTATGATAATAAGTAGCGATTTCACCAAAGCTTGTTAAATTATCATGCCTTCTCATTCATTGATAGGAATTACTAGAGGGAAAACATGATATTTAACGAAGGATTAACTTTAACATTGCTTGGTGAAACTACTGGGACTAAAGGTTATAGTTTTCTTTTGAGTACTGATACAAGTACCTTACTACCTAAGCAAGTAGCACAGATTACTAAATAGTTACTACCTAGTAGGTATGGCATTCAAACCGAACGAGAGGCGTCACGTTACTGCGGCACGGGGAAGGCCGCGTCCTACTTTCCGCTGTCGTTTATATAACACAAAAACTACTCAATATGCAGTGAATTCGTTGTATAGTTTGTCCCTGATAAATTTAACCTAAAGGTAAACAAACCGAAAACTTCGAAATTTTCACTTATTCACATAATGTGCACACTAATCAACAGTTTCACAGATAAATTAAAGGATCATACTTCATTATCCATTACATTTTATAACAAATACACAGTAATTAATATGTTTAAACATCAAATGAAAATCTTTCACTGAAAAAATACGCCATTTTGACACTGCCGATTGTAGATTATAAGCCTATGGATTCATAGCAAACATTATTCATTGTACCTATTAATATTGGCCAATTGGCATCATTGACTAATCTATGGCTGTGTCATAGATGGCTTTGTTTACGTTCAGGTTAAATTGATCTCGGACGTACTGTAACAAATAGTACCGCCAAGCGCGGGCCGTGCCACACACAATGGTGTAATTTTTTTATGTTTTGCGTTACTGGGCCAAAAATGAAACTGCACTTTTAGGCTGTAGGTCGATTCGATCGAATGAATCTCATAATAATATTAGCTGGCTGTGCTTCGTTGATAGTGTACATAAAAACCGTTGCATACAAACCGTTTAAACCTTCCCTGGACTTTCACGAATATTTCAAGACTAAAAATAGCTAAATCGGTTTAACCGTTCTCATTATTAGTCAAGCAAGAACACACTTGATCCACGTAAGCTTTGAAACAAAAAGTACTAGATCACAATCGGTTCATCCGTTCCGGAGCTACGCCACAGACGGACGTGTCTGTACACACAGGTCAAGCTTATAGCATCCCTCTTTATTGTCGCTGGTTGAAAATATTGCGACCAAGTGCGAGAGGTGCCAGTTTCTACGCCAACTTCACACATAACAACCTTCATGGACTCCTAGCGATATATCAGAATTCAGAAGTATAAACCTATCTGCGCAGAAAACACGAGGTTTAATTTCGATTTTAGCAACCTTCCTTTCGGATTTTGGACTAATAGGGCATAATTCAAATTTAAATAAAAAAAAGCAATAATGCAAATGTATTAAAAAAAGTCTGCGCTAAAGTAATTTTAGGTACAGGATATTTTTTTTTATTGACAATGCCCAGACCACAGTGCACACCCTCGGAATAAGGTGGCTCTAAGTCTTACACTTTGACTTTTTCGATTCCATTCCCGATGAAACACCTATTACTAAGACATCGCTGTTTGTCTGCCCGCCTGTATGTCACTAGGCTGTATCTCCGGAATCGCGATAGATATAACAAGTACTATAAGGAAAAAAAATATTTAAAAAAATACGTTTTGTACAAAAATATTCCTGCACGAGTCTGACTCGCACTTGGCCAGTTCTCATAAAATATTTAACTTAAACTTAAAAACACCATGTTCCATCCTTTTTAACCCCCGACGTTATAAGTCTGACGTGTCTGTAAATGTGTATGTGTCTGTCTGTCTGTGGCATCGTAGCTCCCAAACGGATGATCCGATTTTAATGCGTTTTTTTTTTGTTTAAAAGGTATAATATCATAATTCATGATATATAGTATCAGCATTATATTGAGTTTAATTTAATTTTATTTCTTTTATCCTTCCACATTATTTCTCTCATCGTTTTGCAGCACCTTTTCGTTTATTTTGTCTCTGCATCACCCTATTCGATGACTGGCCTATAGGTTGACTGGTAGAGAATGCCGCATTAAGTCCGCAATTCGAGTGTTCTTGTGTTCTGTTTGGTGAAAATCGGTTTAGGTGTTCAAGGTCATCAGAGGCCTTACTCTCCAAACTGATTTGATTTTGATTCAGATACGATCATTCCGCGTACTTCCTTGAAATTTCCTTCCTAAATTGATATTTGTTTATTTTGATTCTCAGTCGATTGATATTGTCGGGAGTACAAAAAGTTACGATCCGACAATTTTCTTTATCCTGATTAGTTTCAAAGTAATTCACCAAATAAAATACGAAAAACCACTGATATCGAACGGATTCGGTTCTCGATTGTGTCGGGAGTAGGCCCGCAGGTCATTTGTTAGGTGTGATAGAATGTGACACGCTAAGACGAGGGTTTTATGTTTTTATTGATAAAGGGTTTCTGACGCCGGTTCTTCTCGTATGAGGTCAGAGGATGGGGATTCTGCTTTGTCCGTCCATAAACATCTCATTAGATTTATATCTTTTTTTAAATACCATCTAATGTTAGTAGTATTAAACTTAATAACTACCTTTTTAGTAGTTCGATTGAGCAAAATCACCAGAGATAGGCTTTTGATTATTCAGGATAGCTAAGAGGTTTGCAATATTCAGTAGTTCAAAGCTGCCCCCTTCTCCCCCGGGGTATCGATCCGAGCGCCGCGCCTGCGTGGTGCCTGGTCTGGTGCCTGACAAAGGATATCTGCGTTTTCATATTCTATTTGCGATTCGAATATAGTATACTAGATGTATATACCACTTGCTTGCGGGGCTTAGGGATAGCCTAGGACCTTGTTTACCTAGAATCTTAAGATTGCTAGTAAGTCCTAACATCTTGAGATTCTAGGTACGTGACTATGTCTCTTTTTAGTATCTTTATATTGCTAGTAAGTAATATTAATATTACAACCTGTATGTCTGAGAAGAAAGACGATCCATGCGTCGGATGGGGATGAAAAAAAAACGGTACTTCGCTTGTTCTCTCGCCAGTCGTGTCGGTTAACCGTTCTACTGGGTTATAAGAATAAAAGGAAGAGAGAGTCCCTGTATATATATTGCGCACACACTTGGGTACTATAAAAATGACTCCTGCTGACTCGGTTTTAACGAAATCGAAATCGGCGTGGAGAGCTATTATCTTCTTCTCTTATATATAAAAATGAATTGCTGTTCGTTAGTCTCGCTAAAATTTGAGAACAGCTGAACCGATTCGGCTATTTTTAGTCTTGAAATATTCGTGGAAGTACAGGGAAGGTTTAAACGGTTTGTATGCTCAACGAAGTGGGCACGGGTCAGCTAGTACTCGATAGATATCAAATCCCATTGGGTACATTATACATTATCAGCAGTCACAAGTCACAACTCACAGCTAATAGTCTTATCGCGATAACGCAAGTGGGGCACGCGACGATATCCAGAGGCCTTAGCACGAACAACAGACAACAACGTATTCGAAACTTCATTGATGAGAATCGTTTGAAAATTATAACAGCGCGTATCCTATTTCCATTCGATCAGTATTATAAATAACGAAAGTGCAACAACAATGTTATCCGTACCTGATGGGTACAAATATTACTAAGATACGGACTACGGAATGTATGATTACAATTTACAATAATATAATATAACTAGCTGTGCCCGCGACTTCGTTCGTGTGTTTTTTGAGTGACTTAAGCCGTTTATGCAGCGCACGCAATGAAAGTCCCCAAATGTGAATAATTTTACCCGTTTTTGCAACATTTCTCACTAACGCTTCGCTCCTATTGGTCGCAGCGGAATGTTATATAGCCTAAAGCCTTCCTCTATAAATGGACTATCCATGCAAAACTAAGGCCCGTTTATATAAAACAATCACTACTAAAAAAAAATTACGCCTTTGAAACCCAACTTATACTCGTAAGTCGAGATACAGTCCAAAGTCGATACTGCAGTCTACACCAGGGTCCACAACTCGCATGTTGCCTAGCAATGGGTCGAGAGAGTTCCGTGTTCTCACTGAGCATCGCTATAACGGCCTCTTTGTGAGCCCCTATTAGGGTTTGCCAACTGTTATGAATTCATAACTAGTTACATATTTGAAGGGCGGCTAAAAGCCCCTACGGCAGCGTCCTTCGACGTCTTGAAGCCGGGTAACTGTTATTCAAAGTAGGCCATGGACGAATGTCCATAACCACAAACGGACTGACAAGTGCAAACTATTGAAACATTAAGAGGAAACACAACAGCAGTTTTTCCATACAAAAACAGGGGTCTACGGGACTACCATCTGACCGGATAAAGCCGGTCTTGACCGGACTCCGTCCGGATTTTACCACAGACCGGATTTTTATCATAACTCATACTTGCATGTCCAAAAATACGGGTATAAATACCATATCTATCACATATCATATCTGAACATAAAAAAACATAAAATATCTAAGAACCAAAAATATGGGTCTGCTCGTAAATAATAAAGGACTTTTTGTTCAGAATCAGGATTTTTAGACATGTCGGTCAGGATTTTGCATTTTTAGGCATGTCGGACAGGAATTTGCATTTTTAGTTTCCTCCCTGGATAGTGCCACTAGAGTGACAATTTTTTCCCTGAGTATCTGTGTATACTATTACGTCCCTATATTTCCTTTTTTAATAAATTAATTGCTAAAAGAAATATGGACGTTTAAAAACTTAAAAATTATGCTAAGATGTTCGGCTGTGTTTAAACATCCAGGATCGAAATTGGAGTACATTTTATGATAAAATCAAAACATAGGAACATAGCTCAAGCCTTTTTAAGTTTATAATGAAAAAAGTTATGTATCAGTTAAGTTTTTGAGGAGGAAAGAGGAGTCTTCTAATCATCGATTTCTCATGCTTTTAAGAGGTAATTTCAGTTCAAGCTGACTGCAGCTTGAACTGAAATTACCTCTTAAAATATTTTATAATATAGGTATTTATAAATTCCGATAGAGGCAACTGTGCCTCTATCGGAATTTATAAATACCTATTTTGCATTTCTCTAGACCAGCGTTTCCCATTTGCCGGGTTGCGACCCGGTACCGGGCCATCTAAATAAATACCGGGTCGCAACATTCCCGCCTTGTTTAAAAAATAATACCTTTCTATATAATCAACATTTAACATTAAAGAAACAGTCGTAAGCCATCTGAAAACATGTCATTATTTTTTCTTACAAGTCGACGAAAGTACAGGCATATCCGATTGTGCCAATCTGATATGTTTTGTGAAGTATTAAAAATACATTTCTACTATCAATAAATGTGTATTATTTAATCTAATTAGTAATTATTTAAATAAATATTTTCTAATGAATCCGGCTTGAATTTAAAATTAGATGGGGCATGAAAAGGCAGTGTGAACATTACCGGATCATGGAAAAACAATGATTGGGAAACACTGCTCTAGACCGTGGTGTTTCCTCTTAAAAGTAGGCCACTAACGTTACGAGTCCATAACTCCAAATGAACTGGCACCTATTGTAACATTCAAACTAGGCCATGTGGACGTTCCATGACCAAAAGAACACAGTTTAAAAAGTGCCAGCAACTGCCCAGGACCAAATAGAACAGTTTAATAGGTTTATATAGGTATATAGGACTTGCCTTATACCAGCTATACTGATTGAAACAGGCCAGGGACGTCCCAATTTCCAAGCAGAGCAGTTTTAAAATGGGTCATTGTGTTTCCCAGCTTTAATGGGACAAGGACGTCCCAGATCCCAAGAAACTAGACCACGGGCGCTCTTACCCAAATGCCACACGAGAGGTCTAGAGCAGTGTTTCTCAATTACTGGTACGCGTACCCCCAGGGGTACGTGAAGTTGCATCAAGGGGTTCGCGCGGCTATCAGTAAAGAACCATTTTTAAAGTATTAAGTACTTTATGAATATTTTGAAAGGAGAAAGCCCATTTCAGGCCCAGAGCGGACAGCCGTCTTAAGAAGACTTAATTTCTCCAGAAATATACCATAAAGAGACATGATTTTTGATAACATTTAAATAACCGCCACTATAATCAGTAATGTTCCAATAAAAAAAGGAATTTTATTGGATTATTTGGAACCTAAGTAGAACGTTGAGGTGAAATGTTACCCGATGATAAAACTCTAATCAATCAATCCGAATATCGATTTATAAACAAATAAAATAAACTCAATAAAATACATATAACGGGTCACTGTTGGTAATTCGGTAAAGAATTAATCAAAAGAAAACACTTATCTTAAAACCAATGTTTACGTTTATAAAACGATAAAGATTAATAAAAAGTCATATTATATCGATTATTTTTTACGTAATCGATTTATCGATTTCATTTTTTTGCGACAAGCGGCAACACTGATGACTGAAATGTCATTTTTCAAACGAATGATCTCGACCGTTCGCTTGTTGCTCAAAGATGCGTTTTGTTTTGTTTTCGATTTTTTTCACCGCAATCTGGCTTTCTCGCCTGAACTTGTTTCGGCTTTTCACGTACGACTTTGGCATAGTTTTTCTAGTTTTCTACGATTACTTAGTCATGGATTAAAGGATTACGCTATTTGATTGTGCATACTAAAATGTCTGAAGAACATTGTATAATATGTTGTGGTAATAATGTTACCGAGAACCGTATTTTAGAGCCCGATGAATTAAGTGCTATACAGCAGCGGGTTGCACGGCAGTAGGTAATCATAATATTATAATAAAATGTTTCTATTATTTCTTTCATCAAGGTTTAATCGTTAAATCTTTTACGGTTGAAAATATTTATCATTAATGTTCTTGTTTGCCACAATTGCTGGGTAGCAAATAGCAATAACTGAAAGTCTTGCACTACAACAAGGGCTATTTTATTATATCTTACTATTATAAATTATTGAAAAGTCGGAAAAGGCCTTGAAAATGAAATAGACAAAAAGTAAAAAAAAAAATATTTCTACAATAATGGCGGCATTTTAAGTTTTTTTCTCAGATATCTAATACTATTAACATTTTAGAACACTTATTTTTAATGCGATTTTTTAATGTCCACGTTGGGCCTCGGACACTATGGAGAGTGGGCTTTCTCCTTTATCATTTCTATCTACAATAAGGGGTACGCAGGGTTTGTCTTTTTTTGAAGTGGTACGCAGCTGAAACTATTTAATTTTAAAAACCACTGGTCAAGAGTTTTTAAATGTGTCACTGACGCTCAAACTAAGGTATTTACTTTTTTCTAATGGAAATGCAGTAGCTCAACCAGGAAGCATTGTCAACGAGGTATTTGTAACGTTATAGAACGTCAATCGTATGTGCGTTGTCCTCATTTTCATATATCTTTCGATAACGTATAGTTATAAAATGATTCTTCTACCCTAAATTTACTACTAAATAATAATTATACTACTAAATGTGCGATATCTCGTTTGGAATGCATCTACTTTACTTTTATCTCTAAATCACCTAAAGGTTGACTGGTAGAAAATCACTTGAGGCATTAAGTCCGCGTATGTACAAAATGTGGAAATAAATAAATAAATAAATTGCCCCTAGAGATTACCTCGCTATAACCGATGAGACTATGGACTTTAAATGGAACATAAACGTCCCAGCTTCATTAAGAATTTCTTTTATTAGGTTTTTAACCAGACCGTCGTCCCAGGTTCCAACTTCCAGCTAGAAACTAGGCCATGGACGTCTAAAATTGCTTTATTCGTGAGTTGGATAGCCTCGCCCTGACCTATCCGTCCTCGCGCTCGCCTTGAGCGGTATCTGTGGGCTGGGGCGTCGAGGCCGGCGAAGTAGTTCCCTTCTAATCTAACGCATAGATGACTGCTTGACCCCACAATATTCACTACGAAGTACGATAATGAGGTTATTATGATCCGGATATGATTTTAGTTTGATATTAATAATTTTCATAATTAATAATAATAATATTATTATTAGCCTAAACTGTCCCACTGCTGGGCAAAGGCCTCCCCCAGTGTCCTCCAGGTATTTCTTTCCTGCGCCACCGCTGGCCATAAGGTACTCAGAAAACATTCTATAGCTAAATTAGCTACCTATACCTATATTTATTTTCCGGGACGAAAACATTGTGTAATTCTCAAACTTATTATTTTAATGTATGCTCCAAAAAAAAACCCAAACCAAATTATGTAGAATTGTCGTACATGATGCCCATCACCGGTTCGGAAACGATGAACCGGCGCAAAAACTCACCCGGGTCACTTTTGAGCAAAAAAATAGGAAAATTGTTCTTTTAAAACAATAATACCTTCCTTTTTTTCATGTTTTTTAGTGAATTTCCAATTTTACGTTCCAATAATCATAAATCCATTTCTCCACGCTCTCAAACTATGTGTTTCACCAAGCAATGTTAAAGTTAACGCCATGTTAAAATACCATGCCATCTCATTCATTGACAGGAAATACGAGAGGGATAACATGATATTTAACATGGCGTTAACAGTCAAACAAGTTTATAGAACATCAGTAGCTACTAGCTAGGTTTGTGAGGAAGTTTTGGTTTTATTTCCCGTGGCCGCTCCAACGCCGCTGTTGAAATTTGTAGGACGGTTCCGCCCTGCCCCAGTGACCCATTTGAGACTCCGAATCGATAATCGCATACGTCGCTCTAATTTATAACGAACTAGCTGTAGCTGCCCCGGCCAACTCCACACCTTGACGCACTGATGCCAGCGCCACCTACCGGGATGATAGAACCTTCCTCGAGAACCACTCTGTCTGGTGGAAACAGCATGAAGATACGAGTAGTCTGAGTTTTTCGCGAACAAACGGACAGACGCCGCGGAGGAGTCTTATCATATTATTATGTACCTACTAGCTGACCCGTGCCCACTTCGTTGCGCATACAAACCATTTAAACTTTCCCTGGACTTCCACGAATATTTTAAGTCTTACTACTAAGTTAAGTCTTACTACTAAAAATAGCCGAATCGGTTCAGCGGCTCTCGAGTTTTAGCGAGACTAACGAACAGCAATTGATTTTCTAATAAAAGAAGAATTATTAAAATCGGTCCAGTACTTTTGATTTTAGTCGTTACATACAAAAATACAAATCTTTCCACTTAATAATATTAGTGTAGAAGTAGAGTAACTAAAACATTGTTTGTCAGTTGTCACACATTGGCCCTAGCAGAATATCAGTGCAGTGGGCTTGCGCGCTGTGATGCTGAGCTGGGGTCAATTTTTGACATCATACAACATAATAATATTATTATATACACCTTTTTATGCTCATTAGTTTTACTATACCCTATTGTTCTCTATAATGTTACATTGTGTTGCATGATGATCAGATTTTTTTTTTCTTTCTTTCTTTCTTTACAATTTTGACGTGCTTCCATAGGGACGCAATTAATAAAAACGATTGATTCGAGGAATACAGTTTAGTGTTGCAGCTACATATCTATAATATAAATTTCCAATCCACATTTCAAATACAACACTACCTAAAGAATCAAAGAACTTATTACGCTTCACGTACTACAAAGTTCCGTGTCCATAACACAGCCATGGTCCTTTTTATCATAAATCCCCTATGACGCCGGGCCATTATTACGAATCTATGAACAGTTTGAACAGGAATTTTGACGATATTGAACCTACTAAGGTTCAGTAGTTACTACCTAACACAATAAGTATTAAGAAAATACTTAAACAAATTTTAGCTAGTACATTAGCAATTTTTTTCTATTATTTTGTAATTTAACAAGATTTAGATTATAATCCGACTTTATCATAACTTGCAAAGGTCTGTTACAATCGGTTGAGTTAAAAAAACAATTAGAGTTTCAGAAATGACTTAATGCCATTACGTCTTCTGAATTTCTGAATTTACTGAATAATTAAATTAGGGGAATCAGTCGGATCAGTCGCTACAAACTTTTAAATACAATTTTAGTCGCTTCATAAAAGATGCTTTGGTTCTTATTCAAGATACCATCGCTTTAATCGCTATTGTGACTTACGAAGTTCGGAAACCAAAAATGTATGGGATTTGACATAATAAGGTTCGCTAAATGACTAGCCAATCGTAAGCCACTTAGCGAAGCTTATGTCAAATCCCATTTTTTTTATTTCGTAAGTTATAATAGCGATGGCGGTGGTTTTGTTTTTTATTCAGTTACTTGTTATGTTCCATTCTAGACCACCGGACATCTAAGTGCTTATTTTTTATTTTCTGTTTTTTATAATGTATTATGTACGTAAGTAAGTAGTTGGGTTAACTTTTTACGCAATCGGGTTTTATTTTATTTTTACGAGTCTTGATATTCAGCAGGCTTACTCCCGATACACAATCGAGAATCGCTCAGAAGAATCAGTTTGATCTCAATAGCTTTTGGTATTTTATTTGGTGCATTACTTTGAAACTAACCAGGATAAAGAAAATCGATAGATGGTAACTCTTTACTGTATACGATTACGGTACTCCCGGCCATATTAATCTATTGAGAATCAAAATAAACAAACGTCAATTTATTCGGTAGTACGCGGGACTATCTAATCTGAATCAAAATCGAATCAGTTTGGAGATAAGGCCCCAGCATTGGTCATTTATTTTAATGCCTATTAACAAAGACCTTCAAAAGAGCTTCAGTCTACAGTCTACATTTTTGAGTTTTGATCTTCAGCTTTGGTCATTTTATCGTATGCCGTAACAAAGATCCAAATATACGTCCAGGGAACAAAAGACTCTGGGTACGGGCCGCACAAGCAGGGATGTAACGATTTTACGGCGATGTATGTCAGTAGGTCGCGGCGCGAACCACTGCGCGCTGCATTTATTGATTGCTGCCATCTTACATTCTCCACAGATACAAAATGGACGACCTATTTTTTATTAGTGGCCAGTAACAGGCCAATTTCTATATGCATGCGAGTTTTGCTATATATAAGCTATATAATAATATAGGGTCAGATGGGGCTTTTGCAATAACGGGGCAAATGCGATATCGTAGTCTAAAAGTTGTTTTACTTAATGAACCGGTGCTGCCATCTCTGATTTACCATACGTACTTCTTGAACTCTAAGCTAACCACTTGTTGACAAAGTTTCACTGACGGATGTAGGAGTGACGTGTCATTGCGTGTCGGACATCGTAAAAGCGTGGAGGTCAAATTCATAACCTAACTTTGCATCGAGATTCATCCAAGGATTTAACGTAAGTTTTTAATTTATTTTGTGATAGTATGATAACTTATGCTTTAGGAAGTTGTTTTAAACGTGTATTTTTTAAATATCTGGTACCGTCTACATCTTAGGTTCGTTATTACATTTGCCCCGGAATTTTGTGTTATTGGGGCAAATGTGATATATGATTATTACATTTACCCCAAGACAATTTCATGTTCCAGATGGTGCGAAATTACGTTAAGAAAAAGGAGACGGGACCCAAATATTCCGAAGACAGATTAAACCGAGCTATTGAAGAAGTAAAAGCCGGTAGATTAACAACACATAAGGCGTCAACATTGTACGGAATTCCATTTTCAACACTGTATTGTCGACTTAAAGGTACGCGAGGAGTTATCAAAAAATCAAAGGGGAGGAGAAAAGCACTCGCCGAAAATATAGAGAACGTGTTAGCAACTTCCGTAAAAACACTAGCAAAGTGGGGCTTTGGCCTCAGCAGGAAAGAAATTCTGGAATTGGTGGGTCAGTTTGTTACTAAGAATGATATTAAAACACCTTTCAAATATGGGATTCCAGGGGAGGACTGGTTTCTTAATTTTAAAAAGCGGCATAATCTGTCCATTCGAAAACCAGAGCCGTTAGAATATGCTAGAAAGAAAGCTGCCACAGACCCATTTAATATTTACGGATATTTTAATCTTTTAAAAAAGGTCTTGGTTGAACTGGATATAGAGGACAAGCCTGATCGTATCTGGAATTTGGATGAAAGCAGCCTAAGTATGGATCCATCCAAATCCAAAGTAGTCGGAGAAAAAGGCAAAAGCTCATCCCGAGTTACAAGCACTTCGGGTAAAGAAAACACTACTTTTGTTTTGGCTTGTAATGCTATGGGTCAACGAGTGCCTCCTTTAATAATATTCAAAGGAAAAAATATCTGGGATTCATGGAAGGCGCCACCAGACAAAGAATTTCCTGGCACAGCTTACGCGGCGACACCCAATGGTTGGATGGAGACTGAAGTCTTCAAAAATTACTTCAAAAAAACCCTCGTACCGGCTTTGGGTGATGAAAGACCTGTCTTGGTTATATACGACGGACACTCCACTCATGTTTCGCTTGACTTAGTAGAATATGCTTTGGAACAAGGAGTAACAATTTTAAAACTCCCTGCCCACACTAGTGATATTTTACAACCATTAGACGTCTCGGTTTTCAAATCTTACAAACAAAAATGGGACCAAACTATTGCAACTTGGCAGCGACAACATATTGGGCAAAAACTACCCAAATGCCTATTTTCTCAATTTCTGGGAGAAACATGGACCAAAGTCAGCGAAGATGTCATCAAGAATGGTTTTAGGAAAGCAGGCATTTTTCCATTTGATGGTGATGTTGTCCCAAAAGAGAATTTCGCTCAAGAAGCTTTAGAGCGTTGGGAGAAACACCAACAACAAATTGAAAGGGGTGTGCAAGATAATACTATGGAGCTTGTGAATACCGAGCACATTGATATTGCAAGGTGCGAATCGCCATCGCTTTTAACTTTGTCGATTTCTGAGAATGTCAATGAAGCCTCTAGTTTACAGTCACTGAATGTCGTCAACTCTCCACAAAGATCCGATATTGAAACCCCACGTTCTCAAGAAAAGGCAGTTCATAATTCTGAAATCCCGCAAACCGCATCTATGGAGCAATTAATTTTGTCAGTTATTCACCAAAAACAAATGCCAATCAAACAAACGAGACGAAAAGTCGCCTCGGGTGCTGAAGTTATAACATCCGCTGAAATTGTTGAAGTATTAAGGAACAAAGAACAAATTCAATCAGCTAAACGCGTAAGAACTACAAAGAAATCGAAAACAACAAGGAAAAAGGCAAAGAAGACTGAGAATTCAGACAGTGACATAACGGACGTAGAATCTGTAAAGGACGGTAGTGACATAAACAAAGTTAAAAAAATAAATAAAAGGAAACAAGGAGCGAAATTAAACCGAAAGAAAAAGTTAGACGATACAGAGAGTGATACAGAAAGTTCTGAAGGTAAAGTGTATTATGCAGAATCAGATGCTAGTGAATGGATGGAAGAGGAAGACGAACAACGAGAAGAAGATGAACAATATAATTCTGATAAAGAAAATAACGAAAACAGAAAAACACCAGTGATGAAAAATAAAACTGGAAGAGTAGGAACGGAAAACGTAAAGGAAGTAGCTAAGGAACAAGAAAAAGAAGAGATAAGAATTGAAAGGGACGGATCACCCGAAACAGCAACCCAAGAGCAAGAACTAGAGCATATAGAAACTGAGAAGACACGAACGGAGGAAAAAACAGAAAAAAGAATTCAAGAAAACAATTGGGTTGTAGTAAAATATGCACTAAAAAAAGGACTGAAGTACTATGTGGGTGTTGTAAAAAAACAGATGGGCCCTCGTTGGGAGGTGAAATTCTTAAGACGTAAGGGAAGTATGTTTGTATGGCCAATAACGGAGGATATTGATGAAATCACGGCTGACTCCATCGTTAAAATACTCCCTAATCCCGAAATAACCAAACGTGGTTTGATAACATTTGATTATAAGTTCAGAAATATGGTTATTTCTTAATTGACACTCTTAATAATTAGCTTATGTAAAATATAACTTTTGGAAAAAGTTTATAACTTTTGATATAATTATCCGATTTCGTTGAAATAAAAACTGAAATATTTCTTTATTTCTTTTTTTTTTTGCTTTTACCCCAGAATTCATTCTTTAGACAGACTTAATAAATTAGATATGACTATTACATTTGCCCCTTTACAAGGGGTAAATGTAATATTGAAACACTGTATTTCATTTGGGTCTCATTTTATGAAATACATATTTTTTCATTACTTAAAATACATAAAATAACAGCTAAATATATGATAAATAACAGCTGTAAATGTCAATTCTCCTAACTAATTAGTGAGTAAGCAGTATAAAATTGAACTTATAAGTTTAGTTATGACCCTCGCATATGCCCCACTTCACCCTACATATATATAAGCTGCTGCTTATATGGCATCAATAACGCCCTAAGTGGCAATAAAAATATAATATAATATTATAGGTATATTTCTATGTGAATCTACATAGGGTTTTTACTTTCTTTACGGCGGGTAGTGACAGAAAATCAGCACACTGACTAATGATCAAAGAGTTTACTAACAGTAGGCGTCTTGAAGCCTCATTAGGATTTAGGACATGATGACTATAGTTAAGTAGGTCTTACTATTAAGTATTTTATCTAGTCCGTTGAATTTAATTCTGATATAATGACTGTACTTAAGTAGACTTTATCCTTACCGTGGAAAATCTTTATTAATATACTGAAAATGCATATAATATATTATATACCCTATTACTTACATATTTTATTAGTTTTCCTACTTCATAACAAACACTTGCTCAACCCCCTTAAGAAAAAAAAGTGTTAAAAGTATCGGTTTATCCGTTTGGAAGTTGAGGCCACAGACATACACTCATTTAATCTCGTCAAACTATGTTTTTGTCGGAGTTCGAAGCATCCGTGGTGGTAATATTTGTCTCTGTTTGCCAAGTAGCTATTTAAACGTATCAGACAAAGACAGCAACAAGATTTTTTTTAATCATGAGGCTTAGGAGTAAGTATTGAACGCTTACTTGTATGATATATCTTCTTATCTTCTCTTCTCTCTTTTCTTCTCTCTTATATATAAAAATGAATTGCTGCTCGTTAGTCTCGCTAAAACTCGAGAACGGCTGAACCGATTCGGCTATATATAGTCCTGAAATGTTCGTGGAAGACCCGGGAAGGTTTAAACGGTTTGTATGCTCAACGAAGTGGGCACGGTCAGCTAGTAAGCTATGATATCTCACCTTGTGTAGAAGCGATCAACATACTAATTTCCATTATGCTGGTGCACTGCCATGATCTCAAAAGTAGGGTCATATTCCAACTATGCAAATCTGTCGAGGCTCGAGGCTACAGTATCTTTGTTCAACCGTAAGGCTGCGTATCCACCAGAGCTGTGCTATGCTGTGTTGCGAGGAATGTGTTTTTAAGAATCAATAGAGTCGCTTGTCAAGAGCCGCGCTGACCGATGCATGATAAATGAAGCGATTCTATTGGTACCTAAAAACACATTCCTCGCTACACAGCAGTCAGCACAGCACAGCTCTGGTGGATACGCAGCCTTATGAAACCATAAATTAGGAATCGACTAGTTTAATTAATCATTTAAAATGATAATTATTACTAATCTATACTAATATTATAAAGCGGAAGAGTTTGTTTCCTTGTTTAAACAAGCTAATCTCAGGAAGTACTGGTCCGATTTGAAAAAAGTTTTTTTTTTGGATAGTCAATTGATAGAGGAAGGCTTTAAGCTATATTTTACATTTAAGCTATATAGCATTACTCTGCGACCAATAGGAGCGCAGCGCCAGTGAGAAATGTTGCAAAAACGTGAAAAATTATTCACATTTGGGGACTGCATGAACGGTTTAAGTCACTCGAATACCACGCGAACGAAGTCGCGGGCATAGCTAGTAAGTAGTAATAAAGTAAGTCAAATAATACAATTTGTTAGCATAGATCAGAAATTAGGTATAAATTTAAATTTCCATCTCGCGCGGGTTTGCGTGATACAGCACGAACACAAATACGTTCGTCCGCTCCCTTGGCACAATACCCGAGATTATTTCTATATAGGACTATATAATCTTGTCATTTAGTTAATCGTTGCATTTTTATTACATATATGTTACCTACTTATATGTTTAGATTTAAAAAGGGACGTACTATACATGTATACGATCAACCAGTTCTTGTCGAGGGAGGTTTTTCTCAATATAAGATGAGGTAGCCCTGCGCCATAGCCTACCCTGGGTCTACTAAACAAAAAAAGTTAAAGGTTATACTGATTGGTAGAAGTCTTTTAGGTACTCACACATCACATGATCAGTCTAATATAATATAACGCATTTTTAAATGTATGTTTCTTACTGCTTCACGACCAAACGGCTGAACTAATTTTAATAAAAATTGGTATGCGGGAAGCATCCTGAAAACATACGGTACTGTTGCCCACGCTTTTAATAGGTTGTATGTATGTTTGTAACGGAATCTTTGAGGATAATTTTGATAAATTTCCAGAAGTCTGATTAATTTAAATGTTTGCATACGTATCAATGACAATTCATTTAAGTAAGTGTGTTTTTTTTAATTCTTTTTTCGAAAATGTACTAGTTTCACATAGTATACAGCAGGGATGTTAGGGAGCTCCGTAACGGTAACCGAAACTATCGGATATCCGGTATAAAATATTATCCGTAACCGAATCCGAAATTAAAGTTTTTCTACTGTCAAAGGTAACCAAAATGTAATATCCGTAACCGAAATTATCCGAAACAAACGGATAATCCGAAATAATTTCATATCCATTTCATCCCTGGTAAACAGTTTTCTCTATTAACGCTATGGATAATGGATGGATATATTATCCTCTGATGTTTAAATTTGTCTATTCCAGATGGACATCTACGTCCAGACGGCCAGCCCGATCGTGGAGCAGGTGCTGCGCGGGTACAACGGCACCATCTTCGCGTACGGGCAGACGGGCACGGGCAAGACCTACACCATGGCCGGCTCCAACTCGGCGCCCGAGCTGCGGGGCATCATACCCAACTCCTTCGCGCACATCTTCAGCCACATCGCCAAGGCTAATGATGATGAAAAGTGAGTATTGTACTAGCAATAGTAGCAGGAGATAGAGAGACATAGAGAGGTTTGGAGCAGGACTTTGCTTTGCAAAAATCCATTAACTTAATTTATTATTGAGTAAAATATAAGTAGGTATATTTATATTTCTTAAGTGAGCATCCCAAATACCTGGCACTCTATATGTCTATATGTATATAAATGATGTATGTGTGAATCATTTTATTTAACGTCTTTTAGTATGTCATGCTGTTTGCATTCGCTCTCGTGATTCTGTTTTTTTTCGTCCTTTCTACATTTGTTATTTGCTTTATAGTGTTATATATTTATATAAATTCTTTATTAACATTTAATACGTTGTTTGGACTGTACAACCTAATTTCCATAGAATTTGCCAGGGGACGCAAAAAAAAATGTAACTTACACTCAAAGACAAGATAGAGGCAAAGAATTATTTATGGCATAATGCACTCAGAAAAAGCTATTAGTAAAAAAACTAAGGATGCCTAACACCAAGGCGACTGGCTACATGCTAAGTTCTTTAATTGCTTGTGTTACGGGACTTAAAGGAGGTACCTTTAAGTCCAGACAAGACAACGGAATGATATTTTAATAATCAAAAGAAAAAAAAAATACACATCCGCTGCCCAGGAAAACTTCATTATATCTTAGAAAACTTTTTGGTTCTTTGGGAACGTTTGTCTTAAAGCTGGTAAATCGCTACCTTCTTTCGTATGAATGTTATTCTTTATGTCCATGTGTTTCAGGTTCCTGGTGTGCGTGACGTACCTGGAGATCTACAATGAAGAAGTCCGGGACTTGCTGGGCAACAACCCGCACCAGAGCCTCGAGGTCAAGGAGCGCCCAGATATTGGGGTCTTCGTCAAGGACCTCACGGGTTAGTTTCTCCCCCAAAAAGGGGGTGTGGTTGTGTAATCGACACGTTCATTTTTTGCGGCAGCAGGATTATATTTGAGAGTTGGGAAAATTCCAATGTCAATATATTGAAACTATCTGTGTTGTGTGTGCACGACTTCGTTAGCGTAGTTTTTGAGTGACTTAAACCATTTATGCAGCGCACGCTACGAAACTCCCCAAATGGGCATAATTTTCCGTTTGTGCAACATTTCTCACTAACGCTTTGTTCTTATTGGTCGCAGCGTAATGTTATATAGCCTAAAGCGTTCCTCTATAAATGGACTATCCAACAAAAACAAGAATTTTTCAAATCGGACCAGTATTTCCTGAGATTAGAGCGTTTAAAGAAACAAACTCTTCTGCTTTATAATATTAGTATAGATTAAACTGAAGAGTATGCCTAATGTTTGGAGAGATTCCGAAACTAATATTGATCCATATTTTAGGTTACGTGGTCCACAACGCGGACGAGCTGGAGAAGATCATGGCGGTGGGCAACCGCAACCGGCACATCGGCGCCACCGCCATGAACGTGGAGAGCTCCCGCAGCCACGCCATCTTCTCCATCACGGTGGAGAACAGCCGCCGCGGCGCGGACGGCAAGCTGCACGTCGGCTGCGGCAAGCTGCACCTCGTCGACCTGGCGGTGAGTCATCATCATCGGCGCCACCGCCATGAACGTGGAGAGCTCCCGCAGCCACGCCATCTTCTCCATCACGGTGGAGAACAGCCGCCGCGGCGCGGACGGCAAGCTGCACGTCGGCTGCGGCAAGCTGCACCTCGTCGACCTGGCGGTGAGTCATCATCATCGGCGCCACCGCCATGAACGTGGAGAGCTCCCGCAGCCACGCCATCTTCTTCATCACGGTGGAGAACAGCCGCCGCGGCGCGGACGGCAAGCTGCACGTCGGCTGCGGCAAGCTGCACCTCGTCGACCTGGCGGTGAGTCATCATCATCGGCGCCACCGCCATGAACGTGGAGAGCTCCCGCAGCCACGCCATCTTCTCCATCACGGTAGAGAACAGCCGCCGCGGCGCGGACGGCAAGCTGCACGTCGGCTGCGGCAAGCTGCACCTCGTCGACCTGGCGGTGAGTCATCATCATCAGCGTCAGCGCCATGAACGTGGAGAGCTCTGGCAGCCACGCCATCTTCTCTATCACGGCGCGGAGTAACTGCACGTCGGCTGCAGCAAGCTTCGGAGATCACGTGGATCTGTCACGTGGATCACGTGAATCACATGTGGATCCGGCGGTGAGAGTCATCACTAGCATCGGTGCCACCGTAATGAACGTGGACAGCTCCCGCAGTTTCACGAATATAATCATCAGCCTATCGCCATCCACAGCTAAATGTATACCTCCCCAAATTTGAAGAGGTTTTTTTTTGGTAATTTGTTTTTGATTATCTCAGGAACTACTGGTCTTATTTGAATAACTATTTTAGTATGCTACCAAAAAGAGCAGAACACCAATGATTGATGTTTCAAAATAGTGGGATTTTACTTTTTACGTGGTCGAAGTAGCGGGCACCGCTACCTCTATACAAGGTATAAAATAAAATAACTAATAAGTGATAATACTATGTCGAGCATACTGTGAAAGTACCAACGCTGAGAGACTTACTTTTGACTTTCATGTTTCTATAAGAAATGCCCCACCATCATAAATTTTCGCATACAATAATTTAAAAAAAAGATCCTCTTTCAGTGCTGGTACTTTCACAGCAAACTCTATATACGGGACCCATACACACCCTAAAGTATTATCAGTAATTAATTTTATAGCATGTTTATATATAAAGTATAAAGCAAAGTAGTAAATTATATTCATTCACAATTTCCAGGGTTCTGAGCGTCAGAGTAAGACACAGGCGACCGGCACTCGACTAAAGGAGGCGACGAAGATCAACCAGTCCCTCTCGGTCCTGGGCAACGTGATCTCGGCGCTGGTGGACGGCAAGTCCACACACATACCGTACCGTAACTCCAAGCTGACGAGACTGCTGCAGGACTCGCTGGGGGGAAATTCCAAGACTGTTATGGTGAGTTGCATTCAATTTCATCGGTCTGTGATCTATTCTTTATGGAAAGGAGATAAATTTAACCCAAACGTAATCAAACCCGTCTATGACACAACCATAGACTAGTTATGCCAATTGGCCAATATTAATGTAATGATTATTGTTTGCTATAAATCCATAGACTATAGGCTTATATCCTACAATCGGCAGTGACAAAATGGCGTATTTTTTCTGTAAAAGATTTTCATTTGATGTTTAAACATATTAATTATTGTTTAATTGCTATAAAATTAATGGGATAATAAAGTGTAATCCTTTAACATTCCAGTGAAAGTGTGTACAGTATACGTCAGTATATTTTTACCACTCATTTCTGCTAAGTGGTTCTTAAAATCAGGGATGAAATGGATATGAAATATCGGATATGGATATTAATTTTTTTCGGATTATCCGTTTGTTTCGGATAATGTCGGTTACGGATATTACATTTTTACAGTAGCAAAACTTTAATTTCGGATTCGGTTACGGTTCCGGATACATTTTTATCCGATAGTTTCCGTTACGGTTACGGAGCTCCCTGACATCCCCGCTTAAAACATTTTCAGATAGCTACCGTGGGTCCGGCGGAGTGCAACTACGTGGAGACGATCAGCACCCTGCGGTACGCCAACCGCGCCAAGAACATCGAGAACCGCACTCACGTCAACAGCGAGCCTGGCGACGCGTTACTCACCAGGTTATATTTATTTTTATTTATTTATACATAAAAAGAATACATTTTAACAATATACAGTAACAAAAAACCGTGAAAGATGTGTCCTGTTAGGTGCGTTACGCTAAGTGAGGGGCGCGCTCAGGAGCTTGCCAATCGACATTCACTTATGTTTCATGCGACATTCACGTATTTTTTATACTATTCTTTTAGTCTGTTAGAGTACTCGTAAAATGGGGATGTTTTTTTCTCGCGTCTACCAATAGAGTAGGGGTATCATTAAATAGGTACTTTAAAAACATTAAAATGTTGCTTGCACCTCTATTCTCTATACCCAACACCTAGCTCCAGAATCAAAATGTAATGTAATGTAAAAAATCGACCGATTTGAGAAACTCCCCCTTTTTAGAAGTCGATTAAAAGTACGCTTACTGGAAAACCTTCGTAAAAAGTAACGAAGTAATAAGTTAACGTAAAAATGTAATAATATCTAATATAATATCTATGGACGCTTCACACCACGTCAATCTGGCCCTGTGCTAAGTATCCGAAGAACTTGTGTTACAGGTATCAGACAACGGAAATATATTTAATACTTTTATAATATACACATATTTAAGATTTTTATGATATTATACACAAATTTAATACACATCCATGACCCAGGAACATTGAAAACTTTTTGTTCCCTCGGCGGGATTCGAACCCGCGACCTTTCGTTCGAGCGCCAACGCGCTCAACCAACTGCGCTACGGAGGTCGTCAAATCTAAAAAAAAATTGAAAACGAAATCATTATATAGAGATTGTCAAAAAACCGAAATTTGTGCGTGGCCTTACATGCACAAGGATGGATTTTATTCTAATTAGTTAATTATTGCAGGTTCCAACAAGAAATCGACCAGCTCAAGAAACAATTGGAACTGGAGACAGCAAACGGTACGTAAAAACAGGGATGTTGCCTAAAGTCACGTTTTTTATTAATAAATTTTCAAAATGAAAACTGAAAAAAAAAATTAAAAAATGAAAACAAGAATGAAAATCTCTTCATCATCTACAGATACATAAATCTAGTAAAAAATGTATTGACGCGATTAAAAATCATATACAAATTTTGGTCATCTCTTTCTCGCAAAATTATTTGTTACGTCACAATCTGCAATCGCCACAAATTTGTTTTTAAAAATGTATGGCGGCAGCAGTTTGTGACTTCATAGGCCAATACATTGCTCTCTTCTTCATCTTTCTTACTCTTTGTGTCCTCATTCTTTTTTAAATATATTAGGTCCTTACATGTGAAATTGGCGTTTTGTATGGGAGGAACATAAAGGCGATTTTTTCATATTAAAATATATTTTATTAATCAAAGTATGTGCCCTTCCTAAAAAAACCTTTCTTCTATCTAGCAATATCCCACGAAAAAAAGTTTCGCGGGATATTGCTAGATATAATATATTTAAATTTTATGCTATGGATTTCCGCAAAGTAACGCCTGATTCCAGTAACTTATTTTTTAAGATTATTAAAAATGTATTCATGCTATCTTGTATTAGACAAAAAAAATTGCAACATATTAGTCTATAATCATGAACCTGGTTGCATAATATTTTTGTAAAGTAATAAAAATAGTAGTACAATCGTTCTTAAATTAATTTTATTTGTCAAATCAGCGTTTAGATTAATAAAAATGGGCTTTAGATTGTTTGTTATCATATTGTCTTATAGACAGAAAAAAATTGCAATATGCCTGTAATCATGATTCATTGGTTGCATTGGTTACATAATATTTTTGTAAAGTATTAAAATCAGCGTTTGATTTTATTTTAAAATAATAACTAATGAAATGTTTAAATTGCTCCAACAGAGATCGAGGAAGAGGAACTGGACGGTGTGTCGGAGGGCGAGGTGTCGGACGCGACGCTCACCGACCCCGAGCAGGACGAGCTGGACCCGGAGGAGAGGAAGATGAGGAGGCACCTCCGCCGGGAGGAGAAGGTGGGTGGAACCCGGCATGGGTCGTCAATTTTGGTACCTTCATTCGATGGACATCGACTATCATATTGACATTAGATCTTTTTAAATGGTATTTAACAAAAATAAATAAATAAACGTTTATTCGTCAATACGGACGGACACAATGGGAAAAACATTTTAAAAAATTACAGTCGATTTCCACAAACTGGGAAGTCACCGAAGTTACGCAATCATGGGGTAGTGATCAACTAAAAAGTCGCAACCGGAGTCGGATTATGAATATTTTAATTTGATTAATCGGTTAAAGGCTAAATATTCTAAAAATACTTAAAACACAAGCATAAACAAAACGAGTGATCCCATCCCTAATGCAAAAGCGGAACTGGAATCAAAAGTGTGAGGGCACCCACACATAAACGCGATACGACGTCGCGTCGTACAACGATGCCGCGTCGTTTCACGATACGACATCATGTCGTGGAAATCTACGTCACGACGTCGTAACGTGTCGATGCACGATACGACGTCGTGACGTTAGAAACTCACGATGCAATCTTGCGCAGTTGTTATTCAAAATACAAAGATGACGGATGTTATTGACGTCGATCATTTAATTACCCTAATCGAGCAGCGTCCCGTACTATGGGACAAAACATCTGAAGAATACAAGAATAAAAATTCAAAAACAACAGCATGGAAAAAGGTGTGCGAAAATTCATTTGTGTACGACGTGAGTGGCACATTACGTTACGATGTCGTGTTTTTTTACGATGCTCATGGTAGATTTCCACGACACAATGTCGTATCGTGAAACGACGCCGCATCGTTGTACGACGCGACGTCGTATCGTGTTTATGTGTGGGAGCCCTCACACGAAACGGAAATTCCTATCATTCGAAAATCCCAATTGCCCCTACGTTCGGATTCATAATTGGAACATTGATATGAAATGCGGTTAAGCGATCGTTCGATACGACGTATAGTACGTCCCGTTTCATTTTAACCCTTACGTTAACAAACTCCTCTAAGACTCAACCTTAGACTAGTTGACAGTGATGCGAATACAATAAAATGATTATAGTTTGCGACTATGAATCCTTAGTCTATAGACTATATTCTACAGTCGGCAGTGTCAAAATGGCGTATTTTTACTGTATAAGTTATTCATTTGATGTTTAAATATATGAATTATTGTAATATTGTTATATAATGTATTGGATAATGAAGTGTGATCCTTCAATATTCCGGATAAAGTATTAATAAGTGTGGATATGTGAAAATTTCATTAATTTGGTTTGTTTACGTTTAGGTTACATTTAAAACGAACTATACTCATTAGTCATTGTATTTGTAGACACGTTTGAAACACGGTGTGTGTTTACGCCTTAAATATTGGTTTCTTCAGCTGGTACCTACTAAGTTCTGAAGGTTTAAGAAAAACTAAATATTAAATTAAATATTTTAGGAAAGACTGAACAGAGAGAAGGCGCACCAAGCTCGAAAGGTTCTGGAAGAGAAGCGGGCTGAACTGCAGCGCACCAAGTGAGTACATAATTGATGCTTAAAATCTTAATCGTAATTATATTTTAAATAAACCCACGAGATTACCTGATTTCAAATCGTATGTAGCTGCTTTAAGTTGAAACTTGTTTTTTTTAACACTTGATCTTAATCTGCCGGGCTTGATTAAATTTTGATACCTTTATTTCACATTTGACCTTAACTTTATAATCCTGTAAAGTAGTTGAATTCTATTATGCTGTAAAATAAATATGTTGTGAGAATGCCGTATGTGTTGGTCAACCATATGACATTTTAAAATACCGCCCCAGGCACTACATCGTTTAAATAGGTAAATAGTGGTTACTGCCGTCGGAGAACACAGTACAAGTCACACAACCGTACCACTACCAAACTTACATCAATGTAGACCATACCTTTTTCGTACCCTATAAATTAAACTGCTAATACATTTTAATACAAAGTATAAAAGGTTTACTATGGGTAGACCGTAGTATTTTAAATGTTTTGACAAACCCGTACTTTTAAGTAAGAACACGTACCTTTTCAGAAAGCCGTACTTTTTTGGAAATCATACTGGCAATACTAGTCGTCTCATAACGGATGAGAAAGCATAGACTGTATACACTTCAAACTCAATATCGTTCAATTAATTTTAGAAAACAACAAGAGGAGCTCCGGGACAAGCTGGGCCGGCTGGAGTCGAAGGTCCTGGTCGGGGGAGAGAACCTGCTGGAGAAGGCGGACGCGCAGCGCATGCTGCTGGAGCAAGCGGCTAAGGAGCTGGAGCAGCGCCGCCTGGTCGAGCTGCAGCTGGAGAAACATCTGCAGAAGAAGGAGGTGAGTTAGTAGTTGAGAGCGAATGTCGGCTGGAGTCGAAGGTTCTGGTCGGCGGAGAGAACCTGGTGGAGAAGGCAGCCACGCAGATGCTGGAGTAAGCGGCCAAGGAGCTGGAGCAGCGCCACCTGCGCAGCTGAAGGAGAAACATCTGCAGAATGTTCTGCAGATGTTTCTCCACCTCCTTAGGTGAGTTAGTAGTTGAGTCAAGGTCCTGGTCGGCGGACAGAAACTGCTGGAGAAGACGGCCACTCAGCGCATGCTGCTAGAGCAGGGCTGCCTGATTGAGGTGCAGCTGGAGAAACATCTCCAGAAGGAGGCGAGTTTTGCAGAACAGAACTGATAATGAGATGCATTCTTCTTCTTTTTTGGCGAATCATTTGTCTAACCTAACCAAACAAAAACAAAGAATACTCTGTCTGACAAGGAAGATGATCCAGGAGTCGGATGGACATGTAAAGTTTAATTCATCTCTTGTCGACCGACCTGGGTCCGACCGACTGAGCGGCTTACTTTTACTAACGTAACCCGAGACTGGTCACGAGAGTAAAAAAAGGAGAGAGTTTTCTTGTGTACTCCTGCATAGCTGATTAATTTTCAATGAAACCGTTCGTCGTCACCGACATCACTCTGTGGAGTTATTAAAGTATTATTTTCAAATCCCCCCAGGCGGAACGCCTCGACATCGAAGAGCGTTACTCGAGTCTGCAAGAGGAGAGCTCGGCCAAGTCACGCAAGCTCAAACGCGCCGTGCAGCTGCTGAGCGCGGCCAAGGCCGAGCTGGCGGATCAGCAGCGGGAGCAGCAGCGGGAGATGGAGGGGATCCTGGACGGAGTGAGAGCGCTGCGGAGAGAGCTGCAGCTGGCGGAGATTGTGCTGGACGCGTACATACCCAAGGAGTATCAGGTACGTTAACGAACATGCTGGAGAGGTGTCGCGTATGAGTAATGGGCGTTATTTTTTATTGCTATGCTTTTAAAGAGCATTAGAGGAATTAAACATGCTCTTTTAGAATGAGGTACTCAGGGGAAATATTCGTATCAGGGGAAATTTGGGTTGTCTTACTGCGCCTCCATATAAATACAGTGTTTCAAGTGTATTTATATTTCCTCATTAAAATTGGTTTGGTTGTTTTTGCGTCAAAGAAGTTATAATAGTCGCAGTATGGTTGTTTTTATTATTTCTTGTATTATCGAATGTCAGGTTTTCGTCAATGTTATATGAAACGTAAAGGTACCAATTGTTGTTGTTTGGCAGGCGCTGATAGAGCAGTACGTGCACTGGAACGAGCAGCTGGGGGAGTGGCAGGTGCGGTGCGTCGCCTACACCGGCAACAACATGGCCGCCCCGCCGCGCCAGCCCGCGCGCACGCCACAAGTTAGTAGCCATAAAGAAATACTACATTTCTATGAAATTATTGCTCAGTAAAAAAGAAACTACTTTTGAAAAAACCGACTTCAGCAACTAAACAGCATAAAATAATACTTTTATAATGTAGTTACAATTAATGTTCTTTTTGAAGTCGGTGTCAGTAAAGGTGAGTATAGGGCATAAACGTAAAATATACGAGCCAGAAACTATTAACCGGAACAGTACCAAAATGGCGGATTGACATATTATGCATAGTACTTTATTATCTTAGTTTGTCATTGTCTCTTTCACTATTTATTGATGTATTTTTAACTACAAACTAATAAACTACTAAAATATGACTTTAATTTTAAACAATAATGTTAACAAATGAGTTTGACACTTGAAGTACTGGCGAAAACAATACACTAAAATGGCGGCCTGGTAAAAACTTGCCCCGAAAGGTACATCATCGTTTCCATACAAATAGACTATTACAACAAGTCCATATTTCTTGGTCATGGGTTTCAAGTCAGCAATTTTCAAGCTTTTAGCTGACGCGTTACGGCGCCAGTCTGTTTGTCTCCCTTTCTCTCACGCATACGGCAGGTTTCTCCTCTCACTCTAAACCACGTGCTAACTGTATTACGTTATCACTTCTTTCGGACGCATACTTCGAACAACAATAATAACGTGTCCCATACAAAAACAAGGCTAATATCTGTCCGCGTGCTATATGCCAATAGTCACATTTCTTTAATAACGAAATGAGATAAAACTTTTAAAACATTTCAAAGTTGATTCGGTGATTTTCGCTGATTACGTCACTTCAAAATTTTATAAGTCTTAGTTTAAACATAGTGTATTTATTTAAATAAAGTGGAAAAAAGTAGAAATTGTTTGTGTTTTACTATATAACATGAATTAACCTACCGTACATTCAATAACGTATATTAATTTAGACACACATTGCACCATTGTGAGTTGTGACACGTACACGGCAGTATTCCAAGCGAGCTAAATGAAATATAAGCTTCACTCGCCGAGACGGATTTCGTACTGACTTTTGTTTAGTATCTATGTCTCATTACTGTAAATTTGTATTCCAGTTCGAGCCGCCTGACCTCTCGGAGCGCTACTTGTCGTACGCCACCGTGACGGGTGCGCGCGCGCCGTCGCGCCTCGCGCGCCCGCACGCGTCCGCCGTGCCGCGCCCGCACACCGCGCTCCGGCAGCGACAGTAGACTACACGTAGTTTACGTTTGGGTTAAATTTATCTCGGACGTACTATACCTATGACCGCTTCATAGTCGTGCTTTAAGTATTACTCGTACACTTTTCAATGTACTTATTTAGTTATTTCTCATGTTTAAAGTGTTTTGTGTGACGCAAAATTATATTTTTGTAATATGAAGAAATTCATAACATTGGCTACATATAGTTAAAAACGATCACAGTAAAAATATTTTGGAAACTATACTGAATTTGGACACACAGAATATGATATAAAATGCCCATTATATAATATAATTAATTATTTACAATCATGGAAGTTCGAACAATTTGTAGACTGTTTGCTCACTAGTAAGCAACAAGTATTTATTTATTTTAAAGTTTTACTTTGAAATTATATTATAATATAATAATATTTCACTGCCTGTATTAATGTCCTGCTAGACACCAACTTTTAACACGCAACAGTAAAATTTTATTTAGTTATTTTATGTACAGTTTTTATTTTAATTATTTTATGATTAGATTTATTTAATCTCGCTAATGCTAGTCACATTCCAATGAAAGGAATTTCAGTATTATCATGTCATTTGATAAAATTTCAATTTATTTATATCGTGATGAAAATGTGATTTTTTTTTGCTTTTTTATAAATAAATGAATTTTGTACTGATATTGTATTTTTCATTAAATACCTCGTAAAACAGATAACTATCCTCAGCTACGATCAAATGATGTTTTAAACTTCAAAATTTCACCATAGCCATTTAGATTATACAGCACCAAAAATTTGTCGTGATTTATTCAATAAATAAAATGACTCTTTTAAGTTCTGTTAACAAGAAAATTGCCTTAGAATCAAATAAATCGTCTGGAGAATATTTTTCACCGACGCCGGACAATCAATTAAACAAAATTAAACAAAAAAAACATAAGGTAAATAGTTAAATTTATACATCAATACATCATCAACTAGTTCGTCAATGTTATATGAAACGTAAAGGTACCAATTGTTGTTGTTTGGCAGGCGCTGATAGAGCAGTACGTGCACTGGAACGAGCAGCTGGGGGAGTGGCAGGTGCGGTGCGTCGCCTACACCGGCAACAACATGGCCGCCCCGCCGCGCCAGCCCGCGCGCACGCCACAAGTTAGTAGCCATAAAGAAATACTACATTTCTATGAAATTATTGCTCAGTAAAAAAGAAACTACTTTTGAAAAAACCGACTTCAGCAACTAAACAGCATAAAATAATACTTTTATAATGTAGTTACAATTAATGTTCTTTTTGAAGTCGGTGTCAGTAAAGGTGAGTATAGGGCATAAACGTAAAATATACGAGCCAGAAACTATTAACCGGAACAGTACCAAAATGGCGGATTGACATATTATGCATAGTACTTTATTATCTTAGTTTGTCATTGTCTCTTTCACTATTTATTGATGTATTTTTAACTACAAACTAATAAACTACTAAAATATGACTTTAATTTTAAACAATAATGTTAACAAATGAGTTTGACACTTGAAGTACTGGCGAAAACAATACACTAAAATGGCGGCCTGGTAAAAACTTGCCCCGAAAGGTACATCATCGTTTCCATACAAATAGACTATTACAACAAGTCCATATGATTTCTTGGTCATGGGTTTCAAGTCAGCAATTTTCAAGCTTTTAGCTGACGCGTTACGGCGCCAGTCTGTTTGTCTCCCTTTCTCTCACGCATACGGCAGGTTTCTCCTCTCACTCTAAACCACGTGCTAACTGTATTACGTTATCACTTCTTTCGGACGCATACTTCGAACAACAATAATAACGTGTCCCATACAAAAACAAGGCTAATATCTGTCCGCGTGCTATATGCCAATAGTCACATTTCTTTAATAACGAAATGAGATAAAACTTTTAAAACATTTCAAAGTTGATTCGGTGATTTTCGCTGATTACGTCACTTCAAAATTTTATAAGTCTTAGTTTAAACATAGTGTATTTATTTAAATAAAGTGGAAAAAAGTAGAAATTGTTTGTGTTTTACTATATAACATGAATTAACCTACCGTACATTCAATAACGTATATTAATTTAGACACACATTGCACCATTGTGAGTTGTGACACGTACACGGCAGTATTCCAAGCGAGCTAAATGAAATATAAGCTTCACTCGCCGAGACGGATTTCGTACTGACTTTTGTTTAGTATCTATGTCTCATTACTGTAAATTTGTATTCCAGTTCGAGCCGCCTGACCTCTCGGAGCGCTACTTGTCGTACGCCACCGTGACGGGTGCGCGCGCGCCGTCGCGCCTCGCGCGCCCGCACGCGTCCGCCGTGCCGCGCCCGCACACCGCGCTCCGGCAGCGACAGTAGACTACACGTAGTTTACGTTTGGGTTAAATTTATCTCGGACGTACTATACCTATGACCGCTTCATAGTCGTGCTTCAAGTATTACTCGTACACTTTTCAATGTACTTATTTAGTTATTTCTCATGTTTAAAGTGTTTTGTGTGACGCAAAATTATATTTTTGTAATATGAAGAAATTCATAACATTGGCTACATATAGTTAAAAACGATCACAGTAAAAATATTTTGGAAACTATACTGAATTTGGACACACAGAATATGATATAAAATGCCCATTATATAATATAATTAATTATTTACAATCATGGAAGTTCGAACAATTTGTAGACTGTTTGCTCACTAGTAAGCAACAAGTATTTATTTATTTTAAAGTTTTACTTTGAAATTATATTATAATATAATAATATTTCACTGCCTGTATTAATGTCCTGCTAGACACCAACTTTTAACACGCAACAGTAAAATTTTATTTAGTTATTTTATGTACAGTTTTTATTTTAATTATTTTATGATTAGATTTATTTAATCTCGCTAATGCTAGTCACATTCCAATGAAAGGAATTTCAGTATTATCATGTCATTTGATAAAATTTCAATTTATTTATATCGTGATGAAAATGTGATTTTTTTTTGCTTTTTTATAAATAAATGAATTTTGTACTGATATTGTATTTTTCATTAAATACCTCGTAAAACAGATAACTATCCTCAGCTACGATCAAATGATGTTTTAAACTTCAAAATTTCACCATAGCCATTTAGATTATACAGCACCAAAAATTTGTCGTGATTTATTCAATAAATAAAATGACTCTTTTAAGTTCTGTTAACAAGAAAATTGCCTTAGAATCAAATAAATCGTCTGGAGAATATTTTTCACCGACGCCGGACAATCAATTAAACAAAATTAAACAAAAAAAACATAAGGTAAATAGTTAAATTTATACATCAATACATCATCAACTAGTTCGTCAATGTTATATGAAACGTAAAGGTACCAATTGTTGTTGTTTGGCAGGCGCTGATAGAGCAGTACGTGCACTGGAACGAGCAGCTGGGGGAGTGGCAGGTGCGGTGCGTCGCCTACACCGGCAACAACATGGCCGCCCCGCCGCGCCAGCCCGCGCGCACGCCACAAGTTAGTAGCCATAAAGAAATACTACATTTCTATGAAATTATTGCTCAGTAAAAAAGAAACTACTTTTGAAAAAACCGACTTCAGCAACTAAACAGCATAAAATAATACTTTTATAATGTAGTTACAATTAATGTTCTTTTTGAAGTCGGTGTCAGTAAAGGTGAGTATAGGGCATAAACGTAAAATATACGAGCCAGAAACTATTAACCGGAACAGTACCAAAATGGCGGATTGACATATTATGCATAGTACTTTATTATCTTAGTTTGTCATTGTCTCTTTCACTATTTATTGATGTATTTTTAACTACAAACTAATAAACTACTAAAATATGACTTTAATTTTAAACAATAATGTTAACAAATGAGTTTGACACTTGAAGTACTGGCGAAAACAATACACTAAAATGGCGGCCTGGTAAAAACTTGCCCCGAAAGGTACATCATCGTTTCCATACAAATAGACTATTACAACAAGTCCATATGATTTCTTGGTCATGGGTTTCAAGTCAGCAATTTTCAAGCTTTTAGCTGACGCGTTACGGCGCCAGTCTGTTTGTCTCCCTTTCTCTCACGCATACGGCAGGTTTCTCCTCTCACTCTAAACCACGTGCTAACTGTATTACGTTATCACTTCTTTCGGACGCATACTTCGAACAACAATAATAACGTGTCCCATACAAAAACAAGGCTAATATCTGTCCGCGTGCTATATGCCAATAGTCACATTTCTTTAATAACGAAATGAGATAAAACTTTTAAAACATTTCAAAGTTGATTCGGTGATTTTCGCTGATTACGTCACTTCAAAATTTTATAAGTCTTAGTTTAAACATAGTGTATTTATTTAAATAAAGTGGAAAAAAGTAGAAATTGTTTGTGTTTTACTATATAACATGAATTAACCTACCGTACATTCAATAACGTATATTAATTTAGACACACATTGCACCATTGTGAGTTGTGACACGTACACGGCAGTATTCCAAGCGAGCTAAATGAAATATAAGCTTCACTCGCCGAGACGGATTTCGTACTGACTTTTGTTTAGTATCTATGTCTCATTACTGTAAATTTGTATTCCAGTTCGAGCCGCCTGACCTCTCGGAGCGCTACTTGTCGTACGCCACCGTGACGGGTGCGCGCGCGCCGTCGCGCCTCGCGCGCCCGCACGCGTCCGCCGTGCCGCGCCCGCACACCGCGCTCCGGCAGCGACAGTAGACTACACGTAGTTTACGTTTGGGTTAAATTTATCTCGGACGTACTATACCTATGACCGCTTCATAGTCGTGCTTCAAGTATTACTCGTACACTTTTCAATGTACTTATTTAGTTATTTCTCATGTTTAAAGTGTTTTGTGTGACGCAAAATTATATTTTTGTAATATGAAGAAATTCATAACATTGGCTACATATAGTTAAAAACGATCACAGTAAAAATATTTTGGAAACTATACTGAATTTGGACACACAGAATATGATATAAAATGCCCATTATATAATATAATTAATTATTTACAATCATGGAAGTTCGAACAATTTGTAGACTGTTTGCTCACTAGTAAGCAACAAGTATTTATTTATTTTAAAGTTTTACTTTGAAATTATATTATAATATAATAATATTTCACTGCCTGTATTAATGTCCTGCTAGACACCAACTTTTAACACGCAACAGTAAAATTTTATTTAGTTATTTTATGTACAGTTTTTATTTTAATTATTTTATGATTAGATTTATTTAATCTCGCTAATGCTAGTCACATTCCAATGAAAGGAATTTCAGTATTATCATGTCATTTGATAAAATTTCAATTTATTTATATCGTGATGAAAATGTGATTTTTTTTTGCTTTTTTATAAATAAATGAATTTTGTACTGATATTGTATTTTTCATTAAATACCTCGTAAAACAGATAACTATCCTCAGCTACGATCAAATGATGTTTTAAACTTCAAAATTTCACCATAGCCATTTAGATTATACAGCACCAAAAATTTGTCGTGATTTATTCAATAAATAAAATGACTCTTTTAAGTTCTGTTAACAAGAAAATTGCCTTAGAATCAAATAAATCGTCTGGAGAATATTTTTCACCGACGCCGGACAATCAATTAAACAAAATTAAACAAAAAAAACATAAGGTAAATAGTTAAATTTATACATCAATACATCATCAACTAGTTCGTCAATGTTATATGAAACGTAAAGGTACCAATTGTTGTTGTTTGGCAGGCGCTGATAGAGCAGTACGTGCACTGGAACGAGCAGCTGGGGGAGTGGCAGGTGCGGTGCGTCGCCTACACCGGCAACAACATGGCCGCCCCGCCGCGCCAGCCCGCGCGCACGCCACAAGTTAGTAGCCATAAAGAAATACTACATTTCTATGAAATTATTGCTCAGTAAAAAAGAAACTACTTTTGAAAAAACCGACTTCAGCAACTAAACAGCATAAAATAATACTTTTATAATGTAGTTACAATTAATGTTCTTTTTGAAGTCGGTGTCAGTAAAGGTGAGTATAGGGCATAAACGTAAAATATACGAGCCAGAAACTATTAACCGGAACAGTACCAAAATGGCGGATTGACATATTATGCATAGTACTTTATTATCTTAGTTTGTCATTGTCTCTTTCACTATTTATTGATGTATTTTTAACTACAAACTAATAAACTACTAAAATATGACTTTAATTTTAAACAATAATGTTAACAAATGAGTTTGACACTTGAAGTACTGGCGAAAACAATACACTAAAATGGCGGCCTGGTAAAAACTTGCCCCGAAAGGTACATCATCGTTTCCATACAAATAGACTATTACAACAAGTCCATATGATTTCTTGGTCATGGGTTTCAAGTCAGCAATTTTCAAGCTTTTAGCTGACGCGTTACGGCGCCAGTCTGTTTGTCTCCCTTTCTCTCACGCATACGGCAGGTTTCTCCTCTCACTCTAAACCACGTGCTAACTGTATTACGTTATCACTTCTTTCGGACGCATACTTCGAACAACAATAATAACGTGTCCCATACAAAAACAAGGCTAATATCTGTCCGCGTGCTATATGCCAATAGTCACATTTCTTTAATAACGAAATGAGATAAAACTTTTAAAACATTTCAAAGTTGATTCGGTGATTTTCGCTGATTACGTCACTTCAAAATTTTATAAGTCTTAGTTTAAACATAGTGTATTTATTTAAATAAAGTGGAAAAAAGTAGAAATTGTTTGTGTTTTACTATATAACATGAATTAACCTACCGTACATTCAATAACGTATATTAATTTAGACACACATTGCACCATTGTGAGTTGTGACACGTACACGGCAGTATTCCAAGCGAGCTAAATGAAATATAAGCTTCACTCGCCGAGACGGATTTCGTACTGACTTTTGTTTAGTATCTATGTCTCATTACTGTAAATTTGTATTCCAGTTCGAGCCGCCTGACCTCTCGGAGCGCTACTTGTCGTACGCCACCGTGACGGGTGCGCGCGCGCCGTCGCGCCTCGCGCGCCCGCACGCGTCCGCCGTGCCGCGCCCGCACACCGCGCTCCGGCAGCGACAGTAGACTACACGTAGTTTACGTTTGGGTTAAATTTATCTCGGACGTACTATACCTATGACCGCTTCATAGTCGTGCTTCAAGTATTACTCGTACACTTTTCAATGTACTTATTTAGTTATTTCTCATGTTTAAAGTGTTTTGTGTGACGCAAAATTATATTTTTGTAATATGAAGAAATTCATAACATTGGCTACATATATAGTTAAAAACGATCACAGTAAAAATATTTTGGAAACTATACTGAATTTGGACACACAGAATATGATATAAAATGCCCATTATATAATATAATTAATTATTTACAATCATGGAAGTTCGAACAATTTGTAGACTGTTTGCTCACTAGTAAGCAACAAGTATTTATTTATTTTAAAGTTTTACTTTGAAATTATATTATAATATAATAATATTTCACTGCCTGTATTAATGTCCTGCTAGACACCAACTTTTAACACGCAACAGTAAAATTTTATTTAGTTATTTTATGTACAGTTTTTATTTTAATTATTTTATGATTAGATTTATTTAATCTCGCTAATGCTAGTCACATTCCAATGAAAGGAATTTCAGTATTATCATGTCATTTGATAAAATTTCAATTTATTTATATCGTGATGAAAATGTGATTTTTTTTTGCTTTTTTATAAATAAATGAATTTTGTACTGATATTGTATTTTTCATTAAATACCTCGTAAAACAGATAACTATCCTCAGCTACGATCAAATGATGTTTTAAACTTCAAAATTTCACCATAGCCATTTAGATTATACAGCACCAAAAATTTGTCGTGATTTATTCAATAAATAAAATGACTCTTTTAAGTTCTGTTAACAAGAAAATTGCCTTAGAATCAAATAAATCGTCTGGAGAATATTTTTCACCGACGCCGGACAATCAATTAAACAAAATTAAACAAAAAAAACATAAGGTAAATAGTTAAATTTATACATCAATACATCATCAACTAGTTCGTCAATGTTATATGAAACGTAAAGGTACCAATTGTTGTTGTTTGGCAGGCGCTGATAGAGCAGTACGTGCACTGGAACGAGCAGCTGGGGGAGTGGCAGGTGCGGTGCGTCGCCTACACCGGCAACAACATGGCCGCCCCGCCGCGCCAGCCCGCGCGCACGCCACAAGTTAGTAGCCATAAAGAAATACTACATTTCTATGAAATTATTGCTCAGTAAAAAAGAAACTACTTTTGAAAAAACCGACTTCAGCAACTAAACAGCATAAAATAATACTTTTATAATGTAGTTACAATTAATGTTCTTTTTGAAGTCGGTGTCAGTAAAGGTGAGTATAGGGCATAAACGTAAAATATACGAGCCAGAAACTATTAACCGGAACAGTACCAAAATGGCGGATTGACATATTATGCATAGTACTTTATTATCTTAGTTTGTCATTGTCTCTTTCACTATTTATTGATGTATTTTTAACTACAAACTAATAAACTACTAAAATATGACTTTAATTTTAAACAATAATGTTAACAAATGAGTTTGACACTTGAAGTACTGGCGAAAACAATACACTAAAATGGCGGCCTGGTAAAAACTTGCCCCGAAAGGTACATCATCGTTTCCATACAAATAGACTATTACAACAAGTCCATATGATTTCTTGGTCATGGGTTTCAAGTCAGCAATTTTCAAGCTTTTAGCTGACGCGTTACGGCGCCAGTCTGTTTGTCTCCCTTTCTCTCACGCATACGGCAGGTTTCTCCTCTCACTCTAAACCACGTGCTAACTGTATTACGTTATCACTTCTTTCGGACGCATACTTCGAACAACAATAATAACGTGTCCCATACAAAAACAAGGCTAATATCTGTCCGCGTGCTATATGCCAATAGTCACATTTCTTTAATAACGAAATGAGATAAAACTTTTAAAACATTTCAAAGTTGATTCGGTGATTTTCGCTGATTACGTCACTTCAAAATTTTATAAGTCTTAGTTTAAACATAGTGTATTTATTTAAATAAAGTGGAAAAAAGTAGAAATTGTTTGTGTTTTACTATATAACATGAATTAACCTACCGTACATTCAATAACGTATATTAATTTAGACACACATTGCACCATTGTGAGTTGTGACACGTACACGGCAGTATTCCAAGCGAGCTAAATGAAATATAAGCTTCACTCGCCGAGACGGATTTCGTACTGACTTTTGTTTAGTATCTATGTCTCATTACTGTAAATTTGTATTCCAGTTCGAGCCGCCTGACCTCTCGGAGCGCTACTTGTCGTACGCCACCGTGACGGGTGCGCGCGCGCCGTCGCGCCTCGCGCGCCCGCACGCGTCCGCCGTGCCGCGCCCGCACACCGCGCTCCGGCAGCGACAGTAGACTACACGTAGTTTACGTTTGGGTTAAATTTATCTCGGACGTACTATACCTATGACCGCTTCATAGTCGTGCTTCAAGTATTACTCGTACACTTTTCAATGTACTTATTTAGTTATTTCTCATGTTTAAAGTGTTTTGTGTGACGCAAAATTATATTTTTGTAATATGAAGAAATTCATAACATTGGCTACATATAGTTAAAAACGATCACAGTAAAAATATTTTGGAAACTATACTGAATTTGGACACACAGAATATGATATAAAATGCCCATTATATAATATAATTAATTATTTACAATCATGGAAGTTCGAACAATTTGTAGACTGTTTGCTCACTAGTAAGCAACAAGTATTTATTTATTTTAAAGTTTTACTTTGAAATTATATTATAATATAATAATATTTCACTGCCTGTATTAATGTCCTGCTAGACACCAACTTTTAACACGCAACAGTAAAATTTTATTTAGTTATTTTATGTACAGTTTTTATTTTAATTATTTTATGATTAGATTTATTTAATCTCGCTAATGCTAGTCACATTCCAATGAAAGGAATTTCAGTATTATCATGTCATTTGATAAAATTTCAATTTATTTATATCGTGATGAAAATGTGATTTTTTTTTGCTTTTTTATAAATAAATGAATTTTGTACTGATATTGTATTTTTCATTAAATACCTCGTAAAACAGATAACTATCCTCAGCTACGATCAAATGATGTTTCAAACTTCAAAATTTCACCATAGCCATTTAGATTATACAGCACCAAAAATTTGTCGTGATTTATTCAATAAATAAAATGACTCTTTTAAGTTCTGTTAACAAGAAAATTGCCTTAGAATCAAATAAATCGTCTGGAGAATATTTTTCACCGACGCCGGACAATCAATTAAACAAAATTAAACAAAAAAAACATAAGGTAAATAGTTAAATTTATACATCAATACATCATCAACTAGTTCGTCAATGTTATATGAAACGTAAAGGTACCAATTGTTGTTGTTTGGCAGGCGCTGATAGAGCAGTACGTGCACTGGAACGAGCAGCTGGGGGAGTGGCAGGTGCGGTGCGTCGCCTACACCGGCAACAACATGGCCGCCCCGCCGCGCCAGCCCGCGCGCACGCCACAAGTTAGTAGCCATAAAGAAATACTACATTTCTATGAAATTATTGCTCAGTAAAAAAGAAACTACTTTTGAAAAAACCGACTTCAGCAACTAAACAGCATAAAATAATACTTTTATAATGTAGTTACAATTAATGTTCTTTTTGAAGTCGGTGTCAGTAAAGGTGAGTATAGGGCATAAACGTAAAATATACGAGCCAGAAACTATTAACCGGAACAGTACCAAAATGGCGGATTGACATATTATGCATAGTACTTTATTATCTTAGTTTGTCATTGTCTCTTTCACTATTTATTGATGTATTTTTAACTACAAACTAATAAACTACTAAAATATGACTTTAATTTTAAACAATAATGTTAACAAATGAGTTTGACACTTGAAGTACTGGCGAAAACAATACACTAAAATGGCGGCCTGGTAAAAACTTGCCCCGAAAGGTACATCATCGTTTCCATACAAATAGACTATTACAACAAGTCCATATGATTTCTTGGTCATGGGTTTCAAGTCAGCAATTTTCAAGCTTTTAGCTGACGCGTTACGGCGCCAGTCTGTTTGTCTCCCTTTCTCTCACGCATACGGCAGGTTTCTCCTCTCACTCTAAACCACGTGCTAACTGTATTACGTTATCACTTCTTTCGGACGCATACTTCGAACAACAATAATAACGTGTCCCATACAAAAACAAGGCTAATATCTGTCCGCGTGCTATATGCCAATAGTCACATTTCTTTAATAACGAAATGAGATAAAACTTTTAAAACATTTCAAAGTTGATTCGGTGATTTTCGCTGATTACGTCACTTCAAAATTTTATAAGTCTTAGTTTAAACATAGTGTATTTATTTAAATAAAGTGGAAAAAAGTAGAAATTGTTTGTGTTTTACTATATAACATGAATTAACCTACCGTACATTCAATAACGTATATTAATTTAGACACACATTGCACCATTGTGAGTTGTGACACGTACACGGCAGTATTCCAAGCGAGCTAAATGAAATATAAGCTTCACTCGCCGAGACGGATTTCGTACTGACTTTTGTTTAGTATCTATGTCTCATTACTGTAAATTTGTATTCCAGTTCGAGCCGCCTGACCTCTCGGAGCGCTACTTGTCGTACGCCACCGTGACGGGTGCGCGCGCGCCGTCGCGCCTCGCGCGCCCGCACGCGTCCGCCGTGCCGCGCCCGCACACCGCGCTCCGGCAGCGACAGTAGACTACACGTAGTTTACGTTTGGGTTAAATTTATCTCGGACGTACTATACCTATGACCGCTTCATAGTCGTGCTTCAAGTATTACTCGTACACTTTTCAATGTACTTATTTAGTTATTTCTCATGTTTAAAGTGTTTTGTGTGACGCAAAATTATATTTTTGTAATATGAAGAAATTCATAACATTGGCTACATATAGTTAAAAACGATCACAGTAAAAATATTTTGGAAACTATACTGAATTTGGACACACAGAATATGATATAAAATGCCCATTATATAATATAATTAATTATTTACAATCATGGAAGTTCGAACAATTTGTAGACTGTTTGCTCACTAGTAAGCAACAAGTATTTATTTATTTTAAAGTTTTACTTTGAAATTATATTATAATATAATAATATTTCACTGCCTGTATTAATGTCCTGCTAGACACCAACTTTTAACACGCAACAGTAAAATTTTATTTAGTTATTTTATGTACAGTTTTTATTTTAATTATTTTATGATTAGATTTATTTAATCTCGCTAATGCTAGTCACATTCCAATGAAAGGAATTTCAGTATTATCATGTCATTTGATAAAATTTCAATTTATTTATATCGTGATGAAAATGTGATTTTTTTTTGCTTTTTTATAAATAAATGAATTTTGTACTGATATTGTATTTTTCATTAAATACCTCGTAAAACAGATAACTATCCTCAGCTACGATCAAATGATGTTTCAAACTTCAAAATTTCACCATAGCCATTTAGATTATACAGCACCAAAAATTTGTCGTGATTTATTCAATAAATAAAATGACTCTTTTAAGTTCTGTTAACAAGAAAATTGCCTTAGAATCAAATAAATCGTCTGGAGAATATTTTTCACCGACGCCGGACAATCAATTAAACAAAATTAAACAAAAAAAACATAAGGTAAATAGTTAAATTTATACATCAATACATCATCAACTAGTTCGTCAATGTTATATGAAACGTAAAGGTACCAATTGTTGTTGTTTGGCAGGCGCTGATAGAGCAGTACGTGCACTGGAACGAGCAGCTGGGGGAGTGGCAGGTGCGGTGCGTCGCCTACACCGGCAACAACATGGCCGCCCCGCCGCGCCAGCCCGCGCGCACGCCACAAGTTAGTAGCCATAAAGAAATACTACATTTCTATGAAATTATTGCTCAGTAAAAAGAAACTACTTTTGAAAAAACCGACTTCAGCAACTAAACAGCATAAAATAATACTTTTATAATGTAGTTACAATTAATGTTCTTTTTGAAGTCGGTGTCAGTAAAGGTGAGTATAGGGCATAAACGTAAAATATACGAGCCAGAAACTATTAACCGGAACAGTACCAAAATGGCGGATTGACATATTATGCATAGTACTTTATTATCTTAGTTTGTCATTGTCTCTTTCACTATTTATTGATGTATTTTTAACTACAAACTAATAAACTACTAAAATATGACTTTAATTTTAAACAATAATGTTAACAAATGAGTTTGACACTTGAAGTACTGGCGAAAACAATACACTAAAATGGCGGCCTGGTAAAAACTTGCCCCGAAAGGTACATCATCGTTTCCATACAAATAGACTATTACAACAAGTCCATATGATTTCTTGGTCATGGGTTTCAAGTCAGCAATTTTCAAGCTTTTAGCTGACGCGTTACGGCGCCAGTCTGTTTGTCTCCCTTTCTCTCACGCATACGGCAGGTTTCTCCTCTCACTCTAAACCACGTGCTTAACTGTATTACGTTATCACTTCTTTCGGACGCATACTTCGAACAACAATAATAACGTGTCCCATACAAAAACAAGGCTAATATCTGTCCGCGTGCTATATGCCAATAGTCACATTTCTTTAATAACGAAATGAGATAAAACTTTTAAAACATTTCAAAGTTGATTCGGTGATTTTCGCTGATTACGTCACTTCAAAATTTTATAAGTCTTAGTTTAAACATAGTGTATTTATTTAAATAAAGTGGAAAAAAGTAGAAATTGTTTGTGTTTTACTATATAACATGAATTAACCTACCGTACATTCAATAACGTATATTAATTTAGACACACATTGCACCATTGTGAGTTGTGACACGTACACGGCAGTATTCCAAGCGAGCTAAATGAAATATAAGCTTCACTCGCCGAGACGGATTTCGTACTGACTTTTGTTTAGTATCTATGTCTCATTACTGTAAATTTGTATTCCAGTTCGAGCCGCCTGACCTCTCGGAGCGCTACTTGTCGTACGCCACCGTGACGGGTGCGCGCGCGCCGTCGCGCCTCGCGCGCCCGCACGCGTCCGCCGTGCCGCGCCCGCACACCGCGCTCCGGCAGCGACAGTAGACTACACGTAGTTTACGTTTGGGTTAAATTTATCTCGGACGTACTATACCTATGACCGCTTCATAGTCGTGCTTCAAGTATTACTCGTACACTTTTCAATGTACTTATTTAGTTATTTCTCATGTTTAAAGTGTTTTGTGTGACGCAAAATTATATTTTTGTAATATGAAGAAATTCATAACATTGGCTACATATATAGTTAAAAACGATCACAGTAAAAATATTTTGGAAACTATACTGAATTTGGACACACAGAATATGATATAAAATGCCCATTATATAATATAATTAATTATTTACAATCATGGAAGTTCGAACAATTTGTAGACTGTTTGCTCACTAGTAAGCAACAAGTATTTATTTATTTTAAAGTTTTACTTTGAAATTATATTATAATATAATAATATTTCACTGCCTGTATTAATGTCCTGCTAGACACCAACTTTTAACACGCAACAGTAAAATTTTATTTAGTTATTTTATGTACAGTTTTTATTTTAATTATTTTATGATTAGATTTATTTAATCTCGCTAATGCTAGTCACATTCCAATGAAAGGAATTTCAGTATTATCATGTCATTTGATAAAATTTCAATTTATTTATATCGTGATGAAAATGTGATTTTTTTTTGCTTTTTTATAAATAAATGAATTTTGTACTGATATTGTATTTTTCATTAAATACCTCGTAAAACAGATAACTATCCTCAGCTACGATCAAATGATGTTTTAAACTTCAAAATTTCACCATAGCCATTTAGATTATACAGCACCAAAAATTTGTCGTGATTTATTCAATAAATAAAATGACTCTTTTAAGTTCTGTTAACAAGAAAATTGCCTTAGAATCAAATAAATCGTCTGGAGAATATTTTTCACCGACGCCGGACAATCAATTAAACAAAATTAAACAAAAAAAACATAAGGTAAATAGTTAAATTTATACATCAACTAGCTGACCCTTGCCCACTTCGTTGAGCATAAAAACAGTTTATGATGAAATTCAACTAAAAAAAACAACCCCTAACTCGGGAACGCGGAACCCGCAACGCGGGAACCCGGAACCCGCAGCATGGGAACCCGAAACCCGCAACCCGCAACGCGGGAACGCGGAACCCGCAGCATGGGAACCCAAAACCCGCAACGCGGGAACCCGGAACCCGCAAAGCGGGAACCCGGAACCCGCAACGCGGGAACCCGGAACCCGCGACGCGGGAACCCGGAACCCGCAACGCGGGAACCCGGAACCCGCAACGCGGGAACCCGGAACCCGCAACGCGGGAACCCGGAACCCGCAACGCGGGAACCCGGAACCCGCAACGCGGGAACGCGGAACCCGCAACGCGGAACCCGGAACCCGCAACGCGGAACCCGCAACGCGGAACCCGCAACCCGAAACCCGCAACGCGGAACCCGCAATGCGGAACCCGCAACGCGGAACCCGCAACGCGGGAACGCGGAACCCGCAACGCGGGAACGCGGAAACCGCAACGCGGGAACCCGGAATCCGCACCATGGGAACCCGAAACCCGCAACGCGGAACCCGCTACGCGGGAACCCGGAACCCACAACGCGGGGACCCGGAACCCGCAACGCGGGAACCCGGAACCCGCAACGCGGAACCCGCAGCATGAAAACCCGAAACCTGCAACGCGGGAACCCGGAACCCGCAACGCGGGAACCCGGAACCCGCAACGCGGGAACCAGGAACCCGCAACGCGGAAACCCGGAACCCGCAACGCGGGAACCCGGAACCCGCAATGCGGGAACCCGGAACCCGCAACGCGGGAACCCGGAACCCGCAACGCGGAACCCGCAACGTGGAACCCGCAACGCGGAACCCGCAACTTGCAACACGGGAACCCTGAACCCGCGATGCGGAACCCGGAACCCGCAACACGGGAACCCGGAACCCGCAACGCGGAACCCACAACGCCAAACCCTTCCGTGAACGTTGCTGGTTCTGCGCTGTCAAATGGAATAAATAGTATCCTATGTCCGTCTACTGGCACTAAGTTACTTCCTCACCAATTTTCAACCATATCGATAAAGCCGTTCTCGAGTTATAAATAATTCATTTAACTAACACGACTTACTTTAATACAAAAAGCTGATGTAAAGATGAAACTAACATAAGCTAACGCCCGGTGAATGCTCCCGTCACAGTCGGTCCAGCCGATTCGGTGATCATTAGTTAGATAACGATGATGATGATGAAAAGAAGCCTTAATTAATCCTTATAACTTTAGCTATCTACCAGTGAAAGTCTCGTTAAAATCGGTCCAGCCGTTCCAGAGATTAGCCGGAGCAAAGAGACACGCTAACAGACAGACAGACATTTTTTTTAAATTGCATTTTCGTTTTCAGTAGCAAGAAAAAAAAAAAGACAGAACAGACAGACGTTAACTTCGCACAAAGACAAATGACGACATAGTGGCGTCATATCATGACGTTTTCGATTTTTTTTTTTATTGTTCGTGAATTATGACCATGGATCTAACTCCTTCGATCTGATTTTTAAATTAACATTTATAATATATTCTTATTACAACTTATAACTTAAGTACTTTTTTTAAATAGGTATATTTATAGTTGTTAAAAGATTAATCGATTTTTTGAGTAAGTCTCTAGTGTTTAATAAGAAAAAGTGTTAACTGACGTAACATTATCACGACGTTTATTTCATTAAATCATAATTTGTATATTATATTTAAGATCGTTTATCAGTGAAAGCAAATCGTAAAAAAACTCATATTGGTTATGTTCACAATAAATATCTAATAATTATTAAATAAAGTTTAGTAAATTCTGCAGTTTTAACAAAAAGAAAATATTTATTTTATTATGTCGTCGTTACAACGTTACGTCGCTCATTTTTGATAAACTGTCAAATGTTACCTATTAAAATGACCCGACTATTTATTAGTGGTGGACAAATAGTTTAATGAATCCAAATAGTTTAAGTTTATGTTAATACGTTATTTATAGCATTTCATAATTTTTATTTTCCATTTGTAAACAATGTCGTTACCATGACACCAGTGTCATATAAACTGGCAACGACGTGAATCGATTGAGCCCAGGTTCAAACCCCGCGTGACCATCACGTATTTTCTTCTTTTTTCTAATTTTCTGCTTATTTTTTTCAACATTTTCTTTCATAATAACCTTTTCGTGACAATAACGAACATACCGTAAAAAAAATTGCGAAATTGGTCAAGCCGTTGTCGAAGCGCACACGACGTAAGAAATTTTGGAGGTCGTTTTTTTACACTTTGGGCTACATTTTTGGGGTTTTAGTAAGGAACCCTACTTTTTTTAAACATATAATATAGCCTATGTTCAGCGCTAGGAATGTAGCTTTCCAACGGTGAAAGAATTTTTCATATTGGTTCAATGGTTTCAGAGCCTATTCCATTCAAACAAACAAACAAACAAACAAACAATCAAACATTACCTCTTTATAATATTAGTATAGATACATCATCAACTAGTTCGTCAATGTTATATGAAACGTAAAGGTACCAATTGTTGTTGTTTGGCAGGCGCTGATAGAGCAGTACGTGCACTGGAACGAGCAGCTGGGGGAGTGGCAGGTGCGGTGCGTCGCCTACACCGGCAACAACATGGCCGCCCCGCCGCGCCAGCCCGCGCGCACGCCACAAGTTAGTAGCCATAAAGAAATACTACATTTCTATGAAATTATTGCTCAGTAAAAAAGAAACTACTTTTGAAAAAACCGACTTCAGCAACTAAACAGCATAAAATAATACTTTTATAATGTAGTTACAATTAATGTTCTTTTTGAAGTCGGTGTCAGTAAAGGTGAGTATAGGGCATAAACGTAAAATATACGAGCCAGAAACTATTAACCGGAACAGTACCAAAATGGCGGATTGACATATTATGCATAGTACTTTATTATCTTAGTTTGTCATTGTCTCTTTCACTATTTATTGATGTATTTTTAACTACAAACTAATAAACTACTAAAATATGACTTTAATTTTAAACAATAATGTTAACAAATGAGTTTGACACTTGAAGTACTGGCGAAAACAATACACTAAAATGGCGGCCTGGTAAAAACTTGCCCCGAAAGGTACATCATCGTTTCCATACAAATAGACTATTACAACAAGTCCATATGATTTCTTGGTCATGGGTTTCAAGTCAGCAATTTTCAAGCTTTTAGCTGACGCGTTACGGCGCCAGTCTGTTTGTCTCCCTTTCTCTCACGCATACGGCAGGTTTCTCCTCTCACTCTAAACCACGTGCTAACTGTATTACGTTATCACTTCTTTCGGACGCATACTTCGAACAACAATAATAACGTGTCCCATACAAAAACAAGGCTAATATCTGTCCGCGTGCTATATGCCAATAGTCACATTTCTTTAATAACGAAATGAGATAAAACTTTTAAAACATTTCAAAGTTGATTCGGTGATTTTCGCTGATTACGTCACTTCAAAATTTTATAAGTCTTAGTTTAAACATAGTGTATTTATTTAAATAAAGTGGAAAAAAGTAGAAATTGTTTGTGTTTTACTATATAACATGAATTAACCTACCGTACATTCAATAACGTATATTAATTTAGACACACATTGCACCATTGTGAGTTGTGACACGTACACGGCAGTATTCCAAGCGAGCTAAATGAAATATAAGCTTCACTCGCCGAGACGGATTTCGTACTGACTTTTGTTTAGTATCTATGTCTCATTACTGTAAATTTGTATTCCAGTTCGAGCCGCCTGACCTCTCGGAGCGCTACTTGTCGTACGCCACCGTGACGGGTGCGCGCGCGCCGTCGCGCCTCGCGCGCCCGCACGCGTCCGCCGTGCCGCGCCCGCACACCGCGCTCCGGCAGCGACAGTAGACTACACGTAGTTTACGTTTGGGTTAAATTTATCTCGGACGTACTATACCTATGACCGCTTCATAGTCGTGCTTCAAGTATTACTCGTACACTTTTCAATGTACTTATTTAGTTATTTCTCATGTTTAAAGTGTTTTGTGTGACGCAAAATTATATTTTTGTAATATGAAGAAATTCATAACATTGGCTACATATAGTTAAAAACGATCACAGTAAAAATATTTTGGAAACTATACTGAATTTGGACACACAGAATATGATATAAAATGCCCATTATATAATATAATTAATTATTTACAATCATGGAAGTTCGAACAATTTGTAGACTGTTTGCTCACTAGTAAGCAACAAGTATTTATTTATTTTAAAGTTTTACTTTGAAATTATATTATAATATAATAATATTTCACTGCCTGTATTAATGTCCTGCTAGACACCAACTTTTAACACGCAACAGTAAAATTTTATTTAGTTATTTTATGTACAGTTTTTATTTTAATTATTTTATTTAATCTCGCTAATGCTAGTCACATTCCAATGAAAGGAATTTCAGTATTATCATGTCATTTGATAAAATTTCAATTTATTTATATCGTGATGAAAATGTGATTTTTTTTTGCTTTTTTATAAATAAATGAATTTTGTACTGATATTGTATTTTTCATTAAATACCTCGTAAAACAGATAACTATCCTCAGCTACGATCAAATGATGTTTTAAACTTCAAAATTTCACCATAGCCATTTAGATTATACAGCACCAAAAATTTGTCGTGATTTATTCAATAAATAAAATGACTCTTTTAAGTTCTGTTAACAAGAAAATTGCCTTAGAATCAAATAAATCGTCTGGAGAATATTTTTCACCGACGCCGGACAATCAATTAAACAAAATTAAACAAAAAAAACATAAGGTAAATAGTTAAATTTATACATCAATACATCATCAACTAGTTCGTCAATGTTATATGAAACGTAAAGGTACCAATTGTTGTTGTTTGGCAGGCGCTGATAGAGCAGTACGTGCACTGGAACGAGCAGCTGGGGGAGTGGCAGGTGCGGTGCGTCGCCTACACCGGCAACAACATGGCCGCCCCGCCGCGCCAGCCCGCGCGCACGCCACAAGTTAGTAGCCATAAAGAAATACTACATTTCTATGAAATTATTGCTCAGTAAAAAAGAAACTACTTTTGAAAAAACCGACTTCAGCAACTAAACAGCATAAAATAATACTTTTATAATGTAGTTACAATTAATGTTCTTTTTGAAGTCGGTGTCAGTAAAGGTGAGTATAGGGCATAAACGTAAAATATACGAGCCAGAAACTATTAACCGGAACAGTACCAAAATGGCGGATTGACATATTATGCATAGTACTTTATTATCTTAGTTTGTCATTGTCTCTTTCACTATTTATTGATGTATTTTTAACTACAAACTAATAAACTACTAAAATATGACTTTAATTTTAAACAATAATGTTAACAAATGAGTTTGACACTTGAAGTACTGGCGAAAACAATACACTAAAATGGCGGCCTGGTAAAAACTTGCCCCGAAAGGTACATCATCGTTTCCATACAAATAGACTATTACAACAAGTCCATATGATTTCTTGGTCATGGGTTTCAAGTCAGCAATTTTCAAGCTTTTAGCTGACGCGTTACGGCGCCAGTCTGTTTGTCTCCCTTTCTCTCACGCATACGGCAGGTTTCTCCTCTCACTCTAAACCACGTGCTAACTGTATTACGTTATCACTTCTTTCGGACGCATACTTCGAACAACAATAATAACGTGTCCCATACAAAAACAAGGCTAATATCTGTCCGCGTGCTATATGCCAATAGTCACATTTCTTTAATAACGAAATGAGATAAAACTTTTAAAACATTTCAAAGTTGATTCGGTGATTTTCGCTGATTACGTCACTTCAAAATTTTATAAGTCTTAGTTTAAACATAGTGTATTTATTTAAATAAAGTGGAAAAAAGTAGAAATTGTTTGTGTTTTACTATATAACATGAATTAACCTACCGTACATTCAATAACGTATATTAATTTAGACACACATTGCACCATTGTGAGTTGTGACACGTACACGGCAGTATTCCAAGCGAGCTAAATGAAATATAAGCTTCACTCGCCGAGACGGATTTCGTACTGACTTTTGTTTAGTATCTATGTCTCATTACTGTAAATTTGTATTCCAGTTCGAGCCGCCTGACCTCTCGGAGCGCTACTTGTCGTACGCCACCGTGACGGGTGCGCGCGCGCCGTCGCGCCTCGCGCGCCCGCACGCGTCCGCCGTGCCGCGCCCGCACACCGCGCTCCGGCAGCGACAGTAGACTACACGTAGTTTACGTTTGGGTTAAATTTATCTCGGACGTACTATACCTATGACCGCTTCATAGTCGTGCTTCAAGTATTACTCGTACACTTTTCAATGTACTTATTTAGTTATTTCTCATGTTTAAAGTGTTTTGTGTGACGCAAAATTATATTTTTGTAATATGAAGAAATTCATAACATTGGCTACATATATAGTTAAAAACGATCACAGTAAAAATATTTTGGAAACTATACTGAATTTGGACACACAGAATATGATATAAAATGCCCATTATATAATATAATTAATTATTTACAATCATGGAAGTTCGAACAATTTGTAGACTGTTTGCTCACTAGTAAGCAACAAGTATTTATTTATTTTAAAGTTTTACTTTGAAATTATATTATAATATAATAATATTTCACTGCCTGTATTAATGTCCTGCTAGACACCAACTTTTAACACGCAACAGTAAAATTTTATTTAGTTATTTTATGTACAGTTTTTATTTTAATTATTTTATGATTAGATTTATTTAATCTCGCTAATGCTAGTCACATTCCAATGAAAGGAATTTCAGTATTATCATGTCATTTGATAAAATTTCAATTTATTTATATCGTGATGAAAATGTGATTTTTTTTTGCTTTTTTATAAATAAATGAATTTTGTACTGATATTGTATTTTTCATTAAATACCTCGTAAAACAGATAACTATCCTCAGCTACGATCAAATGATGTTTTAAACTTCAAAATTTCACCATAGCCATTTAGATTATACAGCACCAAAAATTTGTCGTGATTTATTCAATAAATAAAATGACTCTTTTAAGTTCTGTTAACAAGAAAATTGCCTTAGAATCAAATAAATCGTCTGGAGAATATTTTTCACCGACGCCGGACAATCAATTAAACAAAATTAAACAAAAAAAACATAAGGTAAATAGTTAAATTTATACATCAATACATCATCAACTAGTTCGTCAATGTTATATGAAACGTAAAGGTACCAATTGTTGTTGTTTGGCAGGCGCTGATAGAGCAGTACGTGCACTGGAACGAGCAGCTGGGGGAGTGGCAGGTGCGGTGCGTCGCCTACACCGGCAACAACATGGCCGCCCCGCCGCGCCAGCCCGCGCGCACGCCACAAGTTAGTAGCCATAAAGAAATACTACATTTCTATGAAATTATTGCTCAGTAAAAAAGAAACTACTTTTGAAAAAACCGACTTCAGCAACTAAACAGCATAAAATAATACTTTTATAATGTAGTTACAATTAATGTTCTTTTTGAAGTCGGTGTCAGTAAAGGTGAGTATAGGGCATAAACGTAAAATATACGAGCCAGAAACTATTAACCGGAACAGTACCAAAATGGCGGATTGACATATTATGCATAGTACTTTATTATCTTAGTTTGTCATTGTCTCTTTCACTATTTATTGATGTATTTTTAACTACAAACTAATAAACTACTAAAATATGACTTTAATTTTAAACAATAATGTTAACAAATGAGTTTGACACTTGAAGTACTGGCGAAAACAATACACTAAAATGGCGGCCTGGTAAAAACTTGCCCCGAAAGGTACATCATCGTTTCCATACAAATAGACTATTACAACAAGTCCATATGATTTCTTGGTCATGGGTTTCAAGTCAGCAATTTTCAAGCTTTTAGCTGACGCGTTACGGCGCCAGTCTGTTTGTCTCCCTTTCTCTCACGCATACGGCAGGTTTCTCCTCTCACTCTAAACCACGTGCTAACTGTATTACGTTATCACTTCTTTCGGACGCATACTTCGAACAACAATAATAACGTGTCCCATACAAAAACAAGGCTAATATCTGTCCGCGTGCTATATGCCAATAGTCACATTTCTTTAATAACGAAATGAGATAAAACTTTTAAAACATTTCAAAGTTGATTCGGTGATTTTCGCTGATTACGTCACTTCAAAATTTTATAAGTCTTAGTTTAAACATAGTGTATTTATTTAAATAAAGTGGAAAAAAGTAGAAATTGTTTGTGTTTTACTATATAACATGAATTAACCTACCGTACATTCAATAACGTATATTAATTTAGACACACATTGCACCATTGTGAGTTGTGACACGTACACGGCAGTATTCCAAGCGAGCTAAATGAAATATAAGCTTCACTCGCCGAGACGGATTTCGTACTGACTTTTGTTTAGTATCTATGTCTCATTACTGTAAATTTGTATTCCAGTTCGAGCCGCCTGACCTCTCGGAGCGCTACTTGTCGTACGCCACCGTGACGGGTGCGCGCGCGCCGTCGCGCCTCGCGCGCCCGCACGCGTCCGCCGTGCCGCGCCCGCACACCGCGCTCCGGCAGCGACAGTAGACTACACGTAGTTTACGTTTGGGTTAAATTTATCTCGGACGTACTATACCTATGACCGCTTCATAGTCGTGCTTCAAGTATTACTCGTACACTTTTCAATGTACTTATTTAGTTATTTCTCATGTTTAAAGTGTTTTGTGTGACGCAAAATTATATTTTTGTAATATGAAGAAATTCATAACATTGGCTACATATAGTTAAAAACGATCACAGTAAAAATATTTTGGAAACTATACTGAATTTGGACACACAGAATATGATATAAAATGCCCATTATATAATATAATTAATTATTTACAATCATGGAAGTTCGAACAATTTGTAGACTGTTTGCTCACTAGTAAGCAACAAGTATTTATTTATTTTAAAGTTTTACTTTGAAATTATATTATAATATAATAATATTTCACTGCCTGTATTAATGTCCTGCTAGACACCAACTTTTAACACGCAACAGTAAAATTTTATTTAGTTATTTTATGTACAGTTTTTATTTTAATTATTTTATGATTAGATTTATTTAATCTCGCTAATGCTAGTCACATTCCAATGAAAGGAATTTCAGTATTATCATGTCATTTGATAAAATTTCAATTTATTTATATCGTGATGAAAATGTGATTTTTTTTTGCTTTTTTATAAATAAATGAATTTTGTACTGATATTGTATTTTTCATTAAATACCTCGTAAAACAGATAACTATCCTCAGCTACGATCAAATGATGTTTTAAACTTCAAAATTTCACCATAGCCATTTAGATTATACAGCACCAAAAATTTGTCGTGATTTATTCAATAAATAAAATGACTCTTTTAAGTTCTGTTAACAAGAAAATTGCCTTAGAATCAAATAAATCGTCTGGAGAATATTTTTCACCGACGCCGGACAATCAATTAAACAAAATTAAACAAAAAAAACATAAGGTAAATAGTTAAATTTATACATCAATACATCATCAACTAGTTCGTCAATGTTATATGAAACGTAAAGGTACCAATTGTTGTTGTTTGGCAGGCGCTGATAGAGCAGTACGTGCACTGGAACGAGCAGCTGGGGGAGTGGCAGGTGCGGTGCGTCGCCTACACCGGCAACAACATGGCCGCCCCGCCGCGCCAGCCCGCGCGCACGCCACAAGTTAGTAGCCATAAAGAAATACTACATTTCTATGAAATTATTGCTCAGTAAAAAAGAAACTACTTTTGAAAAAACCGACTTCAGCAACTAAACAGCATAAAATAATACTTTTATAATGTAGTTACAATTAATGTTCTTTTTGAAGTCGGTGTCAGTAAAGGTGAGTATAGGGCATAAACGTAAAATATACGAGCCAGAAACTATTAACCGGAACAGTACCAAAATGGCGGATTGACATATTATGCATAGTACTTTATTATCTTAGTTTGTCATTGTCTCTTTCACTATTTATTGATGTATTTTTAACTACAAACTAATAAACTACTAAAATATGACTTTAATTTTAAACAATAATGTTAACAAATGAGTTTGACACTTGAAGTACTGGCGAAAACAATACACTAAAATGGCGGCCTGGTAAAAACTTGCCCCGAAAGGTACATCATCGTTTCCATACAAATAGACTATTACAACAAGTCCATATGATTTCTTGGTCATGGGTTTCAAGTCAGCAATTTTCAAGCTTTTAGCTGACGCGTTACGGCGCCAGTCTGTTTGTCTCCCTTTCTCTCACGCATACGGCAGGTTTCTCCTCTCACTCTAAACCACGTGCTAACTGTATTACGTTATCACTTCTTTCGGACGCATACTTCGAACAACAATAATAACGTGTCCCATACAAAAACAAGGCTAATATCTGTCCGCGTGCTATATGCCAATAGTCACATTTCTTTAATAACGAAATGAGATAAAACTTTTAAAACATTTCAAAGTTGATTCGGTGATTTTCGCTGATTACGTCACTTCAAAATTTTATAAGTCTTAGTTTAAACATAGTGTATTTATTTAAATAAAGTGGAAAAAAGTAGAAATTGTTTGTGTTTTACTATATAACATGAATTAACCTACCGTACATTCAATAACGTATATTAATTTAGACACACATTGCACCATTGTGAGTTGTGACACGTACACGGCAGTATTCCAAGCGAGCTAAATGAAATATAAGCTTCACTCGCCGAGACGGATTTCGTACTGACTTTTGTTTAGTATCTATGTCTCATTACTGTAAATTTGTATTCCAGTTCGAGCCGCCTGACCTCTCGGAGCGCTACTTGTCGTACGCCACCGTGACGGGTGCGCGCGCGCCGTCGCGCCTCGCGCGCCCGCACGCGTCCGCCGTGCCGCGCCCGCACACCGCGCTCCGGCAGCGACAGTAGACTACACGTAGTTTACGTTTGGGTTAAATTTATCTCGGACGTACTATACCTATGACCGCTTCATAGTCGTGCTTAAAGTATTACTCGTACACTTTTCAATGTACTTATTTAGTTATTTCTCATGTTTAAAGTGTTTTGTGTGACGCAAAATTATATTTTTGTAATATGAAGAAATTCATAACATTGGCTACATATAGTTAAAAACGATCACAGTAAAAATATTTTGGAAACTATACTGAATTTGGACACACAGAATATGATATAAAATGCCCATTATATAATATAATTAATTATTTACAATCATGGAAGTTCGAACAATTTGTAGACTGTTTGCTCACTAGTAAGCAACAAGTATTTATTTATTTTAAAGTTTTACTTTGAAATTATATTATAATATAATAATATTTCACTGCCTGTATTAATGTCCTGCTAGACACCAACTTTTAACACGCAACAGTAAAATTTTATTTAGTTATTTTATGTACAGTTTTTATTTTAATTATTTTATGATTAGATTTATTTAATCTCGCTATTGCTAGTCACATTCCTATGAAAGGAATTTCAGTATTATCATGTCATTTGATAAAATTTCAATTTATTTATATCGTGATGAAAATGTGATTTTTTTTTGCTTTTTTATAAATAAATGAATTTTGTACTGATATTGTATTTTTCATTAAATACCTCGTAAAACAGATAACTATCCTCAGCTACGATCAAATGATGTTTTAAACTTCAAAATTTCACCATAGCCATTTAGATTATACAGCACCAAAAATTTGTCGTGATTTATTCAATAAATAAAATGACTCTTTTAAGTTCTGTTAACAAGAAAATTGCCTTAGAATCAAATAAATCGTCTGGAGAATATTTTTCACCGACGCCGGACAATCAATTAAACAAAATTAAACAAAAAAAACATAAGGTAAATAGTTAAATTTATACATCAATACATCATCAACTAGTTCGTCAATGTTATATGAAACGTAAAGGTACCAATTGTTGTTGTTTGGCAGGCGCTGATAGAGCAGTACGTGCACTGGAACGAGCAGCTGGGGGAGTGGCAGGTGCGGTGCGTCGCCTACACCGGCAACAACATGGCCGCCCCGCCGCGCCAGCCCGCGCGCACGCCACAAGTTAGTAGCCATAAAGAAATACTACATTTCTATGAAATTATTGCTCAGTAAAAAAGAAACTACTTTTGAAAAAACCGACTTCAGCAACTAAACAGCATAAAATAATACTTTTATAATGTAGTTACAATTAATGTTCTTTTTGAAGTCGGTGTCAGTAAAGGTGAGTATAGGGCATAAACGTAAAATATACGAGCCAGAAACTATTAACCGGAACAGTACCAAAATGGCGGATTGACATATTATGCATAGTACTTTATTATCTTAGTTTGTCATTGTCTCTTTCACTATTTATTGATGTATTTTTAACTACAAACTAATAAACTACTAAAATATGACTTTAATTTTAAACAATAATGTTAACAAATGAGTTTGACACTTGAAGTACTGGCGAAAACAATACACTAAAATGGCGGCCTGGTAAAAACTTGCCCCGAAAGGTACATCATCGTTTCCATACAAATAGACTATTACAACAAGTCCATATGATTTCTTGGTCATGGGTTTCAAGTCAGCAATTTTCAAGCTTTTAGCTGACGCGTTACGGCGCCAGTCTGTTTGTCTCCCTTTCTCTCACGCATACGGCAGGTTTCTCCTCTCACTCTAAACCACGTGCTAACTGTATTACGTTATCACTTCTTTCGGACGCATACTTCGAACAACAATAATAACGTGTCCCATACAAAAACAAGGCTAATATCTGTCCGCGTGCTATATGCCAATAGTCACATTTCTTTAATAACGAAATGAGATAAAACTTTTAAAACATTTCAAAGTTGATTCGGTGATTTTCGCTGATTACGTCACTTCAAAATTTTATAAGTCTTAGTTTAAACATAGTGTATTTATTTAAATAAAGTGGAAAAAAGTAGAAATTGTTTGTGTTTTACTATATAACATGAATTAACCTACCGTACATTCAATAACGTATATTAATTTAGACACACATTGCACCATTGTGAGTTGTGACACGTACACGGCAGTATTCCAAGCGAGCTAAATGAAATATAAGCTTCACTCGCCGAGACGGATTTCGTACTGACTTTTGTTTAGTATCTATGTCTCATTACTGTAAATTTGTATTCCAGTTCGAGCCGCCTGACCTCTCGGAGCGCTACTTGTCGTACGCCACCGTGACGGGTGCGCGCGCGCCGTCGCGCCTCGCGCGCCCGCACGCGTCCGCCGTGCCGCGCCCGCACACCGCGCTCCGGCAGCGACAGTAGACTACACGTAGTTTACGTTTGGGTTAAATTTATCTCGGACGTACTATACCTATGACCGCTTCATAGTCGTGCTTCAAGTATTACTCGTACACTTTTCAATGTACTTATTTAGTTATTTCTCATGTTTAAAGTGTTTTGTGTGACGCAAAATTATATTTTTGTAATATGAAGAAATTCATAACATTGGCTACATATAGTTAAAAACGATCACAGTAAAAATATTTTGGAAACTATACTGAATTTGGACACACAGAATATGATATAAAATGCCCATTATATAATATAATTAATTATTTACAATCATGGAAGTTCGAACAATTTGTAGACTGTTTGCTCACTAGTAAGCAACAAGTATTTATTTATTTTAAAGTTTTACTTTGAAATTATATTATAATATAATAATATTTCACTGCCTGTATTAATGTCCTGCTAGACACCAACTTTTAACACGCAACAGTAAAATTTTATTTAGTTATTTTATGTACAGTTTTTATTTTAATTATTTTATGATTAGATTTATTTAATCTCGCTAATGCTAGTCACATTCCAATGAAAGGAATTTCAGTATTATCATGTCATTTGATAAAATTTCAATTTATTTATATCGTGATGAAAATGTGATTTTTTTTTGCTTTTTTATAAATAAATGAATTTTGTACTGATATTGTATTTTTCATTAAATACCTCGTAAAACAGATAACTATCCTCAGCTACGATCAAATGATGTTTCAAACTTCAAAATTTCACCATAGCCATTTAGATTATACAGCACCAAAAATTTGTCGTGATTTATTCAATAAATAAAATGACTCTTTTAAGTTCTGTTAACAAGAAAATTGCCTTAGAATCAAATAAATCGTCTGGAGAATATTTTTCACCGACGCCGGACAATCAATTAAACAAAATTAAACAAAAAAAACATAAGGTAAATAGTTAAATTTATACATCAATACATCATCAACTAGTTCGTCAATGTTATATGAAACGTAAAGGTACCAATTGTTGTTGTTTGGCAGGCGCTGATAGAGCAGTACGTGCACTGGAACGAGCAGCTGGGGGAGTGGCAGGTGCGGTGCGTCGCCTACACCGGCAACAACATGGCCGCCCCGCCGCGCCAGCCCGCGCGCACGCCACAAGTTAGTAGCCATAAAGAAATACTACATTTCTATGAAATTATTGCTCAGTAAAAAAGAAACTACTTTTGAAAAAACCGACTTCAGCAACTAAACAGCATAAAATAATACTTTTATAATGTAGTTACAATTAATGTTCTTTTTGAAGTCGGTGTCAGTAAAGGTGAGTATAGGGCATAAACGTAAAATATACGAGCCAGAAACTATTAACCGGAACAGTACCAAAATGGCGGATTGACATATTATGCATAGTACTTTATTATCTTAGTTTGTCATTGTCTCTTTCACTATTTATTGATGTATTTTTAACTACAAACTAATAAACTACTAAAATATGACTTTAATTTTAAACAATAATGTTAACAAATGAGTTTGACACTTGAAGTACTGGCGAAAACAATACACTAAAATGGCGGCCTGGTAAAAACTTGCCCCGAAAGGTACATCATCGTTTCCATACAAATAGACTATTACAACAAGTCCATATGATTTCTTGGTCATGGGTTTCAAGTCAGCAATTTTCAAGCTTTTAGCTGACGCGTTACGGCGCCAGTCTGTTTGTCTCCCTTTCTCTCACGCATACGGCAGGTTTCTCCTCTCACTCTAAACCACGTGCTAACTGTATTACGTTATCACTTCTTTCGGACGCATACTTCGAACAACAATAATAACGTGTCCCATACAAAAACAAGGCTAATATCTGTCCGCGTGCTATATGCCAATAGTCACATTTCTTTAATAACGAAATGAGATAAAACTTTTAAAACATTTCAAAGTTGATTCGGTGATTTTCGCTGATTACGTCACTTCAAAATTTTATAAGTCTTAGTTTAAACATAGTGTATTTATTTAAATAAAGTGGAAAAAAGTAGAAATTGTTTGTGTTTTACTATATAACATGAATTAACCTACCGTACATTCAATAATGTATATTAATTTAGACACACATTGCACCATTGTGAGTTGTGACACGTACACGGCAGTATTCCAAGCGAGCTAAATGAAATATAAGCTTCACTCGCCGAGACGGATTTCGTACTGACTTTTGTTTAGTATCTATGTCTCATTACTGTAAATTTGTATTCCAGTTCGAGCCGCCTGACCTCTCGGAGCGCTACTTGTCGTACGCCACCGTGACGGGTGCGCGCGCGCCGTCGCGCCTCGCGCGCCCGCACGCGTCCGCCGTGCCGCGCCCGCACACCGCGCTCCGGCAGCGACAGTAGACTACACGTAGTTTACGTTTGGGTTAAATTTATCTCGGACGTACTATACCTATGACCGCTTCATAGTCGTGCTTCAAGTATTACTCGTACACTTTTCAATGTACTTATTTAGTTATTTCTCATGTTTAAAGTGTTTTGTGTGACGCAAAATTATATTTTTGTAATATGAAGAAATTCATAACATTGGCTACATATAGTTAAAAACGATCACAGTAAAAATATTTTGGAAACTATACTGAATTTGGACACACAGAATATGATATAAAATGCCCATTATATAATATAATTAATTATTTACAATCATGGAAGTTCGAACAATTTGTAGACTGTTTGCTCACTAGTAAGCAACAAGTATTTATTTATTTTAAAGTTTTACTTTGAAATTATATTATAATATAATAATATTTCACTGCCTGTATTAATGTCCTGCTAGACACCAACTTTTAACACGCAACAGTAAAATTTTATTTAGTTATTTTATGTACAGTTTTTATTTTAATTATTTTATGATTAGATTTATTTAATCTCGCTAATGCTAGTCACATTCCAATGAAAGGAATTTCAGTATTATCATGTCATTTGATAAAATTTCAATTTATTTATATCGTGATGAAAATGTGATTTTTTTTTGCTTTTTTATAAATAAATGAATTTTGTACTGATATTGTATTTTTCATTAAATACCTCGTAAAACAGATAACTATCCTCAGCTACGATCAAATGATGTTTTAAACTTCAAAATTTCACCATAGCCATTTAGATTATACAGCACCAAAAATTTGTCGTGATTTATTCAATAAATAAAATGACTCTTTTAAGTTCTGTTAACAAGAAAATTGCCTTAGAATCAAATTTAAAATCGTCTGGAGAATATTTTTCACCGACGCCGGACAATCAATTAAACAAAATTAAACAAAAAAAACATAAGGTAAATAGTTAAATTTATACATCAATACATCATCAACTAGGTAGATTTTCTTTTGAATCTAAATTACTTTCTGAGACATTATGCGTGCAAGTGTATGTTTATGAAAAAAAACACTTATTTATTTTTTTTTTATTTAATAATTTATGTACACACATAAAAGAAAAAAAAACAATAGAAACTTAAATTAAGACACAGAAATTATGTACAAAGGTGCTACTTATCCCAATTTGGAATTTCTTCCAGTAGACCTAACAAAGGAAAAACTTAAATTTAAACAATTAGGCGCGTACAACATACTTCAATAGTTGGTAAGAAATATAATATAAGTATATATATATATAATTAAATACGAATACATAAATAAATAATACTATAACATACTAATATATAATCATTACTATTGTACATACATATTATAGATAATCATTATAATAGACTAATAAAAATTAAATATATTTAGTTTAAATCGGGGTTTGCTGTCAGGCTAAATTATGATAGTGTTCACGCAATTTTTTTTTAAACAGTCCTAGAGTCTTACACTCTCGAATCTGAGCAGGCAAAGAATTCCAGAGCTTAGCAGCGTGTACAGTGAAGGAGTAGGCAAAGAAGTCAGTGCGATGGGAAGGGATATCTAGAAGGGTGCGTCTGAAGGGTCTACAGGATAGGTTGTGTAAATTAGGAAAGGAAAAGCGTTCGTTTAAGTAAGAAGGAGATAAAGGACAAAATAGGGTATTAAACAGAAAGCAGAGTATTCGGTAGTTTCTGCGAAGGCGAATAGGAAGCCACTGCAGCTGCTTTCTGTATTGGGATACGTGATCTCGTTTCTTTAAACCAAAGATAAACCTTATTGAGAGATTCTGCAGTCGTTCTAATTTGTTTAGAATCTCTTCGTTTGCATCTAAAGAACAGACATCAGCGTAATCAATCAAAGGTTGTATAAGGGCTTGTGCTAAAAGAATTTTTGTAGGAGCTGGAAGGAAGTTTTGGAGTAACTTGAGTGAATGGAGGGAGTGGTAAACTTTCCTACTTATGTTGTTGGTATTCGCATTCCAAGATAGGTGTGAATCAAAAATAACTCCTAGGTTTTTGGCAGAATCGGAAAAGGGGATCTGAGTACCATTTAAAAATATGGGAGGAAGTGTTGCCTTATTTAATAATGCTAACATCCGTCTGCCACCTATCAATAATGCCTTAGTTTTAGCTGGGTTTACAAGGAGTCCAAAAGACTGTGCCCATTCACTAATTCTTCTAAGGTCATCATTAATAAGGGCTATAGCGGATGCAGCATGAGGAATAGTAAAATGACGGTATATCTGAAGATCGTCTGCGTAAAGATGATGTTTAGCGACTATAACTTTGGTAAGAAAGTTAATAAAGATTGAAAAAAGAAGAGGAGACATTACACCTCCTTGGGGAACACCTGCATCAAGATGATGCCAATCAGAGAGATCACCATTCATCTGTACTCGCTGCAAGCGGCCCCGCAGGTAGGAGTTAAACCAAGATAGGACAGAAGGGGACATGTTAAAGGATTGGAGCATACCAACTAGAATATCGAAGTTAATTGAATTAAAGGCATTACTAAAATCTAAAAGGACAAGGACAGTAAGAGATTTATTTTCCATGGCCCACCGAATGTCATCAGTTACATTTAAAAGCGCAGAAACTGTACTATGGCCAGTTCGAAAGCCTGATTGCAGTGTACTTAAAAGTTTATTATTAAGTAAGAATGTAGAGAGCTGCTGGTGAACGATATGTTCTAAAGCTTTGGATAGGAAAGGTAGTATGGATATAGGACGAAAGCTGGAAAGAGAAGTGGGGTTAGGAACTTTTGGTAGAGGAAGGATATTCGCCATTTTCCAGGATTGTGGGAAACTGTAACTTCTGGAATTTCATTGAAAAGATGTACCGAAATACTGTTAGCATCATTATCAGAGTTCTTAATAGTCATAGAATTTATCTATCATATAGATACAAATAGCATGTTGGCTAAGCCTTAACGACATAATATTGTTTTTATTCTTTAGTTCTTACACTCGCACATAAAGGCGCGTGTTGACTGTTCGTCGCCTTTCTGGTCTCCCAAACCACTTACGAATGCACTTGCAAGGTGGGAACGTGGTCTATGGCTGAACTACATGGACAACCTACAACTTGTCGCCGCGCTTAGAAAGACGAGCTTGCAAGGAGTATGATATTTCTTTTCTAATTTTAGTGTCCATTTGTAAGCTAAATTAGTTATACATTTAGAAATTTCTGTCTGAAGGCTGCATACATCGGCCTCTATATATTATATATAGAGGCCGATGTATGCAGCCTTCAGACAGAAATTTCTTTATTACATGCCACTTTAGAGAATATAAGAAAGAAATATGAATTGTCACAGAAAGAGATACAGGCACATATATCTGCAATGGATGATTTGCTCGAAGTGACTCGTTACAACGAGGAACGAGTCTATTCTTTATTGAGAGTTGACCGTTCCTTAGACAAGGTAAATCATTCTGTTCTAAATAGTGTACCAGATATATGTACCAGTCTGAAAGTACTTACTGAATGCCCAGAAAATATTTCACTATTTAGTGATGAGCTAGGAAAGGAATTAGGTATATATCTAAGTAGAATATGTAAAGGACAGTCAATTTCGAATTTTTGTATGCCCGGAGCCACTTATAAAGAGGTAATAAATAGGGCCTTAACTATGACATACTGTCCCAATACCACATTGATTGTTATAGTCGGGAGGAAGGGAAAAGTAAACAGAAAACAGATGACTGGACTTTTGGAAAAATTATTTATTATTGATAACATTAAAAATATTATACTGTTTACTTTTCCATACATACAAATGTTGCCACAAAGTTACTCTAAAGAGAACTTAAGTAGATATAAGCTGAACAGCCTAATGTATAGTGCTGTTAATAATAATTGTATTCTTGTAAATGACACACAACAAAAATATAAGGTTGTGGATATAAATAATTTAAAATTATGTAATATGAGAAAAGATAAGTATTTCTTATCTAATTACTGTAAGAGACATATAGCTAGGTTGCTATCAAACTTTTTATTTTTAAAACCAGCCAATGATTTGGCTTTTTCGACTTCTGCTTTTATTGAGCAGAATAATAGTTATAGTATTAACGAATTGGAATATGTTCCAAATACTTATTTAAATTAGATAATAAGACAATGGAGGATGTCTCTTGCAGAAATAACCTAAGTTTAAGTTTAAATATACAAAACCCTACCAATAATGTAAAAAATTCAAATATATTAAATAATAATAAATCCTGTATAGTAAACCTGGTGCATCAAAATTTACAAGGAATGGTAGGTAAAGAACTTGAAATTGAGTTGTTCCTAAAGGAATTTAACATTGATATTATTTGTATATCAGAACATTGGTTCAAAAAACATGAACTCATTTTCAACTTCAATGATCACCAGGTAGCAAGTTCGTTCAGTAGAGAAAATGCCATTAGAGGCGGCTCTCTGATATTAATTAAGAAAAACTTGAGATTTAAGGAACGTAAGGATATTGTGAGTCTCTCAACTGAACGAATAATTGAAGTAGCCTGCATAGAGTTGAGTCAACTTATTATTGTAAGCGTATACAGACCTCCATTAGGGTTATATGATTCCTTTGAACAAATCATGGAACAAGTTTTAACAAGAATATGTGGATCTAATAAAAAAGTAATTGTATGTGGCGATTTTAATATTAATTTATTAGACATAAACTCCTCCACCACAATTAGATTCACATCATTGTTAAAATCTTATAGTCTCATTAATCTGTTTCATGAGCCGACAAGAGTGTGTGACACCACGGCAACTTGTATTGATAATATTTTTACTAATGTTACTCCATGTAAAAAGGAAATAATTAATAAGCTTAGCTCTGATCACTATGGACAGTTAGCTTCTTTTAATATTAAATTTGATAGTAACACTATGGAAAAGCTTGTGTTTATTCCTGTGAATACAAAACGTATTGAGAAATTTAGAAGTAAATTAAGCTCAAGTATTCAATTATGGGATGGGTCAAATAACTCAGATGAAGCATTTAATAAATTATTTAAGATAATAAAGACCCAATTCAACTCAGTATTTACTTCTAAAACTGTTAAAACTAATAATAAGAAAAGGAGCTTTATTGAATGGGCAACAGAAGGAATTAAAATAAGTAGGCAACGATTATATGAATTGTATGATGAAAAACATATTAATAACAGTGAAACATTTAAAACATATGTAAAAAATAATAAAAGTATGTAAAGTTGCTAAAGCTATTTATGTAAAGAATAAAATTAAAAATTCCAAAAATAAAATTAAAACTACATGGAAGGTAATTGCTGGTGAGACTGGAAACGTCACCTGTCGCAACTCAGATTTTGAACTTTTTCATGAAAATAAAAAGATTACGAATGAACTAGAAGTTGCGACGGTTTTCGAAAAGTTTTTTGCTGACATTCCGGTTTCAACTACAAAACATTTAAATTCTTCACCTATAGCAGCTGAAAAACTACTCAGAGATAATGTAAAGGAATGTGATGTCAATTTTAAATTTAAAGAAATAGATTCCAGAGACATTATAACCGCGTTTAAGATGTTGAATATTAAAAACACTGCTGATCTCTGGGGCATGTCTACAAGAATTATGAAATCAATAATTGACATTGTAGCTCCTTATCTAGCCATGATTTTCAATGATTGTATAAAAAGTGGTGTTTTTCCTGACTTAATGAAGCACAGCAAAGTTATACCCCTGTTTAAAGCGGGAAATAAATCTGATCCGTCTAATTACAGACCTATATCGATTCTACCGACTTTTAGTAAAATATTTGAAAAAATTATCTTAAAACAGTTGTTATTACACTTTAATTTAAACAATTTATTACATAATAATCAATACGGTTTTACTAAGGGTCGATCAACAACGGATGCTGGTATAGGTCTTCTTTGTAGTGTTTTTGATGCTTGGGAGGGATCGCAGGATGCATTAGGTGTATTTTGCGACCTCTCCAAGGCGTTTGATTGTGTGGATCATGCTACATTGATCAGGAAATTACAACACTATGGCATAAGAGACTCGTCACTCAGCCTTTTGAATTCTTACCTTAAAAATAGGATTCAAAAGGTGGAGGTAAATGGAAAAAGGTCCACAGGGACCAAAATAGAATTAGGGGTCCCCCAGGGATCCATTTTAGGCCCCTTTCTTTTTCTCATCTACATAAATGACTTGCCTTACTTAGTTAAGGAAAAACATGAGATAGTACTTTTGCCGATGACACTTCACTAATTTTTAATGTGAAGCGACAGCAATCAAATTACGACGAGGTAAATAGTGCTCTCTTAAAAATAGTACATTGGTTTAATGTTAATAACTTACTTTTAAATTCTAATAAAACAAAATGTTTGAAGTTTAGCTTGCCCAATGTTAGGCAAGTACAAACCAATATACTATTAAATGATGAGAAAATGAACTTAGTGGACACCACTGTGTTTCTAGGTATAACATTAGATTGCAAATTACAGTGGGGTCCACACATTGCCAAACTGGCAGATAAGCTCAGTTCTGCAGCATATGCCGTCAGAAAAATTAGAGAAATTTCTGATGAGGACACGGCGCGACTAGTATATTTTAGTTATTTTCACAGTCGAATGTCTTAAGGCATCCTTTTATGGGGAAATGCAGCCGACATCAATACAATATTTGTGCTGCAGAAGCGAGCTATACGTTCCATTTACAAGATGTCGTCCTTTGAATCTCTGAGAGAAAAGTTTAAGGAAATAGGAATATTGACCGTCGCCTCTCAATACATTTTGGATAATATACTGTATGTCAGAAAGAACTTAAATAATTTTAAAACGAAAAGCGACAATCACTGTAGAAATACAAGAAATAAACACAAGTTAGATATACCTATAATCAGACTTAGCAAAGTAAGCAAATCTTTTAAAGGTCAATGTATACGCCTATACAATAAGATCCCAGAAAACGTTCAAAATTTTTCCATCAATAAATTTAAAAAGGTAGTTAAAGAACGTTTGTGTGCTAAAGCTTATTATAAGATTAATGATTTTGTTAATGATAGCACACCCTGGGAATAAGGTGGCCACTTTCGAGGCTACTTCTATTTTATAAAGTATACTTTTGTAAATTGTAATTTATGTTAAGTTATAACATTGTTATATATATTTTTTTAAAAGAACAATTTTCCCATCTTTTTGCTAAAAGGTGGCCCCGAGCGAGTTTCTTACGCCGGTTCTTCTCGCCGGGTTAGTCCCCGAACCGGTGGTAGGTCATCATGTAGGACAATTCTGAAAGTGTTAGTTACTAACCTATTTGGAAATAAAAGATTTTTCATTTTCATTTTCATTTTCATACGTAAGTTGGATAATAGTTACTTATATACTCTGATGTGTATTGTTACCCCGGCTCCACACTACTCGCGAAGTTGAACGAAGTTAGACGAATAGGATAGTATAGATATGCACTTCGGCTTACCTCGTCAAACTTTACTTCGCTTCGTATGACTTCCATTTGTTGTCGGTTTTTGGTACCGAGTCAAAGGGCCCGAAGTTGCACGAGTAGTGTAGTGTCGCACTTGTTGCCAAAGTATTTCGAGTACTTCGCCGAACTAGTAGAGGAGGCTTTAATTTTAACTATGAATAGAACCTGTGTAGCGCCATCTATTACTGACTAGACAAAAATTATTACAAATCAATTATCTGCATCAACTATTGTAGTTGATTCATGTTAATATGATAACTTGATGTCATATATGATATCCACTGTTAGGTGTGATTAGAGCATTTATGAAAACAAACAAACTCTACAACTTTATTATATTATTAGCTATACCCATGCCTATACTATATTTACATAGCGCCATCTATAGCGGACTAGTCATAACTGTTAATTGTACAAGTCACGAGATTACATGCAGCGACCAACCAATTATAATCAGATCCTGTTAGTTTAATGCTTTCAACAGCAGGTGGTGCTTTTCATTTTGGAGAAAGTTCTGATAACATTAACCAGCAGGCTTACTCCCGACATAATTGAATCAGTTCCATCTCTAAGGCTTTTGGTGTTTTGTTTGGTCGATTACTTTGAAACTAACCAGGATAAAGAAAATCGGTAGCTCGTAACTTTTTGTACTCCCGGCCATATCAATCGAATGAAAATTAAAATAAACAAATGTCAATTTATTCAGGAGTTCGCAGCATGATCGTATATGAATCAAAATCGAATCAGTTTGGAGAGTAAGGCTATAAAATGGTACTTTGTTAATAATATAAGTTTGTATAAACAAATATTGACAATATTTTCAGGGAAAAGTTGACTGCTTACGACAAAGGCCGCTCTATTACAATAAAGCTTTAAATACACAGAACAGAAACAACACGTACCGCAAAATTAATCAAGAAAATAGACTGGTTTATAAACTATTGAAGAGCTCTGTAAGTCTTCATAGACAAATAAGGGGTTACATTCAAAGAGTAGGTATTACTCAACATAAACCTCCAATCAAATTTATTAATTACAGCAGTGTAGAGTAGCCTCTACAACGATTTTGGAACGTCAATGGAAAGAAAATAAACGGCTCATGGTGGAAAATGCCACCACCAAGTTTATCCTGTTCCCCCTCACGCCCAAAGAAGATATAGAAGACAGCTCATTTCTCGTTCCCGCGGGAGTATCTAGACCTAGGTTATTACCAACTAACATTAATATAACGTAGCTCTACTATGTAGATTATATTTCTAATGTCTCTCGAGAAGCGTCGTTTTTTCTTTATAAAGTTGTACTTAGTCCCTTTTAATTTTATATTTTACTTCATGCTTCAACCATGTGCGCTCTTTAAACATAATGTTTTAAAATCTTAACCCGTCAACATTTATTGTTATAAATTATTTTTAGTAATAAAAGATGTCCGGCAGAGTGACGATGCAGCTGCGCACGCGCGGTGGCACAGCAATAGGCCCGCTGAAAATCGAGCTGCTGACTGACGTGTCTCCCCGCACCTGCCGGCTGTTCACCGAGCTGCTCGAGGGGGACGGCCTGGGGTTCGGGTACGTGGGGACGCGGTTCTTTCGGTGAGTCTGGTCCTATGACCCCTTAGCGATGACGAACTTCGAAAATTCGAAAACACTACCTACATTCTATTGATTAATTTCGTTGGGGGTCCCAATACAGATTTAGCGTTAGTTAGGTACTTACATAAATTTTAAGAACGTAGCAGGTTGGAAAATGTTGATGCTACCAAAGATTTTGCCGTGATTTTAGATAATATATTATGGACGAGCCTTAGCGACGATTTCTCCTCGAGCTGATGTACAAGATTAACATTGATAAAAAATCTAGCGCAACTATATGAAGTAATTGTGGAATAAGTATGTCTATTTAAATAAGATTGAAATGCAATGTCTTATAAAATCATTTTGAATACATCGCGATTATATAAAACATGCGTTCCCACTGAACAGATTAATCGACTACATTTTTCTTTATTCTCTTTCTTCTTACGACTTTTTTTTAATATGAACGTAAATAGTGCAAGTTATGTTTGTGTGCAAATGATCTTGTTTTCTAAGTGTGAACGACACAACTCTCCCCGCACCAAAATTGACTAAATAATTTGTTAGAAAATTTTCGTGCGTAACTTATCCATGAGTATAATAATTATAATCTAAGGACGTGATCGACCTTTTCGTAGATAAAAAAAAATCAAGTTACAACGTCCCATTGTAGTTAATGACATGACATTATAAAATGCAACGTCAAGGTGGCTCACAATGGCCTCGTATGATTAAATGTATTTTATGTCTCCTACTGTTTTTCACGAGTATTATCTTATTCCTATTCATATTTTTAGTTACTAAAATATTGCCCGCCCTCGAGACGCCGATCAAAAATGTTACTCTCCGATACTTTAAATGGAACTAGTATAGCTCTCAAAGTCGTGAGCCCAGAATGTCAGATTTACACAGCGACTTATCCAGAGAACACCCAAATAGAACACGTCAAGAACGAAGCTATTCAATTCTTCTATCCCAACGGGGAGGCCGGTGCTGCGAGGTTCAAGCTGGTCCGAGTCTCGGACATGAGCACTGCTCACGACTTCTTAACTCTCGCTCAGGAGCAGGTGGGTGCTAATGAGGAATTGCTCCTGATAGAGAGACGAACTCCCGAAGCCGGGACGCTGTGGGATCTCGGCTCCGTGAGAGCGCCCCAACACAGCACCATAGCAGCTGCAACAACATCCCTTCCTGCCGCTCGACAAGGACCAATACAACCGGATCTCGAAACCTTGCTGTCCACAAACGAGTTGACATTTGAGCTTCGAAAAATTCTGATATCGCTGATAGAAGCCGGAGCGCGGCTGGCCGCTGCGGGGAGAAACTACGAGCTGACCTTGACCCAACTTTCGGCCGCGCTGGATGAACCCCACACCGCGTCAGTTGCCGACACGCAGGTCATCACGCCAGAAGACATCGCCGGTCAGACCGAGTGTGCCTCTCCCGCTTCCGTAGAACCTTCTGTGGGCGGCGACAAGATGTTCCGGCGCGCTGAATACTTACAAAGGTTCTTGGATAAGTTTCGGGCCTGGAGGTCGAGGGTCCTCGAGCCGCCTAAACCGGAAACGGTGAACGCTCTTAAAGACCTGGGGTTTTCGGAGGAGAGCACAAACGAAGCTTTGAGAGTGACCGGATCTAATGTTCCCGCAGCCGCCGCGTACCTGATGGGCGAGAGAGGCTCCAGTGTTTTCGAAATCGTCGACGGCTTGCCAGACCGGCAGATCCTTCACAAGCTACTGGAGAAGCCGCAGATACAGCGAGGTCTGATGAATACGAGGATGTTGATCGCATTCATAGGAATGGTGAGCTCGAAAGGCAGTGCTACTCTGTGGCTCAACTCCCCCCACGGCAGCCCACTACTGACGCAAATATCCAGGACCTACCACGCAGAGAAATATTGTTTGGCAGTCAACCAGTTTTACCAGGAACAACAAGTTTCTAGCTCTCCTACTTCAAACCAGAATAATTAGATGTGTTATAATAATTAGACTATATAATTATATTGTATTTATTAAAATTAAAACGTGAAAATAGTTTAAAAGTTTGTTGTTCATTTTAGAGGCCATTATTATTAGAAAACGCAAGTTAATTTTATTAGCCAGGTGAATCCATTTCGATTTGGGCGAAATCCGGAAAAATAATATATTGTAAGTCCCTAAAAGTTCGACAGTGTTTAGTCTCTTAACCAGGAGGGTAGTTCACAATTACCGTTGTACTCGGATATCACGACTCACCGCGCGGTTATTGGTTCCGCGTCAATGATCGTCGGTTATTACAGATTATGTAGCCCCAGTATGCCGAGTACGAGTTATTGTCACTACGATTTTTATCGCATAGAAATACTCGTGTCAAAATTGGCCAACTAACTCGATACAAAACGGGTTCTAACTTCTAAGTAGCTAAGCTTGTCACGAAGAGCAGTGATAAAAACTCGCACTGGAACCGGATATTGGCTGTTGCGCCGGAATTATTTTGAAACGGAGTCGAATTACGCGTGGTAAGATAGAACGCTACTTGCAGGAAGGTCCCTGGCCTATACTGGAGCGGCGGTGACGTGGTGCTGGACTCCGGCTGGGGGTGCTACGCGCAGCGCGGTCGCCGTGTGCCTATTGGTGCTGAAACCCACCACCTGTCGCATTCTATGCCAGGTACGCGGTCCAGCGATGCCTTATTAATGCGTTGTGCCGCAGCGGATCAACGCAATGTATGTCACACCTGCGACGCCGTCGCAGCTGCGTCTCAGTTCCGGCTGAGCCTGAGATATGCAATGGATAACAATCTGATTGGATATCCGAAGACGCGCGCGTATAATGATGCATGTCATAAAAATACACGGAAATCGACGCAGCGTCAACGCTGCGACGACGCAACGTAACGTAACGCACTAACGAGGCCTCGCTCTCGTACATTGGTAAATTTTATATTTTTTGGCTTGAAATCAAATATGCTATTTTGTGTTTTTATATTATACCAAATAAATATTATTTTCTTTCTTTGTTACAACACTATCGTGCAAAGCCCAATACCACCATGCAAGTTGCAATACGCGCGTTTCGCTCCGACCGGTGGTAGCTTGTTTTTCTTGTCGACTTTTTGATTCCGATAGCTTGTGAAGTTTAATTTGGAAATATAACGTATTTTTTTAATTTATTTTTTTAGTGATTTTAAACAAACAAACGAACTCTTCCGCTTTATAATATTAATATAGATTAAAATTTTATGCTATGGATTTCGCGTCTGATCGCCTGATATTTAATTCCACTTGTCAGGTGTACTGTCGATGCGCGTGACGGTGGACGACGAGGTGTGCGGCATCTTCACCATCACCTTCAAGCCGCTGCCGCAGCTTGACCGTGGCAATGTCGTCTTCGGCAGGGTAAGATCTACCCTTAGTACTACCATGAACTACCTACTCTTCCTAGGTAATGTGTGGGTTCTGAGGGTTCATCGCTTATTTGATGAAAAACCTTACCTCAAATTTCTGAAACGCAAAACAAGCTCAAACCCACTATTCAGTGTTCAAATCTCTTGTCAAGTTTATATTCACGAGATTTGAAAACTGTTTAGTTGATTTGCCTTTTAGAAACCGCGGGATGGGCTTTTAGCGTGTTGCAATATCGGAAATATGCAACAACTAATAATTGAAATAAGTGATAAATCGTTCTGCGATTAAAATAATAAGCAAAAAAATGTCCTTCTCTTTCTCGCAAAATGATTACGGTCGCAGATATGGTGTACCACTTTGCAACCTTAAGGGCGTGTTTCACCAAGAATTAATGATAAAGTTAATCTTTCGTTAAATATCATGATGTAAGTACCTCTCGTAATTCCTATCAATTAATGAGAAGGCATGGTATTTTAACAAGCCGTTAACACTAACGTGCGTTGGTGAAATCGGGACTTATGCTTGGGAATAAATTCCAAAATGTTACTCTGATCTGTCAAATTTTGCAAAATAATCTGAATTATTATATTCTAGGTGGTACGACCCAGTAGGACGTTCTACGCCATGCAATCGATTGGTGCACATTCTCAGGTCGAAATCTCATCTACTACACGACGATTCCAAGGCAGCTGGATCCACGGCGCTCCTAACACTAAAATTCCTAAGCCAAGAAATAAATAAAGCCTTGAAATTGTCATCAGTAAACCTTTCAATTTTAATTTTTGTTCAATGTAAATATTTTTTTAAACAGATTACAATTGGTACACTTCGTTACGTAACGGGTTACGGTATCCGTCTGTCTGGTTTGCCTTTCTCTCATACGGCGGCGGTAGGCAGTCTCTATAACCCACATCCCATAACCCACTCTGTCAATATAACCCACAACGCAAGCAATATTATGTGAGTATCACTCCTGTCGGGCGCCGGGACGCCAGACCTTTTTTTAAACTTTCGTCTGATCATGGTCTAATTCGTCGTGGTATTAAATAAAAAAAAGTTGAAAAGTTAAGTAAAAAAGATGTGTTAGTATCGTGAACACAAATTTCCATAGAGAACCAAATTTGCAGTACATTCAATCAGTTATATTTTTATTATGTTTCCAGGTATTAAAAGTTTATTTAATGGAACCAGGGCTATGATTCAAGATGTTATCGCTATTTTATAGCGATTATATTTGACATAAGCTTCGTTAAATGAAGAGCGAATTCGTATGTCATTTAGCGAAGCTTAAGTCAAGTTCCATACATTTTGTTTTAGAATACAATTAATACAATAAAAATAATAGTTCCACTTTAATTAAAAAAACTATTTAATTTTATTTCTCATTTTTTGGAATAAAAATGAAAATCGTATGTGAACGCCAGATTTTATTTAAAGAATTCAGTCTTATAAATAGTTTGTACACATTACTTGATAACCGATAGCCGAGGTAGACCTTCAGAGGCCAAGAAATTCTTCCTGCCTCGTTCTGTTCTTGAGATACTTGAAAACTTTCCTGTAACAAGTTATGTAACATTTTAGTAAACAGTTTACACAAGTTTCTATATACTACATGTTTATGTTAATGCGTTACTAATTTAAATATCTCTATTATCCAAGAACCAATCTTCAATTAAGATGCAGCTGATTTTAATGTCTTATCTCGATTATCTAATTAAAATTATTCAGACAGGAAAATATCGAGTATTTTTTTAAATAAATAAGCAATATTAAAGTCAAATGTTTTTTATTTAATAATTTAAGCGTTTGTAATAATAGTTAAGTACGTTTTTCTGTTTCCGGAAAAATCTTGAAAAGTAAGATAGGATAATTTGCCCGTTCACAGTCGATTTTCTAAAATGTTTAAGTGGCAGTTTGAACTCAATTTTCTCGAAATCAGAATTTCGTAACATATCACCTTCATCCATTCATTCATGTCTTCAATTGTGTTATTATGTAAATATTGTGACATGACATGACAAATACATTACGTAAACGAAAACTCGCCTGTATTTTTTGCCAAAATATACACAATAATATGTGCGCGACGGCCCCGAAGTATATAGTGCAATTTAATTTAATTAGCGTAACATAGCTATTTCAAATCAGGCGAATGGACCGCCTGCTTAAAAGATTAATGCTGCTCGCGAACTACAGCCATCCATTGTCAGTTACGCAATTTAAAAAAATATCAGAACACGAGTAGTTATAAGGTCATACGCGAATGTTTGCACAATCTACAAAAGTTCTTAGTTTATTACTCCGGTAAGGCATGTTAGAGTTGAACCGGTGGATATTTTTACTACCTATCCGAAAAAACAACTTGCTAGGTTTACTTGGAAATAAAATATTTTCATTATTTAAACAGCTAATAAACCAGTTCGATAACTGCCCGTGTTTCACTACCTTATCCAACTGATTAGAATTTAAATGGGAGCATACGCAACATATCGCGGTAAAAAGCGTCCCTCTATCGATATACAGACTTATAGCTTCAGCCAACGTCTACCCACCATATAGTCCTGGGCACGTGTCCCCAGTCCGGCGGCTGGTCGGCGAGGCGCGCGAGCTCCGCGCCCGCCGCCCCCGCGCCTGCCGCTCCCCCCGCGCCAGCGCCCGCGCCGAGCGCCAGGCCGTCCGCGCACGGGTAGGCCGCGCCGTGTTCGCGCCCCACCGCCAGAGACACGTGCAGCCGCGCCTCCACCACGCGCCGCAGCGGCAGGTTCGCCACCTCCAAACAAATAAAAAAGTATTATTTCTTTGTTTCTTTTGTAGCCTAAGCGACAACTTCTCCAAAAATACTACCACCCTACTTCTACTGTTTTCTGCAACTGCGACTGAAGCCCCCTGCCCCAATGAAGTGTATTTATATAGTACAATGGGTGGTTCGCAGCGAGCAGTCTACAATTATTTAAAATAAAAGTGTGGAGCGGTTTTTTTTACTGCTAACCGCTGTCGACCAAAATAATGTGCGCGTGCCTGTATATATAAATAAATAATACCTTAAGCGAGATATGTCCATCAGGCAGCACGCGGTACGCCAAGCGTGCGTGCGCATCCCGCATCGCGCGCGCCCAGCGTCGCGCTAGCCGTGTGACGCGCACGCAGCGCCGCAGCAGCACCGCAACCGCGTCCGCGCGCGACACCTCCGCCGCCTCGTACCGCATCGCCTCCATAGCTAAACTCACACACAGAGCCGCTATTTCGTCTTTCTCGTCTGTAATTAAGGATTACAACATTTTTTAATTTAGGAATAAAGGAAGTAATAAAATAGTGAAAAATACTGTCTTAATATGATGTCCTAACATAACAGTTGAGTGGTGCGGTCCCGCAGGTTTTACCGCAAACAAAATCTATACGAATTCTATTCCAGGGCACACGAAAGCTGCAGCATGCTCATGGTAAACCAGCCGTCCATCTATATAATAATAATATATAAACCCTGTTCCGCTGGGAATAAAGTCGAAATGCCGTGTACACCAGTCTGTTACTGGGCCCTCTCTCAGGCCTCGAACTTAGTTTCGAATATTAGTATATCTCGTTCGCACGCGCGCTAAATCTCTTTTGCATGAGCGAGACAGACCGATAGTAAAAACTAAGTTCTGTTGTGTTCAGGGCCCTAATTCTCAGGCTGAGGCCTGAACTCACCGGCCTTAGCGACCTCCAGGTCTACAGCGGTGACGGGCGTGTCGGCCCTAACGGCGCCGCCGTGGAGACGCACGCGCAGCCGCACGCGCCCGCACAGCAGGCGGAACGCCCACGTGTCCGCGCGCCCGCACCGCTCCCACTCGCATTCCGGTGTACTGAAACATTCAGTTTTTTTATTTAATTTATTTTAAAATCAAACAAACATATCATCATGTCATAAATAGAATAATAATAATAAATTGTTTATTAGCACAATTAAAATCAAAATAAAATGGCGGTCTTACCACTGAGAGCGGTTTCCAACAGGCCATTTTCAGTATTTATGAAAAAATCTGAATGTAGTGGAAAACAATAATTGATCTTAGTACACAGTTTACAATCTATGTCCTGGTATTTTTAATACTGATATTGTTGTTTTAGTTTTTACGCGACTACTGCAATGTCATGATTTTGGCAGTCTATGTAATTTATGTTTGTTCCACCATAACGCTTAAACTACAGATCTGATTTTAATTAAATCATTAGATTCATAATAATAGATGGGGTAACATAGTTAAAATATTTATCGCGGGTTATAATAAATATTAATCAAATTGTATGCAATTATAAATTATAAGAAATATGTTACTGAGCATATAAAACTTACCCCATAAATGATAACTGTTTTATATTTTCAATGACATCTGGGCCAGGATCTATTATTTTACTGTCTCTTTTTTCCTCCAATGGTGTGCTGCTGGTAACACTGGAGACAACTTGTGAGATTGTCACACTTGGATCCTGAATAGCATTATCACTAGCTAAGCTCCATTGCTTTAAGCTTTCTTTGTGTTCTGTCACCGTTTTTTCATCAACATTAGTAATATGTGATATTTGACCATGCTTTCCTTTTGATTTGTTACAATGTTGTATTTCTACTGCTTGTATTATTTCCGTGTGTGCAGTCGATTTTATTTTTGATTCATCATTTTTAAGACTCTTTATTTCCTCTTGGTCGAGATCTACTTGCATTATGTCTTTACTAATTTTATTAATAGTAGATTTAGTTAATGGACTGTTAGACATTTTTTGCATTTTGCTTATAGGCTTTGGTGTAACCTCGACATTTGACAAAACATGACTGTTAGTGCTCGTGGGACTATAACTGCGTTTCCGAGTTTTGACATCTAAATCTATATTACTGATCTCTTCACTTAAAGTCGTGCCTGAATATTTTTCTGTTAACTGAGCGTCAGTTTCATTGCTAAATAATATTTTTACGTGAGAAATACTGCTGCTGGCAACTTCTTCGCTTGACGGTTCCGTTGATGGTCCAATGTTCATTTTGTATTCGCTATCCATTAATTTTTCCTCAACCAATGTTAAGGAGGAGCTCTGAATAAGGTCTGTATTTTTATTCATGACGATCATTGTGTTTACTTCAGTGTCTTTACGACTAGGTTCTACACTCTCTATAGATTTATCTGCATATGTCGGTTTATATACATTTGTGTATAAACTTGACTCGCTAGATCCTTCACTAGCAGTTTTACCACACACAATGTTCATTTGCTTAGCAATTTGCTTGTCCTTAAGCGCATCGTTTACAAATGATCGAAGGCTTATACTTTTTTCATCTACTTCCATTTTATTTGACGATTGTCTTGTTTTATTTTGTGTGTTGTGATGGTCCTCCTTTTTTCCACGCTCATTGTATCTGTGCGCATCGGAGTAATCGATAGGTGGCAAATTAATATTTTTCAATGGGTTTTCGGTGTTAAAAACTATGCTTTCGCGTTTAGACTTTTGTGGTGATGATTGACTTATGTTATGTACATTGCATTTTACAATGTTTTCTGTAAGGTTTTTAGTGTTTACATCTGTAGAATGTTGAACTATGTTTATATGTTCGTAGTCGGTTACGGAAGATTTAATATCAGTTAAAATACTCATAGAATCTACTTCTATTCCTGCGTCTTTGGTTTCAACTTTCGAGACAAAATTATCACTATTTTTGAGAATACACTGTGATATTTCTTCTCGACTTACGTCAATTTGGCTTGAAGCAATAAAATTTGTCTCTACTTCTGCATTGCAGGTTGAGGGAGCACTTTTTTCTGAATAATTGTTTTCCAGTGGAGTATCTGAATTTGGTTTCACCAGTTCATGCATAATTTCTTTCAAAGCTGATACATCTGTCAAAAATGTGGGTATTACTTTTACTTTCATATCACTGATGGAAATATTTTCATCAACAACTGACTTCCTGAGAGGAGATAATCCTACTTCAGATTTAATACTTGTATCACTTGTTGATTCGTCTTGGAATTGTAAGGTTTTTACAACTTCGCTGCTCATTCTATTCGATTTGTTTGTATCGTTTATTTCGTAAGTTTCGATTAGCTCTGACGTGTCATCCATAATGTCAGTTTCATCTACTTCAAAACGCGATTGCTGTAAAGCCGCTTTAGCCATCGAGATATTATTCAATAGATCTTCTCGGCTAATCGCTATGGATTGTCTCCGTGGCGCCAAACTTAAACGTTTTGGTTCTTGTAAAGTTCCTTTAGTCGTAACAGTATTTTTTTCAGAAACTGAAAGTTTTTCACAATCTTCAACTTTTGTGTTAAAGTTTTCGAGCCTAGATTCTTCGCCATCCTCGTCGGTAATGTCGGAGAGCATTTTTAACAAATCTTTTGTATTATCTGCTTCTTTAACTGACTTTAAGGTTTTAGGAGAATTTAACTCAGGAATAAAATTTAAACTTTCTTCTAACTCCATATTGAATTTTGTATGGTCTTTGTCTTCAGGATCCTTTTTGACGTTGCTTTTAAATTGTGCATGAGATTCATTATTGCTTTTCATATGAGTTTCATTTGTTAGGTTTTTCATAAATACAAGTGAATCATTATTTTTAATATTAACAACTGGTTGACTTTCAGTATTTTGGGTGGATTTACTTTCAACTAGCGAGCTTTCTTTCCAATTTGTCTCTTTCGAAGTTGACATTAAAATAGAGTCTTCTTTTACCTTTTCGGTATCGTGAATTGTATCATCCTTCTCACAAAGTTGTGACAAATCCTGTTTTATAGAATCGGACGACATACTAAGAAGTTCATCAAGTATAGATTTTTTTGGTTTATTGTCCATACTCGTGTTTTTCTCCAAATAATTATTAATGGTTTTATCTCTAGACAGTTTAACAGGAGAGTCTACGTCCATTTCTGAAATAAATTCGTCATTACAGGCATTGGTGCTAGTTTTATTAGCTTGTTCACTTGTATACACTTGATATACTGAAACGTTCGTTTTAAATTCAGGTTCGTGAACTAAATATTGCGAATTTTCATCATGTCTATGCTCCATTATTTTGTTATTATTTCCTATATTGAAATCTGGCAAAACATCATTTTGAATATTCACATAATCTGATGTCTTATTAACCAACGAATCTTTTTTACCATCAATATTAAATTTTAGATTAATATAACCTTCAATATCCATTTTTGATTTATTTAAGTTTGAATAACATTGTTCTATAACATCTAGGTTTTTGTGGTTGATAGAATTTGATAAACTAATATCTGGTTTTACATTTTTAATCTCTTCCTGCAGAAAAATGTTTGCTTGGATTGTTTTACCGAAATCTGTAACTTCCATATCATGATTATCGGTTTTATTTGTTTTCCCCGATATATTATGTTGTTCAATTTGATAATGGTCAGAAGATTTGCGATTGTTGTCATAATCAGTAATAGTTTTGACTTTTTGTGCAGGCGAAAGCTGACTAATATTCTTACATTCTTTTGTTTCAGATTTATTTGAAGAGTTATCCACAATTTTGGGTGTAATTTGATCTGAAACGTAATCATAAATTATATCTGAACGATTTTTTAATTCTAATTTCATATTGCTTTCATCTTTATCTCCACTCTCTTTAAATATATAAAAATTAGTTGGAAAGGCTTGCGTCATGGATATATCACACGATTCGTGATCAAATATAGTTGATTTACGTTTAATCGAAATCTCATTCGACACCTCTTCTTGAAATACAGAATGTCGTTTTATATCTTCTCCATCTAAGTTAATGTTCGTGGGTAAAGCTTGTGTCATAGATACATCACAAGAATTTTTATCAAATATTATAGTTTTACGTTTTTCTTGATTTTCATCATTTGAGCTCCTTTTATTATTCTCATTGCTTTGTTCCAAGTTATCTATAAGATCTATATTCGTGGGCAAAGCTTGAGTCAAAGATATGTCACAAGATTCTTTATCAAATATTATTGTTCTACGTTTTTCAAATTTTTCATTTAGTGCAACCTTATTATTTACTTCTTTACTACTTTCACAATTTTCCATGAGATTAATATTTGTGGGTAAGGCTTGAGTCATAGATATATCACATGAATCTTTTCTAAAGATTATTGTTCTACGTTTTTCTGGACTCTCTTTATTTGCCTCCATTTTATTGACTTCATTATTTTTTTCTAAGTTTTCTATAGCATCTATATTTGTAGGCAAAGCTTGTGTCACAGATATGTCACAAGATTCTTTATCAAATATTATTGTTCTACGTTTTTCTGAGAATTCATTAGGTGCAACCTTATTATTAACTTCTTTACCATTATCTAAGTATTCCATAAGATTAATATTTGTGGGTAAGGCTTGAGTCATAGATATATCACAAGAATCTTTACTGAATATTATTGTTCTACGTTTATCAGGATTCTCTTTATTTGCCCCCTTTTTACTAACTTCATTATTTTCCAAGTTTTCTATAAGATCTATGTTTGTAGGCAAAGCTTGAGTCACAGATATGTCACAAGATTCTTTATCAAATATTATTGTTCTACGTTTTTCTGAAAACTCATTAGGCGCAACCTTAATATTAACTTCATTGCTACTTTCAAAATTTTCCATAAGATTAATATTTGTGGGTAAAGCTTGAGTCATAGATATATCACAAGACTCTTTATCAAATATTATTGTTCTACGTTTCTCAGAATTATTATTTCCTAGCTTATCATCGAATATGTTATATTTTATTTCCTGATTTTCTTTAGTGAAATTTATATTTGTTGGTAAGGCTTGAGTCATGGATATGTCACAGGATTCTTTATCAAATATTATTGTTCTACGTTTTTCTGAGAATTCATTGGGTGCAACCTTATTATTAACTTCATTGCCATTTTTTAAGTTTTCCATAAGATTTGTTGGCAAGGCTTGAGTCATAGATATATCACAAGAATCTTTACTGAAGATTATTGTTCTACGTTTTTCTGGATTCTCTTTATCTTCCCCCTTTTTACTAACTTCCTTATTTTCCAAGTTTTCTATAAGATCTATGTTCGTAGGCAAAGCTTGAGTCATAGATATATCACATGACTCTTTATCAAATATTATTGTTCTACGTTTCTCGGATTTATTATTTCCCACAAGCTTGTCATCAATTATGTCATTGTTTTTTTCCTCATTTTCTTTAATGAAATTTATATTTGTTGGTAAAGCTTGTGTCATAGATATGTCACAAGAATCTTCTACAAATATTATAGTTTTGCGTTTTCCATTGTTTTCTATATTTAATTTGTTTTCTGGATTTGTTTCTACTATACTATTAGGTACAGGTTGAGTCATTGATATGTCTTGAATAATATCATTGCAGTCTTTTGCATACAGTGATTCTCTCTTTGCTGCAATTATATTGGATGAGATAGCCTGAGTAAATGATAGTATATTACTTGTATCACATATATCAATAGTATTGTTGGCCATACTTTTATTGTTATCTGGTGTGTCTGTATTATTTTGTACATTAACAGTAATAGTGTCAGTTGGTTGCATAGATGAAGCATGTAAATTAAAATTCGTTTTAGATGAATTGTTGTCAATAAAGTTGGGCAAATCATCATTTACATCTAATATTATAGTTTTTCTTTGTGGTGCATTGGCAGGTGCGTTTGGTAACAATGTATGACGGAAATTCTCCTTGTTTTCGGAAATGTTACTTGTTATAGATTGAGTTGTTAGTCTCTTACCATCAAATACTAATACTTCGTCAGAGACTTTGTTAACTGCAAATGTTAGAGATTCTTTTGGAGCTACATAAGGATTGAATACCATATTCTCCTTATCGTTAGTCCAGTCATCATCTACTTTCTGATTACTTTGTTGAACAGAATTCTTAGCGTCTTGTACCTTAGGACTTTCTATTGTGTCAGTTATTGACATTTCTGACCCATCATTATATATTGCACCGTGTGTAACATCTAGATCGGCTACTTCAATGTACCCCGAAAAATCCTTTCCTGGATTCATTGGTCCAGGACACATAGCACTGGGTTTGGATCGCTCTAAATCATTTTGAATCTCATCCAAATCGTCACAATTACTAGCACTCAAAGGTTGCATAGTGGAGAAATTCATACTGATGGGGTTAGTCATATCCTCCAGTACCGGACATTGGATGTCATTTCCAAAGGGTTTGCTCAATTCAGTTAGTACACTTTGTTCAAATTTCGACTGAGACGGGACAAACTTAAGGTCACCTGTCATGCATCCAATTGATGCTAGCTCCTGTGTCAAGTTAATTTTATCAAATGATGCTTGAAACTGTTGCAATGGGTTAGTGTGGATAGTTCCTCCTACGTCAACTGCTTCTACCTCCTCAAACTGCTGATCAAACATTCGTTTTCCAATATGTTCAATTGTTTGCCTCGGAGCATTTTCCAATAAGTGGTTCTCATTCCCTGACAATTCTAATGATTTGTTGTGTTCCTCATAAAAGTTTCTCCATGTTGTGGTTGCTTCGTTAGTAACAAATTCACTGAAATTATAAATTGTCAAATCTCATCAGTCTACAAAAACCTCAACATAAACAATAAAAACATAACATAAAAAAGTGTGAATTTACAATTACAATCTGCTAAATAATAAATACAGACAATAATAAAATTACTATGAATAATAAAAGTTGAAAAACACATTTGAATGCATTAAGGCAGTTTTAGTAATGTTTTATAATTTATTATCTACTTTGTGGTAATGTGCTAGGTATGAAAATTATGACTGTAGCTATGTTTTACAGGAAACACACACAGTCAGGGTACTTACGCAACTCCGGTCCGCCTGGAGAAGCTAACTCGTCGGCTCTTGGTGGTGTCGGGAGGTGTAGCCACATTAAACTCCACCTCAGAGAAAGGAGTGCGGGGTGGTCGTTGATTTTTGAGTATTGACGATCTTCGCTTCCTCCTATAATTCAAAAAACATTTTATACAACATTTTAATGTGATGTAACTGTAGGAATGTATGAATTTATTATTTATCTTAGGAATTATGAGTAGTTTAATTCTTTAAATATGAAATTATTCGTCAATCAAACGTAAAAATAAGAATTTATCAAAACGACATTAATAGATCATACTTTACGGCTGCTGCATCAGCTTTTGAAGTAGCCTGGGTATCCTCAGATTCCATTATTTATATTTAATTACAAATCAATATTTTAAATTGGTTTATAGCTTTATAAAAATAATACGTAAACACAAACAAAATTGTATTACAAATTTACAAAACACCGACGGTTAATTTTTGAATTGACAACTGACAAATGACAATAATAAAGTGAGTAGTGACAGCGGCTTGACATATTTTGCTTGAAATCTTGAAATTGCTTGCTAGGCATAGACAATAAACTCCTACACATTCGTCAGGCTGATTATTTAAAAATGATACAATAACGCTATAAACTGTTTATACTCCACAGTGTTATTGAACACAATAATTGTACAATTTGCTGTTGCACATAATCAGCCTACCATTTTTTTCCACCACCTCGAACTTTGGGTTGATTGTCAGTCTATCTCACTGGCACGTGTGTCAAATCATGCGTGCACGAGCGGGATAGACCCAGATCATATTTTTATAAGTCACATAATAGGACATTTTAAACTTTCAAAAAAGTTTTTATCTCTATCTAAATACGCTAACTTTTAAGTTTAAAAACTTATTATTATTAAAGAAGAAACAAAATTATTTAATACTATGTGTGAATATAAAATTGTTATGGTTGCTATTTAAAAACATTGTAAATACATTTTATTTGGACGATTGAATAAAAATATATATTCATTTATTTATCCGTTAATACTAAACTGAGACGAATAATGTTTGTAAAATATTTACGAGATGATGTTTTTATTTGCGGGTTATGCCTGTTAATAGAATAATACCTTAGACTAGGTATATGATCTAAGTTTAACCTCTATTATTATATTAGATTATAATTAACGGGACTTCTTTCAACCTTAGATCATATTATGGCTTTAGTGTTTAAACCCCTGCGACTAGATTCTGAGAAATGTACATTGTAATAATAATAATATATTATACTATTAATTTACCAGCTAAAGTCTTAGAACATTATATTAATGTACTTATCAAACGCGTAAGTACAATGTAAGCATAATATATATAAGTAATAACTCACAAGTTTTTCACTTACAGTAAATGTGCAAGAAGTCCCCCAAATGCGATGATAAATAGGCCAACTGTATACAAAGAAAAGCTAATGGCATGAAGAATACACTTGTTTTCATCAGAGTAATAACTTTTTAACAGCATTGATAAACACTAAGCTTCATTTTCAACTTTTGTATGCAAGTTACTTTTTTACTTCTACTAAAATTTTGTTACTGTATTTATTTACAATAATTTTGAAAAATATAAACTTTAAAGTGTCATTCTGAAATTTTATTTAGCTGATGGTTGCTCTGGCATGGCAGTTTTGGCAGGTATCAGAGGTGTGTTCGACATTTATAATGTTCTTTAATCTTAAAGAACATTATTATACTCGGTGTTTCGTCCTCGAGATTAGTATTATAAGAATTATTAACACATTGTAGTATCGCGTAGTGATTCCACTTCAGCACTTAAGTTTAGAGCTGGTAACTCTAAAAAAAAAAAAAAATACATAAAACATAGATGATAGTCCCTTTACTTACGGCGTCCCCACCGTCTACCTCAGCGAAGCATATTGACTTGACTTCATTCGCAATTTAGTGCCGTACCACTTCACAAGTTCCGCGTCTTGCACAAAATTGTTAATATACAGTAAACAAAAATTATTTTTTTATAAATATTAAACTTGGTTTTCTGAACATATTATTGAAAATAAAAGTAAAAATGCCCAAAAGAGGTAGTGAAGATAATTTTAAATTAGTAGTTAAAAGGTTAAAGAAGTTAGAAAAACATTTTAAGCGGGACCGCCAAAAACCCAGAGATCTTTCTAGTTCTAGTTCCAGTTCCAGCTCTTCCAGATCTTCGGAATCTTCGACGGAGGGACCACCGGAAATATTAGATGGTATGCGAAATGCAAATTATGTAATTATGTAACTATTTTGGGAAATAATTTTTTCTTTCAGTACCCACATTTTCACAAAACGGAAAGTTTTCAGCTAAATATAGCTAAATATCGGATGTTTTATGCATTTAACCGATTCTCATGTCACAACAGTCGCTTGGCCTGTATAGATGTGGTGATTTAAATAGTTTTTTTGATAATAACTGTTTGGAGCAGCAAATTTTTTCAATGACACAATCCTATTTTGTACAAAAGTAACTAACCGTTTCTCACGTCACAACAGTCGCTTGGCCTGTATAGGCGTGGTGATTATAACGGTATTTCCATTTCAGATAATATAGTTTACGGTCCAAATCAAATGGACCTTCCTCAGACATCGACTGATGCTGGTTTTATAACTCAGTTGGAAGGTCCAGCAACTCCAACTGGGAACTTGCTTCCCAGCGAAAATACTAGTAATGATATTATCCAGATCGAGAGTACAAATTCTGACTTTTTAGAGATTTTGGGTGAAGATCCATCTATAACAGTTGCATACGGACCTGACATACACAAAGAAGTAGCCTCTAGATTTACACACATAGCCACAAAAGGACTTGATAAAGAAGCTCGGAAAAAATTATTGGAAAAATTTAAAATACCCAACAACTGCACAAACATAGCCGCACCCAAGCTTAACGCTGAAGTAAGGGCGGCTATAACGGATACAGCAGTAAAACGTGATAAGTCGATTGAATCTAGACAAGTCGAAATAGCAGCAGCTATCTCGTCACTTGGGGTTATTATTTCTAACCAACTTAATAATACACAAGGTTCTGACAAGCAATTAACGCAAAACATGATGGACCTAGGTCGGTTACTGTGTGATATTCAATATAATCAATCTTTGTGTAGAAGAAGTCTCATTTTAAACTTCATCAGAAAAGATTTGAGAGACCATCTGTCTTCTACAAATATTGAGGGCAATCTTTTTGGTCAAAATTTTGTAGAAACCATAAAAACCGCAAAGGCAGTTTCTAAATCCAGTTCTGATTTAAAACCAGAACCAAGGAGGCAACCTCAATTCTTTCCAGCGAGCTCTTCAAGAGGTAATTTAAACTTGAAGGCGAGGCCCTCTGCTCGCCGGCAGCAGACGGGCCAAACGCCACGCCCACAACAGCCAGCTGCGGCGAGGACCAGACCCGTGCCACAGAGGAGGTCCGGTCAGCCTTATACGAGGCCATCCAAGCAGAACCGCCGCCAGTAGAGACGGTACGCTATGCAGGTAGACTTACAAAATTTTATAATCAATGGAATTTAATTACTTCTAGCAGTACCGTTTTATCCTGGATAAAGGGTTACAAAATTAAGGTAAATAAACCTATTCAGCAAAAAAATTCCCAAAATTTCTGTAATCTATCAATGGCAGAGAAAGATGAATTACAAGAACATGTAAATAGCTTAATGTTAATTGGTGCCGTATCACCGTGTAATCCTTGTATAGATCAGTTTGTGTCGCGTGTTTTTCTAATACCCAAACCAAATGGTAAAAAAAGATTTATCTTAAATTTAAAAGACTTTAACAAGTTCATTGATAATTGTCATTTTAAGTTGGAGGATATTCGCACGGTGTTAAATCTTATAACAAAAGACTCCTATTTGGCTACATTAGATTTAAAGGACGCTTATTTTTTAATTAATATTCACCCTAGTTCCAGAAAATATCTCCGATTTTATGTTGGACCTAAAATGTATGAGTTCAATGTTTTACCATTTGGTTTATGTACAGCTCCATATATATTTACAAAATTAATGAAACCAATTGTGAATGTATTAAGATCTAACGGATTAATATCATCTATTTATCTCGACGATTTATTATTAGTTGGAGGTAGTTATGAAGAATGTGTCAAAAATGTTAACATTACGCAAAAATTGTTATTGAACCTAGGTTTCATTATAAACAAAGAAAAGAGTATTACGACTCCATCAAACTCTGCAAAATATTTGGGTTATATTATTGACACGCACAATTGGACTATAAGTTTACCTTTAGAAAAAAGATTAAGAATTAAAAATGAACTTTTAAATATTATGCAGCTTAAACGGTTTAAAATTAGAACTTTTGCAAGGTTAATTGGATTATTAGTCTCAGCATGTCCAGCAATAGAATATGGTTGGGTATATTTAAAACAATTAGAACGGTGCAAATATCTAAATTTGGTGGGCAATGATGACTATGAAAAATATATGACTTTGCCATCTTCACTATTACCTGACTTAAATTGGTGGTCTAATGCCATAGAATATTCATTTAATAGAATAAAAAATGATAATAATTATTGTTTAGAAATTTTCACTGACGCCTCAACTACGGGGTGGGGTGCCAGCTGTGGAGACCAGAAGGCTAGTGGAAAATGGTCATTAATTGAAATTCAACTCCACATTAATCACCTGGAACTTCTTGCAGCATATTTTTCTTTGAAAATATTCACAAAAAATTACAGCAATTGCAATATTTTAATGAGAGTTGATAATACAACAGCAATTAGTTACATCAACCGTATGGGAGGTATACAATACCCTCATCTATCTAAGGTAGCAAGAGACATCTGGCAATGGTGTGAAACACGTGGATTATTTGTGTTTGCTTCATACATTAAGTCTTCAGATAATGTGATAGCAGATAGAGAGTCAAGACGGACTCGCCCAGATGTAGAATGGGAACTATCTTTATATGGTTATGACTCATTAATCAAGGATTTATCAATAAATCCCGAAATTGACTTATTTGCTACGCGGCTAAATAAAAAGTGTCAGAACTTTGTTTCTTGGTTCAGTGACCCAGATGCCTTTGCAATAGATGCATTTACTTTAAACTGGTCCAAGTTTCTCTTTTATGCATTTCCTCCAGTAGCAATTATTCTTAAAGTTCTAAGAAAGATTATAGCAGACAAGGCAAAGGGGATTGTGATTGTGCCACTGTGGCCCACACAATCCTGGTATCCAGTGTTCTTACGCTTGTTAAGTTCAAAATTAGTGTATATAAATAATAATAACTTTTCTATTCCTAATTCTAGCAAACGGAACATTCACAGAAAAATTATCCTGGTTGCAGGAGTTTTGTCAGGTCTGCAATATTACAGCGAGAAATCCCAGATGCTTCAACAGATATAATTCTAGCTTCAATATCGGAAAGTACCTTAAAACAGTATGATATTTGCTTCAAAAAATGGTATGATTTTTGCATTACTAATATGATAAATATGTTTGAGCCTTCCGTCCCTATGATCTTACAATTTCTTACAAAAGCCTTTGAAGATGGTGCCCAATATGGGACAATCAATTCCTATAGATCTGCCCTTTCTTTTATTGTAAAAAAGTTACCGGATGATGATAGGATTTCGAGGTTTTGTAAGGGTGTATTTAAATTAAGACCACCTTTACCTCGTTATAACTTAACATGGGATGCAGGTGTTGCAATAAATTATTTAGCTTCATTGTTTCCCAATGAAAATTTGTCACTCGAAACATTAACCAAAAAGTGTGTTACACTGTTAGCCCTAACTACAGCACATAGGGTGCAAACCTTATCTAAAGTTAGGTTAGATGAAATAGTAGGCTGTAATGATCAAATAATTATTAAAATAAGTGATTTAATTAAAACTTCTAGACCAGGTTCAAAACAACCAATTTTATTCTTACCTTTTTTTCGTGAACGTCCAGAGGTTTGTCCTGCGAAGACACTCCAAGCATACATAGAAATGTCTAAGGATATTGTGAGGCAAAATAATTATCTTTTTGTTAGTTTCAGAAAACCATTTAAAAATGTTTCACCACAAACTATTAGTCGTTGGATTAAATTGACCTTAAAAGATAGTGGAATTGACGTCTCCATCTTTTCGTCGCATAGTACAAGGCACGCAGCCACCTCAATGGCAAAGAAAATGGGCATTAGTGTAGATAATATAAGACAAGCTGCTGGATGGAGCGGTAATTCCACTACCTTTGCTAAGTTTTATGACAGGCCAATTATTGAAAATGATAGTCTTGCTTTAGCAAATACTTTATGTTCTTTATAAAATAGAGATATAATAAATACTTACCTAATAGATGATGTTATTGATCAAGTTAAATTTAATTATAATATATAGGTTCTTACCTTATTATGTTACTGTATTATACCTATTAATTACAACTAAGTTACGGTAAATTAATTGATAATAAAGTGTAATTGTAAAATTTGTGATATTTCTTACTCTAAACATCTACAATGTGTTAATAATTCTTATAATACTAATCTCGAGGACGAAACACCGAGTATAATTAACGATCAAACGAACTTACCAGTACGTGAAGTTCGATCGTAATTATACGAGGTGTTTCGTCCGAAGAGATTAGTATAACCCACCCTCCCTAACAGGTGTTCGCCCATAACAGAAATATCACAAATGACTCAACGAAATGAAGTCAAGTCAATATGCTTCGCTGAGGTAGACGGTGGGGACGCCGTAAGTAAAGGGACTACCTATCATCTATGTTTTATGTATTTTTTTTTTTTTAGAGTTACCAGCTCTAAACTTAAGTGCTGAAGTGGAATCACTACGCGATACTACAATGTGTTAATAATTCTTATAATACTAATCTCTTCGGACGAAACACCTCGTATAATTACGATCGAACTTCACGTACTGGTAAGTTCGTTTGATCGTTAATAAATGTCGAACTAGATATTAATCTATTATCTACAGTGTCTACTGTCTACCAAGGTGTCTTCAGTCCATTCATTTGAATTTAAATTATTTACCTCGATTGTTATAAGCGAATTTATGAGGATTCTTTAAATATGCACAGTGCATAAAAAATATTGTAATATAATATGTATTTCCATTTTAATATTAATTATCTAGCGCATCAATGCTGTAAAGGGGATTGTCCACTTTGTATAGACACTTTGGCCATTCGTGGACAATTAATTAAGCTAATAAAATGAGATAAATTAAGTACTTCATATCAGTAAAAAGGATAATACAAGCCTAGTTTTGTGTCAGACTTAATATTTAGTTAGGTTTTTAGGTGTTATTGAAAAATGTAAACAATCAAATAAAACAACATACTTTTCATGAATATTTTATTATTCTGCTTCATAGGTTAGTAGTACATGATCAAGAAACTGGGCAGGTGGATTAATATGCTCTTGATACCTTGCCCAGCCTATAAACTCAGACACTGGCGACTCACTAAGAAGCCATTAACAAAAAAAAAGAAGAAGAAGAACCATAAAATGGTCGTATTATGAGCGCAGCAACCTACTGTTATTATTCCAATTATTATAATACATAACCTTTTATTATATATGTGCCGTAAAGGTCCCACTATGCAATTGCAATAATAATATTTTATTTCCTATCTCCTTCCATTGTAAAAAGCCAAGTAGCAATAATATCTCACACGAAAATAACATTCACGAAAACAAAGCGAATGACGTTGCATATTTTGACATATCGTATTTGCATTGCCATAATATAAAAAAGTTATTGCTTTTATACGTCACTGAAGATTTAATATTAAAGAAACTATTTAAATAAATTCCATTCTAACAACAGTAAACTACTTGCGAATTTTTAAAGTCTATTAGAACATTCAAAAACATAAAAATAGCATAAAACAGAGGCATGACTTTAATATTAATATCAATTTGTTGATTTCTCGGCGCTTGACAATGGTAACACTGGAACCATTTGCCGACTTCCGAACATGGAATTCAAACTAGAAACTATAAATAATTGTGTTTTTTGTTGTGTTTATTTACACAATTTGTTTTTCAAATAAAATTAACAATAAATAAATAAAAAATATCCATTAAGTTAGTTTTTTTATAACGTCGTGTTCACGGATGGCCAGAAATGGACAATGCCCTTTATGTTATAGTGTTTTCACTAACTTTGTACTAGTATCCGAACGCAAATGTCATATGACTGACGACATTCAATACTGCCAACCGTAGAAAATATCTTCCATTTTGAGGCAGCTGATATTTGTTTGATAGGGAATTTTTAATTAAATATCCCCTAAATCACCTCAAAATGGGTGCTTCTTTTCTTCCCATCGCCGTATTTACGGTTTTCTGGGGTGTTATAGGGATTGTGTGCCCCTTCTTTGCTCCCAAAGGACCTAACCGAGGGTAAGAAATATTTCTCTTATTTTGGATGAACTATTGTTTTAGGAAGTGTGTATCAATAATACATGAGATAATTTTATATTTTCAGAATTATCCAAGTGGTTTTGATGTTAACAGCAGCCACCTGTTGGCTATTGTAAGTATTTTTTTTGTAAATTTTAATATTGGTAAATCAATGTATTAGTTCAATCCTTTTACCTGTAATCAATTAAGTAACTATGATTTTATGTATCTATAATTTAAGTGGTGAAATTCTGACTGTTTACAGTAACATGAATACTAATCACTTCATTCTTTAAATAGTTATAGGTAAACATGATAATGTTCAGTACATATTGTATGGTCATATTGTACTCATACAATATGTACTGAACATTATCCTGTTTACCTATAACTGTTAACAAGACATTATTAAATTTGTATTTCTATATGACTCATAGTTTGAACTATTTAACCATAGAAATAATGAAGATAAAACCCTGACGACCAGTGTGGCTTCAGTGTGTCACTGCTCAAGATTTCTGTGTGGGCCATTAATTATAATGTTAAATATGTTTATAGTATTATCAAAATCTTAAATATATGCATAGTATAAAATCATAAAATATGTATTTCTGTTGTCTGGTACCTGAAATACAAGTTCTTTCAGAATATAGCATGGAACCCGATTGATACAATTAGAAAGCATCCATAGATATTATATCCATCAGTGATGTGAGTTTGCTACAACTCCATTCCTATGGACTTTATTCCTTATTTTGAAGGTCCTTGCAATTCTTACCCTACATGCTACTGGCTAAGGCTTCCCCACTGGAAAAGAACCAGCCTTTGCCACTGATATCCATAGATTATTTTGTCTATTTTATAAACATATAACACCAAAATACACTAAATTTTATTGAGTATTTAATTAGATGATTACTAACATTTAATGTTGGTACATTTCAGCTGGCTGTGTGCCTACATGGCACAAATGAACCCTCTCATTGGGCCCAGACTTGACAACGAGACTCTCATCTGGATTGCTCGCAGTTGGGTAAGATGACAGTTTCATATCTACTACACTATTTTTCATATTATTTAGTATGACAGAAAGCAAATATCATATACTACATTCTAATTCAAGGTGGTCCAATGTGAACAAAGCTCAGTATGAGTGGCTAATATTGACAGGTGTCTGCTATGCAATGTTTTCTCCTTGTCTAATATGTTATAAAACTCACTTGACAGACAAATACCAGATTTTATTTTATAGCTTTTATAGTGCATAAATATTTTTAAAGTTTTATAGATAGGATATCAATATAATGTCACTTATTTACTGAGCAATACCAAAATACAATCGCCTATTATTTTGTCGATTTTCTTTTATATTTGTATATTATTTCTATCACCTACAATCAGAAGAGCGAATACAATAGAACACTTTGATATTTTAATCTAGTCCAACATGTTTACGCCAGTTTTTAACCTAATTCCAAAAGAGGAGGTGCTTATAATATGTTTGGCTGTATGTATTTTTTTATAAACACAATGCAATGCAAGTGTTACAAGCATTTATTTTATGCACATGGATAATATGCTAACACAGGCAGATATGTAACTGTGTATATAATTACTTTAATTATATAGATGGAATACAAACATATTACAAACAGAGTGTAATGGAAAATAGTAATAAATCCAACTAAATCTTAATGATATATATTAGATGTCGGTATTTAACTGTTTGAAGGAATTATAATTCATCTATAAAACAGCCAATTTCAGTAAATATTAGCCTTTATTGTTGATTTAATATTCTCTGTCATTACAGCAACTCCTCTATGTTTGACTTGTTGAAAAAAGGACTCTATCTATTGTTATGAATAATAATAATTTATAAATAACTAGTGATAGAAATTATAATTCAAGATGCTATTAAAACTTTGATCACCTCATTGTTTAATCATCTTGCTCCCATAAAGTATGTTTGTTGTTCTGCCACAGAATGTGTGTCCTGAAAGCACTGATTTCAATGAAACTTTACAATGATGTAGCTCATACACCAAAATATGCTAATTAATAGATGCTATGTAAATTGTCCAAAATATAACAAAAACAGAAAAGCTCTTTTACAGTTTAATAGTAAAAAAAATTATAACCATTTCAAACATATTATAATTCATACCATACAGTTAAGATTAATGTTTTGAGAGATACATATATCTTAAAATTAAAGAATATGGGCGAAATTTTTTGTATCAGGCTGATAACAACCTCGTACCAAAAGATATAGAAAACAACATTTTTTAAAGTGTCATAGGCTATTTTTTAACCCCTAATAAAAATCAGGGGGCATTATTAGTTTATCATGGCTGCGTGTGTCTGTGGCATTGTAGCTCCAAAACAGATGAACTGATGTTGATCAGGGTTTTTTGTTTGAAAGCTGATGTGGTTGAGAGTGTTCTTAACACTTATTCATCATCATCAGTTTGATATCTGCTTGAAAATTCAGGGGTTACTTAAAAAATTTTAAAAGTATGTTTTTAGCTTAATATTTATTGTTTTCCTTTTTTTTTCAGGGCAACCCCTACACCAAGTGAACATCTCAAGCATATTAAACTATGTTAAAATAGCTTAAACAAAAAAATATATAATTTAATGTTATTTTAATGTTAAATTGTTTCAATAAATAATGTTAACAAAAGTATATCAGCTGTAAGTAACTCTAACTAATAATTATTATCTGAACATGTTTCTGTAAAGGCAAGATCTATCTGTAAATAGTTGGTCAAAAGTTTAATATCATTCCAGATGTGCAAGTGCTTTTTAAGTATTTAAAACGTGTATTAAATTGTAGATATTTATTTCATTAAATCCTATTACTCAAAAATTCCTTATTTCTAATACCAAATACGAACTTTTCACATAATTTCAGTTTCGATTTTACTAATTCGCCTGATATACGTTAATTTTTAAAAACATACTAATAATAGATGTTGCTGTAATTGAAATCGCTATTTCATTAAGTGACTAGCGTTTTTATCGAATGACTTATGACATATGTACTTTATGGTAAGGACACAAACAAGCTCTTTTTGTTTGTCAATTACAAACAAAAAGAGCTTGTTTGTGTCCTTAAATGGTTGCCTGGAAGAATCTGATTTAGCAGTGAGGCCGCCAATTTGAACAGTTTTTAATTTTATTTTCATTAATATACTATGCAATTTTATGTTAAGGCGAGCAGTGACCGCAACTAGCGCCACTCTTTTTAAAATAAATTTTACAATGACACAAAGATCTTATTAAAAAAAGTAATCGGTTCAAACTTTAAGTAAATAGTTAAACTAGCTTATTATAGTCATATATAATAGTTAAACTAATATTATATAGTATATCTCGTGAGTAATAACTAAAACGGCCGTTTTAGTTATTACTTACGAGAGTAAATACGGTATAGGATTTAGAGCTGTAATTAAATGCCAATAAATTAGTTAAACTATTTACTTAAAGTTTGAACCGATTACTTTTTTTAATAAGATCTTTGTGTCATTGTAAAATTTATTTTAAAAAGAGTGGCGCTAGTTGCGGTCACTGCTCGCCTTAAAATAAAGAATTTTTATTTATTTATATTTAAGCTCTCATATTACTTGATGATTAACCAATCAGATGATCAGCGACAGGCCATATCTGTTGAGTCTTAGAAGAGTATGTTGAGAATGGATTCTACAATTATATAAAATGTGCTATGTGACATATGCTTAGTGCAAGTAAAAATTTGTATAGTCTTAAAGTTCTAGACCTTAGAAGGACTGTGATAGGCATATGCTTCAGCCAACGGAGGCACTAATGTGGTTTGATTTCCCCCCGCACTTCAGAAGAGGTGATTGCGATTCGTTTTGCAGGTAATAATAATAGTTAAGTTATCACATTTACGGCAGATTTTTAATTGTCAGATAACTTTTGAAAATGAAAATGAAAAATCTTTTATTTCCAAATTGGTTAGATACTAACACTTTTAGAATTGGCCTACATGATGACCTACCACCAACCACTTTTACCAATAAATATCTGAAGAATTATATTACAAAGGCGAAAGTATGTGAGAGTGTATGTGTTTGTTACATTTTCATTCTCGCTAGACTAATTTTGATAAAGGCCAGGAATAAAAGTTTTGTCCCTAAAGGCTAAAACTACAATGTCCCCGTCTAACACTGGTTTTACGCGGGTGGAGTCGCGCCCAAAAGCAAGTATGTAATAATGTTATTACATTCAATGTCTAAGGCACGAACCAGGGCATACTTTTTATATAGGAACAAGGATACTTATTTTACCCTTACATGTTAGATTATAAAGTATGAATGCCCCTCAGCAACAAATTCAGTTCTAACAGAGGTACAAAATTAAAAATTATAAAAAAATCTAGCGCATTTATAAAAACTAATTGCGGAATCGATTTAAACCAATCAATGCCGATTTATTAGGTAAAACTTTTACAATGTTATATATTCGTTCGTTTTGTCGATAACAGATGGCGCTGATTCATTCGCGCTGTTACTTTCGAGTTTCAATATTTTTTATTTCATATTTATCTACGCACTGACTTACAGGAGAATAATAATTATTATTTGCTTTCTTAAATATACATAATTTCTTATAAAAATCGTACCTAATATAAACAAAATTCCTTAGGCATTCTGTGATTATTTCAATTCTCAAGATATTTACGAATTAATTTGTATCGGTTTAATAGGAATTTTAAATACTTACTGCGATATCAAAAAGCAGTCCCAATACCACCGTATTACATAGCAAGAAACAAAACACATAAGTGTATGCCGAAAATGCTTGGCTTGGTTCCCTAATAAGTGTGTCAAATAGTAAAATATGAACCGCTGCCAGACAAACTGAACATTTTTCTTAATTATGCAATAATATTCAATTTAAGGAAGGTCACTTGTTATTAAGCACCCGTATCCTCGACCCTACTATACATTCCAATAGCAAAGGTCATGCCACAGTGTGGTGAAGTGTTTGGTGAAATTTCCGAAAGATAAAACTGTCTCAAAACACATTCATGTAAATACCATACCATAGCAAATAATATTTGCCATAATTAATCAAATGCATTGCTAACTATTCGCAACATTAATCTTATTATTAGAGTTTGATTGTTTTATGAAACGCGGCTTAGCCAGGAATAAGGTTATTGTATTTCTCTTATCTATGATATGGGTACGTAGTTCGGTATTTATGTATTATTAGAAGTTTAACTTTGGTTTTCAATCTTGCAATCGTCATTCGGTCATGGAATAAATTCTACCCTCACTCATTTATCTCAGCATTGGAAGTAACAGACAAATGTATATTTCATATTTACGCCCATTTTTAACAGTCAGTACATAGATAAGTTATTTGTGGCCCGCGGCAATGGTAGATACTGAAGTAGATTTTCTATTATCTACTATGTCTTATTTCTATTCCATAGCTTACGAGTTACGACAATGATGACGAAATTCGAAAGGGATAAACTCTTACAATAATAATTGATCTACGCTTGGGCGGGTTTACGCTTCACCACTTACTAGCCCTAGTGGTCAGTTATTTTATGGGCTTCTTTCTAGCACTTCTAGCGACACACAAGTGTATCTAGGACCAAAAGTATTAACCTACTTCATGTAAATCAATAATACGTGCGCATCTTTACGTAAGCGATCAAATTCTACCGTCGAACTGCATAAGTAGCTACTTTACTGTATTTATAGACGAAGGTGAAAACATTGATCCACACATGAAGGTTTAAAGTTATTTAAAATTTCAATTACAAGACGTGCAGTCAAAATACTTTCCAATCGATTTATTCACAGGGCCCTTCTTATGAGCAAGGGCCTAGGCCGGGCCATGGAAATATGGGCCGTTTTAAAAACCATTGCAAGTATCTACAGTTTACAGGCCACTGCGAAGCGTCCCTCGTCTAATTTCTAGGTCATAAGGTTACTTAGAGTTTAATAAAAACGTGTAGATAATAATACATTGTTCTTATACCAAAATAACAAAAACATGTCAAGTACAACCACGTGTTATGTAAGGACAAAGTCAAATTCTGCCTCAACGCGTACTGATGTATTGGCCGCGCGCCAGGATTCTACGCACAATGGCTGCCAAGGTTACCACCAAGTGGTATTCAAATAAAGTCATTATGTAATTACTAATTAAACAATTCGATTGCATTTTTCATTAATATGCATTCATCTACGCACCGAACACAATTTATTTTTTGAATGTTGGTAGAAATGGTGGCCTCATAGTGATTAATAATTTGGCCCGACCCCATTAAAGATACTACAAATGAAAAAAGTACTTATACTTATAACATTTTCCAACTTGTCACCACGATATAAATAACTAATCCCAAGTCAAGGTTGAATCACGTACCTGTTGAGATACGAGTAATGTCTACGGCGAGATTGTGATGATATCTTATCAATAAAATTACTATGAACTTGATATATTACATGAAGGAACTTGGGAAAAAACTGTGACTATTGACTTTGAAATTAAAACACCCAAGTCATTAGCTGTTAAAACTTTAAATACATACTGTTTATACACAGTAAAGGGCTTGTTATTCATGTTCCTCCGTCTGCCGCAAAGTCTACACTCTGAACAAGTTCAATTACTTCCAAACTTATGTGTCTGAAGGCAAATTAAATTGTTCAGGCCGAATCGTTGTTATAAATTCATATTGTTTTACTTACTTACATGTGAGAATGAAGCAAAAAACGCTGCTCAGGGCTTTTTTAGGCCCAATTATTATCAATATATCTATACTTATAATAAAACTGTAGAGAGGTCAATTCTGTACATTGAATATTTTTTCAAAATACATATTGGAGGATGATTGGCGATCGATACTGATGCCAAAAATGCAATTAGTAAAATTTTTGTCTGTCTGTCTGTCTGTCTGTCTGTCTGTCTGTCTGTATGTGCGCGATAGGAACAAAAACTACTGAAGGGATTTTAACCAAACTTGGTACGATTGTAGCCCATATTCCTGGGCAGGTTATAGGCTATATAACATAACGCTACGATACATAGGAGCCGAGCAGTGACGATAAATTTGAAGCAAGTCGGAGGAATTTCGCGCGCGCGGGCTGCGGACGAACGGTTCATGCGGGGGGCGCGGGGGGATCGCTTACACAGTGACGCGAAGCAATAGAATGTGGCACTAAAGTAGATTAGAACTTGAAATAAGTACCTAACTAACAGATTTTTTTTTCTGAGAAGAGTTCTTCCACAGTGTCATAATAATATAAAAATTGTATTTTTGAACTTGCTTCACAAATTGAAATAAATTATCATTTATTGTATAAATCAACTTAATTAACTGTATTAATAAAAAAAAGCCTTTCGCGATAATCTAAAAAAACGGGCAATTAAGCGGTTTTTGGTAAACTATTTATACCATCACGGTATTAATCCTTATCATTTTTAATACGTTAGTTGGCTTAAGAATTTCATGAAGACTATATTTGCCCTTTATACCTAGCAAGTATAATTAATAGTTTAGGAGATAATATAGCAAAATTAAAATCGTTTCGATACAGGCTGATGCGTGACGTCTTATACCCGAGTCGGGGTGTAGTGTAGGTATCAGATGCTGGTAGGTAGGCAGGTAATTTTGGCAAAGGTCAACCAAAGGAACTCCACCCCACTGCTGGGTAAAAAATACTATTAAAATGTGCTAACAGGCAGTACAGGTAGTATGAATTTAACCACACACAGCCGCTAACTGTGCCCCCAGTAATAATCGTGTTAAAAGTACGGCGTATGGCGTATAGATGTCGCTTTGATTTGAAGATATATGACAATAAAAAAAATACTGGACGTTTGTATGAAGCGCGGCGGGAACCGCGCTGCTTCAAACATTCAAATTTATTCTTTTTTAATTTTATATTTTGTTTAAAACAAAATTTCATTTATTTATATTATTATTATTAATCTTAGGGTAGGTTATAAAAAACGCTACTAAAGCCGATCGGCGCGGCGCGCCGAACTGGGGCCTAACACTCCAAACTGATTCGATTTTAATTCAGATTCGATCGTGCCGCATACTCCCGAAGAAATTGACGTTTGTTTATTTTTATTCTCTGTCGATTGATATGGTCTGGTGTACAAAAAGTTACGTTCTAACGGTTTTCTTTAACCTAATTAATTTCAAAGTAATCTACCAAATAAAACACCAAAAACCGTAAAGATCGAACTGATTCGATTCTCAGTTGTGTCGAGAGTAAGCCGGCTGGATCCTCAGCGGGGCGTGCCGCTGCGCCCATGTCTAACCGAGAGTTCCGTTTTAAAGACCTTAGTAATTGCAATATAAGTTTAAATTTAATAATACTTCAAAACATTAATGACAAAAACGGTAATAAGTTGGAAAAATTGAAAATATTTTTATGGTTTCGCAATTTATCCTATGTCGTTTAAATTTGATATGAAGCAACATTTTAATAGTGCATTAAGATGTTGCTTCATATCAAATTTCTATTCCCGGGAAGTACCCTTTAGGTTTTGGTTCCCTTTGGCGTGTCGAAAATTGCGAAAATTAGCGATATAAACGGCTGAATCTTTGGGTAGATGTGGCCAAGATGCCTGTTTCTTTTCACAGCCAGAAGGGACAGTAGAGCTGAGTTTTTAATATGATTTTTAGCTTGATACCTACACGTGTTAAAGTTTTGACACCCAGACAGACCAGACGGACATCGAAGTTAAATACTTTACTAAATTAACGTGAAAAATTGTCTGGGTCTATACGGTGCATTCGAATAATATTATCCTAACTTCGAATACCTTTGCTGACTTCTACATATTGTTCGAAGGCCTACTTCTTTTGCCGAGCTCCGAAAGGATAGTAATATATTATTATTATACCCTGCATACCAAGAGGCTTGCCGGGTACGTGTCTTGCTGGATCGGGATCAACACTGGGATGCACTGGGAAGTACCTAATACCTATTAGCGAAAGTTCTCAGCGGTTGCGCCAATAAACTAAAAATATATTAAAAAATACTAAAGTGCCCTAAATCACTTTTCCACGCGTACGAAGTCGCGGGCACAGCTAGTTATCAATAAAAGAACTGATTGCAATTATAGTGCACGAATACGTCATAACTAAAAAATCGGCAGAAATAATATGCCTACAAAATTAATGCCGTGCCGTTATACAAACCTTTTGTCAAATTATTTCTTTTACACGCCAGAGTCCAGACGGGGTTATTAATGAATACTCATAACACGTCGTAGTCATTGATTTTATCTGCGAATAGGTCACTCGATATTCTCACGTAGTACCTAATTGATAACTAGATTACACGCGTTAAATTGCAGATGTGAAGGCAAGGTGCAAGGTAAGGTACCCTTTTCCAGGTAAAAATCGGATGAAAGGTCTAAATTTTTTTAAGTCGGGCTTTTGCGACGCTTTATAACCACAATCTTAAAATGTATTTGGCCCAAGATAACAATTATTCGATCAATGTTTTCTGTCCTATTCGTTTCAGCAGTTATATTACAATCGCCAAAAGGACCATACACCCGAGTAACTGACCAATATCTGTGGTAATAATAGCTTGATCAATACCATCACTGCCATTGAACCACAATAAATATAGTGTACCTAACTATATATTCAATGAATTTAAATTAAAAAACATTCATTCTAAGTTCTTTTGATCCATCGAATAATTACTGTTGTATGTTGGACGATATTGTGTTAACCGTACTAGGTTAGTGACCATTAGAGTAATAGGTATACAAGCTAGTGACTAGCGTGATATGTAAGGAGTCAGGAAAAATGCAGCTTCCCGGCCTCATAGACAAGTATCGGATGAGATCGCAATTCGCAGTGGGATGTTAGCGATGCTGATGATGAGGCGCCTACTTTTTATCTTTTCTTTCATAGTTCATGCGCGTGTTGGAGCTATTTATCGGCCTTGTCAGTCTGTACCTACTGCGCGTGCGTCAGGTTATATAACCATAGCTCGTGACCGATCCGACCGCCAATGTTTTTGAAAGACAATGTTCGAAGATATTTTGTAAATTTTTCTAATTATATGCATGAGAGATTATTTTTATATTACTTGAACTAGCTGTGCCCGCGACTCCGTACGCGTGGAAAAGTGATTTAGGGCAGCAGTTCAAATACATTTTTAGTTTATGAACACTGTCGTTTGGATATTTAAAATCACTAATTTATAGTAATGCTTCTTTATACACGGTATTAGACGTGCATAGGCAAAAGAAGTAGGCCGATGGAGTAATAATAATAGTTTACTGTCAAATAATGGCCGTTTTTGTCGTGAATGTTTTGAGGTATTTTTTTCTATGAAAATGCTAACAATTCCTACTACCAGCTCGAAAAATGACCGTGTATTATTAACCGACTTCAAAAAAAGGAGGAGGTTCTCAATTCGTCTGTATCTATAATATTTTTTTCTTTTATGCGAACGGGACTACTTGATAGTACGCTCATATACGCGACGAAGATCTCTGTACTGAGATTTGTATGGACTTTACGCCGCAGCGACTGCAGACGATGATCGTTTTCACACCGACGCTGCGCTGCTGGCGCCGAGTGCCAAATTTTTTAAAAGTCTACTCTCGGTGCGCAATTCCAACTCGGATTTGCCCGGTTTTTTATTTATTAATTACCTACGCTAACAAACATGTAGCCTACTTTGGGACTTTACTGTTAAAGTACTAACTTCGTTTAGACGACAAAATAACAAAAGTCCAAAAGAAAGAAAAAACCCAAGCCGTACCTAGCATAAAAACAAATAAATAAAAATATCATGAAAAACATAAATCTTACTTATATTGACATAACTTATCTAATTTAAATGTACCTATGACATCTCATTCATATCTTGAAAACAAACTATCCTACGCCTATACTTTATTAATCGTATTTGCAAAACCTAAGTATAATAATAAATTACTTCGCACAAAGTAATAATTATTTTCACTTGTACTGGAAAATAAGTATTACTTTGTGCGAAGTAAATTTAATTGTTCCTTTTAGTTTACCTTTTGCAGTCGTTTTTTTTTGTTTAAAATTATTTAATTTTCAGATTTTTAGTGATGGGTATAGACTGAGTAGGGATAATTCTCGAATGATCAGACGACGATTATATATATATATATATATATATATATATATATATATATATATATATATATATATACCCCCCAAACAATTGGGCGTCCCCTGAAGGAGAAATTGCATTTAAAGTGGCGTCCACCGGCATTTGACGTCCGCATACCGGACGCCACTTTGTTAGGTAGCGGCAGTTACGTCCTTTCGGTCCCAGCTGCCACCAGAACAAAAATCGATGGAAGTCAAAAAGTTGATAGTTCGACTGAAAAAGTATTTGCAAAAGTTTCAAGAGATTCCGCAACGCCCGCGTAGCGCTACTGCCGGGCGTATATTGCACAGCCGTATACATCTTCACCACTTCACCGAGTACCCGCGTATTTGGCGTCCGGCTATGCGACGTTGCCAAGTCGTACGCGCCGCTACTTTGTTTAATTCTCACTCAAATCACAAATGTTTACTTTAAAAGAATACGCACGTCCGCCGCACCACCCGTGCTGGTGATCTTTTTGCGTCCTTGCGAGTTTGCGAGAGCGTCGCAAGTTGCGACCGGTGCCTGTTATAAGTATTTTTATGTTAACTTGAAGGATGTCGTCTTGTGGAAGAAATATTTAGAAATGACTTGATGAAGCTATACTGTACTGTAGCTGCTTGATGATGCCCTTTCATTCATTTCCTCCTTCACATCGACATCCGCGCTCATTCCTGTCCATTTCGGTCCTCTTACTAATAAACGCGCTGTAAGTTCAACCTAGGTTCAACTTTATTTTTGTCTCCGTCGGATCTGTGTATTCTGGCAGATACAGAAATACGAGTAAAGTTGAACTTACCTACATCGCATTTATTAGTAAGGGGGTTGAAGTTACAGTTACATAAACTTTTATTACCGGGCAGACATAAAAAGATTCTGTTAATTTTACTATAGTCTGACCACTACCTCTGTACCGCGCGTTAGGTCGGCTACCACGGTACAGCGGTAGTAGTTAGACTATATTATCAGAAATCCTGTTATTTTTGTGGCGTCCGTATATTGCTTTCGGACGTCCGTATATTGCTTTTGGGCGTCCGTATATTGCTTTTAGACGTCCGTATATCATAACTTTTATTTCATTTTCTTGTAAGTAGGTAGGTATAAGTCACGTAAAAAGAACGCTGGTTTGGAGGTATGGAGGCTCATACAACCAGCGTTATTTTTACGTGACGCAACCTCTATTAAATTTAACTTCCTTGATTACTATCAGAAATCCTTTTTTATTTTATGGCGTCGTTATCTAGCTTCACGGCGTCCGTATATTGTCTTACGGCGTCCGTTTATCACTGTTTAACGTCCGTATATTGCTTTCTGACGTCCGTATATTGGTTTCTGACGTCCGTATATTATATTCATTTATTTTTAGGTTTAACTTCATTCATTTCCTCACCTAGATGCCTAATGACTTACTCCCTTAATATCGGTTACGGACTACATCATTTCTATTCTGGAAGATACAGAAATAAAGTTGAACTTACCTACATCGCATTTATTAGTAATGGGGTTGAAGTTACAGTTACATAAACTCTTATTACCAGGCAGAAATAAAAAGATTCTGACAATTTTACTATAGTCTGACCACTACCTCTGTGCCGCGCGTTAGGTCGGCTGCCACGGTACAGCAGTAGTAGTCAGACTATAACAGAAATCCTGTTTTTTTGTGGCGTCCATATATTGCTTTCGGACGTCCGTATATTGCTTTTGGACGTCCGTATATTGCTTTCAGACGTCCGTATATTATATTCAGTTATTTTTAGGTTTAACTTCATTCATTTCCTCACCTAGATGCCTAATGACTTACTCCCTTAACATCGGTTACGGACTACATCATTTCTATTCTGGAAGATACAGAAATAAAGTTGAGAATACCTACATCGCATTTATTAGTAAGAGGGTTGAAGTTACAGTTACATAAACTCTTATTACCAGGCAGAAATAAAAAGATTCTGTCAATTTTACTATAGTCTGACCACTACCTCTGTGCCGCGCGTTAGTTCGGCTGCCACGGTACAGCGGTAGTAGTCAGACTATAACAGAAATCCTGTTTTTTTTTGTGGCGTCCGTATATTGCTTTCGGACGTCCGTATATTGCTTTTGGACGTCCGTATATTGCTTTCAGACGTCCGTATATCATAACTTTTATTTCATTTTCTTGTAAGTAGGTAGGTATAAGTTACATAAAAAGAACGCTGGTTTGTATGGAGGCTCATACAACCAGCGTTATTTTTACGTGACGCAACCTCTATTGAATTTAACTTCTTTCATTACTATCAGAAATCCTTTTTTATTTTATGGCGTCGGTATCTTGCTTTACGGCTACCGTATATTTTCTTACGGCGTCCGTTTATCGCTATTTAACGTCCGTATATTGGTTTCTGACGTCCGTATATTATATTCATTTATTTTTAGTTTTAACTTCATTAATTTCCTCACCTAGATGCCTAATGACTTACTCCCTTAACATCGGTTACGGACTACATCATTTCTAACCCGGTGCGATCGTAGAACTATTTCTATGATAAGATACAACCAATTATAATTTTTTAAAGAGTTTTCTAGAGTCTTATTATAAGGCATTCGAATCGGGTTAAAATATTTAGTGCGGAACAATTGATACTCTGGTCTGGCACTGATCAATACAATGACGCAACCCTAAGAAAGAGATAGATAATAAAACTGAAAATTGGCAACGTCGCATTTCTTTGGCAAAAGTCGCCGGACGCAAAAACATCGGCTCTTTAGTCAAAAATCACAAGTATATCCAGGACTTCAGAAAGTCACCCAGGTGGTTCGGGGTTCAAAAGTGTTTGGGCATGACTGCAAGAAGAATATCGTAGAAAATAAAGTTAGCGGAAAACAAAATACGTCACAGTGCTGGAAATGATTTAGTTAAGAAACATTCATAAAAATAATTTAAAAAATATAAGCAGAAGTAGGGGACGTCGTAATAACGCACGACCACCGTGACGCCAAAACGCTTCCTGGATGTATATATATATATATATATATATATATATATAAATATGGGATCTATATATATATATATATATATATATATATATATATATATATAGATCCCACTACCTATGCTGCGTCGAACATGGCGGCTTTTACCGACCATCATGCGTCTACCCGATTTACTGCGTCCTGTATACGGACGCAAGATTGACGAGCCCTGATTTTTTTTCTGTAGCCGTCATATTACTGTACCAGTGTCTGGTAAAAATTTTGGCATGGACGTATTTTTGCTTCGGGAATAAAATCCGGCGCATAATTTAGTTCAGCGACTTGCCGCACGCACCGCGAGGTCGCTTTGTGCGGCGTATATTGTATACGCGATTTTGTCACTGTTCAATTCTCCGCGTTTGATGATACCGAATATCAGTTTTTTTTTTTATTTTAATCAATTTAAATGATGGATTTAATTGCATCCGCCAAATAAACAAATCGGCAGAGATGTGAGGCCTCTCAAGGTTAGGTACCGTATATATCACAAATATTTTATGTTTTAATCAATATAAAGGATGGATTTAATTGCGTCCGCCAAAAGAAACAAATAGGCATCGATGAGAGGCCGCTCAAGGTTAGGTACCGTATATATCACAAATATTTTATGTTTTAATCAATATAAAGGATGGATTTAATTGCGTCCGCCAAAAGAAACAAATCGGTATCGATGAGAGGCCGCTCAAGGTTAGGTACCGTATATATCACAAATATTTTATGTTTTAATCAATATAAAGGATGGATTTAATTGCGTCCGCCAAAAGAAACAAATCGGTATCGATGAGAGGCCGCTCAAGGTTAGGTACCGTATATATCACAAATATTTTATGTTTTAATCAATATAAAGGATGGATTTAATTGCGTCCGCCAAAAGAAACAAATCGTCAGAGATCAGAGGCCGCTCAAGGTTAGGTACCGTATATATCACAAATATTTTATGTTTTAATCAATATAAAGGATGGATTTAATTGCGTCCGCCAAAAGAAACAAATCGTCAGAGATCAGAGGCCGCTCAAGGTTAGGTACCGTATAGGTATATCACAAATATTTTATGTTTTAATCAATATAAAGGATGGATTTAATTGCGTCCGCCAAAAGAAACAAATCGTCAGAGATCAGAGGCCGCTCAAGGTTAGGTACCGTATATATCACAAATATTTTATGTTTTAATCAATATAAAGGATGGATTTAATTGCGTCCGCCAAAAGAAACAAATCGTCAGAGATCAGAGGCCGCTCAAGGTTAGGTACCGTATATATCACAAATATTTTATGTTTTAATCAATATAAAGGATGGATTTAATTGCGTCCGCCAAAAGAAACAAATCGGTATCGATGAGAGGCCGCTCAAGGTTAGGTACCGTATATATCACAAATATTTTATGTTTTAATCAATATAAAGGATGGATTTAATTGCGTCCGCCAAAAGAAACAAATCGTCAGATATGAGAGGCCGCTCAAGGTTAGGTACCGTATATATCACAAATATTTTATGTTTTAATCAATATAAAGGATGGATTTAATTGCGTCCGCCAAAAGAAACAAATCGGTATCGATGAGAGGCCGCTCAAGGTTAGGTACCGTATATATCACAAATATTTTATGTTTTAATCAATATAAAGGATGGATTTAATTGCGTCCGCCAAAAGAAACAAATCGTCAGAGATCAGAGGCCGCTCAAGGTTAGGTACCGTATATATCACAAATATTTTATGTTTTAATCAATATAAAGGATGGATTTAATTGCGTCCGCCAAAAGAAACAAATCGTCAGAGATCAGAGGCCGCTCAAGGTTAGGTACCGTATATATCACAAATATTTTATGTTTTAATCAATATAAAGGATGGATTTAATTGCGTCCGCCAAAAGAAACAAATCGTCAGAGATCAGAGGCCGCTCAAGGTTAGGTACCGTATATATCACAAATATTTTATGTTTTAATCAATATAAAGGATGGATTTAATTGCGTCCGCCAAAAGAAACAAATCAGCATCGATGAGAGGCCGCTCAAGGTGCGGGGTGAGAGTTGTGTGGTAATGTTTTGTTTTCAGTATCTCGACAGTTATTAGCCGGCCGGGCGCCGTGACGACGCTGCAGTGTATGCAATTTTATAAGACTGATTATTATTTTCTAAGTTTTTTTTTTGTCGTTTTGCTCAATTAGAAAAAAAAAACTGTTATTATATGTTAAACCAGCGGTGCTCAAATTTTTTTTGGTGGCGGAACACTTTTGGAAAGCAAAATACTTGACGGAACCCTACAATAAAATAATAGTTTTTAAAAGTGTATTCTTTATTAATAAAGATAATAAAAGTATGTATAATGTAACAGTTACTAATTATTACTTACTTTAACATGCCACATGGCAAGTACATTATTACAAGATATTAAAAAAGAAAAAATCTAACTAATGGGAGGTATGAAACTGTTTTTTATTTTTCATTAATTGGTTGATGTCAGGTTTGATAAAAGACAGTTGCAGTCTCATATCAGGTTCGGCGTCCAGTCTATTGCGATATTTTGTTTTCGTTACTGCATACGTTGAGAATCCTGTTTCGCACAAATATGTTGTTGGGAACGGGAGAAGAATATTCAGAGCCATTTTGCCAAGCATTGGATATTCATTACGAATTCTGCACACAAATCTTTGAGAGGCATCGTTTTGAACAGTGACTCCATACTTATGTCTGATGACATTTCTAAAAGAGATTCATATATCTCGTTTGAAATACTTTCGGGCTTTTGCAAGTTGGGTAAAAAAGGATTATGAATCCATGAATTCAGTTTTATTTTTGTATTCTGTTCTTCGGGAAAATACTTTTCAAAAGATGCGCGCATCGAAGTGAGATATTGGACCAATTCTTTAAACATATCATCTTGAAACATTTCTGAGTCGTTATCGCTAACAAACTCACTGAGTAACGTAAAGCTTTCTATTTCTCTCTTATCAACGCAAACAATCCAAAAATCTAATTTTCTTTTGAAGGCAGATATTTTGTTATAGGCCTGGAACACTGTTGTCTGTTTACCTTGCAATGATAAATTCAATTCGTTTAGTTTTTGAAAGATATCCGCCATAAAAGACAATCGGAACAACCAAGTTCTATCATACAAACGGTCTTTCAAATTAAAAGAAGTATCAGCTGAAAGGAACATTCGTAACTCCGCTCTAAGTTCAAATAGCCTTGTTAAAGTTTTACCCCGAGACAGCCCCGACACAGAAGTGCGAACTTCTGTATGGAGCAGCAGTGTTTTATGTTTGCTGCCATAATCTTCACACAATAATGAGAACAATCGGGATTGTAGTGGTCGTGATTTAATAAAATTAATTATTTTTACCGCTTCATCCATAATTAATTTTAGATTTTACGGCATTTGCTTCATCGCAAGTGCTTGTCTATGCAGAATACAGTGGCTGGAACTACAATAAGGCGCTTTATTTTTTATGCGTGACACTGCTCCTGCTGTTTTACCTGTCATCGCCTTGGCCCCATCTGTACAAATGTCAATGCAATCGTTCCAACTGAGATTATTTTCTTCAAAAAATTTGTTTATTTTATTAAAAATTTCTTCCCCGGTAGTGTTTGTGGGTAGCGGTGAACACATAAGCATATCTTCTTCAAAAGAACTTTCATATGGATATCTCACAAGATATGAGAGGCTTACCCTACCCTAGGGTTCCGCGAAACCCCTGTAGGGGTTTCGTAAGAATTTAGAAAAAAAAATGAAAATACCTCTATCTGGTCGAACGTTTTGACTCCGCCCGCCGCGCCGCCGCCACGCGCATACCTACTAATAATTGTGAGCGCGCGTCCTTTGATAAAAGCTGCCTCTGAATTAGACATTATAGTTGTGAACAAGCGACTTTCGGCTCTAACTTCAAAACATAAAGTCGAGATTGTTTACAACGCATTTTTGTATTTTTATTTCCGCTTTTTGTTTATCAAAGGCGCCTACTCGAGTATTTTTGAGAATGTTCGAGATTGCGTCTAGGACTAAGTATAAAAGCGGAGATCGCGCGTCGCGCCTCGTCAGTCAGTTGAAGCGTTCGGAGCGATAAGTTCCTACCTTGTGAATTATTTTGACCCCACCATCCTGACGATGTAACATTATTAATAAAGAAGAATGGAACGTTGGCTTAAAGGCGTTAAACGTGTTGCAACATCATCTTCTAATGACGCTGAATGTTCAAAAGCAGTACGCGCGGAGCATGCAGTAATTACCGATCCAGACGATGATGCCACGACGTCAAGTTCCACGGTTTCAAAGACGAAAAAAAGGAAATATGATGAATCATTTATCAGTTTCGGATTTGTTGATTCCAACGGCTCACCTCTCTGCATGCTATATAGTAAACTGCTTCCTAATAGTTCCATAGCACCTGCCAAATTGCCGATATTTAGAAACTGTACACCCCGAGTCTAGAGACAAGAATAAAGCATTTTTTGTTCGCAGAAAAGAACAGTTATTGGAAATTCAAAAAAAAATGATGCATGTAACACAAACTATCAATGAAAAGGCCACGGAGGCATCATATTTAGTTAGCTATCGTATTGCACAAGCAGGTGAAGCGCACACTATCGCTTCATGTCTTGCCGCTCCGCCTAGTACCTGTACAAAAGCAATCTCTAGATACTACAGCTACCTACATGTACTTACTCTCATCTCTTGCCGCTCGGCCTAGTACCTGTACAAAAGCAATCTCTAGATACTACAGCTACCTACATGTACTTACTCTCATATCTTGCCGCTCCGCCTAGTACCTGTACGAAAGCAATCTCTAGATACTACAGCTACCTACATGTACTTACTCTCATATCTTGCCGCTCCGCCTAGTACCTGTACGAAAGCAATCTCTAGATACTACAGCTACCTACATGTACTTACTCTCATATCTTGCCGCTCCGCCTAGTACCTGTACGAAAGCAATCTCTAGATACTACAGCTACCTACATGTACTTACTCTCATCTCTTGCCGCTCGGCCGTACCTGTACGAAAGCAATCTCTAGATACTACAGCTACCTACATGTACTTACTCTCATATCTTGCCGCTCCGCCTAGTACCTGTACGAAAGCAATCTCTAGATACTACAGCTACCTACATGTACTTACTCTCATATCTTGCCGCTCCGCCTAGTACCTGTACGAAAGCAATCTCTAGATACTACAGCTACCTACATGTACTTACTCTCATATCTTGCCGCTCCGCCTAGTACCTGTACGAAAGCAATCTCTAGATACTACAGCTACCTACATGTACTTACTCTCATCTCTTGCCGCTCGGCCGTACCTGTACGAAAGCAATCTCTAGATACTACAGCTACCTACATGTACTTACTCTCATCTCTTGCCGCTCGGCCTAGTACCTGTACGAAAGCAATCTCTAGATACTACAGCTACCTACATGTACTTACTCTCATCTCTTGCCGCTCGGCCGTACCTGTACGAAAGCAATCTCTAGATACTACAGCTACCTACATGTGCTTACTGTCATGTCCTGATCTGCGACCTAGACTTCTAGCTCTTGCTCTAAAATCTTGTTTACGGGGCACGCGGTTAAATGTTGTTTCGCAGTCTATGAATGCTAGGTTAAGATAGAAAATGAATTGCGTGCAGAACGGCATACAGCTGATCTAACAGACTACCAAATATTAAATAAAAATAACACGCAATGGTCTACAGTAATGTTGTGGTTTTTAAGTTAATTTAGCTGACAGAAAGGAAGAATCGGTGGGATATATCAATTAAAAATTAATAATGTGCCATATGATTACGGTTAAAAAAGGACGTAGCAAGAAAGCACAATGCACAAGGCATATATGATAATATACGCACACCACTTGATTACCACGCTGAATGGTCGTACTAAGAATAGTACTATGCACGAGTTATATACGATAATATACTGTGTGCTACATAAGTACCAGTATGAGTGGACCTCAAAAGTGACGAGTTATATACGATAATATACGATAATATACAGTGTGCTACATAAGTACCAGTATGAGTGGACCTCAAAAGTGACGAGTTATATACGATAATATACGATAATATACAGTGTGCTACATAAGTACCAGTATGAGTGGACGTCAAAAAAGACGAGTTATATACGATAATATACGATAATATACAGTGTGCTACATAAGTACCAGTATGAGTGGACGTCAAAAAAGACGAGTTATATACGATAATATACGATAATATACAGTGTGCTACATAAGTACCAATAAGAGAGGTCGTCAAAAGTGACCGAGAATTATTTGAAATCGAATATCAGCATACCGTGTTTAAATGTAATATAATTACGACCAAGTTCATATTAAGCAAATAAAATAACAATATTCACTCGCAGACACTTTTAAATCGTACTAGAAGTGGGAGATGCAATAAGTATCGAGTTTGAAAAGACGCACGAAGCCGTCTGAGATTTAAATATATATATATATATATATATATATATAGCTGACTGCTGCTCTGGCGTAAGCCAGAGCAGCGCGAAATTGTTCAATATATATATGTATATATATATATAAAGTTTACTGAAACGCGAATTTTTTTGATATTATAGATCCAGGATATGATGCAAAACCTAACTGTTTGGTAACATATGCTTAGACTACTTCAGAAAAAATCAAAATCAATATATTATTCCACATAAATTTTGAGGATTTCCTTCGATTCCTCACGGATCCCATAATCAGGTCACCATTTGGTGACAATGGGATCAAATTTAAATTATACCCTACACAACATAAAAAAAATTAAAATCGTTTTAGAAACCATGAAGATATCCGTGAAGAAACAAAAAAAAACAAACATATATTTACGAATTGAGAAACCTCCTCCTTTTTTGTAAGTCGGTTAAAAATATTATGTTGGTTATTTCATGTTACAATCTACCTTTGTGCCAAGTTTCATTTAAATACGTTGAGTAGTTTGGCTAAAATACCGTCAAATATGTAGTTACAATTTTTTAAAGATCCACGGGAACCCTTTCGTTTTTCGGGATAATAATTTTCTAATAATGTTTTTCAGATCATAAGCTACCTGTCTGGCAAATTTCATTTAAATACGTTGAGTGTTTTGGCTGAAATACCGTCAAATAGGTAGCTACAATTTTTTAAAGATCCCACGGGAACCCTTTCGTTTTTCGGGATAATAATTTCCAATAATGCTCTTCAGGTCATAAGCTACCTGCCTGCCAAATTTCATTTAAATACGTTGAGTAGTTTGGCTGAAATACCGTCGAATAGGTAGCTACAATTTTTTGAAGATCCCACGGGAACCCTTTCGTTTTTCGGGATAGTATTTTCCAATAATGCTTTTTAGATCATTACCTGCCTACCAAATTTCATTTAAATACGTTGAGTAGTTTGGCTGAAATACTTTCAAATAGGTTGCTAAAATTTTTTGAAGATCCCACGGGAACCCTTTCGTTTTTCGGGATAACAATTTCCAATAATGCTCTTCAGATCATAAGCTACCTGCCTGCCAAATTTCATTTAAATACGTTGGGTATTTTCGCTGAAATACCGTCAAATAGGTAGCTACAATTTTTTGAAGATCCCACGGGAACCCTTTCGTTTTTCGGGATAATAATTTTCAGTAATGCTTTTCAGATCATAAGCTACCTGTCTGCTAAATTTCATTTAAATACGTTGAGTAGTTTGGCTGAAATACTTTCAAATAGGTTGCTAAAATTTTTTGAAGATCCCACGGGAACCCTTTCGTTTTTCGGGATAACAATTTCCAATAATGCTCTTTAGATCATAAGCTATTTGCCTGCCAAATTTCATTTAAATACGTTGCTTAGTTTGGCTGAAATACCGTCAAATAGGTAGCTACAATTTTTTGAAGATCCCACGGGAACCCTTTCGTTTTTCGGGATAATAATTTCCAATAATGCTCTTCAAGTCGTAAGCTACCTGCCTGCCAAATTTCATTTTATTCCATACAGTGGTTTTAGCGTGATGCGACGACAAACATTCCCATATGGACAGACAGACAGACAGACAGACAGACAGACAGACAGACAGACAGACAGACAGACAGACAGACATTTTTTTCAAAAATGTTATTTTTAGGTTCTGTGGCTTTTATAGACCCCCTGTTTTTAATTTTCACTTAAATATTCTCAATGTACAGACATGACCCCTCTACAGATTTATTATATGTATAGAAGATAACCGGAAAATAAGAAATATACGATAGCATAGAATGAAATAATGGTATTACACAATTATTTACTGTGTAAAAATTTTGTTTTAAGCTTCTACAATCAACATTGACGATAAAATAATAAAATATCCGCTACTGGAGTAAAGACCTCGGCTACAGGGCCCACAAATCAGGAAGATTATTTATCTGTTGTAGATGCAAATTCCACTTTTGCTTACTGGTTGATTCAAATGAGTATTAATTGTAACCACTTCTATAAATATTTTTATACACAAACAGTAAACAGTGTTAAATCTATCGTCGTCGGGACGTTACGTAAACTCCACAATGCGGATAGACTTGGCAGGGCCGCTCAATCGATGCCGACACGGGGTTGCTGCCGCAGTCTTATTTGCCACAAAACAATTTCATTGAGGAAATTTATCTGCTAGATATAGACATTAATATATGGCATTTAAAAATCATCCGGCTGGCTTTCGAAACGTTAATCCAGCCGGCTTAGTTTTTTGCGTTTTTCATGAAAACTACAATCAAGCAAATTACGAAAATATAACACTAAATAATTATTATAGAAGCCAATGCTCTAATTGAGCGTAGGTAAAAAGTTTACAAAATTCACAACATCTGGCTATATATATGTCGGAGCCGGATATGAATATGGACACAAAACGAGACGGAAGCGCGCCCCCAAGTGGCAAAATGGCGCAACTTGTCTATGGCGCGCTTTGACATGACTCGGGACTTTCTTGACGAGACTGAATTCATTCGTGATTTGGTCGCCAAGTTGAGATGTCTTGAAACGTGTTATGTTTCGTTAGTGTCAATACTTGTAAAGTAAAGTAAAGTGAATTTAAAGTAAAGTAAATTCATAAAGTGTAGTGAATAGTGAATTTATAAAGAAATTGTGATTACGAATAAACAAGTGATATTGTTACTCTGTTCTCTTTTCACGATTTACCCACGAAAGCCCACAGTATCCGAAGGAATGTTATTAAATCATGAGAGCCCCATCCGACATCAGAATCTGGGATCAAATCGTGCAAGAGAGAGGTTTTTTTTAAAAGTGCGGGTAGTAAAAAAAAAAGTGTAATCTTTTGTGTGGTCTGCAAAAAGTGATAATAGTAATCATTGCAAATCAATACAAACTCGATCCACATGAGTTGGGCAGTACGTACTAACCCGTGCTGCTTTGCAAGCTATGTACATGGCGTAATTGTGGTAAGACGGGACAGCGGTGAGCAGAGTGCTGCAAGGATACCGTGTACCAATAATCCCGCCACGATGATTAAGAAGGAGTAGAAGTACTGACAGCGGTGACGTGATGATGACAGTGACGTGACGTCTACACGGTGGCGACACCAGCAGTGGTGCTTTAACGACAGGCTTTGATTATGGTTTTGGTAGAAGGTGGTAGCCAACTTTTTATTACTCAAATAATTTTTAAAGCCCAATACACTAGTTATTAATTTGTGTTTCAAGTGTCCATAAAATATCTTGCTTATATTATCGCGAAATTTCATTTACAATAAATTATTGTACCTACACTAAAGTGTTCTTTTGTTTTGCTGTTTTGTTTTATGTGCAGATGGTCAATACACTGGGATGATGTTCGACCGGATGATGCATAGCCTCGCCAAGGGGAGAAGGAGCTGTGCTGGGTGACCGACCATCGTGCTGATTGCTGGGTGACCGACCAGCGTGCTGGGTGTCCGACCAGCGCAGACAAGCATTGTGCCTCTTATGGACTTCTCTACTCGCTTCGCAATGATGTGAACTGGTTGTATCATGATCGTTACTTATTTCATTATAAAGTTCTAAATGGTTCTGGTTTTATAACCAAATTATTATTTAAAAAAAATAATCTAAGTGAATAAGCAATTATTAACGCAAAGTAAAAACAAGTACTTAGTACATAGGACATACGTCTTACAGATATTCATCATTATTACCGTTTCATTGACCGAAGTAGATCACGCTGTAATACAGCAGCACTTGAAAGTTTGATCAGCAGAAGATCATTATCGACATTTCATTTCGTGAAATTGTACTGTTTGTAATAAAGTGATCAAAATCATAATATGATAAGCAATTCTCATGTGTATTTGATAATACAATTAGGCGTTCGTATTATTTGTTGGGTGTTCATTAATTCAGAATTGATAAAGTTCTAACGGATTCACATTAACGTGAAGTAAGAAAGTAGGAAAGGTGAATAGTACTATAGAGTCGATATCGTATCTACTGGGCGGCAGTTATTCATTGGTTACCAACACCTGAAACTTTTTATTGGACGTACTATATTCTTATTAGGTGTGCCTGAATATACAACATCCGGTATGCGTATCGGTGCACCTGCACTGCATAAACAAAAGCAATTGACGTGTACAAATATTGTTTGGAAGATGCTACCTAGTTTGAAACGACTTAAATTAAATTTCCGTAAACTTACCATGTCTATTAAACCGGGAAGAAATGGATATTAAATGATATCGGATTACCCATTTGTTTCGGATAATTTCGGTTACGGATATTGGATATTGGTTTCCTTTTTACAGTAGCAAAAGTTTTATTTCGGATTCGGTTACGGTTACGGAGCTCCCTAACATCCCTGCTATTAAATAGCGAAGTTCATCAAGTGGGTGTTAATCACAGTAGATACATACAGTTTGTACACAGTTCTATTTCTTATTTGGCGTTACCGCATACGTAGTAAGAAATAGCCATTGATCAGTTTCAAAAGTAACTTTAAATAATGTCGTGTTTGTTATTTATTCTGAGAGTGTTTAAACAAATTGATAACTGATAATAAGTGCTAGGACATTCGCGATCCGCAATAAAACTGTCAGTTTATGATATTGTTGTTGTAAGCTGTAAAATTGAAACATGTTTGTCTATCTATTACTTTCACACTAGGCGGATTGGAATTACTATAAGTTACGGCAATAATAGTGTAATTTGCGTCGAAAAGAAAATCGGTTGTGATTTAAATAAACTTTATTGAATTGACGCATTTTAATTTCACGTTTCCAGAAGCTGCAGTATGTAAGCCTACTAGGTACCTGTGGCTGGTGTTGATGGTGAACGCGGCAGCACACACTCAACGGTCCAGTGGCAGAGGCCGTGAGCTTGTGGCTGAGGTGGATAAGAAAGTTCATCGGTCTACTTCAGTCAGCTTCGGTGAACTTGGTTATCATGTGAAAGGTTGTAAACGCACTTGGGAGTCTTCTGGTATTGTGATCGCTCACGTGACCAGAGCGTGGCTCTCCACTTAAGAGTTGTGGGTTCAATTCCCGCGATGGTGCAACTAAAATGTAGTGGTCAAGTTGTATTATTGGGACAGCTGCTGATCAGTTGTTATTATGAGACTGTTACTGTAACAGCTTTTCTTTATCGTATTAGTTAGATCGTTGAAAGGAAATAAAATGAAATTTATTGCAAAATCAATTTAACATTTTGATCTCATAATAATTGTCCGCGATATTTGAACTGCGATGTTGTGGCAAACAGACATACAGCAAAGTATTAAAATTTTCTGTTCCTGTTATTTATCCTTGGATGATCATCATCATTTCGGATATGATGTTCACTTCTGGATATAAGCCTCCCTTAAAATATTACATGGGGGGTAGTTGCCTATACTCGCCACGTTTGGCAGGCGGGTTGGCGGGCGCATCTACGGGAAAGATGGTTGATAGGAGGTGCTACTCTTTTTTCGACACCCCACGGATAGGAAACCCTAAAAAGAACATAATTGGACAGTTTGAACATTTTTTTGTGCTGTTTAATTTTGTGTACAGACGGAGATTCAATGAACGAGCGCCGCGACGTGACGCAGACGGCGCGCGTCGAGCTGTGCTGGGTACTGCTGCCAATGCAGCAATGCTGCAATGTATCGGCCTTTATTGATGGCATCAGGCGTCAAGGGGCCTGCACTCTGTACTTCATCAGATTTGGATATTGAGTTTATTTGGTGAGCGTAATTGTTTATCTCGTGACTTTAGTGTGAAGACTGTGTATAGTCTGTTTCTATGAACCCTTTTTACAAATCTTAGTTGAGAAGGTACATTGACTGTTTTATACAGTAACCGAGATAAAAGGATAGTTCAAATAATACACCTTATGAAAAGCAATAAGGCGTAAGTAAATAGATTTTCGATTGGTTGTTTTTCATAGTTGAAAATAAGGCTGTAAAAGTTGCAAGTTCAAAGCGTACTTATGACGCTGCATACGTTACGAGAAAGATTCCTTCGGGTCATGTATTGGTGAAAGATGATAAAGATTTTGCTAATGATGAACAAGTTTGTGTTGTTGGGTAAAATCTCTACCTACCGTACTATGAGTGATGAGGTTGACCGTCCAGTTATTTCGTAACCGGTAACTCGGACTATATTAAGTCCGTTTTATGTCAGGAGGGCGTTTGACTGGGGGTCTGGGACAATGAACCTTGTGAGTTCCATGTCTATGAAATTGGGTATGGTAGTGGAGTTAGAGATTTTACTAGTTTATTTGTGTTACAGTTCCTACAGTTTTAACATGATTTAAGTAACATGACCCAGGGTATCATTCCATGTCGAAATTTTTTTGATCGAGAATTTTATTTGAAAGATTATTTGAAACAAAATTTTATTGAGATCTGAACTTTATTTTTGATGATTTGTGGAGATTGGTCAGAGTTGGCCGAGCGAAAGGCTCGTGATATTGCAGCTGGTTTTCTCTTTTGCAGAAGCATCACACGGGACGTGTGACTTATCAGAATGGCCGTGTCGGAGCCGGATATGAATATGGACACAAAACGAGACGGAAGCGCGCCCCCAAGTGGCAAAATGGCGCAACTTGTCTATGGCGCGCTTTGACATGACTCGGGACTTTCTTGACGAGACTGAATTCATTCGTGATTTGGTCGCCAAGTTGAGATGTCTTGAAACGTGTTATGTTTCGTTAGTGTCAATACTTGTAAAGTAAAGTAAAGTGAATTTAAAGTAAAGTAAATTCATAAAGTGTAGTGAATAGTGAATTTATAAAGAAATTGTGATTACGAATAAACAAGTGATATTGTTACTCTGTTCTCTTTTCACGATTTACCCACGAAAGCCCACAGTATCCGAAGGAATGTTATTAAATCATGAGAGCCCCTTTCGACATATATATTATGACACAATAATCTTATATAGGTACCTACTTAGGTACTAATCCCGAGCAACGAAAGTGCCTCTACATAAATATTAAGTTAAGTAGATATCTATCTATTAAAGTAATAAATTTTATATGCCATACCTACTTACCCATTAAATGGAACGGTCAATATGATGTGTGTTATGTTATTGTAAAAGGTTATTAAACATAAAGAAGAAGAAAAAAGAAGCAAATAACACAAAAAAAATTATTTTTAGACGCTGCAACTGGCATCACTTGGTTACGTCTGAAAGGTCGCGACCCCGGCTATTTACTACTACATAACCATATTATAGTATATTATACTATACATATACAAATAGTATTATAGTAGTAATTAATATATTACAACAGATTATTAGGTTATCAAAGTTGGTTGATACCACATTTTATGAGTAAACTAGACGTTTTCCCGCTTCTTCGTAAGTGCAAAATTATTTACAGGAACCATACATTTTGCTGCTCTGAACTGTAGCTAGTGTTAATCCAACATGTCCAATATCATACCAAATTTCATCAAAATCGGTTCCGTACTTTTTACGTGAAACATACTTACAAACTTTTGCGTTTATTATAATTAGTAGAATGTTTCAGGGGTAAATAATTAAATGATTTAACTAGCCTCTGGCCATTGACAAAACAGGAAGCTACGGGTCTAGTTTCATCCGCCACTGAATGTGAAAAAAAATGAAAGGCAATATTAAAATAAACTAGCATTTCTATAGTCTTATTAATTAGTCTGCCTGTCACCAGGCTGGCTCAAGAACCGCGATAGAAAGACAGTTGACATTAAAAAAAATACTTAAGTATTTATTTAATACTAAAAACAAGATATAATAAATACCTATTATATTAAAAAGGCTTCTACACAAGAAACGTGATTTTTTGCCGTTTTGTATGTAACCATTTGTGCGCGAGTCTAAATCGCACTTGGCCGGTTTTTAATCTTAATTCAGTTCGAGTTAAGTACGTAACCAGTTTTATCTTACCGTGACCAAATTGTATAGGCTACAGAGCACAAAGTTTTAGATTAATGGACAATAAGTAGGTAGGTAAATACGTTACTACTTACTACAGATGCGTTCCGGTTGCTAGGAAATAACGTAAATTTTACGGAATTTTCAATCATATTTCTGTTTTTTGTAATAAAAGAACGTAGACCGGAATAAACAGGAATGAGATTGAAGCATAGATTAGAGTAATTATTTTAATAGAGGATTGAAGATTTTGTTAACGACGTCTAGAGTTAATGACGACTAGAGTCTGTAAGACACCATGTGTAAAATAAACTGTATTTATTTTTGTTTTATTATTTATTATTATTTTTTGTCATGAAGTATAGTTAGATAAAAAACTCTGTCTGAGAGCCTAAAAAAGCTAGACGTCTGAGCGGTTACAACTTTAATTGCGTCTCTCATTCACAGTGCAATGAAGAAATACAAGGGCACATTTATTTGGTAGATTTTTTTGTTTTCATGTTTTTCAGATTGAATCGGAATACAGTATACTTACATAACACTTAAATAGGTACCTATATTATAATATACTTAGCGAAAAATTGATCTCTTCGCTAAGTGAATATTAAAACTCACTAATCAGACTCAACTGAGTATGAATCAACCATTCAACAGAATTTGGCGAGCATATATTTTATGTGTAAGTACTCCTTTCTTCAGTATTCTTCGGTAGCAGGTAGTGTGGGCTCTACTGGTACCTATTTAATGTGATGGAAATATTACTATTCTGTAGTAGTAGTATCATTTATCTATCAAAGTAACGATCGGCGACATCGTGCTGACGTCAGCACCCAGCAAGTCAGCCGGTGAGTGACTGAGCCGGGCGCGGGGCGTTACGTTTACTGTGACGTCACAGCAATGCCACATTTAGCATGTACGTGATTTTTATATAATACTGCGGCATGACAACACGATTACCTACTTTAATCAGATATCGTAATTTAAAATATTTGCGTTAGTAATTTAGGGTACTTGCTAGTTTCAAGGTTAGGGTCAGCTTACATTGAGACGCAGTAGATCTAGTGACTATTGACTAGTTCCATTGCCGGATTAAGCCAGCGAGAGAGGCCTGTAACAAATTCTCTGATCTGCTTATATACGGCAGACATTTCATAGGAAAAGTAGTAACGTTTCACATTTTTGTGACAAAAAAATTCAACATACTTACTTAAGTACCTACCTACTTACCATATTTTAATAAGTTAAAAAACTTATTAAAAAATGACGCACAGGCTTAAGTGAGTTTAAATTTGCACTGTCTAGTTCAATAAAAGTGCGCGTCTCGTTGTGTACTGACGCATTTAAATGTTAAACTGTAATTATAATTTGCTAAACTTTATGATATTGCGAAATTTTACTTAGGTTGAATCCCTAGTGGCTATAGGCTATGATTATCAAAAATCCCAATAGGCTATGACTATATGACTCCAAAGATGTGAGGCTCACTTGCATCAGTCCAGGTTAAATAATAAATCCAGAGTTAGCACCTAATGTAACGTAGTTTAATAATAAGCTAAGATGGGTTTATTAACCAAGATCCACTTGGGCCAGTTAACCTAGCTAGAGTTAAGTTGGTACCCACATTCATAACTTAGGTTCTCCTTTATAGTGAGGTGCTAGCTTTGGGTTTATTATTTATTCCAGACTGGTATGGACATACGGTCTATAGATATCAATTCGATTCAAAAGTGCGATGACCTGTACACCATTTTTTATTTATTAAATCATTCGGCATATTATGCACATACCAGCTTTCATATTATGTGCCCATTTCTTATTAGGTAATTAAATCAAGATGTTTTCTTTCTTTCCTGGGTTTTTTTTATTATAAGATTTCATCAGCTCTTTCCGTTTGATTTCTAGGATAACTGTTTGCTGACGACTGCTCTAGTCGCTAATCATTCATTCATAATTAGCTTACAATAATGTAAAAATTTAACAGTTCGGTTTATATGCTATTAATTGTATTAGGTACCTAGTTACATAGGTACTTACTTTTATGCTAAGATTTTAAAAAATCTAAAATTCTAAGTACCGCCTCTACCTGCGTTAAATAGGTCTACCTACATGTCTTGTTTTAGTTACAACTTTTAAGTTTTTTAGTTAATACAGCTTATTATTGATGCACAAAGATACATCAGTAAATCCACATTACTAATGTCTTTCGAGAATCGTTTTTCATAATACATTACCCTGTTACTTCAATAGAAAAACGAAGAGAGATTTGGTTGTACTGCATTTAGACATAGTATAATTGCTGAAAAGATTTTCAAATTTGTTTTAATTTAGTACCTAATTTAAATGAATTATTCAGCAAGTCAGTTACCTCCTCCCACATTTAAATTTCTATTCAGATTTCATACTCACCAACAAAGAATATGCTGTGTATAGGTTATGTGCTTTACTAAAGTTCATGAGTCATTGAGAACCAGTTTCATGTGGCACCAACTGCCGTTTAAACTCAGTCAAAATTGTTATGTAATATCCTCTCAGATTAGAATGAATCAATTCAAATTTCTGAACAACTAGTCTGTATTTTTAGTGGGCTTTTAGTTAGCTAACCCTTGTATACTATAGGAGGAGACTAGGAATTTAGGAATGTTGTTTTAAATTATAATCATAGTCATCTTGACATAATGACCCATAGCTAATTTTTTCAGAATTATAAATGGGAGTGAAAAAATATAATTTAGGAAGGCTTTCTTGGTTTACCAAGAACTAAATTTATAATTTATAAACAAATCTTTAAGAAAACAGCAGCTTTTAGGTTTTTAGAAGCTCTAATACAGCCATCGCAAAAGAATTTTGAAAAATCAATGTAGGTAACTGTCACAAATAAAAGAATATGTTTCTTAACAAGTCTATATTTTGATCACTCGTGTTGCATGTAGTTTTCTTCACAAAAACTCACACCGAGGAAAATATTCAGTCCCAAAATTGACTTCTGCTTCAATAATGCTTCCAATATTCAAATACACTGAGTGTTACCTACAAAGTTAGCTTGGTTAATATATTTATCACTGTATTTCACTATTTTTGTAGCACTCACACAGAAATAGCACAAAACATCCAAATTACATAACAGCTGCTTGATTTTATGCTCTAATTGAGTTACATAATTTTAGGTTAGAACAATTTTCACACTCCCATTTATAAATTAAGTTTTAACAATATTCAACAAGATAAAAGTAAGATTAATCTAAGTAATAATTACATCATAGCAAGATTTTAAATGGGTTTATTACTATAAAACCTTGACCTAATTGGAAGTAGGTTGTTACATAACTGACAGCTCACAAATATTTCCTCTGAAAAAGAAAATTTTTAAAATTAGATTATATTCTTATATTTTAGTATGTAATGTTTTATGAATAAAAGAGTTAACATCAATATGCAATGGCTGAAGTGAGTTTTGTCAGTTATGTAACTATGCTGAATGAATGTTAATAAAACAAAGTTATCGCTGGAATCATCATTTTAACATTTTATTTAACTAAAATAAGTTACTAGGATGTTTTTGTGTCTAATAATACATGATTTCAAGAGTGACAAATGATTTAGAATCATTTGAAGTATGGTAACAATATGCTTACATTAGATTTACAGGACCTTCTTGATTTCATCATATAAGACAAGCACGAAAGCACCACCGGTGCCTCTGAGTACGTTGGAGAATGCTCCCTTGAAGAAGGCGGATGTTCCCTCAGACTTGGCGATAGTGGCCCAGCAGTGGATCGTGTTCTTGTATAGGATTTCGCTCTTGGCACGTCCAGACTGCATCATCATGCGCCTACGGACCGTGTCGAAGGGATACGAGATGATACCGGCGACGGTTGTGACGGTTTGAGCGATGGCCCAGCTGATGACGAGCGGGGTGTTCTTGGGGTCGGGCAACATGCCGCGGGCCGTGTCGTAGAATCCGAAGTACGACGCACGGTAGATGATGATACCTTGCACGGACACACCGAAACCTCTGTACAGACCGATGAGGCCGTCGGACTTGAAGATCTTGCTGAGGCAGTTTCCGAGGCCGGAGAACTCACGTTGTCCATCGCCTTTGCCGACGTCGGCGGCCAGACGCGTACGGGCGAAGTCGAGCGGGTACACGAAGCACAGGGAGGTGGCACCAGCGGCACCACCGGAGGCGAGGTTACCGGCGAACCAGCGCCAGAACTGTGTCTTCTTGTCGACGCCACCGAGGAACACCTGCTTGTACTTGTCTTTGAAGGCGAAGTTCAAGGCCTGGGTTGGGAAGTACCTGATGACGTTGGCGAGGTTACCACGCCAGAAAGACAGGGGACCTTGTTCCTTGGGAATGCGGACGAAGGCGTCGACGATACCTTTGTAACGCTGATCTTCGGTGATTTGCTTGCTGACATGCTGCACTTGAAGGAGCAGTTTGACACGCTCGATGGGGGCTACCGCGGTCTTTGATACGGCAGCTGACACTCCACCGGCGATGAAGTCTTTCGCAAACGCAACTGGATCGGCGAGGTTAGACATTTTGTATTAGGTGGCTCGGGGTACAGAGTACGAAAACTGTGAGTTCACACGCGGGATGGAAAATCACGACACACAAACTCCTGAACTTGTATCAGGAGATATAAAGTATAATCGTGATCTCGGGAGCACAGGGGTGGGTGTGTGCCTTTTTTGAAATTCGATCGATCACGTTCTCTCACAGTTCTGTCTGGCGGAGCGGCGCAAAAGAAGGAAGGAAGGGATAGATGTTGCCAACATAGCAATAATGACCACGAGGTCAGAGTGGCCAACTGAAAATAGAAATCTACAACTTATTTTAATTTTTTATTATAGCAACATTTTAACTTTGAATTTAAACTACCTATCAACTTTAATGACATTGTTTCAAGACTTGTTTTCCAATTTAATGTATTTAATAGCGATACGATGCTTAATTTATTTTTTATTTTTGTAACATTGATGATAAATTGAGCCCTAGTTTGTAATAAAAATATTTATCATGGTTAAATGTAATAGTTATTTAGCCATTTTATTTTCTGAGTCTATAATTATGATATAAAGCGATTAAAATATCAACACAGTAAATAACACGTCTTGTTATAAAATGTTTATCGCTATTTATTTAATTTTTTATAATTTTCTATTGTGTTCGAAAATTATTTGAAATTTTAATTGACATTGCTGTTTCAATCAATCAAATCAATACCAGTCAAAATTGGATGAACTACTTTATAATTTATGTACCTGTGATGTAAGTAAGTACATATTTTTTATAAAATCTATTTTGTATTTAAAAATTAAAATGGTAAAGTCTTCCCTAAGCTTTGGGAGCATTGTATAACCTTGCAACACTGGCCAAATAATCGATTATTTGCGTTTAGATATTGCACTACATTTTTTTTCTTAATTTTAAAATAAAAAATGTATTGTATCCACAAAGAAGAATAATAGATTATTTATTATCTTGACATAATTGAGTATGTGATCGAAGGTAAAAGAGGATTATATGATTTAAAAGTTGTTAAATCAACGAAAAACATGTAATAACTTGTGGTTATGCAAAGACTTAGGCACATTATGTAATTACTTTTTGAATCCCTTATGCATTGTTAAGGTCGTCGACCTGAGCCAACTGATTAAAGCTACTTAGACAAAGCCTCATTTTTAAAAGTTGTTTCTATGAGGTAAATGACGTCGGCATTTTACAGGTAGCAATGCAATTTTTCTCTAACTGGAATATCAGAAAACCTTCAGTAAGCGAAACGCTCAAGTATTTCAATATTAATATTATGGCGTTTTGATGTTCCGTACCTCACAAGAAAAAAAAACCGGAATTCTTAAAGGTATTTTAGTACGTATTATAGTAGTATTCTGTGCTTACTGAGACGCTGAGTCTATATTTTGCTTGTTACGTTCAAAGTCGAGCAATACATTGGTCAGATAGTATTTATTTTAAAGGTACGCAATACTTTGTTTGGCGAACCTAAGTTCAGTATATTGTAATAAAGTCGTCGAGTCAAGGGGTCTGTAAGGAGAATGTATCCTTCACACGTGGGTTACTGAAAGAATATTAAATTTATTTACTTTTGGACGCATTACACAGAAAATCTAAAATAAAAATTTGTATTATAAGCTTTATAACATTTGCGTTCTAAGCAGGTACATAAAATTTTCTATCTCTTTCTCGCAAAAAGATATTTTTATGCATCTGCGTACACTATATTTATTTAAGTACCTTATAAAATAATGAAGTTATTAAACTTTTAAATTTAATGTGCGAACGAGAAGGAAACAACCGATTGCGACGTCACTTTGTTAAACCTACAAATTAAATCAAATCAAATCGCATTTATTTCAGGCAAAAAACCCATAACACACAATGCATATGCATATAAATGCAATATAAATAAACAAATTAAAACATTATTAAAATTATGTATGTATAAAAACCGGTATAAAATAAAATACAATTCTTAAAACCTAGTTACACATAAATCCATAAAATAAAATAGGTCAGCCTTTTTTATTTTTGTCGCGATGTACCGCCAGCCAATATGTTACCATCGAGTTTTCCGGACACTCGACACACACACTGAGGATCTCGTTTCCAGAGGAACGAATGCGAGACCAAAATGTTGCAACCCGTGCTCTATTATGAGCGAAGTAGTCGGAGACCCTGGCGTCGGCGAACATGCCCGACGCGCATCAGTACCTTGGCAGTCTCATCAGGATACGGAACGCATTATTGTACTGCACCCTGATGCTGTTTCTTGCGGCAGCAGTTGACCCAAAGCTGACACGTGTAGAAGCATTGACAGTATGCCCTGAACAGTGTCAGCTTCGCATCAACGCCACAACGCGCAAACCGACGCGCGATCATGTTGCACTGAACTACCAGTGCCCGTCTTTCGCGAACTATATCTTCATTGTCTGAAAGTTCCTCAGTCAAAATGTGTCCCAGGTATCTGAAGCGCTCGACTCTCTCTACCACTTGCCCATCCAAATAAACCGGTGGGACACTCTCCGGGCCTTTGCCAACCCGAAACACCATCATCTGCGTCTTAGCGACAATATACTTGAGACCATGCTTTCTAACATAGGTCTCACAAATGCCAAGTAGCCGCCTTAGGCCCCTAATTGAGGGACTCAGAAGCACCATAACGTCGGCGTAACTCATGTTGTTAATACAAGTTGTTCCTACGTGACATCCTACTCGACTGCTTCTCAGTTCCTCAATCAGATACACTACGTAGAAATTAGATACACTTCAGAATCAGATACACTACATACTACATAAAAATTATACTTATCTAAGTTTAATGTACATTATATTTTTACATTATTTTGTTTGTTTACCAGGGGCTGTGATAAAATCAATCAAAAACATTATTCAAAAGACTAATAATTATAATTATTGACTAATGCAAAATTAAAAGGTTTTACCTACATAAATGCAAATGGAAGAACTTGATTAATGTTCCCTACTACTACTACAGCTACTTTCGTGACATTAATTAAAAGTTAAACAAAAGAAGATGATATACTTATTATAATTTTCTTGTACATTCGTATAATATGAATATGAAATAAAATAGATAAACGGCCAATTCGTTTCATAGTATTTAATAGTAAAACTTGGTTGCTAGATTTCAAGTTTAAACAGCTTATTCTCTGTATATATAACTACTTGAATGGCGTGGCAAGTAATATATTATAAATTAGTTAGTCAGTTTTAGTGCAAAATCAAATAGCACGCCCAAGTTAGAAACTTTAGAAAAAACTATGGTCAATACTTTAAATATAAAAAAAAAGACAGCTCTGACAGTTGTGCTCACAGATTAAGAATTAGTTACTACGTAACAGATGCGACAGCTATATTTTACCGAGTTTCCAGTTGTTACGTTTTGGCAGCACTGTAGCATCTGTCATTTTGACCGCACACCACAGACCATAGCACATCACAGACTACAAACACACATTGTATAAGTGGTTGAATAATCGAGTCCTCGATAGCTGGAGGAGGAGGATACTTTAGTGAGGTATCGATTTTTTTTGTAGGTAGGTTTTTGTAGTTCAGGTAATTTATTTTTATAATAAGTAATACAAAATAAAAACAGGTTGCATTTATCATTTATTTATTGATTTTTTTTCTGAATTTCTAATAAGCCCTGATTGATATAGCAAGAACATTAATATTTAACAGAATATTTTTTTAATAATATTTTAATAATTATCCTAATAAAACAATCTCTAATGTCGTAATCCAACCATCTAGTGATGGTAACACACAAGTCCAGGTTTTCCTGTTTCTAAGGCCACTTGCCTTACTTGAAGTGTGCTCATATTTCAATTGTTTTCATTTCTTTGATGACACAAAAGTTGATCAGTCACTTCTGTAAATAAATAACACAATATTTAAGATGAAAAAACAATACATAAGTTGGCCGGTCACTTAGTCCGGCCATCAACAACAACAAAACAAGGAGGGTTTCTAGTAAAAACTATAGTTAATTAGCAAAAATAGATTAACTAGTTTTGTCCTTCAGCACTATAAGTTGATTACCCTAAATAAAACTGCAATAATATTCTGCTATCAAATATGCTTAAACTGCCATAACACTTGTTTAACATTTATGAAAAGACCATCTTTTCATAAATGTTAAACAAGTTTTACATAAATTTTTTGTTGTTTCAATGAAGTTATTGATACCCACAACCTCCAATTCCTGAGCCAAGTTCCAAACCACTAAACCTTGGTATTTCACAAAAATAAAACAATTTCAGTATCTTTTGATATGTTAAAATATCATATAGAATGAGTGTCAAAATGCCATAGTACTTAATACATACCCGCTCTTCCAATGACCAACATTTCATCAGAAGCATTTACATCCTCATTGGAGTTCTCTTTGTAATAATTGTTATCACTAAGGCCTAGGTATTTCTGTCTGAAACAAATGAGTACAGTTAAGATTAATATTGATATACAAAAGCAAAAAACATTGGCAAACTTAATGAGTCAAAGATTAAGTATAATTATATTATATTGTTCATACTTTATATTACACTAGCTCTAACTATAACGTGTTAAAAGTAAAACTCACCTGTGAACTAATAGTTGCGTTGCAACCGCCGACACAAGACTTAAATAGTCCCTTAAAACGAAAAATGAACAATATTTACACTAAATTAATTAACATACTATAAAAGATTGATATAATGTATCAATAATCTGCGGAGTAATTGAATATTTTGGATCAAATCAAGCAAGAAACGAGGATAAACAAAACACTAACAAACTACACGCGGCCATATTTGAGTTTTGACAACAATATTACTCTAATCTATGTTTGACAACATAGATCATATTTTGACACTACAAACAGGAAACAGGAACTATACGTGTGTGACGTCACAAAACGACGCCATTTTGCTTTCGACCGCAGCGCCAAAACGTAACAAATGGAACTACACTGTCAGCCCCCTGGTTGTGCTGACAGTTGACATCGCGTTGACATAAACAAACATTTATTTGATTTATAATTTGCGCCCTTGTTTTGCAATTTGCATTAAATTGGGCCGTTAAATAATAAAATATATTTATAATAGATTGTACTTATTACTTAAATTATTTTTTACTTAAATTTAGTATGCAGATGAGTCGCATGGGATCACCATCAGTCGGAATGGAAGATGACATCGGATCTGGTCATGCACTGAGCGATTTTTTACTTCAACTTGAAAATTACAATCCCTCTATTCCTGATTCTGTTGTTGCATATTACCTTAACATGGCTGGCTTTGAATCACAGGACCCAAGGTAAATTTTACATCATTGATTCATTAAAAACTCAATTAAACAATGTTAGTTCAACTATTTGTTGTATCTATAATGATAAGCTAAAATATCAATTATTGTAAGAAGTTCTTTTTGTCAACTACTGTGGTTGTACTTTTTAAATACTATTAGGCTCGAATACTATGGAATTAAATAATAAGTTATATTGTTTTAATTCAGACTAGTTCGACTGATTGCTCTGGCATCACAGAAGTTTTTATCAGACATAGCCAATGATGCTCTACAGCATTGCAAAATGAGGACATCGAGTCAAGTCACTCAGAACTCCAAGAATCAAAAGGGACCCAAGGAGAAGAAGTATGTGATGACAATGGAGGACTTAGTTCCAGCTCTTCAAGAGTACGGAATTACGGCAAAGAAGCCTCATTACTTTGTATAATTATCTTATTGGTGACTACGAAAAAAAAGTTTTCATGTATTAATTAAGGGAAGTTACCCAAACTATATGACCCATGGTCTCATAAGGGAGGGTCTCGGAAAATATCCTACTAATGTTAATAATTATATTTAATAATAAGTTTTGTAGTACTATGTGACTAGTAAGGCTACTTGTCATGTAGTTTATTACCTATAAAGTTAAGAAGATAGAGTCTTTTCTGTGAATGAAGTCCCATACACAAGGCACTGTGCAATCTCATTTTGTTTGTCGATTGCAACAAAATACTAAATTAACCTATCTAATAAGATCCCTAAAAGTTTAAAATGGATTAAAGCTAATATTTGTAGGCTTTTATAAACTGTTATTTATGTGCTTTTATGAACAGGTTTTTCCGATAAATACTTATAATTATTTTTATATATTACTTCCAATATTAAAAAATGAAAATAGTTCCACTAATTGCCAAGCAACTTCTTACATATAATAGACTCTAGCTCATGTAAATTTAATTTAATTGTAATGTAAAATTTCACTATGCAAAATATTTGAATTGAAAAAGCAAGAATATTTCCTAGAAGATGTGGACATGTCACAAAAACCAAACCTCCTCTGTTACAGTGACCAAGCTTACTACTTTGAAGACCCTCCCCCAATATATAGTTTGTGTATGTTCAATAATTTTTAAACTAGTGAACATAAATTGGCATAATATGAGAAAACACCACAAATTTGGTAGCAAAGTAAAATGTTCAATCGGTAAACAATCTCAAATCTGCGGGTTGAAAATAAGACTGTAACAGCACTTTCAGAGTTTTAATAATGCTCAAAGTGAGTTACATTAATTTTGTTTTTAGTTACTTAGTATGTACCTATTTTTTTGGGAAATCAAAATAATAATAAATGTAATTTTGCTAGCTATTTATTTTAAGCTTAAGTGTGAATTGTCATTTCTATCATGTGTTACCACTTATCTTATCTGATTACTGTTTATACAATTTATAATTGTCCAAAATTAGAGATACATAAATATGAATTTAATTTTTAATTTAAAGGTGTAAGTTGGTGACAGGTTTGTTAATAAAATTATTAAACTTTTCTGCTTTTTAATTCTCATATAATTATTAAAAGAGTTTATTCTATTTACTGTTACTACATGTAAATATTGTTCATAAGGCTGTAACTATCCTTTTGGTGGATTATTAAATTCCCTCATTCCTCAGCTTTAGGTTTGGACCTCATCTGGCAGCACGGAATCGCCTTTTTCCGTCGCCCTTTTTCGTTCTGTCGCTTAGAACTGCCATTTCCTAGACCGAGACAGAAAGCATAATGCGATAGCACACGGCGGAATCCTCGAGGCGATCGGCATCACGGACAAAATGCAGGGGTCGGCAGGGAGAGTCCGGAACGCTGAAGCGCGCGATAGCATACTAACGCATCCTTTCACCGCCGATCACTTGCTATCGCACCGCAAGAGTACCTTCCACTCTAAAAAGAAATGAACTGTTTTTTAAATAATTACTAATTATCAGTACTAAATAATCGGGGATATCTAATTGATAGAGTTTATATAGTAAACCGTTATGTATATCAAACACCTTAGCAACGTCAAAGAAAACAGCGCAAGTCGCTTTCCTATCGTTGCTGCAGCACGCGTGCGATCGCCTTTTTTGTCTGCGGAATGCGACAGCGCGCGTTCGCATGCGGCAGCATACTGCAGCATCTCTATATATACTGTATTATCTATGCTGCAGCACGTGGAAGCACAGGCGGAACAAATGCGATTCCGTGCTGCCAGATGTGGTCCAACCCTTAGGTGGCTTTAGTACATAAGCCTACAAAAAATAACATAATATTTATATTAGCAATTAATATTAATTAATAGAACCATAATAAACTTAGATATTATTAGATACAAGCTCATATATCAGTTGCAAACTGTAATAGCTTAACGTAAAATGAGAAATAGTTTCATATGCATCATACTAGATGGCTTTTATGCTGATAGCCTAAGTATAAATTTGTTTTCGTGGTAACGGATGTTACATGTGTGCTCAGGAATCAGTATTTTTGGTAAAGTTAAACAATATTTACTGCTAAGGCCACACTACATACGCACTACGGTAAAGGTCGTGTGCATCAGATATAGGGGGGATATAAAAATAAAACATCTCATTGCTATTCAAAGTTACTTTATTTGCAGTAGTGCTGCTTACCGGAGCCCGCATGGGGCTCCGCCCCACATCACTCACTATACAAACTTCGAGTAACAGGTGTAAAAGCATTATTGCGTTATTCGTTGGAACGAGTGCCCGTGTGAGAAAGCCATCGAGCGATTATGGTACTACTTTTATCTTCAGGCAACACCGACAGAAAATTGCCCTAATAGTGGACATTTAAAATTAATTGATTCTAGAATATTTCAGATTCAGTAACATTAAACTATTTCTTATAAAGTTGTGAGTGATTTTAAAAATAATGTATAGTATAATAAGTATATCTTCATAATAATTCATGCGATTTTGTATCATTTACAACTTTATAAAAATAGGTGTTAGTAATTGAAATCAGGCAAGAACGTAGATTTAAGATATTATGCTGTTAATTTTGGTGCTTCTTCTAAAGTGTGTAATTTCTTTACTGGCATATAAAAAGGGGCGGCAAATTAATGGTGCATAAATTGTTGAACTATTCTGCATCTCAACAAACATGTTGGTACGTTTTTTACTTGTCAGTTGTTACGCGCAGAACCTACATGCTTGCCATTTCTCGTAGAATCATTTCTCTGTTACCGAAGATGTATATTAACGAGTAAAGCTTAAACGACAAACCCCGATGACATGTAAAAAGATGTAAACTGGGAGTAAAATACAAAAAGTTGGTCCTACACATTATGGAAGTACATCTACAGTGCTCGAGGAGCGGCGGTGGCTGCGACCGGCCCAGTAATAGAGATATGTGTTGCGAGTCGCCGCTACCGACCACAGTCGCTCCTTGAGAGCTAAATCAACTTTGAGCGTCAACTTTTCTATTGCAAATAATGTAAAAATACATTTATGGTATCGTAGATTTCATAAAACAAATGCGCTGCTACAGTTTCTGCTGGTCATCAATTAAGAATATCGTAACGTTATGTGGAATCAATTAGAGATATTTTGGGCATATTATGATATACAGCTCATGTATCCGCCTTAAATTTAACACATCTAGATCACATGCAGAAAATATCCGTAACTGATTTTGCACAACACAACGTTTTAAGCATGTGAACTAAGGAATTTAATTATAAGACAGACGGATATCATTGTCAGTTATCTCTAAAATATGAGGTTACAGATTCATTAATCATTTCCTAATTCGCATTTGATATTTAATTGTTGACCAGTTACATTTTCAGAATTTTTAATGCGGAAACATCAGATTTTCTTCAACACAAATCAGGCGTCCGGCTAAGTGTTCGTATACATTGGTGCACATGCGAGGGCTTACTTCCACACCCATTACCTGATGACCAAATCACAAACCACATAAAGCAATATAAAATTCGTAGTCTAGTTTAAATTCAACTTTTGGTGTTTGCACGCAGATGCGAGGAGGTAGCTTTATATTGTAGGGGAGACGGGGTCCGATCTAGGATTTAACACCGATTATAAAATTCAGGTATACACACCGGTCAGGAATACGCTCTACTACAACTCCGGTCCCGGCCTCCCCGCCCTTACCATAAGCGCGACAAAACATCCGCCGAGGAGTCAGATAATTTCGTCACACTGTAAATATACATTCTATTTCTGATTAGTATAAACATCGTTATCATATAAATCTGAAGCATCTCTCCGTGGAATAAGGTAATACTCTAATATATGTCTAATGACGAAGGCGCCCAACACACAACTATCAAAACCGTACTGACTCCATCGCGTGACCGAACGTTTTTTGAATATTGCAACCAAAATATTATATTCGTTTCGATCAAAATTCGAAATATTTAAAATATGAAAGCAGAAATGAGACTACGGACTACATAATCGGAATTTGGAAAGTCGGATAAAATTTAGAGCCAAGTGCGAGTTCTCGCCACTGCTCACTGTGAGGTGGTTAACTACAATTTGTAAGGCATCGACACAAGGCCCCCAGTGACAAACTGGTAAATGATTGAATGCCACACAAACTGTAGTTAGCTTCCTCTTGGTAAGCAGGGATAGGAACATTCTCGCATTGTTTGGGACAGTTTTATTATATACTTTGTGGCACAGTGAAAATAGTAGCCTAGCCTGTACCTACCTATTTCCAGCTCTATTGTCTTTGGTACCTATATTTTTTTCATTCCTAGACCTTCCGGTTTCCGCATTACATATTCCCGGTCTCAGCGCGATCTAGCCACACAAACAAGGTTACTTCTTGTTATACAACTAAACGCAACGCAGACCTATTAAACAGTTACTTATATTAACATATTGACCATCATCAAAATTGACATTAATTTGATATCAAGCGCATCAGCAAAACATTGAGTGAACAAACGTTGAACCAGACATTTCCTTTACTCCTAATTCCGCGCATAGCCCACAACACCACGAGAGCACACACACTACCGCTACGCATCAAATACTATCTTAAATAGAAAAATTATTGCATGGAAGGCGAACGCCTAAACCGTAAACTATTAAAAACGCCGAGCGATCTACTCGCGCATTCCCACACCGAACAGCGGAAAACGTCAAGGATTTTAGAATAAAATCCGCACTGGGACGGAAGCCTAAGAGAACGTAGTGGACGAAGCGAACGACGCGAGTTTACTACTAGAAGGGGACGAGATATAATCAAAATACTGCATCTGGGCGCTGATTCAAGATGCCATCCCTATTGATCGCTTCGCTATAAGCTTCGCTAAATGACATACGAATTCTCCCACCATTTAGCCTTATGTCCTTGTTCCATCCATTTTGTTTTCGAACTTCGAACTTTCGATCGCGATGGCATCTTGAATAAGGGCCCGAGCCCTTAGCCTAGTTGCCATGGCATAAGCATCGGTAAGTCACTTGCGATGCTTATTTCAATTACCATATATATTTAAATCACAATTTCTTGTGTGAATAAACCGTTTCGTTACGTAACGCGTTACCGCGCCACTTCCTATTTCTCATGCATACCGCAGCGGTAGACAGACTCCTGCTCTGTCACTATAACCCACTGCGTAAGCCGTATTGAGTTACTTATTACTTCTGTCTGGCGTACCGAGACGCACACGTTTATTATTTTTGTTTATGTTGTAATTTGCGACAACTTGGCTAAAGGCTTTGAAAAGATTTTTGGAACTATGTGCACATATGGCACAGATGGCTCTGAACACGTAAGAGTACTTATTCAAATATTTAAAACATGCCTGTTAAATTTTAAAGTCCTAATAAGGTTTGTTACATAATTGTACAATTACTTAATTTAACCATTGCATTGAAGAATTTGAAATCTAATGAGATAGCTGAAATACTAGTTGTATTAAATTAAAACCACTATTTCTACTAGTTAAATCGTATATAAACCCGCTCGCAAACGGAAATATGCAAGTAAATCACTCGGCTTCTACACAATTCGACATTTACAATATTAAAATTCATGCAAAAATACAATTTATATGGTCACTATTTGTATACAGTAAGTACAAGAGCTATGTACATCGCTCTACGCTACTGGCATGGACCGTGCTATGGTTATAATTAATAAGCTGTGAAAACTTCTCCGGCTAGTCATCGTGTATTGCTAGCTGTCAAAGCGTTTATATAATTTGGCAACACTGAGCACAATTCTTCGATATGGCAACACAATTCGTGCTTAGTTTATATTTTGACAGCTGTCAATAGAAGCGCAAACGGTGACCTTCGGAGATGGCAACACTAATTCGGGGTTCAAATATACAATTTCTTATAAAAAGATTCAAAATTTCTATACATTTAATATACATATTTCTTCCAAGCGTCAACGAAACAATACTGGTCCACTTGGGGAATACCCGCGGAGAACTAAAGCGTATATAATTTGCGATGATAATAAAATTTTAATTTTTTGGGACGTCTTGTTACGTATGTGTATAATATTGAGGTAACTCGGGCAGAACTATACTAAATATCCCAAAAAAATCGTATCCGTGACGATATTAGACAAACATTGGCGAATACTTAGTTTATTTTTGGGAAAATATACAAGTACCCGCATTTTCGTGAAGAGGGAAATACCAAAATTGGGAAAAGGTTAAATGGTACATCACTTAAGGGCGTCTTGTCAATGATGTCAAGTACAATGAAAAGACCAGTATTAAATGTGTGGTTTCAGTGTGATGAAAGTAATTACAGTAAATAAAATAATTATAGTGTAGTGCACGCCTGCACGTGTTTAATAACCACCAGAATAAATACCACTACAATTATTTTAGCGGTGTAAGTTTTCTATTTCAACAAAAAAAAAATGGAAAGGGGAAAAAAGAAAAAAAATATATAATTATTAGCAGTGCATTTAATAAAATAAAAACGACTGAGCACATTGAGGCGGATGTAGCGCCCCGCGTCGGGCGCCACAGTACTTTGGTAGTTGTTGGCTGCTGCCGGCTAACTAATATTACAATTTAAAAAAACTATATATACTATACAAATCAATAATATGTTTTTGGGTTTGGCGTAAAATAAAAAGTAATTACTACAAAATGATGAAAATTATAACAGAGCTACGGAAAAAAAAATAATCTACAATATTTCAAATTAGTTAAAAATCGAAAAACATTTTTATATTGTCAGCCGGCAGATTTCTGAGACAAAATCAAGGAGAATACAACATAATTGAAATGTGAACATTTTACTACATAACTAAATATTGATGTTGTCTCAAAATCGACAGTTAATAGTACAACATAAAAAATTAGGATACAAATAGCATAACGCAAAATAAGGCACAATAAAAATCATAAAATAATGTCCCACGCCTAAAAGACTTACACAATAAGATATGGAAGTAGTGGCAATACTCAAGCGTTACTATAGAAGCATTAACACTAACTTTAAACAACACTAATTGTTAAAAATAATAAAAGTCAACGGGATAGCGGCGCTTTTTCAATATTAAAAGACCCAACCTCCTCTTTGGAAGTTGCAAAGATCATTTTAGAGATATAACATTTTAGCTTCTAGGAGTTTTTTTTTAATAAACCATTTGAGACGTAGATGAAAAGTAAGGCACTTGATCATTTACGCAATCTATATCTTTAGACTCAATTAACTAATATAAACATAAATTTTACTAAAATAACGTTGATATGAAACATTTCGATATTACGGAAATAGACGAATAGCTGGTGATGAAATGGAAAAAATAATCGATGATAAAATGCAGATTATAATACAGACTATCGAAGAAAATATGGAAATCACATTGATGGAAGAGTAAAAAATGCGTCGAAATAGAACTAAGGGACTGTTCATACATTGTATTAAAAATATCACTAAAAGAATTAGGGAAAACAAGTCGATTGATAAATATTGATTTTGCATTCAGGGTAACTCGTAAACATGATTCTGGAAGTGCTTATACAAATGATTTCAACGACCGCGTCCGTTTCGTTCCCAACACAACAGATAAAACTAACTATATACAAAATAACGTTATTGTAAATGGAAGCCACGTACCCAACACACAAATCAGCTACCTCCATACACTTATATAACTGATTGAATATACTGTTGGTTCCTGATGGAAATGCATGTTCACAATAATAAGACACAACTTTTTATTTACACTTTTCCACTTTTATTACGTTTTTATAAGTTTATACAAAATAACACTACCTACACCTGATGATGATTTATTCGAAACCGGTAGTGTTATTTTGTAAAAACTTACAAAAACGTAATAAAAGTGGAAAAGTGTACATATAATGTTGTGTCTTATTATGCGATTCGCTTTTATCTAACGCCAATAAACTTTGGTGAACTGAACCTTAGTATCCCAAACGTAATTCAATTTCAGTGAATTTTCTTTTAATTCCCTGTCTAATTTCTAGAATCTATATTAGCAAACCCTCATATAGCAAAATACTGATTTTTTTAAAGGAAAGTCAACTATATTATAGTTAATTTTGCAAATCTTAAATGCAAGTTTCTATATTACCCCGCAGCATGAAGGCAGCTCATTCGATATGTTTAGTCTGAACAACAACAACAAACGCAAACCATCCCTCAACCAAAAGCAACTATTCCTGATATGGTATACAAAATGCACAAATTGTAACAAACCGACATGCATACTGATGAAAACCCACCAAACAAACCCTTGGCGCCGCTCTCGAATCGTATTTAGTCCATGTTGGACTGGGGACAATATGATCCCGAATTCGGAAGTCCGGGGAAAATCGGACCACGCAAAATAGAACTTTAGGCTATCAGCACGAGTCGATAGAAAACTTGACAGCTCTTTTGTATTTATACTCGTTTTCGATTTTCAACTCTATTGTATTAAGTGTAGAGTTCGATTTTCATCACTCTGAATATTCTCCGGACGGGGAGGATTCTAGACAAAATAGTACCGGCATAATGTGACTAATAAAAAGTTATGTAAATGGGAGTAAATATTTTACGTTATTTTAATAAGTTAACCATATGGACATTTTACTTCGATAATATTGGCTGTATCTTATTCGTAGTCTCTATAAATATTACGATATATAACTAAACATTCAACGAACGGTTGTGAATTTTATTTGAGATTGTTATATTTAAATTTTATCTATCAAATGTATAGCAAATCTATTAAATTCGAGAGCGGGCTACCACACACGACACTAGCGAATCAAAACCTTACTGAATACACGAAGGAACACCAAGCGAGTAGGACTATAGGAGCAAAGTACCAACGATTACTGTGAAGTTTGAGTATATTTTGGCAGTAACCATAATATTGCGAAACGTACGAAATTTCTGAAATTACCAATCCTACAACTATCCCACCAAACACAAATTACAACGAAAGACACAGCGAGACTTAATTTGACATTCGTCTAAAATGTAAGCATGTTCAGATGACGTGTCAAATATCTCTAGTTTACATTTGAATTGTCGAACATCTCGCGCCGTGTCTCGTGGCTTTTGTAATTGAAAAAAAGAAAGGATGAAGGTGATACGTAGAAAAATTCTTATTTCGAGAAAATTGAGTTCAAACTGTCACTTAAACATTTTAGAATACGTCGTAACGTATTAATCTAAAGATCCGTCTCTAGAATCAATGTACTTAGTATTTTACTACATATATCCTAAAATAGTGACAGTTTTAACTCAATTTTATGAGTATTTTTTTTGCTACATATCAACTTCATCCATTGATGTCTTCAATTGTGCTACGTTAGTAGGTTTCCGGTCGCCCCACCGCCGAAGTTCCTTCCAGCCCACACTATATACACACACATTGCACATCCGGGCGTCACCGTAACGTTTAAAACATTGCACGAACTACAATCCCGTTGCAAATCGAACATAAACATTAAAACGAACATATTGCATCCGTCCACTGAATATTGGTACGATGATTCTTGAAATTGGTACGAAAATGGAGTTGCAAATGTGGTGTTAAATTAAAATTCTCGACACGAGTTAAGAATAACTAGAAAAATATGGAAAAAGGAATCGTAAAATACAAAATCAACATTTGCAGAGAACTGTACGTGTACCAACGATCCAGCTTCGGTTTGACGACTACAACGTCGTAATTTTGTATATTGTAATCTATAAGGAAAATAATTCATAATATTAACAAGACGCCTCACAGCGGCCTTCAGGACGCAGATAAGCGGAGCGGATAGTTTTATTCAATCCATTATTTTTAGTGCACACTTTAATGCCCGTGTAAATAAAACAATCTCAATCTCTACTTAAGAACACATTTGATAGATAAAACAACGTTTCGTTTCACTTTTAAAAGTAAACAACTTTATTAATGTGACATAGTACTATAATTTCTTTTCTTTTTGGATCGTAAAATTCATAATAATGATTATAGGAAAACATTAAAATAAGTATGATCTATATTTTTATAATAATTATTTTCACGTTTTAAAAAAGAAAAAAAAGTATGTAACATAAGTCAAGTTATTCATTTTCAAAAGCGAAACGAAACGTTTTTTTTTATCTGTCAAATACTTTTTTAAGTAGATGTTTCGATTGTTTTATTTATACGGGCCTAAGTGACCGACATGTAGAGAAGCACTTTAATTAGTGCGGTTGTGACGAACCCGCTGCCAGCCCCGCTACCCGCTCCGCTCAGCCGTCGCCCGAGCCCGCCGACGGAAGTCCGCGCTCGCTACAGTACAAGACACAACTAAGGCAGCGGACCCTAAACAGTATACGCTTACTCTAACAACTATGTATACATAAAAAATGATTTTCTGGGGAATACGTATCTTAACGTAGGTAACTTCATTACAAACATAAAAAACAAGGTTAACCGACGCCACCAACGCTTCTACATTATAGTTCATTTAGCAGGAAAGTAGTTTTTTATCTTTTACGATTCAATTTTAAAACACTTTTAACTCTAACTACTTACCGTATGCGACAATTCGATTTTAATAAGACGTTGATGGCGCCAAATGAGAAGCGTTAAAAATAGTTTGGCAACCGCGACGAGCGGGCGCGGCGAGAGCGTCCGTTCCGCACTAATGTCTGAACAACACTGACGTCACACACCGCGAGGGTAGCTGGAGACACCGAGGGTGGCCGATGACGTCACTAGGCCCCCCCGCCCTTGCGCCCCGCGCCGGGGGGGCGACAGTCCGGCGCAAGTCACTCGGAGTTTGTGAAGTACTCCGACGCGTTGCCTCGGCAGATTGGACAAGTCCGATTCGACTGAAACACGCAAATATTTATGTTGAACATCCGCTACAATACATAGCCCCTATTAAAAATATTATTACAAATTTTAATAGTTTATTTCAGGATATAATAAGCCAACGTACATATAACTGCTCAAAAGTAATTCTAAGCACGTATTATCTGCGTGGGCCGCAAACATGTTTAAGCAAGAAGAACATAGGTATAATAATTTTAAAGATTTTTTGAACAACTTTAAATGTTATCTTATCTTACATGCCTATTTTTGACCCTCGACGCAAAAAGAAGGGTGTTATAAGAGTACGTATCTGTCTGACTGTGGCATCATAGTGTTCTTAGCTAAAGTTCATAATCAACAGTTCGCACACTGATACACTGTAGTGTGTATCACCTCCCTATATGTTGTGTGAATGTTAGTAATGTAAGTGAGTTAATAAACGACAGTCGGGAACAATACATCTTTAATTAGTCTCTCCAAGCCTGCACATTGCAAGACAATTCATTTTCTTACAGAGTCGGGTGTTCATTAATTAGATTTTTATTTCTAGTTGTGTGTTATGCTGTGTCACTCACCCTGAGCCACTTGTCCACGCACTTGGCGTGGAACTCGTGCGAGCAGGGCAGCGCGCGCAGCAGCTGGCGCGGCTCGAACTCGCACATGCACACCACGCACGACGTCTGCTCGCTGGGCCGCGCGCCCTCGCCGCAGCGGTACGACGGCAGCAGGTCGATCTCGTGGCGCGCCAGCCCGCGCGGCTTGGCCTCGCCCAGCCGCTCCGCCAGCGACAGCAGCGCTTCGTAGTTCTCCGGCTCCGGCTCGTCCTCCCCGCGCCCCGCCTCCGCGTACGGCGACAGCGGGAACATGGCCAGCAGGTTGAGGAACACCTGGTACGTGGGCGGCGGCGGCAGCGGCAGCGGCGGCACCAGCTGCCCCAGCGCCGGCACCACGCCGCCCACGTGCACCTGCGGCCAGCGCGGCGCCGCGCGCACGTACGGCCGCGCGCCCCGCCCGCCCGCGCCCACCATACCCACGCCCATCCCTACTCCCACGCCGGCGCCCACGCCCACGCCTACGCCGTTCCCACTCCGCCGCTGTAGTGAAATAGATGCAGATATAACATATTGTTCAGAGAGACGCGAGAATATTATATTATTAAAATTGTTCCCCCCCCCCCCCACGGATTTCGGTGTTGGTGGTCGATTTCGTTCAATCTGGACCAGGCAAGCATCATTCATTTTTATAGTGCCCAAGTTTATGCGCAATGCACAAAGACACTCTCTCTTACTTTAACTCTCATAACCGGAAGGTTACCAACACTGGCGAGAGAACAGGCGCAGGACTGACATTTTACATAACCATCCGACGCATGGATCATCTTTTTTGGTAGACAATCAGGTGATCAGCCTGCATTGTCCTATTCAAACGTGAAAACAGCATTTTTGTTCCAAGCTCGAAAATCGAACGAGCCAAGTTCCAAATCACTGGATCGTGGAGGCGTTACATATTAAACTGATAGGGTATTTACCAGACTTACATGGTGATGGTGCGACAGCGCGTGTCTCGCGTGGTGGTGCGGCGCCATTAGCTCCAGGTGGGTAGG